>OZ012687.1:17225242-17235242 GCA_963942565.1 Maea johnstoni
CCCAAGTTTTTAAAATTATTATAATGTATTTTTGAGGTACAGTGTTCTTAACTATCTTAAATGCTGTTGCTGATGACCGGCTAGGGAAATTATCAATGATGAAATGCTGAAGCTTCTGAAAACTGATTGGTGAATATTTAAAAATCACATAGCGACCAATTGTATCTATGAATATACATGTATACAATCATTTATAAATAATCTATCATTGATGAATAAATAATCGAAAAAATCATTTTGAATATTAATAAATCAATGATTTACAAACATTTATGATATATTTCAAACTCATTATTTTAAAATGTTTAAACCTTCAATATCTATAAATCATGTATAGATATTTATAACAGCTGAGCAGAAATATATAAATGCTTGCCATGATATAAGTTGTTCTAATATTAACCTCCCCCTAATAAGTTGCATGTTAATAATTTTAAAGACTGCTATGAAAATCCACTACTTATTTGATATTGTGACCACTACATTCAATCCCTTCAGGAGTTGATAATGTTGATTAGTCGCTTTGACTTTGATTCCAATACCCGAGTTTTCTTAGAAATTGTTTCCGACTCCTGACTGTCTCTCACCACTGATAATGTTAGAATCCGTTTCAAGGTACATGAGAAAGTTTGCAGTGACTTGTGAGTGTGGCGTAGGTTTTCGCTGGGATGTCCCCGTGGCTTAGTTGTGGAAACGCCTGGCTCCCAACTGGACGCACCTGTGTTTGGGTCCACGCTAAATCCCCATTAGAGGTAGCCTAGATTTCTAGGCTGTCATACGAATTTTTCTGGGTTTTTTTCCTGTTACCAAGTACCAAATAGTCTAGTTGCCAGAGTGGTCAATTTAGTTTACACTTATCTCACCAGGGGAATAGAGGATCCAGTTTGAGTCACTTATCTAGAGATAGGAGGATCAGGTGGTGCCATCTATCTAGCATACCTGGTACTGCACCACACTGGTCAGCACAGAATTTTTTAGGGAGTAGGAACCTAGTCTAGTTGTTAGGTTAAAGGGTTACTTTCAACAGCCCTAGTCATATCGCGAGGAGATAGTGACCTGGCACCAATACATGTAAACACTCCCTTACAATGCCGTTCCATTTAAAATTGGGGTTGGGGGGGGCGGAAGATGATTAAAGATTCGACACCCCACAGAAATCATATATAACCTAATGGGATAACATAATTCAGAATTCGCCCCCCCCCCCCCTCATAAAACCTTCCGTTCGTCCTCCCCCTTACTTTTAAATGGAACAGCCCTTATTGTTATACCTCACCCTATATTAAGAGTCATTTCATAATTCACCCTATCTGTCAGAAAAGGTGGAATAATAGCACAAACAGGTGAATAATTTGCCAGTCAATAATCTACCCTATTCCATGGTTCAATGGGGCGTGTTTCCGCGAGAGAGTTTGTGGTTCTCGACGTCACAAGCTACGCCACTACCCACAAACAGCTCGCCAAAACGACTGTGGTTGTCGCATGCCTAGTTCTCGCCTGTGATTGGACGCCATGTGTCCCCTTTGTAATTCAAGTTTTACGTGTTTTCTATAGCTACCCAAGTACACTTCATTATCATTACCGTAATTGTTTATATATGTTAAGGCCTACTGAGGACTGAATTATTCAGTGAATAAAAAAATAAATGTCCATCTCCCATCGTTCATAGCGCGAACCACAGTCAACCCCTGTCAATCGTCGGTTGTCGATTTTGAACCAGACTACGTCACTCGGCAAGGTCAAGGTGAGAACCAGGCGAGAAATAGCTCGCGAAAACGACTTTGGGAGGAACCAGAGCATGTGACTTTGACTAATACGCTCGCCGAAACTCGCCCATGGTGGCTGGGCGCTTTTGATTCATAAAACAGGATACAAATTGTGGTGGGCCAGGTGACAACTAACTATCAATAAAAATAAAATAACTATGATATTAGCTTGCCGAAACATTTATCAGGTGGTTATAAGAGTTCTTCAATGAATATGGCGACTTCAATGATAGATTTAAGTATACTGTATGGTGCACCGGTGCACCTATCCATCAGACCGGTTTATTAAATGAATGCAATTTTTGCTGTCTGCATAAACAGAAACATGCAGCTGGTAAAGATGGTTATTGCTGTTTTATTTGCTTGTTGGGTCCAACTCAAGGAAAAAAAGGTACAGATCCATAACAGGACTAGTTGATTCTATATGAATTTGTTTTTGAAGCCAGGATATTTTCAATGAAATTTTGATAGATTATAGTATTGAGCGATAATAGAGATTAGAGTGAATTTTCATTCAAAAGATCGTCTGCAAAGCAGAGCAGCTTGGAGCACTGCATATTTTCAAATTGTCTCGGTTTGGCAGTGCTACCAAAGAAGATATTCAAGATTTACATGACCAAAAAGACAGTTTAAACACAAAAAAATCAGTTAATCATTCTGTTAAGTACTGCAGGGAGAAAGGCAGCAATGTTGAGTTTGAGAAGTTGGATCCAAAGGAGTTAGATGAGTATTGGAGTTATTCTATGTTGATCTCAGGAAGAAAGATAGCGAACTCTACAAGTCTAGTGCATTTAGCCTTCATATTAAAGTGATTATGGTATAATTGAAGTAAGCTGTAGATGAGAAACTATGATATTCTTACATTTTGTTATTACCCTACATTAAAATATTGAAATCAGCTCTGGTCTTGTCTTATGATTTTGCCCCTTGTTGTAAAATGTTCGGTATAACAAAACAGTTATTGCCTGGCTTGTTGGTGTATAGTGCAGATTATCACCCCTCGAAGGAATTATTTCACTCGGGCGTTGCCCTCGGGAAATAATTCCTTCTCGGGGTGATAATCTGCACTATCCACCAACAAGCCAGGCAATAACTGTTTATTATGATATAGCCTTTGTATTTCAGAAGTGGCAGAAGGCTAGACACCGCATCCCAGAAATCCTTAACACTGTGGTCAAACTGGTGGTACATGTAGGTGCATGTGCCCATTTGTTTATACACACTGCGTGATCAAATATTCACACAAGTAGAGGTGCTGTCTGCTTGCCCCTATGGCCGAGTTTTCCATAGTGTGTGGGCGAATGTTTACGTAGCGATGGATAGTGATAGATATTAACTAGGTTCACAAACCGCCTATATCTATCAAATATCCCCCAGCGGCAGGCTCGAAAAGTGTCGCGTGTGTCTCTAAGTTTTGCATTGAGGCTGTGAGTTCCTTATAACATCTATGACACTGGGCAACCTGTAAGAAAACGTTTGTCACGTCTACGAGGGTTTGGCCATTTTAGACAAGTGCGCATGCCCAGCCGCGGGCAAGCGGTTGACCAAATGACCTGCACTTGCAATCCGCCACCGTCCACCTTTTGAGTCAGAAGTGAAGTTAACTTCAGCAAACATGTCGCCACCACTACCACGTAAGTACTGCGTATACCTCATGAATAGGTCTCTCTCTCTCTCTCTCTCTCTCTCTCTCTCTCTCTCTCTCTCTCTCTCTCTCTCTCTCTCTCGTTTTTGAAACGATTGTACTACAAAATATGACTTGACTTTGTTGCAATAATTGCAACATAATTGAAACAATTTGTCATTATTCTAACGTAAACTTTACATATCAGCAGTAAACAGTTAGGATATTCATATATATATATATATATATATATATATATATATATATATATATATATATATATATATATATATATATATATATATATATATATATATATATATATATATTTGTGTGTGTGTGTTGAGAGAGAGAGAGAGAGAGAGAGAGAATACCGTTTCTTGAGTTTCTAGCTTTACACTATCCCATCGTGTGAGGCATTTGTATGCTGACATTATAGTTTAACGTCTAGAGGTTAAAGATAATTTACCAAAACAGTCGAAATGGATGGCATTGAATTTTGACCAGAGGAAAAATGGAAGACAAATGAGATACTCTTTCCTCGGAACTGTTATTTTTGCATAGATGAGACTAAACCCTAAGTTACATATAATAACAGAAATTGGGAAAAGTGGGTAGGGTATATATCTGAACTAACTCAATACCTGTCATACCTGTCTTAATGACACACATAAACTTCGTTGTGTATCTTTTATCTTTATGTCCTGGAGATTATATCTCGCAATTATGTTTAATACTAACAGAAATAATCTTATCATATCAGTGCAGCCAAACAGAATGTGTGCAGAGGTGTTGACACACATGTTGAATATCGGGCACTATGGAAAGCCATATGATCAATAATTCCACTTTTGAAAGAAAACTTTCAACCTGACTAAAAACATTCAACTTAAACGTAAAAATGATTCAACTTGACTACAAAACAATTCAACACTACAAAAATAATTCAACCTACATTCTTTGACATCATTTTGCCAGATGTAGACGAAGGCATGTTGAATAATTCCTGCATGTGTAAGTTGATTACTTTTGAAAGTTCACTCATGCCGCACTTTAAGTGGAGAGCCAATGGTGACGGGGAAAGGCCTTCCATACTGCCATATGGAATTCCAGAATGCTTAAAATCCAGCCCGAAGACAAAAGTAATAAAAACAAAATCTTGCTCGAGGGGCCTATAAATCAGAGCTTTAAATTTCTACCATCTAGAATGGTGAGACGGCCTACATGAGTCCAGAAATACTGTCGCTTTACCTTTTTAACTTAAAGACCCCTTTAACCATTAGGACAATAAAGGAAACTTAAGGCCGGTTGCTGGTTCCTAGATTGCTGTTTTAATAACGATCAGAATCCGAAAAACAGATAAACACTGTATTGCCAAAGATAGGTGACCCATATTCTGAAAAACAAACAAGCAGTATTGCCGGAGATAAATGACCTATATTCTGCTAAATAAGCGAACATATTCGGTATACGTATTTGGTTGCTCAAGTTGCATCAATATTTCCAGTACATGCATTTGGAATATGGAATTTTGTTTTTCGTCACATTTATGCCAATCGTGGCTAATTCGTGACTGGCCAGTTGTAAGTAGTGGAGGAAACTGGAGTACCCGGCGAAAGCCACCGCCTAGCCCCAAGTCACTGGCAAATTTCTCACATGCCCAGGCCAGGATTCGAACCCAGGCAGAGGTGAGAGACAGCGTGCAATCAGTGGCGGCGCCTAAGACCACAATACATGCAGTAGTCTAGTCAATAAACGGGCTGCATTCACCCTTAAATCATTTTCTTGGGTATTTTATATGGTAACACGCCCGGTGGGGTACAAATAAGGGTTACCATATTGGTGTTCAAATAACATGAAATTGCCTGATCTAACCACCTGCCTCCAAGTGTGATATTTGTTGATGAATAGGGTATCGTTTAGGTCAATACATAACATGTGGGCTGGCTATAGCAAGGCAACCTTAGCATTATTTGATTAGGGTAGAGGACTTAGCATAAAACAGTGGCTTCGAAGCAGTGATGCTTGTAACACAGTCAAAATAACCCATCTCCAAGTTTGCTCACGTGATTCCTTTCTAACGATGGTTCCAACTATAAGTTTTCTTTAACTTTGCTGCTTGAGCTGACCTGAATAGGAGCACCGTTTCTATCATACAATGTTATACTTCAAATGACATTTTTTTGATCAATAAAGGGTACATTTGATTTGTAAATACACTGCATCTCTGCTAAACATACTAGGCTAGGGCAACTGGATGGACAATTTCGAGTTCATGCAAGATAATACCTGACAGCACACAATGTTGGTTACCATTGTTAGAAAGGGGGACAAGAGTGCTAAACTAGGAGATAGGTTACTTTGAGTGTGTTACCACCATCACAGCATCAAAATTCCTACGTTGGTCCGGACTATCTTCTATGCAAGATAAAAAACATGCAATGAAATTTTTCAGATTTTGCGGGGATCCTTTACTCCATTCTCATGAACTGATTAACCTTTTGTTTCATTCTTTTATCATTTTGATCTCAATGTGTGATGCTTTGGGTCAAAGGTCTCTTCAATGAACTATTTCTATTTTCAATGTTTCCACTTGAAGAAATTCCTATGAACTGATTTTGGTAATCTTTGATATATAGTTTGTCATTCACAGGACTTATTTTACCTTTCAGTTGATTGATCTGTTTTGCAACTCTCCCAATTATTTCTGCAATATTCTTTAATAAAATGCCTCCGTATCCATATTAATATAAGATTGGTCAGTTTTACTGCTTTTAAAAACTTGCAAAAACTATTCACAATTATATATAGATTAATTGTTCACTTAATATTGATAGTTCATTTCCTTCTGAACATTTTTGTCTATTCATTACTTTGTCATTGTTCATCAACAATGACAAAGTAATGCATTTTTATATTCTACGGCACTATATTGTCTGTGTGTGCCAATGTACCTTTAAATTATCATTCATGCATTCATAGTTTGTATATCAAAAAGTGTTTTGAGTCTGCCCGCTGTATAATAAGGCGGCATAGTAATGGGCAGTCATTGCTGCCTTAGCATCAACTGAAATACCTTGGAACTACAGGCAACTCTGCTTTATCCGGACATGTGTAAACCGGATTTTCGTCTAAACCGGACAGATTGAAAGGTCCCAGTCCCTTCCTATACATGTAATTCCTATAAGCATAATCCGGATTCTGCCTAATCCGGACAGATATTTAGGGTCCACATCAGTCCGGAGTTGCCTATATTCTAAAGAGATGGGATTTTTTCCAGGTTCTAGGCTATTTACATTTTGTAGTATGACCCTAAATGCTTAAGGTGTTATAAATTCGTACATATAAATTAGTCGAATCACCTCACCATATTCTATAAGTTTCTTTTAATCTAATTTTTTTCACTATATTTTCAGAATTGCACATGAGTGATATGCATGTGATCAAACACTGGGGAGTATACATTGGGAGAATCCTTCTGTTCATCACCATCATCCTGCAGGCATGCGCAATGAACTACTTGCTCATCCACCGCGGTCACTCCAGCAACTATGGATGGATTGCAGCGGATCTTCTCGTCCTTGCAACTTCTGTCATCACAAGTCTGGTCCATCGCTGGGCGAAGAAAAAATACATCGCATCTTCGTCCTCCGCTTCGAACAGTCTCTTTGTGAAGGTTGCAATCCATCCCCTTGGCTTTGTAACATGGTTGGTATACTCATGCTGCATAGTTGCCAAAGTAATAGTTATCTGCGAGAGCGGGATAACGCATAATATGAAAGACTTTCAGTTCTACAGTTTGACCACGCTGAAGCTGTCAGTTGGAATGGCTTCTGTTGTCTTTCTATTTGAGTGCCTTATCCAGCACAACCCTAATGAGAGTTTTGAGCGAAAGTCCTACGCTGATATGATGGCCTACGTCATCTCCGTGGACATACTGGACACAGTGGAGCAGTTGGACGTGGTGACGGAGGAGCACTATAGAGACATCATCTCGGTGGGGCAGTACAATGCTATACTTGCGATATTTTGCCTCAATCTCATCTTGGCCTCCATACCTCTTCTCATCCTTGGCAGGATGCGGCGTCGAGAGTCTGTCTACACTGAGCGGCTCAAGGCCATCTATGCTTTTATCCACGTGGCGCTGGTCAACTGCGTATTTTTCATCATGCGGTTGACGTTGTATTTCACAAAGCAAATTCCTGTGTCTGTCTTCCTAGTGAAAAATGTGATTATTTTGATCATTGATGCCAGAGAGTTTTATCTTGGCTGCTGTGGTTCCTCTTCAGAGGATGCTACAGAGGAAAGGGAGGAATGTTTCATTACAGGAAAGCATTTTTCGCACTCTTCCAGGAAAAACAATGCTGCATACATAAATGACGCAGTAAACGACAATGACAATTCACCCAGAACGAATGAAAACTCTGTAGCCACCATAGCACAGCCCCACATGCATCAGGAAATTGTTTCAACAAACATGTAACCGACATCAATTATGTTGATCAAATTAACATATCAGTTTCCTTTTCCATCACAGGAGTAAAGTCTCATTAAATGTAATTATATCAAATGCAAGACAAACTCTTCTACGCCAGATTCCGGCCTACTTCGTTCAAAAGAACTTGAGACAAAATCAATCACATCCCTATGCCTAATTTGTACAAACTTTAACAATCCACATCTGTCCGAGTCATATGAGTTTGACGTATTACAGAAAAGGGTTTTTCGTACCATTTCTTCGGTTGTGGATGGTGCTACGTAGTATCTTGCAAGTGATGAATGAATCTACTTCGAATTTGTATTTTAGGTAACAAGTGAATAAAGAAGTGTGCTTATATCGGCAATGTATACTTTCTCGATGGCCTTCCCATGGCTGGATTACGGTACAGACATATAATTCCTGCACCAGTCGACCGGACGTATAAAGTGACTGGTTGTATAAACACCCATGATTAACATGTCATAAAAGATACGCCATGCACATCGATTGTCCCACATAGCTTGCGAATCAAAGCTACGTTCCGTTTTTAGGTCGTCCATGTATCCAAGTCCAGGAAACTGGGTGGCAATCAGGCGTGCGGTCGTGTATTATGCCCAGGCTGCCTATACATTTAGTGCAGGCGTTAGATGTCGGCACTGTACATGTAAACAACTTACTGCATAATACTTTTGTATAAAGTAGTCAAAGCAGTAGGGCTGTAGAGGGTGTATTAAGTGGTAGCTAAGCTATTTGTATGTGTATGATTTTATTAGGGCAGAGTTTTAATTTTGAGACCTGCGAGGACAAATGAGCCCGGTAAGTCGGCTCTTGAAGTGGTCGTATGAATGCACCAATATATATATATATAGTTTATTGGCTCGTAGTTTCACTACAAAAATACATATATAGACAGGAACATAATAAACAGAGAAATAATATACCGCATAAAGCGTCACATATTGCAGGTATTAGACAAATTATTACTTATGGTTACAAATGCATATATTATATTCTAGAGCATGTCCTTTAAACTTATCCAGGTCATATATCGCCCGTTGTGTCACATAAATCGACAGTTAAGCTCTTTATCCGATCCCCTGTTTAAGTAAGAGGTTCTCTCTATACATCCCATGTATATATATGCCGGCTAGGATCCAGAATTCTTCCATTTGTTCGAGAGAGTATCCAGTTTTACATTTCCCTAGCAGTATTGGGAGGAGATCCTCCGGGACTTCATCTATCCTAGCCTCTAGGCTAACAGCGCATTTCTCTAAATCGGAAAACATATCTCCTCGTTTGCGCTCCGATGATGGGCACTGTAGGACAATGATTAACTGATTAACTGCGCCAACAGCTTTGAAATTAAAAGTGAGCAAAAGTTTAAATGCGCAAATCGAAAGCTGTCTATAAAATGTGTTTGCGGGTTTTAAAGCAATGCGGCTTCAAGCATATATTTTTCGTCATGTGAAGCTCAAACTCTGAACATAGGGGAAATTTTAATTATCAATATCGAAGATGAAAGTTGGATTTTGGTGCAAACTTCCATTTTGCAATATGACAGTAGTAATCGTTAAAGTGACCTTGAGCATAAACATGACGTTATATAGGTAATCTGCTATGCATGCACATGGCTTGTGACATACATCTAGGGGCTAAGAAAACAGGATTATATAAAATACATTTATCAAATGTTTGCAAAAGATGTGATCAAAGGCATTCCAGGAATGCGAAACTTAATGAGAGATGAGATGATGGAGATGCACAAAGTCATTTTTATACTTTTAGGTTAACATTATAACTATTTAATTTCCATGCTTTATTTAGAGTCTACACTTGCATAATCCTGTTTATCAACCCTTTTTCTTTTGTTGAACGATTTGTCATATATGTACCATGTATGATTTTGTAACTGTAGTTACAGCAAATAAACATACTACATTAGACGATATCAGTTGCCCAGACATAATATCTAATCATGTGAGATACTGGCTAGATGCATTTGAAAGTTGTCTTCAGATTGCGTATGAATATGGTAGGTAATGGATAGGTTATCGTGAGAAACGTGTGTATGTATGTTAGGTGTAGCCTGTTGATAGACGAGAAGGGATTTGGCATTGTTTTCACGGAGTT
>OZ012687.1:17240242-17390242 GCA_963942565.1 Maea johnstoni
AATTTAGAAACGAATCGATCTATTTACTTTCTCCTAGATATTAGACTTGCCCTATTGCTAAGTGGTCTAATGCAGTGCATACCAACGGCTCGCTGTCTTTCGCAGCTGTCAGACGACGAACCTAGTTCTAATCCGGTACGAATCATTGAAAGGGTTATTTAGGGTTAGTTAGTGTTTTCCCATGGCACTCCCGTGTCATATGCCGTTAGCAACTCATGTCTCGTCAAGGTTCACCTCTTAATACAACACGACATAAAAGTATTAAAGTGACGAAAAGGGGAAAATGTCAAATCCTAGCTGATTTATACAAAGGAATGTTTAAAATGCGGTGCTCACTATTAATTGTGCTATCATCCAGAAAAGTGGAAATATTCCCTGATTATTTTGACGCTGCAGTACGGTTTAGAACAGATTATGGTGAGTATAAGTTATTTACTGTTAATGAAATGAATCAAAAACCGAACGGAAACTTTGTGCCAAATTCAAAATCGAATTATTATACTTGCCTGTACGAGGTTGTCGCGTAAAACTAACATAAATATAAATAAATGCATTTTCAAAAAGAGAATGAGTACAATGCGTGACAACTTAAAAGATCGCATTTCCTGGTGCAATTTGCCATACATATTTGGATAGCATCAATTAACCTTTCGGGTTGTTTGTTAAACAACATACGAAATCAGATCCTATACTTTGCCAGCCATGACAATGGCCTAGATAGAATGCAGCTTAAAGAAATGCCCGTGATATTCCATACTTCTGATAACGGGATGCCTTGATCAAATACCCCCATCTGATCGCTAGTCTGTACTATTCTAATTTCGCATTGGGTCCATCTTGAATACTCACAGTACGTACAGTCTTCGGTTCCAAGTGATAAACTATTGACAAAATTCCAGCCTAGCTGATTTAATGTCTTATTACTTATCTGAACATCTATTATAAAAAGCTTAAATAAATCGAATGTAGCCTTTGGCACGCTGTCAATGCTGTTTCAATAGGACTTCATCCAGCAGGGTCGATGGAGTGTACAAACATTCTTTATATAAGGGCAAAAAAACATTGTTATTGATCCTTATCATCAAGGCCACTCTTATACACGCCAGACCTATAATGCTGTAAAGATGGTACACCTAACCAAATACACACGCCAGTACAGACGTTCGATTATGGACACACACACACACACACACACACACACACACACATGTGTGTATATGTATATATATTTATATATATATATATATATATATATATATATATATATATATATATATATATATATATATATATATATATAGAGAGAGAGAGAGAGAGAGAGAGAGAGAGAGAGAGAGAGAGAGAGAGAGAGAGAGAGAGAGACTCCCTGTTCGCCAAACCGTTATGTTCGACAGACCATGAAAAACGTTGTCTATCCTTCTGCTCATGGCGTTCGCTATCAATGACGATTGGGATGAAAATAGATAATCTCCCTATCTATCAAACCCAATACTGCGTAGAATAATTGGCCAATAACCCATTATAGATATACACAATTCAAAGTAGGGAAGTTTTCGCCACATCGCTATCTAATGAATATTTGGTATACGGTAGTGTAGACGGGTGGTTAGTCTGTACTCTTTCTACAGCTTAACTTTTCATAGAAACAGGTATGCAGAAAATGATTTGCAAAGTTGAAAAGTTCTTAAAATATCCGTTATATTAACAGTGATGGTTACTTAAAATACCATCTTGAGATTATACTTTGATGACTTTATGTACAAGGTCCAGTACGTGGTCACTATGAAAGTATGATTCATGAATTCTTTAAAACCATTTGGCAGATAGTGACAGTGCTAGTTAATTTAAATTCTTCTGTGCTTAGATTTTGATGACCCTTGGGTTGAGGTCAAGGTTAAAGTTCCATAGAGGAAATATTGTACCTTATTTCTCTGCACCTTTTTGGCAAATTTGATTCATATTGATAGGGATTGTTGCTTTGGGATTTCTTCCTCGGCTGCCTAGATTTAAGTGACCTTCAGGTAACGATAAGTGTCAAAGGTAAATATTGTATAGTAAATCTTATGACCACAAAGTGTTGGGCAAATATTATTCATATTTTGTTTGGGGCGGTTTCTTTGGGTGTCCTCTTTATCTGATTATATGTTGGTGATAGTCAAGGTCAAGGGCATATGTAAAGGTCATAGATATCTTGTATCCATGAATTCTCTGCAACCTTTTGGCAGCTTTTGTACATATTGATAGCCACAGTAGGGATGTCTTCTTGAGTAGATTAGCTATTGGTGACCTTGGGGTCAAGGTCAGATGATTAATTCCTAGGGGTAATCTTGTATTCATGATTTCTCTGCAACCGTTTGGCAGATTCTGTTCATATTGACTCGGATGTTAAACTTGAATGTTCTCTTGAGCTGATTGATTAGTGTTTGGTGGTGTTTGGAAGATTGTTTAGTAGTGTTTGTATAATTCTCTGGTTGTTTGGTAGAGTGTTTGGTAATGCTTGGAAAGTTGTTAGGTGGTGTTTGTATAATTCTCTGGTTGTTTGGTAGAGTGTTTGGTAATGCTTGGAAAGTTGTTAGGTGGTGTTTGTATAATTCTCTGGTTGTTTGGTAGAGTGTTTGGTAATGCTTGGAAAGTTGTTAGGTGTTTGAATAATTCTCTGGTTGTTTGGTAGAGTGTTTGGTAACGCTTGGAAAGTTTTTAGGTGGTGTTTGAATAATTCTCCGGTTGTTTGGTAGAGTGTTTGGTAATGCTTGGAAAGTTGTTAGGTGGTGTTTGAATAATTCTCTGGTTGTTTGGTAACGCTTGGAAAGTTTTTAGGTGGTGTTTGAATAATTCTCTGGTTGTTTGGTAGAGTGTTTGGTAATGCTTGGAAAGTTGTTAGGTGTTTGAATAATTCTCTGGTTGTTTGGTAGAGTGTTTGGTAACGCTTGGATAGTTTTTAGGTGGTGTTTGAATAATTATCTGGTTGTTTGGTAGAGTGTTTGGTAATGCTTAGAAAGTTGTTAGGTGGTGTTTGAATAATTCTCTGGTTGTTTGTTAGAGTGTTTGGTAATGCTTGGAAAGTTGTTAGGTGGTGTTTGTATAATTCTCTGGTTGTTTGGTAGAGTGTTTGGTAATGCTTGGAAAGTTGTTAGGTGGTGTTTGTATAATTCTCTGGTTGTTTGGTAGAGTGTTTGGTAATGCTTGGAAAGTTGTTATGTGTTTGAATAATTCTCTGGTTGTTTGGTAGAGTGTTTGGTAACGCTTGGAAAGTTTTTAGGTGGTGTTTGAATAATTCTCCGGTTGTTTGGTAGAGTGTTTGGTAATGCTTGGAAAGTTGTTAGGTGGTGTTTGAATAATTCTCTGGGTGTTTGGTAGAGTGTTTGGTAATGCTTAGAAAGTTGTTAGGTGGTGTTTGAATAATTCTCTGGTTGTTTGGTAGAGTGTTTGGTAATGCTTAGAAAGTTGTTAGGTGGTGTTTGAATAATTCTCTGGTTGTTGATGGAGTGTTTGGTATTATTTGGAAGGTTAGTTGATGGTGGTTAATATCTCCTCTGACTGTTTGATAGAGTGTTTGGTTATGCTTGGAAGAACTTTTGTTGGTGTTTGATATATCTACTGATTGTTCAGTAGAGTGTTTTGTGGTGCTTGGAAGGTTGTTTGGTGGTGTTTGATAGATTCTCTGACTGTTTGATAGAGTGTTTGGTTATGCTTGGAAGAACTTTTGTTGGTGTTTGATATATTTATTGATTGTTCAGTAGAGTGCTTGCTGGTGCTTGGAAGTTTGTTTGGTGGTGTTTGATAGATACTCTGATTGTTCGGTAGAGTGTTTGTTGGTGCTTGGAAGTTTGTTTGGTGGTGTGTGAATGCTTCATTGGTTGTCTCTACACCTCGCAAGTGCCTACTTGCCCAGCACGACACAGTAGCAAGTAACAGTAGAAGTTCAATCATTAGCGGCTATTTCTACCTTATGTTCACAGAACAAACAAAGTTATTTTGCAGTTTGCTAAGGTCGCTTATATCGAAGCTTGTTCCACAGAAGTGTGGAGTATATATTTTTTTTAATTCTCAAAGAGATGTTTTTTTTGCATCTATTAATACATATGTGTCATCGTATTGAATTTCAAACACAGGTAATCACATGATACTCAAAGCATGTATCAGGTTAACTACAATATAAAAGTCATCACAAATGTTGACATTACAAATGTCGATAGCTGTAGCAGTAAAAATAAAAAAAGGAAAATAATTCAATATTCATTACCAAAGAGCCTCAAGGAATCATGCACTGTATTCCACCTCTCATCAAAGCGGAGCATGGTCATGTTGGGATTTGCTTTGTGTTCATCTGCTTTAAGCTGTTGATAAACATGGTATTTAACAAAGTTAACGTGTATTTCCTCACCAATTTGCCTATTCATGTATATTACTTTCTTTGTATTAAGAATGATAGCATTTATTATGAAGGAAGATTTGGGATTGCCGAACACTTTATCCCAGTCACACATTTTGTAATGAGGTTGAATATCCCTTCTCACCCATTTTTCAACATTACTCCAGAGTTGAATGTTTGAGGGACAGTAAAGTAGTGCTACACTTGTGTATCTATCTCTTTACAATATAGACAGGCATCAGATTCGGATTTGCCCATTTTCTTTAATAATGTCTGAGTCACTAATCTATTGAGTAGAATCTTGAACTGTATATACCTCAAATAGGTGCACATTGTTGTCTTATTACAGAGACTAAAGCATGTTTTATTTGATCGAAATTGACTGTATAATTTAGACATTCTCCCCATTTTGCCTTTATTTGTACTTCTGTTGGCCCTTTTAATACTTTGATAGAAGTATGTACAGCCTTTAGAAGAAAGATTTGACATTTGAATAAGGAAGGGTAGACATGGTTGTATGAACATTGTGCCATCTATATGGTTCCTCATAAAATTTTGCAATCTAAATCTCAATTATTCATATTCTAAGAAGTTGCAACTAATGCCCCATTTAGTAATTATCTCTTCTCTGCTTTCCATCTGTCCCAATGGGTGTAACAAATCACCAATAAATTTAACCCCAGGTATTTTTTGGTATGGCATATTTTAGAATTGTATCATATTGGCACACCGCATGCTTCTGTAAAGTTGAAAGGTTGTCGTTTCACAATAAAATCTTCAATGGAAGTTAAGTAGTCAAGCCAGAACACATTTTGGTTGATTGTTTGAGTTTGCTTAGGTAAATATCTCCAAAAAGATGGGTCATCTTTGATAATAGCAAGCTCTTAATTATTGTTATTTTGCCAATTGGAGTTAGAAATCTAGGAGTCCATATTCGTATCAGATTTCTTATGTCTCCAATTTTACTTCTGATAGTATTCATATTGGTAATATCTGCCATGTTATTAACATCAAATTGGATTCCCAAAGATGTGAATTTGTTTGTCCAAAGCAGTTCTAAATCTCGGCGAAAAATTGTACTGCAGTGTGGAGTATATAAGTGCACGTGGAGCACGGTGGTTTTATATTCGGCTGGTGTTACTCTCACATAGGAAAAATGAAAATATGACAAAAAATGACAATGTTATGTTGTACTGTATACCATACATACTACCTGTACTCAACCCTGTCAGAATAGTAACTGCTGAATGGAACTGCTGCTAATACTCTCATTATTAAAGCCATGATCTTTCCCATGTTTATTTCAAATGCTTTCTGTTTTAGATGCGGTAACACAGATTGCAATTGCATTTGCCTAATAAATGACGAACACATCATCGCCAAGCCTAGCCTGCCTCCCAGGCCATACTTAGATGTTGTCCATTGTGGATAGATGGCACTGCAGTATACTAGGAGGTCAGATGCAAAATATGTTATCTATTCACATTAATTTCCCTCGTCTGGCAATTGTGTGAACTAAATGGCCAACAGTAAGCCACGGGTATTTATATATAATAAAGTAAAATCAGAGTAGAGCCTTGCAGCTAGGCTACGCCAAGCCTAGTAGTCAGCTGCTGCATTCAAGGCTGAGTACTCATTGCTCTACCCTATGAGTCCAGTTAGTTTCCTCATGTCCCTAAGCTTACTAGGACTTAGGCTGACATGCACATGTGATACTCTTCGTTTTCAACCAGCCGGGAATTAAGTATTCAAGGGGGTCAGGGAGGTCGGGTGTCAGGTTCACTGACCTTATCTCGCCCGGCGAGGTTTGCTGGGCTTTGAATGTTTAGAGAAGAGATATCAGCTAGCACCATCTATAAGTGGCCTATGGTACTACACGTTGTGTATGTCAATGGCAGTGAGTCAAATCTTAGGTTACTGTTAATTATAATCTACCTTTAGATAATCCACAACCTACTGCATCAACATCTGAAGAAGTGTTGTTGATCAGAAAACCAATAACACTAAGAAAGGTATTTACATGGATGAGTTCAACTTTCATTGTAGTAACTGACTCATTCAGAACATGGGAGTTTTGACAGAACGACGCTAGATGCCTACCTCACGGTGGGCTGAGTTACTAGGTTTATATGAAATACGATGACTGGTTTGTTTGCCGACAACTTGATATAACGCAATAACACTCCATTGAACTGCTAGCAACTGCAGGAATATACTGATCATATATCATTTAAAATAGTTGTCTATTAGTCCATAATCCTCCATTTTCTGTAGAGAAAGATGCATTTGTTTTGTGTTATTTGTACCAGTATGTGTTAGTTTTCATGTTTAGATTTTGTCAAAAAATAGAAAACATGCGTTTTGCAGAAATTAAAAAAGAAAAAAAGGAATGTACTGATCACACTTAAATATAGCATGTGTGTTCTAGTAGTGACTTATTGGTTTGGTGAATCTCAGATGAAGAGTATTTCAGATGAAGAATGTATAACATAGACAGGCCCATGGGGATTGTTTGAATTCAAATTTCTGTTTAATGTCATGTTCCCTGATATATAACAGCTGACAAGCCTTTTTGTCTGTTTTGCTATGTTTTGTTTTGTTTTGTTTTCATGGGGGAAATCTGGAGTGCCTTTTGCGAACCGAGGTTTCTAATACGAAAGTTCCGATGCAGCCACCGGATATTTTAAGAATCATCTGGGTGTATTTCTGATGTGGAATGTATTACATAAACTTGCACAATTTGAATTTAGCATAGAAGGATTGCATGAAGATACATCCCCTTTTCCTAATGCCATCCTCTTGCGCCTGATTGAAGTTGATTTACCGTGACGAAGTTAACCACGTTTCAAAACAAGCCTATTATGGCCGATCATACAAGTGATCCTAGGTTATATAACTCTTGCTCCCAGCATATACAGTAGCACAGCCGTGACGAGCCTCATCCAGGGTAAACACCGTCATCTAACAATGTCAATGGTATCTGTCCCATTGGCCGTACGGTCAAGCTTCTTCAAGAAACCACCTGTTAAGTATGGTCATTTGCAAATTATGCCAGATCACAATGCATCGTTTTTTACTTGCTTACTGGGACCACCTGCATGGAAGTTTTATTCTAACATGCTATACGGCTATACCTGGTCTTTAGTGGCCTGGGATTGCACACATTTTATCGCTTATTTAACCCTTTCCCATATGGAGTATACACATGGTGAGAAACTCCTAAAATGTTCTAACAAAGAGGAATTATTTTAAAAATATCTTACTGAAAAGTGTTATGATTGTTGTATTAAAACTAGTGTTCTTCGAATGATTTAAAACACTACAATTGATGAGCCACTCAGTTCGACAGCAATGTTTATACTTGCTCTAAACCACCTCCCATCGGGTGTCTCCAGTTGTGAAACTCCAGGGGCAGTGTGCCATTATGAAGTATATCTTAACAAAAGTCTTGACATAAAAGCCTAAATCATATTAATTCTGTAAATAATAATTATCTAAGCAACAGTACAGTAGAAAGGATATTTTGTTCATTCTATGATACTCAATTTGTTGGAAAACGAACTTTCGATGTTTCGCCAATGACTGTTATTTGCCCTATATGTATCATACTGTAGCAGTCTGGCTCCCTTCCTTATCCCTACAAGTGCTTATACACAATATTCAACAATAGTCCAGGCAAACTAGCGTTTTTCAAAAAACTAATTGCAACAGAATTTTTTTTGCCACAATGCATTTCTCTGAGGTCCCTAGACCAACATACTAAAAGTCCAGAAAAATCCCGGCACGGGAAATATGCTAATTTGCATAAATCCAATATGGCCGCCAAAAAATGAGAAATGGCCATATCTCTGTGACCGAATCATGGTTTTAAGTCATGTAAAAACCTATACTAGGGTTTTCAGGTACAAAGATTCATTTGGGATACCTTTCATAATTATTTTCATATTATCTCATTTACATAAATCCAATATGGCCGCCAATAAAAGAGAAATGGCTATATCTTAACAACCAATTCTCATTTTTGAGTCAGGAAAATTTCTATCCTGAGTTCTTTAGGTGCTAAAGGTCATTTAACATGTCTTTTAACATAATCACTCATTTGGAAATTTGCATATAATCTCAGCGTGGGAAAATGCTAATTTGCATAAATTCAATATGGCGGCCAACCAATGAGAAATGGCTTTATCTTTGTAACCAAATCTTAGTTTCAAAAAATGGAAAGAACTTTACAAAGGTTTTCAGGTACAAGGATTCATTTGAAATACCTTTCAAAACAATTATCTTGTCAGCTCATTTGCATAAATCCAATATGGACACTTATAACTGAGAAATGGCTGTATCTCAGCAACACAATCTCAATTTTTTTCAAACCACAAAAATAGTTTGTATCCTGAGGTCTAATAGGTGCTAAAACTCATTTGAAATGTCTATCAACATAATTATTTTGTTGGACATTTGCATAATCTCATCATAGGAAAATGCTAATTTGCATAAATCCAACATTACATGGCATCCTATACATATTAGAAATGGCAATATTTCTGACACAACTAAGATTTTCGTCACAGGATATATGTCATGTGAGCATACTGTTGACCAGTGATCTGAGCATGTATATTGAAACCCCCTACCAATTTGTACCTGCCAGGAGAAGGTGGTATTTAACACAACGCAAGCTAGTGAGTAAAGGGGAGGGGTTCTGTTAAGGGTAAACACATACTGTTGACCAGTGATATGGACATATACATTGAAACCTCTACCCATTTCTAGCTACAGAAGGTGGCAAGCACTAGGCACATTGGTGATTAAAAGGGAGGGGGTTCTGCTACCTTCTGTAAGGGTAAACACATACTGCTGACCAGTGATCTGGATACGTATATTAAAATCCCTATTAAAACCCTCACCCATTTCCAGCTACCTGGAGAAGATGGCAACCACGAGGCATGATAGCGATTAAAAGGCGGTTGGGGGTGGGTTCTGTAAGGGTAAACACTTATAGAAAAACATCTGGATATGTGTTTTAAAACCCCTACCCATTAGGGGGGGGGGGGGGGGGGGGGAAACAGGGTCTGACCTGAACATTTTCAGACAGGCACAGATTTGGCTCCCAGGATTTAAATTTAGGAGCAAATACACCCTTATCATTTATGCATGCAGTGAGCTGGTAAAAGTGTGCCAAAAGTAAAGTGTCTAGGCTAGGGGGGTCTTGGGCATAAGTAGCCTAGATTTCTAGGCTGTCATATGTATTTTTCTGGGGGTTTTCTGTTACCAAGCACCAAATAGTCTAGGTGCCACAGTGGTCAATTTAGTTTACACCTATCTCACCAGGGGAATAGAGGATCCAGTGTGAGTATGACTAAAACTTTTAGAGATCCGAGGATCAGGTGGGGCCATCTATCTACCATACCAGGAACTACACCACACTGCTTGGTCAGCACAGAAGGGGATGTCAACTTTTTAGGGACTAGGAACCTAGTCTAGGTTATATGGTAAAATAAGGGGTGATAAAGAACATAAAAAACAAACATTCTCAAAGTGCTCCAGTTGAGAATTGATGTCTATTCACAAAGTTTGCTCCTATACATTCAACATCTGGTGGCAAAATCACTTGCTCCATGGGCAAATGCCCCTAAACAATCATCAAGTGTGTGCAAGGGTAAACACTGAATAAGCCTCAACCAATACATGTCTGTAATGCTCAAAAAAGACTGCCCATTTCAGTGATATCTCTCTGACAACAAAATCTTTCAAAAGCTGATTGAGGGAGAGATGTTATTGTAAAATCAACAACTGTCCTTTAAATATGATGGGAAACCATGCTTAATCCCTAAGTTATTTTTGAAATTATCACAGAATCAGAGGATATTTATTCAGAGGAACCCTTGGCATTACAGGGTTATACAGAGTTTGTACCGGTCCTGTCATCTTGGGAACAATTATGAAATGTGAGTGTGGTCCTGTCATCTGGGGAATGATTGAGAAATGAAAGTGTGGTCCTTTCATCTGGGGAATTACTGATAAATGAGGGTATATGGTCCTGTCATCTGGGGAATGACCATGAAATGAAGACATGGTCCTGTCATCTGGGGAATTACTGATAAATGAGGGTATATGGTCCTGTCATCTGGGGAATGACTGAGAAATGAGGGAAATAGATTATATCAAATACATCTGCAATACGCTAACATTAAATGTACCCTGTGTCAACAGTAGATGTTTACCCTTACAGGACCCCCTCTCCCCTTAAATCACTAGCAGGCCTTGGGTTTACCACCTTCTGGCAGGTACAACTTGGTAGGGCTTTCAATAAAAATGTTCCAATCACTGGTCAACAATACACTCACATGATATATACCGTGATGAGAGTTTCAATTACCAAAAAATTAGTGTTGAGCATCAGAAATATTGTCATTAGTGTACCAAGTTGGATTTACGCAAATTAACATTTTCCCATGCTGAGATTATCCAAATGTCCAAAGAAATAATTTTGTTGAAAGACATTTTAAATGGGTTATAGCACCTATAAGACCTCTGGATATAAACTTTTTTTACGACTCGAAGATTAGATTTGGTTGCTGAGATATAGTCATTTCTCATTTATTTTACTGGCAACCATATTGTATTAATAGGCAACTGAGCTTATAACTCTATTGAAAGGTATTCAAATGAATTATTATTGTACTTGAAAACACCCTAGTATGGATTTTCTCTCGACAAACCCTCATTTGTTACAGAGATATGACCATTTCACATCTGTTGGTGGCCTTCTCGGATTTATGCAAATACATTTTCTCATGCTGAGATTACACAAATCTCAAAAAAAATAATTGTGCTGAAAGACATTTTAAATGAGCTTAAGCAACTAAAGACCTTAGAATACAAATATTTCATGACTTAAATTTGGTTGCTGATAGCCATTTCTCATTCGGTGACAGCCATATTGGTTTTATGCAAATGAGCTTATAAGATAAATGCGTTGAAAGGTATTTCAAATGTCCTCGCACCTGAAAACCCATGTATAGGTTTTTTTGTAACTTAGACCCATGATTCGGTTACAGAGATATAGCCATTTCTCATTTGTTGGCCGCCATATTGGATTTATGCAAATTAGCATTTCCCCATGCTGAGATTATATGCAAATTTCTGAATGAGTGACTACGTTAAAAGACATGTTAAATGACTTTTAACACCTAAAGAACTTAGGATAGAAATTTTCTTGACTAAAAAATGAGAATTGGTTGTTAAGATATAGCCATTTCTCTTTTATTGGCGGCCATATTGGATTTATGTAAATGAGATAATATGAAAATAATTATGAAAGGTATCCCAAATGAATCTTTGTACCTGAAAACCCTAGTATAGGTTTTTACATGACTTAAAACCATGATTCGGTCACAGAGATATGGCCATTTCTCATTTTTTGGCGGCCATATTGGATTTATGCAAATTAGCATATTTCCCGTGCCGGGATTTTTCTGGACTTTTAGTATGTTGGTCTAGGGACCTCAGAGAAATGCATTGTGGCAAAAAAAATTCTGTTGCAATTAGTTTTTTGAAATGCCCATTTTTGGGCTAGATTGCCTGGACTACAATGAAATGCCTCAACTATCAATAATGCGATTTATACATTCATTGTAAACTATAAATCCTTGCAGGTTTCGCCGTACACATGGACATATTGTTATTGCCGATAAAGTGTGTTATAAGTAATACCAATAAGCTGTACTTAGAGCCCCATGTTATTGTCCGCTGGATTCCACTGTAGGAAATATAGAGGCTGAACACATTTGCATCTGGCGTGCCCATATCGTCTAATAACATCGTAGCTAACTCACCAAACATATTTGAACCATACCTGAAGAGGAACTGTTAAACTGAACAAAATTTGCAACTCAGACGAGTATCCTAACAGACCTGTTATCGTGAACTAGAAATAAGTAGCATCTTACATGGACATACGGAGGAAAGAATTCTCCAACGATGGCAGTTTATAGTCGGTGTCCAATCGTTCTTGTCTGTTGTCACAATTTCATACACTACTGCCTACGGTCAGTCCGTGAACGAAATGGCCTACTAAGATCCGGGTCAGCCACCATTTAAGATATAGTGCATATGCATCTGGTAGATATCCCAGAAAGGGAGGAGAATGGTACGCTCACAGGATATGTTTGATCCGTTTGACCCTCAAGCAATTTAACACACGCACAATATGTATGTATGTATGTATGTATGTATGATGTATGTATGTATGTACGTACGTACGAACGTACTTATATGTATATATATATATATATATATATATATATATATATATATATATATATATATATATATATATATATATATATATATATATATATATATATATATATATATCAACACATGCATTTATTCCTGTAACCATACCTTCCAAGCTTTGTACTAGTGGTTGCTGTAACGCGTCCTTGGCTTGCAGCAGGTCTTCTGAATCTAGACGATCCCTCTCTGTGCAAGAGCCTATATGAGGTATGCCTTTGCGGGTTGGGGTTGCACGGCACACTGCGGTGGAACACGTGTGTACCCGTAACCACTGGTGACCACAAGGGCTCAGCTTATTGGCCTGGGCCTACATAGAGGCTGGAGAAACATATGAATCCACACGTGGTATAATGTCAAAGACCTACTGCTCTAATAGGGAAGCCTAATACGCCCTCTTCAGACACCATGTGAAGCATCCATTCTTTACTTGCCAATTATAACTAAACTGCAGTGTTGGAACAAGCCATCCTTTATTCGATACCACCTCATATATTTACAAACAGATGAACATTTTGGTTGGCTCTATTAAAGATTACATTGTTCGTTAACACTCACATTCACATATACACACATACATATGTATATATATACATATATATATATATATATATACACACATATATATACATATATATATATATATATATATATATATATATATATATATATATATATATATATATATATATATATTTATATATATATATATATATATATATATATATATATATATATATATATATATATATATATATATATATATATATATATATATATATATATATATAATATATATATATATATTATATATATATATATATATATATATATATATATATATATATATATATATATATATATATATATATATATATATATATATATATATTTCAAATTGTAGTGGCCGCAATAAGAAGTCACTTTTATCAGGACAGTATGAATGAAACTTAGTGACTGCATATTCTCCCCTAGGCTGCAAGAGCAGAGGCATTCATCCGTGTATAGACCTACTGCCCGCTGAGTTGCTTTCGTATCTTTAAGCATGTGAGGGCAGGATTGTTAATATTCCTCTACCCATTTTGACAGATGGGTCAAGGAATGTGAAATATTTCTATTAAGGGTTCTTCAATAGGGAGTTGAATAGAGTTACTTAAAATCCTCGGAACACAGCCTGTATACAGTGCGGGCACGTAGCAGTAAAACCTCCTTAGTGCTTCCTTTTTAGACCACCCAAACAGCTGGAAAACCTCACATGAAAGTTCTAATTAGTCCTAACAGCATAAACATATTACCCCGAAGGCAGTTTAACTCCATGACAAACTCCAAACCTTTTTAGTTGCCTCTTAAGACAGCAGTAGTAACGTTATCAAAGTTAAATTCTGGTTAATGTACGAATTAAGTTTGTAGCTCACCACAACGTATCCATAAAGTTACAGTCCTCTGCCTGATTCATGACTGGCAAGGTCATCCTGTCATATATGTAGACTCCTAACCCTGACTTAGCCATGACATGTTCAGTATGAAACCAAACCCCCTTAGGGTAGATGCGTTATTCACATTTTAATGATATTAAAACTATTTACATTAATTTTTTAAATGTGTGACTTTGGCCTGCTATTCCCCAGCAAAGCTTAACTTGATATATTTTTATTTCTGAAATTTAAAGAAGTGTGAATTAATAATGCAGTTTTAACATCTTCGATGCATGTTTCTAGACAGGACCATATATCTGCTAACAGGTTACTAAATATATTGCTAGTGACTATTCCTAATGCGCCGCCGAATATTTAGATTGATAGTCCTTTTGATGGTAGTCAACTCGTAAACGGGAATCATGGTTATCGAATTTAAGAGTGATGTTGGTCTAATCGTTTCCATTAATTGATCATTTATAACGATTGCCAATATCCTTACATCCAATACCCAATATATTACCAGCCAAGGCCAGATGCTTCCACATACATTCTTTAATTAGACATTGAATAGTTTCACATTCAACGACCAATATCATACTTCAGTATTTTCACACAATTCAACACCCAACATCTTCTACTCTCATACCAAATAGTACTATAGATTCATAAAGATTGTGCAGAGTAAATTTTGCGAATTTAAAGAAATCGATTTTTGCGTTTTTTAACTTTGCGAATAGGCAGCAACATGGAGTGCCAGCTAAACACTTAAAGTGGCAGCACTAATCATTGCGAATTTTAATTTTGCGTCCGAGGCTAAACGCTTAAAATCGCAAAAATTAAACTAACGTAATCTTTTCCGAATTTACAGTATCACATATAACATTCAGCATCTTCTTATACAACATGTGATATTACCACAACCAATATATATGTCTTGTTGAAAAAACATACGTTACGATTTTGTAACATGTACAAGAATGTTTCCCTTCTCTTGTATTTTCGATTCTCCTTTCTTAATGCAAGACAGCCATATAGACACATTTATATAGTTTTTGTATAATCACGAATATATGGAGAGTAGAGAATTTGTCGTGACGTTCCCCGATTCTGTATCAAACCCCTCTGTCGTTAGCAAACCTGTGGAAAAATTAAGATGAAGTGATTTTAGTTAGAGCATAACAGCAATAATGTAAATATTTATCTCCAGTAGCGACCTGTGCATATTGACTGGTTGACACACATTTCTACCCAAACGGAAATTTGAATTGGTTTGTGGATTTTGTTGATCATCATTTCTTTCTGTCATTTTAAGGCAAAATCGTGACTGGTTAGATGTTTACCCGGGGAAAATTATTGCTTTGTCCCATTAACTTATCACTGCCAACTTTAAACGCGTCTAAAGAAAGGCTCGAACGTTAGACCACTCTGCTCTGGGCCCCCCCCCCCCTCTTGCAGAGGACCAACAATGCCAGCCCAGGAGTCATGCATATATGCATGTCATGCAAACCTCAAATAGTGCATGAGAAAAATTGGTAGAATTTCTAAGGCGTTTGTCACACGTTCCTTTTGCACTAGGTATACGCCTTAGAATAGAAAAGTTATCAATTTTGGCTTATTAAGAAAACATGTTTCTTTGTCTGTTTGAGGTCACCAAGATAATGACTGTTCGACATGTAGTCCTAGACAACTGGTCATCCGTGCATATTTTACACTAGCCTAGATTTCTAGGCTGTCATATGTATTTTCTGTTATTTTTTTCTGCTACCTAGCACCAAATATTCTAGGTGGTCATAGTGGTCCATTTAGTTTACACTTATCTCACCAGGCTTCAGTTTGATTATGACCTAAAACCTCTAGAGATAGGAGGAGCAGGTGGTGCCATCTATCTACATACCTGGTACTATACCACACTGCTTGGTCAGCACAGAAGGGAATGTCAACTTTTTAGGGACTAGGAACCTAGTCTAATGTTACACCAATTAACTATCAGTAGGGCATGACTTTGGAATGGACATACTGATGACTCATGGGTCAGTGAAAATGAAGATAATCCATCCGGTCAGTTATCCTCATAACATACCCACCAACGCATAATGGGTATATGTCTGTTATTTCTCACAACATAGTGCAGCATTGCGCAGGTGTTAAATATCAAAAGATAGTTAAAGGGTTAATCACCATGTGAGATATCACTTGAAGTAATACGAACTATATGTCATTTTAAATTGTTTCTGAGAACAAATGCAGTATTCATGAAAACAGTGCATAGTTTATATATGCTATAAGATTGTACAAAAGGTAAATATTTAAATCACTCACCAGCAACGCAGGCAGTGAGAAAAGACGCCAGATTGCCAACCACTAAGGCACGCATTGCAACACGGGACAGATCGCCTAAAGAAAGGAGAAAACAGTGTTGAGAGCGGTGCAGGTAGTAGTAGTAGTAGTAGTAGTAGTAGTAGTAGTAGTAGTAGTAGTAGTAGTAGTAGTAGTAGTAGTAGTAGTAGTAGTAATAGTAGTAGTAGTAGTAGTAGTAGTAGTAGTAGTAGTAGTAGTAGTATTAGTAGTAATAGTAGTAGTAGTAGTAGTAGTAGTAGTAGTAGTAGTAGTAGTAGTAGTAGTAGTAGTAGTAGTAGTAGTATTAGCAGCAGCAGTAGTAGTAGTAGTAGTAGTAGTAGTAGTAGTAGTAGTAGTAGTAGTAGTAGTAGTAGTAGTAGTAGTAGTAGTAGTAGTAGTAGTTTTCACCAGCAGCCGGAGCAGCAGTAATGATAGAAGTATATATAATAGTGGCAGCAACTGAAGGAAGCATCAGTTGAAAAAGTATTGGCAGAAGTAGAAGTAGTAGAAGCAACAAAAGTAGTAGTAGTAGTAGTAGTAGTAGTAGTAGTAGTTGTTGTAGTGCGGTAGTAGTAGTAGTAGTAGTAGTAGTAGTAGTAGTAGTAGTAGTTGTAGTAGTAGTAGAAGGAGTAGTAGTAGTAGTAGTAGTAGTAGTAGTAGTAGTAGTAGTAGCAGCAGCAGCAGCAGCAGCAGCAGCAGCAGCAGCAGCAGCAGCAGCAGCAGCAGCAGCAGCAGTAGTAGTAGTAGTAGTAGTAGTAGTTGCTGTTGCTGTTGCTGTTGTGCAGCAATAGCAGCAGTTACCTTTGCGAGTTGGAGCCAGAGCGCCGAAGGAACCCAGATTCATCCCGACAGATCCCAGATTAGCAAAGTTACAGATGGCATAGGTGGCGATAACCTCAGAGCGGAGCTGAAAACAATTAAAGCCGGTTATAATAGATCATATGTGGTATAAACACAAAAATGAAATCGTCCTTTCGACGATAATGCATAGAAATGTTAAATAATCACCATAATGAATTTATTGTATCATATTTCGACTGTATGTCTAATTAATAGTTTAGTTGACAATATAAGTAAGTAAGTAAGTAAGTATTTATTGACTATATCTTCGATATAAAATATTTGGGATATTCTTCAACTTTGCAGTGACGAAAGTCTACACTGGAACAGAAACAAACTGGAATAGGAATACTGTGTCCATATCTCTATTCTGTAAACGTATTCAACATACACGATTGGCTTTAACTTTACTTCGCGCTACTTTAAGGCACTATCCTTTGCCTGTACTTCATTGTATGTAACTTTAAATTGCTTTACTTCATTTTACGAAATAAATTTCACTTTTCCTATCTTTATTGTACTATACTTTACTTCATTCAGCTCTACTTTACTTCTGCTTTATTCGTAGCTCCATCATACTTCAGCTTGCTTTTCTTCACCAACTTTACATTACTTTTCTCAAATTGTCATATCTGATCGTACCTCCAATGATGGGGATAACCCCGCCTGTCGATTTTTGATGAGTTTGGCAAGTTCCACGTAGGAGAAGAAGCCGTTGAGGAATATGGTCGATCCAATCAGTTCACCGACCTTCAGACAGTCCTTCCAGGCCACGCCCATCACAAAGGCGGCAGGTGAGAACAGGTACGAACATATACTCTGAAAACAGACCACATACATGTCAATCACCTTCCAAGCCACGCCCATCACAATGGCGGCAGATGAGAATAGGTACGAACATATACTCTGAAAACAGACCAGATACATGTCAATCACCTTCCAAGCCACGCCCATCACAAAGGTGGTAGGTGAGAATATGTACGAACATATACTCTGAAAACAGACCAGATACATGTCAATCATCTTCCAAGCCACGCCCATCACAAAGGCAGCAGGTGAGAATATGTACGAACATATACTCTGAAAACAGACCAGATACATGTCAATCACCTTCCAAGCCACGCCCATCACAAAGGCGGCAGGTTAGAACAGGTACGAACATATACTCTGAAAACAGACCAGATACATGTCAATCACCTTCCAAGCCACGCCCATCACAAAGGCAGCAGGTGAGAATATGTACGAACATATACTCTGAAAACAGACCACCTACCTATCAATCACCTTCCAAGCCACGCCCATCACAAAGGCGGCAGGTTAGAACAGGTACGAACATAAATAGCAGTCACTTTAGAAGCATCTAGACAGTCCTCCATATCCACGCCAACCACGAAGGCGGTTATTGAGAATATGTAGAAACATAATGCCTACCCCCATTAGTCGAGGGGTCTAGCGTATTGTGCAGATATACGTCGCCGTCTCTCGCCATTGCCAAAGATCCCGCTCGAGGAATGTGAGAAAGCTTCTAATATTTTGGGGTCACTAGTTTGTTTTTCCTGATAATCCAGCTTTCTCCACGTTTAACATACGTTTGCTGCGATTTACAGTGTATCTCTAATATTGGTGACAATAAACAAAACATTGAAATCAAAACTCTAATTCGAAATCATTAGCGAATTGCTTGAATATACTTGGAAAAGGTCTTCTGGTGGGACGAAAGGGGTTAAGGTTGTCCTCTCTTGGCATTGGAAGAAAATAGCGATGGTAGTTGTTCAAAGATGAAAATGGAATAGCCGAGGAAAATATTGAACCATCCTTGTGATGGTACCACCTTATAACGTGCAAGCAGTGGTAATTAAACTCCAGATCGTATGCAACAGTAAGGAACTGCGAATAATCAGCACATTAGCGCGCTACATCACTCAGCTACGGGGAACGCTCCCTGATTCTCGATTGAGAGTACCTGCTGACATGGTAAAGGATTTTTCACGTAAACTACTAAAGTATCAGTTACAGACATAAGGATCAGTTATGTTTTTGATAGACATAAAATCAAAAATGCAAAAAAGCTTTAAGAAGACTGTGATATATTTGTTAAAAGTACTAATTCATACTTGAGTTAAACAAAATTTTGTGAATCATGCAGTAAATGTAAACATTCGTTTTAAGAATATCCTCCAGGTGGAGCCACAAGAATGCTTACGCCATAATACACTGCACTAAGAACGGTCATCAATGGCGTAGGAGTAGGAGAATTTTCCTGTTCTATCTGTAAATATTTAGATAAACTAGCTAGATTGAACAACTCCGTATAGTGAACACTGTGACTATTGCAAATTGACGTTTTCGTTCCCGTAGTAGAACTTATTTTGCAAACGATCCGTGCATTATCCATCTGTGTACATGATTCATCTTTGGAGTAGTACCGAGCAGTATTTTTTTTTCTGAAACTCCATTGATAATACCCTTGCGTACATTGTACATGTTGGAGTCCCTGTAAGGGCTGTTTCATTTAAAAGTGTGGGGGGAGGAGGAAAGGAAGGTTTTTTTGAAGGGGGGGGGGGCCGAATTCTGAATTATGTTTTCTCATTAGATTACATATGATTGCTGGCAGGAGGGGGGGTGTCGAATTTTTAATTATCTTCCGTTCCTTCCCCCGCCACACTTTTAAAATGAACGGCCCTAAGTGTGAACAGACGGGTTGCGAACTCTTCTCGATGACAGTAGTTTTTTGTAACGTACCTGGAATGTGAGCGCTTCTATAGCGACCAAGCTGCCGAACCAGCCGAGTGTTTTGTTGATGAACTCCACGAGGCAGGTGAAGGCGAGGAGATTGACCACTATGTAACCCACGACAGTGATGCAGCCACTGGCGCCGTTAGAGGCCGCCTCGATCAGATTCCTCTCCTTACTGACAAAGAAAGAGTAAATAATGATAATGATAGTAATATAATAATAATGATAATAATGATAATGAAAATAATAATAATAATAATAATAATTATAATAATAATGATAATACTAATAATAATAATAATGATAATAATAATGAAAATAATAATAATAATAATAATGATAATAATAATAATTATAATAATAATGATAATAATAATAATAATAATAATGATAATAATAATGAAAATAATAATAATAATAATAATAATGATAATAATAATGAAATAAATATAAAATATTAATAATAATAATAATAATAATAATAATAATAATAATAATAATGATAACAATATTTATGATAAGTTAATTTGCTGTAATAGATATTACAAAATCGTACATATATATATGCTATTTCAATATTCAAAAAAAAACAAAATGACAAAGGAAAACAAACCTGAAAGCAGTCTCTTACTACTCATGTACAGCGTTTTATTGGCAGATCAAAAGCAGTATCCTATTAAGACAGGTGTCTCATATCGAAAGATAGAATACAACGGAATAAACTCAATAGTGGTCATTTGGGTAGACTGATGGTGTTTTGCAACGGGTAGGATACAGAAGAAACATTTAATAATCTCATGAGACGTATTTTACCAAAGAGATGTATAAAGTTCATAATTTCAAAAGAATTCTTGATACATGTACATGTCCTTTTACTGAGATGACCTCTCTATTTAGGTATATTTAAATACCAACATGTAGTCTATGTTATCAGGTAAATAATATGAATGTTAAACAATTAGCTGGATAACTATTGCGGCTGTATTGCATATAGAGCCCGCCGGTCAATTCTATAGTGGAATCTCAAAACTGAAAGAATTTATTAAGATCTGGCATACGGTTTTTCGAAGGTGATTTTCCTGTGTTTGAAGAGGGTTTCCTCTGTCTCTGGCAGGAACACCTTGGACATGGCCAGCGCTGCCGGCGCCGACATGACTGACGCTGATACAAGGTGACTTGCGGACACCTGCAAGTAATCGACCATTACTGTAGATTCACAAAAGATTGTGTAGAGTAAATTTTGCGAATTTACAGAAAATAAATTTTTGCGGTTTTTAACTTTGCGAATTGGCTGCAACAAGGAGTGTCAGCTTTACACTTAAAGTGGCAGCACTAATCATTGCGAATTTTAATTTTGTGTCCGAGGTTAAACGCTATAGAACGCAAACATTAAACTAACGCAATCTTTTCCTAATTAATAGTATTCAAACAATCCAGGCCTCAGAGTATTTCGACAAATTTTCGATTGGATCTTTGATGCTATTGACTAATACTTAGGAATTAGGAATGTCTTTTTAAAGGTAATTGAAGAGTTGTTGTTGGTAGTGCTTTGATACACATTTTTATTTCAAATATTTCCCAGCTGTACATTTGGATGAGACTTTCAATCAAAATTGTCGGATTGCTTTTGGCCACTGCAAGCATTACTGGGGAAAAGATTGTTATTTGTGTTAACATAGTCTTGATGACTTGAAATCTGGCACATTTGCTGCTAAGTTAAATTTGCTGTTTTGCATATGAATGACAAAAATAAAAGCAGCAAAGCCATCTAATTCAGTTAGAGATGGTATATTAAAACGTATGACCTGAATATTTGCTCATGCCTTTAATGGAATCTATCAGTAAGACAGGAAGGACACAAACATGGACTCAATATCTCACCCCAAATGATATGTACATGGCCATGACGCTGCCAGCTATGGTGGCGAAGCCTGTCGACAGAAGACTGTGCAACTCAGATCGTGTTAGCTTTGGCAACAACGGCGCGATACTCAGGACCGACTCGGTCTGGAATAAAAATGATTATGATATAATAATAATAATAATAATAATAATAATAATAATAATAATAATAATAATAATAATAATAATAATAAAAAAAATAATAATAATAATAATAATAATAATAGTAATGATGATAATAATAATAATAATAATAATAATAATAATAATAATAATAGTTATTGACTGCTGAAAACATTTTACTAAAACGTGTTATTATATTTTATGCACACATTTCAACATAATGAAAACATGAAGAAATAAATTCATAAAAAAGAAGTTGAAGAAATAGCAAAAGAACACTAGAAGAAAACAGGCATGGATAAGCGAATATCACCATATGGTTGTTAGCAAATAGTCCATTTCATAACTTCAGACAACAGAAAATACAGCCAAATTAAGTTATTAAACCATTCCGCATCAATCGAAACCATATAAAGCGTAGTTCATTTTGAATTTTTTTAAAAATTAGTGCTACTCTCATTCTCTCTGGGATTAATCTCACATGAGTGCCACGGACAAGTTAAAAACAAAAAGACATATAATGTTCCGGCACTAAGTGTATTTGGATAGGCTCATGAGCATAGAAATGTGCCCTGATTAGATCATTTGACAATCAGTTTCTTTTAGAGCATCGCTAACGAATAACTGATATGATCGTATTTGAAGACATTGCAAGACTTTTTTTTTGTTTTTGAAGAACTTTGGATAATCCAGAGCTCATTTATTTTCATTTCCAACGTTATAAAAACAATATAAACCAAGAAACAGGTTACAAAAACATATAGACGCAGTTACAGTATCTCACATAAATATCAAATCTTATCTAAAGTTATATACAGGTGATACCTTGCCTCCTTTACTAACATACAGTAGACGATATTGGAGGACTTTTATGAAAAAAATATAAAAATATACACCACAGTGGTTGCTAATATTCTTCTCGAAGTATTACTTATAAAGTTGTGTTTAGTAATAGTACTTATTGCAAGACAAGATATTTCTCCCATTTCCTCTCATATAATTCAATACTATCATTATTTACCGCATATATTTCTTCTGATTCTCTCTCCATTTCCAGTAGTGTTTCAAAATATCTCACTGAGAATGGACCCCCTTTCCCTCTTTTCATGTATATAGCTTTATTTGCAATCATAATTATCAAGTTGAATAGTAGGTCCATTCCAGCATCTCCAAATATTTTTATTTTGTGTTCTAGTCTAAAGTTTATGTAGCATATTCTTCTTAAAAAATGTGTAATCTCAATCCAGAAATTTTGTGTTCTCTCGCACGATACAAAAGCATGCACATTTGTTTCTCTCATTTCACAATATTCACAATTTTCTGTATCTTTGATATTCATGTGGAAGAGCTTTGCGTTTGTAGCTACCCTTGTATACAATATCTTAAATTGTATATCCCATAAGTACATATTTCTAGTGGTTTTTTTAAATAATCTGATTGATTGTTGTACATCATCTGATTCAATATTACATAATATCTCCATTTCCCATTTTTGTGACACCTCTGTCAGTAGTTTGTCTCCATAATTACCAGTTTTTCTATAAATGTCTTGACATCCCTTTTTCTGTGAAAACACTATATTTAATAAATGTGGCCTATATGGTCCTATATTAACTCTGTTTGTCTGCATTTTTTATGAAACTTTTTACACTTTGTTTGATAGACATATATTCCAAGAAGTTCAAATTAATTCCTCTATTCCTCTCTATTTCGATTTTTGTCATAATTTCCCAGTTAATTCCCAGTATGTCTGCTACAATGCTCACATTTTTATTCATTAATTTTTGAAGTAAAGGTAATTTAATATATGGATCATGCCATAATGGCCAACATAAATAGTCCAAATCTGTCTTTGGTTTCATGTATTCTCTCAATGTTATTATTGATTGGACTACATCTTTCCAAAAGGCATTTGTCATAGTATTTTTCTTAGTTTTTGCAAAATTATTTCCGAAATTCCAGCACTTATCAATCTCATAGCTAGTTGCAAAAGTAGTCCAAGAGCTATCTGTTGATATGATCCTTCTCAACCAAGTTATCTTAAGTGAAGAGGAGAACCTTTGTAGATTATGTAACTGTAGACCTCCCATATCATACGGGTATTCCAGAATCTCTTTTCTAAATTTTGCAGGTTTTCCACCCCACAAAAAGCATGATAATATTTTCTCATATTCATCTGATAATTCAAGGGATGGGTTTGGCAGGGACAGCAGGATGTGAGTTAACATGCTAGACACCAGACTCTTAAAGACTGATATCCTTCCACTTATAGTTAGTTTTCTTCTTTTCCACTGCCTTAGGACTTTTTTCATTTTAGGAAATTTTAATCTGCAATTATCTTCTGTGATTTTGCTTAATCTTTTACTATTAAATTGAATTCCCAATAGCACGAACTCATTTGTTAATTCTAATTTTTCTTTTTCTATATTTATCATCCTGCCGTCCCCTGCCACTCCAAGTTGTACTACCTTTGTTTTTTCAATATTTACCTTTAAACCAGAGATTTTGTGGAAGAATTTTAAAGTGTCTAAAACTCTGTTTAGACTTTTTTTGCAATTCTTGGTTATGAGGGTGACATTGCAAGACTTACCGGCCCTAAGAAGATATTAGCTGCGGCAACAAATGACTCTACAGGTCCAGTTTCCAGGAAGAACTGTATGATCCTCCCAGTCACGCTGATCACGACCTGGATAATCCCCAGATAATACAGCACAGAACTGAAACTGCCGAAAAAGATGGCCACCGGCATGGACTGAAAGACAAAATGTGCAAAGTATGAGTTATACTTGCCATTGGTCCCGGTAATAATGATCGCTGTTGAGTAAGTCATACCATGACAAGATGGGATATAAGATGTAGAATCAACATTGCGTAAGGATCATTCAGTTGCAAAAGTACAGGCGTCTTAAAAAACACACACTTGTAAAGCGAACAGACTAACCCGATATAAGAATGAATCTCAAATATACTCTTAGTAGCCAGGTGCCTTTGAAACGAGCTGGGAATTTTACAAAGATAGGAAGCATTTTTTACATTATTTTGAAAAGGTGCTTCAAAACATTTTGCGATAATCTAACCTGAAAAACTAGCCAATGGTCCATGTATTTTTCCCCAAAGACGAATTCCGCCCCAACGTTGGCGTAGCTTAAAAACCTGGAGACTTGATTGCCCAGCCAGTTGAGCGCCTGGAAACCCGCCTGCCAGCGCAAGATAATCAGTCCCAGCAAAAACTGCATCAGCAGACCAGACACCAAAACACGCCACTCGATCTGGATAGGAACAATAATAATAATAATAATAATAATAATAATAATAATAATAATAATAATGATAATGATAATGATAATAATAATGATAATAATAATAATGATAATAATAACAATGATAATAATGATAATACTAATAATAATAATAATGATGATGATAACAATAATAATGATAATAATAATAATAATAATAATAATAGAAATAAAAATAATGGAGATGATGACATTAATGATACATATACTACTACTTCTACTACTAGTACTACTACTACTATTGCTACTACTACTACTACTACTACTACAAATTATAATAATAATAATAATAATAATAATAATAATAATGATGATAATAATGATAATGATAACAATAATAATAATAATGACAATAATAATCAAAATTATGTTCGTTTGTGGTGATTGACCTTTTAATAGTTTATGTCATATTTTGCAAAATCCCAAGACCAGAAACGGATCCTCGCTGTTCAAAGTCTGAGACGTCTTTCAGTTGCAAAGGAGGTATCAATGATTATGATTCACAACGCGGCACGATTACATAGTGACCACGCCAACCAATTAGTGGGGATCAAGCATAGACCGAGATCTGCCGCTTGATATGTTGACGTGTTATCACCAAGGTCAAGACAGACACAGTATATTCTTAAGTATTGAGGTTATCTGTTTAGGTTTGTACTGATCGCATGGACAGAAGATGAAAGGAACTTACGTTACTTTAAGTGCTTTATTTGTTGTGAAACTTAGAAAAGCAAAAAATGGGCTGAAGTTCATAGTGTGTTGTCAGTCCAACAGAGGTCATTCATATTTCACGTATTAAGAGTATTTATCAGTAAAAGATACATCATTATCTGTTATGCCTGAGATGCATTTAAGGGGTGTTGGTTCATTTCAAAATTACATTTCTGTTGATGGCCCTTCAGTGGTTTGCGAGATTGGATCTAAATTCATACCGTCTTGAGAACAGTGACTTGAGAAAGGAGCACACATTTGCAAAACGCTTGAGTTTTGTTTGGTTTCTGGTTAACTTTTTTCTTTCGGATATCTTACAAAAGAAGCTTTTGTGAGCAATATAATATCGAAACAATGAAGACTCCCTTTTTATTAATATAGGCACAAACCGGTTAAAATGAATTCTAGCGAACTTACCCTGGTTGTCCGTGCACTAAATAAGGCGCCGAAAAGAACGAAGACGAGGATGCCCAGGGCGGAGACCAGCTTCTGGGGGTGCTTAATACCGTCTATGATAATCACCACCAACAATGCCACAGTTAACAGCACGTAGGCACATCTAGAGATGGAGATGAAGAGTAAAGAGCATGCAAACATTAAATCAACAATGGCGTGAAATGATGGGAATGGCTACCAAGTATATGTTTGAACAACACTTTGTAAATTAGATATACTTAATAATTGCCACGTATTGAAAGTTCTGGTTAAACTAATGATTTCTGATTCAGCAATATGACTATCACTTCACTCATTTCTTTCAGATTTGTTGATTAGAATGTATTATGTGATGCATGCTTAAGAAAACAACAATGGTTAAGTATAATTCAATGTTAAGTATCTTTGTATATCAGTAGTTCCTGTTTTTGTTGACTTCTGGTAGTAAACGCTGCGATATTGCTGTGCTTCAAATAGCGTTTAATGAATGTCAGACAATAACTTGTCAAGAGCCATGTTGTCATGGACGATCAAGCCTTTGCATAATTTGATCAAGCATTCACTAATGGAAATAATTTCCACCTGATCTCCAATAACTTAGCTGTAAGTTGTACACAAATAATCCCAAAAAAGTTGTGTGTGTGTCCACAGCAACTTGTCCCAGCAACTTTATATCACTCAATCAATAAATTGCAAAAAAAATAACATTATTTCAACTCCTGTTATTGAAAACAGTTATGAGGACAACACTTACATTCGTGCCTTGTATCCATGTTCATCAACAAACGAACCAAACTTTTCGTAATACCACTCCTCTATCCGCTCTCCATACTTCCCATTTATTGATGACGTCACAAAGCACAACAATGCAAATGACGTCAACACTAACAGCGCCACGTTGCGGCGAAAGTCAAAGTACATTGCATAACTGAAAAATGCTGCATATAAAAGGATGAATACGACGGTGAAAATCCTTATGATGGCTGCCCGATGTCTTTCTCGCCATTGTCCTAGTCTAACGAGAACACGCGATAAAATAGATGAGTTTTCCTCCGCATTGGATTCTTCGGAGATATGAAGAAAATTCGGCATTGTCTTATTAAAATGCTCTACCGAGTTAATATTCGAAAATTGTGACGTTGGCTCCTATGTCAACTCGATATCGTCCTACAGTCCTTGTGATAAATGGTCAAAGTTTAGAATATCAAAGAGAATTACATTCGGAAACCATCGCTATGGATAGTTTTTAATAATCACATTTAAAATTGTAGCGTTTACAAATCTGCTATGTGACAGTAATCGTGTATAGCGCTAGCGTTATATAATGATACGTTTTGCTCTTACGAGTATTCCGAGGAGAACATCAAAGATGTCGTTCAGAAATCTTTGGTCTAGACAGGTAGAATGTTACACGTACACTCAGAAAGCATACTATTCTAAGGTATGACCTCTTGCACGTGTCTAAAGAGTAAATATCGCTGTGTTGTACTAAAAAATCGTCACTCGCTGATAGATATACCGTTGAAGTTTAGTGCGTATTTGGTGGATCGTATGGTGTCCGCAGAATCAGGACGTTCCATGTAACATGCGTTTTCCTATATATATATATGTGTAGGTTCGAGTCTCAAGATATCCTAAACATTTCCGTGCGCTTGGACGACTCTGGTAAAATGCATCTTTCACCTAGTTGCTTCTTACTGGGTCAGGCGTGAATAAAGCGTCGGTTGGAAGCTCTTCTTTCTCCTTCAGAGTGGAACGCTATCCTGTAAAAAAGCAATACATGGTTGTTCAGATTTAAAGCATGTGGTAACTTCTAATTCAGTGGGGTGGAACCTGTCCAACATATGAAATAGCATATTGCTAGATGTACCTCACCGTCGTCTGCATATACAAAAAGCTCTCCAACATCTCCCGACATAGCAAATCCTGTCGCCACATATAGCAAAAAAATACCATATCCAGTCACCACGCATACCAAATGCATACCTTACCACTTCAACACTCAAAACACTCAGTCCAATCTCCACACATACCCAAAATACGTCCACGCCACCTAGCCTCCAATCGTACCAAAATTAAGTTGTTATGTATCTAACCTTAAAAGCCCGAGACAATCTACATGATATATTGTCAAGAGAAGTGTCTTTAACTCTTCTGCGCTGGCCGATCATCTCATCACTATCCTCTGGATTTATTCTACTTTTGAAAATGACTTGAGAATAGAGTATACATTCTTAGAGTGTTTGAAGGAAAGTTGTTAGTTTGTTTTTAATCAATATGCTCCCCAGGCAGGCGCTTTTACAGACAAAGTTCGAGCTCATTCTGAGCTGTATATGCATGTACATGTACGGGTTAACTTATGTAAGTAAGCCATGTCAAGGTTCACGGCGGCAAAAAGATGTCCTGCGTAGCTGTTTAATAGCTTCGACCGACTACTTACCTGCTCTCCCTGGCCTATCGCCATCAACTATATACTGCAGCGCGTAGTCCTGGTAGTGCCGTGACTATGCAGGCCTGGTCTTACAGTACAATGATCCTGGAAATCTGGCATGACTAGGGTTTTTAATACCAGAAACCACAGACAAGTATGATATTCAGCCCATTCATGCTAGAAGAGCCTGTATGTGTTGTCTGGATGCTATCGACCTTTTTGGAATAGCTTTTTCTAAATTTTAGTACGATGGTGCAGATGTGAAAGGCAAAAAAGCGCTGTTTTTCTGTAAAACAGCAGTAACGGAATTAGATGTTTTCACCGTTTCCACGTTTTCCAAAAACAGCAGAAGTTTTTTTTATTATCTTTTTCCGTTGCTTTTTCTGGAAAACAACAGAAAAAAATTAATTCTAACCGCCGTTTCCACATTTTCCAAAAACAGCAGATTCTTTTTTAAATATTCTGTCGCCCATTTTTGTGCAAGCTGGTTATCTGTCCCCCCATATTCTTCTAGAGAGCACTCATTATTTGAAAATTATGATCTGTGGTGACCAATATGGCAAGTTTTCATTCTTTCATTCAGCATAACATAGAAAGCATAATAAACAACTGATTATTGTCCTTGTCCAGACAGTATCGTTCAGAGGTATGTATGTTTAGTGTTTGTACTTTTAGACTTCTGTAGATGGTTCAACTTGCTGTAAAAATAATATAATTTAAATTTTGTTGCCCTTGTCTTGTTGTTCTAATCCAAATATTCTGTCCAATTCTTCAATTTGAAATAAACGTGATCTAGATTTCTAGTAAAAGATGAACCATCACACCAAAAAACCCTTATCTGTGTAAAATATAGAAAAGCATGTGTAATGTATTCTCGACACGGAAATCACATTTACCACATGTCAAGGTACCAAATGCGTGTAAGAAACATATGTGGCTATTATATATGGTTGCTATATCTTTAAGTGGGAAGTGCGTATGTACCTACTCTCACTGTTTTTATGCCCATGGCCCATGTTCTAGGCACTTTTGTATATATTTTACCATGATTATGTATCACGGTACTTAGTACCTCAGGTTGTCAATATTGTTCCCGAACTGCTCATATGGCGGCGGCTATGTAGAATCTTAGATGACCAAACACAAGTGGATTTGAAACCAGCCGGTCAACCTGAACATGCTAGTCTCAACCAGTGTCAACTAATAGCCGCTAATAGGCCAAAATTGGTGCTCTGGGCATCACCAGCTGGTGGTGGAGATACGGTTTCTCAGTAATGTAATCGATGTGAGAGCCCTGATTGGTCCTTGTTCCCACGTGACCTCGCACTGATGCCTTATCTGGTACTCCAGGCATGGATCCAGCACTTAACTACAGGGCATATAGTAATTGGTCGCTCGCTACATATCCATTCTTTTCTTCATCCAAGGTCGAATGTACGAGTATGATAAACCATGATAGATATGAGCATACGGAGCCATCTATGGGTCTCTTGTGGTATTACACTGGTTGATCAACTCCAATGGGATTGTTGACTTTGTATGTATGCGTGTATTGACTTACATGCATCCTAGTCCAAAGGTATAGATGAATGTGTTTGGTAACGATTGCTATTAGTTAAGTGGTTTGAGTCCTTATCTTGCCTAGTTTACTTATCTTAATGGTTTTGGCACTAGCAGCACTCGCTCGAATAGAGAAGAGACTTCCACTCTTAGACCTTGATTTACGTGGCAACAGAATAGAATACTATGCATCGGCACTTACACAGCTTCTCTAGACAAGCACTAGCATATGCACATGCACATACATGCATACAAAAAGGTAATTCCTCATTTAGATTCAATTCTGTGGGAGGCCGAGAAGGTTAGGTGGCTCACATCAATAAATCGTGAGGAAGCTCAACATGATGTGGGTAAAAACAAACCGAGGTCCTACAATACATTTAAAACAACTTTTGAAGCCGAGCCTATTTTAGAGCTAATTTATCTAGAGCACAGCGTAGGGCTCTAGCCCAATTTGGAGCTGGGGTTGCACCTCTGGCACTAGAAATAGGCCGCTTACGGGGCATGCTGGTACAGGAAAGGCTTTGTTTTCATTGCGAGTCTCTTAATAGAGAAACAGTCGAAGATGAAAAACATGTAAGTCTTACCTGCCCTCTTTATGCTGCATAGAGAGCGACTCTATTTACTAGACTTAGAGGAGGCTTTCTTACTTATCAGAGGAGCAGAAATTCAAAACAATACTTAGTGAACTGATGGTAATAACGTCAATCAATGTGCAAGCTTTCTTAAAACCATCCTCGAGATTAGACGATCTGAATTGATGAAACCACAGGAACACTGAATGTGTCTTATAAACTTGTAAAATGATTTTAAAATGTATTAATGAATAAACATCTCTGTGATATGTACTAATAATTTGCTTTAATGTCTCTCATAACTCTTTTACGAGTGGTCAGTATATTGAGCACGCATATGTTTTTATCTGTCTGTAATATGTTTATCCATACTGAGTGAGACTTTTTAATTAAGATTATATCATTACATAGATACGCGTATAGATCAAAGGCTAATAAAGTGGGGGTATTGTCAAACACCGCAAACACACACACACACACACACACACACACACACACACACACACTATATATATATATATATATATATATATATATATATATATATATATATATATATATATATATATATATATATATATATATATATATATATGTATATATATATATATATGTATATACATACATATACTGTGTGTGCGTGTGTGTGTGTGTGTGTGTGTGTGTGTGTGTGAGTGTGTATTGCCGATCGGTTGGGACGGTACATGAAAAATGCTATGGTACCGTATGTATTTAGTATTCGCTTTGAAACAAGAGGTACATTATAGAGGTACATTATGAATGAAAATGTTGTTTTTCTAATAGTGTTTGTAAACATTTCAGATAAAAATACAAATTTGATAACTTACCTGTGAATACGAAAATGCTTGTGTGATGAGCGAATGCGTTTTTGGTCTGGTCACTGCGTATGACTTATCTCTCTTAGATGATTTCTGTAGACGGTTGCTTGGTGTAACATGAGGTCAGTAAACATAGTGTAATACGGGGTTTGATGGGGGGGGGGGGCTTGTTGATGATTGGGTGAGGGGTGTACCACCTATCTAAAACATAAGCATGGCGGCCCCTCTTCAAATGATTTCAAGAAATGGCCAAGAACTCGTTTTGTAATTTTGAAACCTGAGAAACTCAGAAACTGTATTGCAGTAGCTCAATAAATCTAAGATCTAAGTAGTAAATATTTCACCTCCTCATCACCATGACCAAATCATTTTTCAGACAAGAAGCACCGTTGTATTCATAATAACTATGTAATAAAACCGTATTGTTTACCCTTCGCCTGATAGGCAACAAGTTGATCTCGCTCAACAGCCTGGACACTACTCCTAGACCAGATATTGACAAGAACTGCTCAATAGGTGTGTTCTGCGCATGTGCGTGAGCATCCTCTTCTTTAATGTAAACAAATACGAGTCCGTATTGGTCTTTGTCTCCTAGTAACGTCACTCCGAGACTAGATTCGGCGAGGTTATTTGTGTTCAGGGATTCACTATACAGGCCATATGTATGTATGTATCTTTATTGACTATGACTGAGCATAAAAATACGGTACATCAGTATATAAATAATAATCAAATCATAATGATTGCGAAAATAAACAGAAAATCATCATGTGGATCTAAACAAAGATATCGTCTTATTACATTAGCTTACTGCAGATGCAAAGTAGTCACATGGTGACATATAGGTGAGACACTTTTGGTATCCACAACTTAAACTAACAAAGAACATAATTAACATAAACTAATAGAACACCATGAATATTAACTAACAACAACAGCTGTGCTCGCTCCTTGTTCCTCAGTAACGTCTGCACATACTATTGAACAAAAACAATAAATGATAGGAACATAAATTGAACAAAAGGAACATAACGCCTAGAACCACCGGAATCTTTCTGATCTCACATATGGGGTCTATACATAGTGAGCAGTGATTCAAAGACACAAATTAAAGCAAACTATATTGGTAAGCGATTCAAAGTCCATGTCGGTAAGCTGGTCTTTACCCTGATCAGTCCATAGAGCACTATACAGTCTAACCGATGCCTACTTTAGTTTTCTTGTTATACATATGTGCAATATGTCTCACAGAGATAGTCCATATATTAAGCATTTGCTCCGCTGTCAGTCCATCGACAGGTCTACCTAGCAGCACCATTAAGATGTCACATCCTGAGCTTAGGAACGCCTGACCACTCCCATCATGTATAACCCTTATTTCTTCAAATAGGGATTCACGTTCTGGCTGTAAGCTCGGGCATGACATTACCATATGGCCCACATCATCTAATTCTGATAGATCACATAGTATACAAAATCTCGCTGCCGGAGGAGCACCTTTTAACCTGACATCATCAGACCTCAGTAAACTGGCATGTGTGATTATTTTCATCATGGTCTCACAGCACCTCAGCAGCATCCTATTGTTATCTGCCATCTGCCACCAGACAGTATAGTTTGGACCAGTACAAATGTTAGACAAGATATCTAGGCTGCGATGGAGTCTAGACTGAATTCTCCAGTAACAATCGTCGAGGGCCCACGCCCTCTTCCACACTTTTTCCCTCCACACCCTCTTCGACCAGAAATGACCAGCCTGAGCCATATTCACGATTTCGTTCATGAAACCGAAAATATCAGCTACGTTGAGCAAATCAAACACGATGCTTCCCCTCACATTCTCCTTACCTTCTTCTGGATTCTCTAAATATTCTTGCACCCGAGTGCAGAAGATTCTCCTAGACGGCTCTTCTTCTTTTAACATCAGAATTGACCTTGCAAATAGAAGTTTCTTCACCTCTATCAGCCGCTCCAACCTCAACCACCCCAGCCCAAAAAATGCACATGTATTGGGCGCCCTTACAAATAACCTCTGCACCTTCTTACCTGCATAGGTCTGGAAAGCTTCAATGAGTTTTATGCTCCTATCGTTCAAGATCCAGAGCTCCGCTCCAAATAGAGCGATGGGAGCGACTATCACCCAGAAGATAGTGCAACATGTAGCCACACTGAGGCCGTTCCTACGAATACCCATACCTGATATGGCATTCAGGGCTCTACGGGCCTTAGAGAGTCTACCCTCAATGCCAGTGACGTCATCGTCTGTCAGACAGCAGGTCACGCCTACGTGATCATATGTCTTACGCTCTCTGACCCTATCCTGTCCAAGCTTGAATATTCGCCTCACTGAGTTAAAGTCATTGGCGCCTGGCGTTTCTCCGTACACCATCACACCGCTCTTCTTCGCATTAAACCGATACCTCCAAGTACACCCGTGCTGATACACGACCCTCATGCACTCGTTGAGGTTACGCTCTGTCAGTGAGCACGTGGCCAAGTCATCCGCGTATCCCACGGGCGTACTTGGAGTTCTATAAATGCTACAACACAGACCCGTATTCTGCAATAAAACTATCAGGGAGTTTATAAAAGCTGTGTACTTGATCAGGGACATGTATCCGCCCTGATGAATCCCACACTTAAGTGGGTACCATCCGGATACATGTCCCTGAAGTCTCGCACAACACCAAAAATCCAGGTAGCACCTGTACAGGATGCGCCATGTCTTACCTCGGATTCCTATCTCCCAAAGCTGAAAAAATAACCCGTCGATCCACACCGAATCAAACGCTTTAGCCACGTCAAAGTAGGCAACGTATACTAAATCGTTGTTCTCCAGTGACGTGGCTACTGTCTCCCTTAAAAGAAACGAAGCATTCAGGCAAGACAGACCTTTCTTGCAAGCACTTTGCAAGCCAGATACTGCACCGACTTCACCCCACCATATTTCCAACCTATGCCAAATCAAAATTTCGAAAACTTTGTTAAATACTGATAACAAAGTTATCCCGCGATAACTGTCAGGATCAAGGGGGCAAGCGTCCTTCCCCTTGTGCAGCGGCACCTGCACCCCAACCCTAAAGCACTTGGGGATGTATTCACTCTCCCTAATGAGGTTATACAACCTGCACAAAAGGCTTACCATAGTATCACCTCCGTAACATAAGTGCTCCGCTGATACCTTGTCGTACCCAGTAGCCTTGCCCTTATTTAGAGACTTAAGGGCTCCCCGGATCTCGTCTAATGAAAATGGTACTGACGAGAATTCGTCACCATCGTTCCTACTATTATACAGGCGTACCTGTTCTGCCACATGCAAATACTGGTTCTGGTCGTACTCTGGGTAGAATTTGGCATTTGGTCTTTGGTGACGTATTCATGTTCTATTCATGTTCAGTTTTAACTTACACTTTTGTTGTCAGCAAATCTTGGATTAAGAAAAGAAGTGTTTGGTCATCTAAGAGCAAATATACTACAATTCCCGTCTTCATGTAAAAAGAGTTTAATGGTCAAGAATGTATTCAGCAAATATACTGTCCTTGTTGTCTATAAGAAAGTAAAAGAAATGTCAAAAGCGTGTATTCATACACAGCTAGAGAGAAGTACCCCCTCCAAGGGTCATCATACCAAACTGACCAATTTCATCACATGGATGAAGCTTGTTATCGGGAATGCAAAGGTCTATCGTAAACAGCGAAACACGTGTACTAAAGCGTGCACGTTTCCTTTCTAAATTGGGTTTACCTTCCACTGCAGTGGCAATTGAACATAACCTTTAGCTAGAGATGATGACAGGATGGCGTTGGCCCCAGCGTGTATCCATCACAAAAAAGCTTTGTAGTTTATCTCTTCGCTACCTTTGGCATTTGAAACCTAGTAACCGGCTACAGGATTGGGAAGTCATTTAGTTCCTCAACCCCCTTGGGTATTTTCCGCTCAGAGTTTTAAAAGCTGGTATGGCCTTCATCAAACTGGCTGCATGTATGTGTTTATTTTCAGCAACGTAAGTGCTCTTTTTTACAAGGATACACATATTAAAAGACTTGTTCTCTCAGTCACATTAGAGAGATTCCGCTATGTCGTAAACGCCTCCGCGAACGGCTAAGCTTGTACGGAGCCGTAGGCGGAGGCGGGTGGGTACAAATATAATTCCGCTACGACGGGTCTACGGCTACGCCGTAGCTGATTAAAGAAATCAAGTGGCGATCATCTTTGCCAAACGGAGCCTATTTTTATAGCTCGCGTAGTGAGTCGGCCAAAGGCCGGCTCAGCGTAGCGAGCATTTACGGTATATATATATATATAGTGTAATGGCAGGATACACACTGAGGCAGGTTTTTTGGTGTTGACGTCTGTCTGTTCGTCTCTCGTCGGGCTCGCTCGCTCGACCCTGCTCGCTCGATTACCTCGGAAAAATGAGCAGAACATTTTGCTTTAAGAGCACATTTTGCCGCCAGATCGTTTCATGTTTTAAATATTTCTTAATCAAATAATAAATTTGGATTGTTTCCTTTAAATTGTATTGAAATAACGTTTTGGTCGCCGACTATCGTGCAGCGCACGCCGAACTATGCAACAACTGAAACATACATGCTCACGTTCAACAAATGCTGACGTCATGTTGCGACGGAATTCCGCATATTCCAAAGTCGTAACTTGGATGTTCACGGTAAAAATGACTTTACTCATCTTTCTGTGAATCGATTTCAATGCAGTTTAAATCGCTACAACCGCCACAAATAATTCTACATGTCTCTTAATTCTAGATGAAATCTGTCGTGAAATGACGACTTTGCAACAGGTTGAAGTCGTAGTAATTTTTATGCCATATTTTCGGTCAATCGCTACGCATACTGTGTGTGGTTATTGCACAAATATGAAGCTCATATCAAGGGGCTTCCAATATGTTTCAGCGAAGTTCAAGTAAAGAATGACGTCACGGATAACAATAACAAACACTTTGTGACTGCATTTGAAGGGGAATGCAGAAATATCATCGAGCTGCGCGAGCATTTAAAGCTTTGCTTTCTCATCATATTAGCTCGCGTAGTGAGTCGGCCGAAGGCCGGCTCAGCGTAGCGAGCATTTACGGTATATATATAGTGTAATGGCAGGATACACACTGAGGCAGGATTTTGGGTGTTGACGTCTGTCTGTTCGTCTCTCGTCGGGCTCGCTCGCTCGACCCTTCTCGGTCGATTACCTCGGAAAAATGAGCATAACTTTTTGCTTTAAGAGCACATTTTGCCGCCAGATCGTTTCATGTTTTAAAAATTTCTTAATCAAATAATAAATTTGGATTGTTTCCTTTAAATTGTATTGAAATAACGTTTTGGTCGCCGACTATCGTGCAACACGCGCGGAACTATGCAACAACTGAAACATACATGCTCACGTGCGACAAATGCTGACGTCTTGAAATGACGTCATATGTTACGATGGAATTCCGCGGATTCCAAAGTCGTAACTTCGATGTTCACGGTAAAAATGACTTTACTCATCTTTCTGTGAATCGATTTCAATGCAGTTTAAATCGCTACAACCGCCACAAATAATTCTACATGTCTCTTAATTCTAGATGAAATCTGTCGTGAGATGACGATTTTGCAACAGGTTGAAGTCGTAGTAATTTTTATGCCATATTTTCGATCAATCGCTACGCATACTGTGTGTGGTTATTGCACAAATATGAAGCTCATATCAAGGGGCTTCCAATATGTTTCAGCGAAGTTCAAGTAAAGAATGACGTCACGGATAACAATAACAAACACTTTGTGACTGCATTTGAAGGGGAATGCAGAAATATCATCGAGCTGCGCGAGCATTTAAAGCTTTGCTTTCTCATCATATTATTTGAAATTTCTATATCAAAACCGGCGAATTTTTTAAAACCGCTTGGTCAATGTTGAGTTAACATATTTAACTCAATGTTGCAATCAATGTTTTTGTGGATTATCAATTTAATATTCCACATTAATTCAAATAGCTGCGCCGTTTTGGACTTACGGCCTACAGCCTGTCTCAGCCGGTTCACGAGATCGGCTCCGCGCCAGGCAGCGCCAGGCTACACGCAAAGTGATGACGATGCATCACTTTGTGTGACGTGGCACTATCCTTAGCCGTAGCCGGAGCCGTACACGGGGTAGCGGAACTTGCCTATTAAGAGGATGGTGTCGTACACGATGAGCTATCTACGATGGCGCAGGTGTGAACAGCAGAAAAAGATAAAACGTTTTCTTCTGTCGTTTTGAAAAAACAACGGATTTTTGTTCTGCCGTTCACACCTGCACCATCGTAGATATCTAAGAAATATAATTTGATGAAGTTACTGTTTCGGTCATGGTGTACTTCACTTCTTGTACGAATCAGAAGTACACAGTCATTTTAACGGATTTGGAAAGAACGCTGTTTAATGTTGAGTAATTTGTATTTCTGTACTGCATAAGTCTATTTAGCTCGCCAAGTGTTCAATTACAAGAAATTCTAACACCGGAGCTTGTGTTGAAACTGAGGTAAGTCATGATAACCCTTTCCAATGACTGATTAATGTTGACCTCCGTCTCATTATAGAGCGACGAAAGCCGTGTGTCAGTTGCCTCCGTCTGATGTGCTTTCAGGACCTTCTATTCTTAGAATAGATATCAGTCAGGTGTCCTGATATATGCTTATGTTTTAGATACAGCGGCTGTTTGATATCATGATAAGCGTGATATTAATACCAGAGTCATAGTTAAAGTTCATGAGAAATATATTTAATATTAAGTTTCCCAAACTTAGAAATTTGAGTGAGTTCAGGAGCTCCAAATACGTAAACTTGTTTTCAATATGAATGAAAGTAATATGGGTAGGAAAACTTATTCAGCACATCTCGCTATGGGTGCCAAGTCAATCTTCTGTAATTATCTACTAGTATCGTTTGCTATATGCTATAGTATGAGGTCATATACCATCGTGCGCATGATGATTCATGGTAGAAGACTTACTACCTAACCAATAAATATCGTGATTGATGTTCGCTAATCTTAACTTAAATATTTTGGTTCAGTTTTCCTTCTTCTTGTTCCAGTTATCTTTTGCTTTTTCTGGTATTCGAATTCACGCTTCACGTGTTTGTTTGTTTAGGCTACGTCTTACTAGTAAGTTAAAGTTTTACTTGTCTTGTGCCGTGTTATCTGTTACTTTGGATGCAGTAAATAAAGTATTTCCCATACATCATGTCAACCTAAGTAACCTGTTTTTACATACTCCTGTCTTCAAGATAGATTAATTCAACATATTCCCAAATGTCCAAATCCTGAAGACGAGGATAGATCTTTCAGTCGTTCACGGTGCGATGAGAGAATAGTACTTTAGTTTTTAGTCCTTGCCGCCAGGTGGCTTCCGTCTCTAACCACGGTGCACAGAATTTCGAAATCAAAACTTTTAATAAGGCTTTGATACCTTCTGGGCAGTAATATCGTAGCAGGGCCATAGAAAGCGACGTCTCTTTGGTGCAATTTGGACACCGAAACAATAAAAATACAAGTCAAATGTTTTGGTCAGAAATTTCTTAAGATGTCAATAGCAAGCAAATATTCATAATTTTTTGGTACTTTCTAAAAGCGTCAATTTAGAGTAATATAACTGAACAGATATTTAAGTTTTACCGGGTTATGATAGTTGAAAAATATAACTCCCAATATATATATACATATATATATATATATATATATATATATATATATATATATATATATATATATATATATATATATATATATATATATATATATATATATATATATATATATGTGTGTGTGTGTGTGTGTGTGTGTGTGTGTGTGTGTGTGTGTGTGTGTATATATATATATATATATATATATATATATATATATATATATATATATATATATATATATATATATATATATATATATGTATATATGTATCTACAATATTCGACTCCCAGTTTTAAATTTGGGTTTCATAGATCAAGGAACTTTATTTTTGATGTGTTTCTTTCGTGTTTAAGTTTGGGTCAGAGATCTCATGACATCGCTGTTGCATTATTGTTTTCCTACTACGTCTTTGAAACGTTGGGGAATATCTCTGTCTTATGCTTATACATAGATATCACGTGTAGTAGCCATACCACCAACCTCTTCAGAGACAGGGGACAACACGTTTGTTTGTTTAGATCATTCGGGTCATTTCACTTCACCTGACTTGGTCAGCCCCATTGTACCTTGTCGCCCACATTGGTCCTGATGGCAATTACCTCGTTGCTAAGCGCCCTGACGCCCCCAACCGGTAAGGGTTCCTTGTGTCAATTTTCCCAGTGATTCAATTTAGGTACATCGATGGGTTTGGAGAAGTGAAATAGGGAACCTTAATTGATTTAGTTGGAGGACGACAACAAGGGCTTCTGCTGCACCACTACAATGTGCATAAGTTGACGAGGAATCGTTAATTCGCAAAGAGCAAAGATACCTCATCCAGAGAAAGAAATTTACCTGAGCTAGGTGATATATTACAAGCAACAAGATGCCGGGTGTTGCAGCCCAATCTCCCGAGCGACGGACAAGGTGAGAATGCTGGGTTTATAATACTTTCTAAGTATCCATGGGGGTTGATATTTAACCCGTTGACGCCGGTTGTGCACAAAACAGCCTGCTATCATTCAACTAAAGCCCATCTTGACAACTATCTGAAGGGAAATTTTTAATCCAGACTCGACTCGGATCTTGAACTCTTTTGGAAATAGTTTTTTTGAATTTCTGTTTACTTCAGTTTCCAATATAGTTTTAAAAAGATTCAGTTGATAATACAAGGGAAGCTATAATCTTGGATGAAGAAAAGAACTGGTCATCTTAGTTATAATGTCTGAATGGGTTGGTGCTGGGTCCTTGCTGGGCCCGATCAAAACCTATAAACCTGCACAGATCATGACATTCTCACACGTGGTGGAGAAATCCATCCCCCTCTAATCCACATCACCCCATCGTTTCCGTTGCTATCTCCATGCCGGGATGAGAGGTACGGTACTAGGATATCCGACCATTCAGGGTATCACACTTGGTACACATCTACCCTTCACACCCAAAGTTCCCGATTACAGCAGGGACTTCAAAACGTAATCTATATATCTCTGATTACAGTACACATATCGAACTAGCATCATAACGGAGGCCAACAAGTTAGGGTATTAAAACACCTGTTCGTTGGAGTACAAGGGTTGTTTTCAATTGACTGTTCTCATAAAACATCGAGTATGTGCATGAGTGGTTTTAAACTATATTAAGAAACAGGCAGCCATCCGTGAAACCAGGACGGATGAGAGGGGGGAGCGATGTATTCTTGACATTAGTTACTTTAGTCTATGATAAGACATATCTAGCTATAGTAGTCCACAGAAAATATTCAAAATGGAAAGGGGTGTTTTTGGTTTCGAGACACTTGGTCATTTTAAACGACGGATAAATTCCCATATATTATCTAATATCACTAAGTCTCTTTCTCTGCTTGTATCAAAACACATGCAACCGAACTTAATATATATATATATATATATATATATATATATATATATATATATATATATATATATATATATATATATATATATATATATATATATATATATATATATATATATATATATATATATATATATATATATATATATATATATATATATATATACTTGCAGTGTAGATATTGCTGGATCTTGTAAACAGTTCAAAATAGCTAATAAAGCATTTACCTTTTGATTTAATAGGCACATCCATCTAGCCTGACTCACACTGTGTTATATTTTATCTTGGCTTAAAAATTAACACATCAAGGACTTTAGAGACAGGCCCGAATATTCTGGTGATATCTTCTTAAAAACGACGTTTTAGAAGATATATCATGAAGGCATAATTTTTCCCTAAAGATACCTTCAAATGAAACTTGTCAAGTCGTGAATGGGTTAATTAACTCGTCGTCGGTGCCTAGAATTCCAGGTGCCTACCATTGACACCAACCGTGTCACACGAATGTCACCAGGGAGAGAGAGTGGGGGGGGGGACACGTTTCACGATAATGATGGCAGTTTGCATGTCAAGTTCTTGCTAACTAATAAGCTGTTTCCTTCATTGTCAATTACACTAACGTGCAGTAGATTTGCGTGACTTAGTGTACTGCATACACAGTCATTCTCAATACATTCATATTCTGAGCTTCTAGTTGATCTCAAAACTTGGATGCAATATGGAATATAATAGCATTTCAAGCAGTTGGTTCAGTTATATGAAAGTAGATGACATTCAATTAAATATTTATTTTAATCACAAAACGTTATTATTTTCTGGAAATCTACGACCAAATCAGACCACTTGGGAACGTGCTAGCTGGGTAAAATGTCCTGCATCTTCGTGCTATTGTACAATTAGGTTAGTTTTTCTACTAACAACGCACACGCGCTATAAACCCACAGAGAAAAATGAATTTACGAAATGAAACCAGATAGTTCCCATGGGCTTTGTCTCTCTCCTTCCACACACACACACACACACACACACACACACACACACACACACATATATATGTATATATATATATATATATATATATATATATATATATATATATATATATATATATATATATATATATATATACATATATATATAATATTCATAGTGTGTGGGTGGATGTTAAGTTGATTACAATGTTAGGATTGCATAAATGTTTTATCGTATGTCCCTTGTCACCTGTATCTCTTCCTAATAGACTCATTATCTGTTGCTTTATTTTCACATTTACACTCACTGACATTGTTACAAAATTTGGGGTATTTGGACATCCGTGTATTTGGACACAAGAATCGTACAATTGAACGTGGCTGATACGCTGTGAACGTCTGCAGTGAATAGGTTAATGTAAGCTATATATTGTTCTGGGTGAGTTAAGTGGTTAAAAGGTCATATTCCGATGAGAAATGTAAATGTTGAATCGTACGTGTATTTATCTCAAAGGCCAGTCCTGCACAGTCACTAATCAAGCCACAAGCAAAACGTTTATTTACAAATGAATTTGTTCCGAAACATGAATTAACAGCTGCAGTGCAAACCTTTCATTTACAAATGAATTTGTTCCAAAACATGAATATACCAAACCACTACAATAGTTAGGCCATCGAAAGATTTGTCCATTTGTAAGCGCCGTCTGGTTAAAGAATCCTACTTTAAGATATAACTAGGAAATAACGCCTAAATTACAAAAAATATTCAGTTAGTTACTAGCTCTGCATTTGCCGCTAACATTTCACCATGATAGAAAATGTCTCCTATGAACCATTTAGCTAGGCCTTTGATGCCGCTGCAAGGATGGATGCGTAAAATGGCAGACACCTGAACAAATATATATTAAACTTGGTTCCATACGATACACGAGTAAGGGCTGTTGTGAGAGACGTACCATGGTCGATTCTGCACGCTGTGCACTCTTGCGTGGTAGATAGAGTAACATCATATATGTGTGCTTGGCTTTAAGGGGATATTGATTAGTGGTATCACTCCGCTATAAATTACTAGTATATACAGCCTCCATTCATTCTATGCAGTTAAGCCATTTGAAGCTAGAGTAAAAACAACATCTGACAAGTTTGAACCTAACTAGCAATATAGGGTGTTCTTTGAAAAGAGGAGAAGGCACTCTAACACCTACATGGACAACATTCTCAAAGGTTTGGTTTGTTATTAAGATAATTCCACATGGGCCAGACCATTGTTACGCTCCAGGTGTGATTGGGCATTGCTGAACGCCCAAATAGGTCGTATTATTATAGTTACATCCTGGCCAAAGCAAATCGTAAAATATGAAGGAGGGAAGTATTAACTAGAATCAAAAGCTAACAAAGTCCTTTTAAATGCGTGTGTTTGTGGATTTATTAACTGGTCGTTCTATAAAATATTAATGTACTTGACATACTAAAATGGAAGGTAAAACAGCCGAGTAATACGAACACTATTAAAAGGCCACTAAGGAACAAAAAGGGCATGTTCATTGTACACATTTTGAATTTTTCATCCATTTGTCACCAAAAGTGTTGCAGCAACAAGTAACCAATTCATCCTTTTCATGTGGAACACTGAGCATTAGGAGGTTAAGGAAAAACATATAGCACGTAAGCTATCGATAATTCAATAAAGTGAATTCAGTGTTGAGGTTTCGTTTTAACGTAGAAATTGGTGTAGTCCTATGGTTGAGTATGGCACCCACTCTCTATAGTGCTGATAGCGATATCCAGTTCGAGTCGTTTAAATGTGCTGTTACGTCATTTATTTATTTGTAATTGTTGTGTTCAGTTAATATGCTGTGATGTATAATTTTGTATTATCAATGATACAGTCAATAAATATACAACGCTTGATCTCACTCCAGATGATTTACTAGTGGATCTTCTTCCCTGCAGCGGCGCGTCGACCAATAACTCAATTCCAATGACAATCATCGACATTTTATTTCTATTCCAGCATGACGTTTTGGTCACGCCATGATACAGTCATGCTACCCAAAGGCAACACTGACCACTGGGCTAAGATGAGAGAAAGGGTAAGTGCCACTCCTCCTCCTCCTCTTCCTCCTCCTCCTACTACTACTACTCCTACTACTCCTACTAAAACTACTACTACTACTACTACTACTACTACTACTACTACTACTACTACTACTACTACTACTACTACTACTACTACTACTACTACTACTACGAACACTACGGGTACGAACCCTACTACTACTACTACTACTACTACTACTACTACTACTACTACTACTACTACTACTACTACTACTACTACTACTACTACGAATACTACGAACACTACTACTACTACTACTACTACTACTACTACTACTACTACTACTACTACTACTACTACAGTGCGTCGACTTACCTTTGTGTAGGCTAAGGTTATGCAGACAACGGATGCGCAATATAATATCGATTTTTGAATACCCGATGTAATATTATTTGGGTACCGATTTCGTCGAAACATTCACGATATAACATTATAAAATTATGACATCCCTGAGGGGTGTCCACCAGGAATAACTTCCCCGAGAGAGAAGTGTCGCTCGAGGGCGTAGCCCGAGGGCGACAATCCTCTCGAGCGGATCTTATTCCTGGTGGACACCCAAGGGGATGTCATATTTGTTTTATTATACCGAACAAAATACAAAACACAAAAGGGGGAAAAACTACAAACACCAGAGATTTTGGATAAATACTCGTCATCTACCTTGTTGAACTAGTTTTGACCGGTAGGTCACTAGGTAAACTCTGCGGGTGTTCGCGGGTATTAGGGCTAGCGTGTGCTAATTAATTAGCACACGCCAGTGCTGTGTGCTAATCAATTAGCACACACTGTTGCTGTGTGTTATTCAATTGAATAACAACTGCTGCTAAGGAGTCAGTATAACTGTCGCTAAGGTGTGGGTATAACATGACGATTAGTCTATAGCCCTTGACCAACCAGAATCAAGAATCTTCAAGTGAGGTAAAATAACGACTGACATTTCCATTTTTCTAGAATTCCTCCTTTCTAGTCACGAGTGGGCCGCGACTAGGCATCTCTCAATCCAGTCCAGCCGTGGGTGAGTACCAGCTTTTCTCAATAACTTCTATGCAAAATTTCAATATGATTTTGAACCCAGTTTTTTTTATACCAAAAGGGTTGCAGTCAGACACCTGCTTGGGCAAGATGCAGTACTCCTGACCCTTGCTCGGCCCCCGCCGTGTGAAATGCTTTCTTAGTAAAGAATTGCCATGAACTCATGTTTAGATGACAGCTAAGGATAGTTGCCTTTGCAATGCTGTTACTGGTCATTACTATCGGCCAAATTGCTTCAGATGTCAAAATATTGATATTAGCCAAATTTGCAACTATAGGAAAACTAGGGGATTTCAACATGACATAAAGAGATGTAGAGATTCGAACTATTCATATTTTGGTATCTTATACATGTAGACTGTTGCTTGTTGAACTTCTGTAAGCTATAACTGAGTAGTGCTCAAGAGGACAGGTTCGGGGGAGGTCTTATTTGAAAGGTGACATGTAAAAGATCATTTTGAACCTAAATCTTTCTGATGGTGCATTTGCCCTTTAACTTTTGCATTGCTAGCACTTCTGTATGAACCTTGCTTGACAGTAGTATTCAATCATCACTAACATAATGACCAACATGCTAATAGGGGCTGCCCCGATAGCCCAGTGGTTAAAGCATCGCAATTCGTCGCACTTTGTCGACTGCTCGCTCATGCCATCTACTGCCAGGGGTAGAGGGTTCAAATCAAACTACAGACAACTCTGCTTAATCCGGACATGTGTGATCAATCCGGATCTTCGTCTAAACCGGACAGATTGAAAGGCCCCCGTCCCTTCTTATACAGATAATTCTTATACGCATAATCTGGATTTTGCCTAATCCGGACAGAAATTTAGGGTCCACATCAGTCCAGATTATGCAGAGTTACCTGTATCGGCAAGTGAGAATATGACCCGTGATATAGTTGTCAGTTCTCTACGCTTGCTGAAACCATTATAAACTGGCTGAAATCGAGATTTAGTCTTAACATAGCTGCGAAACTGACCTTAAGCAAAACTTCATATCCCACGTTTAACTAATACTGGTAGTGTTTATATTTGTCTAGATCTACGAGAAAATCTTCGCTACCAAAAAAACGCGCACCACACATACAGTGACAATCTACCGATTGGCACGCAGCGCTATCGCTATAACAATGACGGCACAGTTTCGCAGACGTCACAGAGGAACTTTGAAGACGTCATCAGGCATAATCTCAATGGCCATCTCCCGGGCAACTACTTCATGACAAGGCCGAAGAACAAAGTTAGCCAAGACGTTTTCATCAACCAGTATAGCACGAAGGCGAGAGAAGGATTCAAGTATTGGTTGATTACACCTCCAAACCCTACAAAATGTAAGTATATTTAAAACTAAAAAAGTTATCTATCACTTTTATTACTTTTGTGTCTAGCCTTCAAACATTTCCAGAGAGAGAGAGAGAGAGAGAGAGAGAGAGAGAGAGAGATTGTTTTTTCAACACACATGGTCACATATATTTCATAATCATAAACCATGTGGGTGGTTGTCCTTAAATGCATTGTTATTATGTGTATGTGTATATGTGTTATTATATGTAGTATATATCTAATTTGAATACATAGCAAAACATCAATATAATACTATGTTGTGTTTCCCAGTGCATCATGTCGTAAGCTGGTCTCCTCGACTCTCCTACCATCGCCCTATATATGACCCAGTATGTGTGGACACTCAGCCTAAATGATACGTTACTTCTATACGGTAACACCATTACTTATCACGCATGCTGGTGAGATTCCGAAATCGGAAATACACACACACATTTCAATGATATCATGCACGTGTTGGTTTTGATACACTGGTTAAATGCAATTGAGTTGTCATTGTGATTTTGTAGTAGGACATATACATATTCCACAAGGATATTTACACGGGTCTTTGGAATTTCGTTTTTTGTCCTATTTATGCCATATTGTGGCTTATTCGTGACGAGTCAGTTGTAATTAGTGGAGTAAACCGGAGTACCCGGCGAAAACCACCGACTAACCCCAAGTCACTGTCAGTTGTGTTGAACTCATGAAAAATCGGAATACTTCCACATCTCCAAGACGCTTACAAACGTTCCACTTGCCATGTTCAAACTTGCATATTAAAGAATGGATCGTACTTGGAACATGCATAATTGATTTCTCCTTTTCTTTGAAAAATTCCCCTTAATCACATATGTTCCATTTTGAGTTTGCTTGCGTGGCAAAGCATCATTTCTGTCGTTTTCTTTCACTGAATTACTATCTTTCTATCCTACATTGGTTGTACTTTTTTTAATGTCAATGTTTTTCCTTTGTTTCAGTCGGAAAATACGGCATGGGATCATACAAAACTGTTCTTGGTTTGGGGAATGGACCTAGATCATAACTATCAAAAAATAATTTATGGCTTCTGATCTCAATGACATTAGATACATCGTGAAGTATGCATCTAAAACAATGTTCAAATGTAAAAGATAAAGAATTAAAAATAACAATAAGAAATATTTGCATTTTGTGACGATTTGCACATTAATTTAACTGCAAACGTACGATACGATAGAAGCGAGTTAGGAATTCATTATCATTTTAAAGTTTAGAAGTAGGTATGTTTAGACAGAGAAAATATTGTATTGGCGTTGCCCTGCCCTAATGTTAAGGACAACTATTGGCTCTGCTATTACGCTCGTATATACAGCGGAACCTAATGATATTGAACATTTAAAAGCCTGGGAAATGACCAAGGTACACAAGGTTCAATTATGATGAACTTGCATTATTGTTTAAGTGCCTGAATACAAACATTGGTTGGCATTTAGGAAGAGTACAGTTTGTGGGGTTTCAACATGAAGGTGTTCGTGTTGAAAAGTACCAATGTATTAGTGCGGATATGAGATATGAATGGTGTTCAATAAAGTTTTCCTATTTGTACTTGTTGCTCTGTTTTACTCTTTTCTTTTGAATATCTTCTCACTTCACGTGGTGCTGGCACACACTCACCTTTTGTTAGCTTTTCATAACAACTAGCTTATCTATGCGGTGGATATAATATTAACCCTTTTTCATCATGTGTGTACGCATTATCTGGCACATTTTAACATATATCTCAGTTCATAAAGAATCATTTTGAGAAATATTTCCGCGAAATATTTTGTTCCTCATTGTGCATAACATGACCATTTCATTGTTTTTCGACTACAGGTCTCAATGAAGGGTCATGTTCAAAGTTGTAAGACCAAGCGTCCACTTCAGATGCTTAAGGGCTTAAGTAATCCTATTTTGCGTTTTTAAGAAACGTTGTACATACATACATGTAATCAATTAATCAGGATTCATCAGTCAATAAAATAAGCTAAAGATGGATATACTAGTAAACCAGAACAACTCTAACCATTTACAGTCTTTGCGGATAACAGTACTTCTATGTTTTGTTTGTTTTAAACCCTACAATATTATATGGAACATAGTTATTATCACTTAACCCAATCAACATCGTATGACTGATTGACTGATTTCATCTTAAACATTGATAAAACTCCCACTGTTTAGTTTACATCATATTATGTACTGTTGCTTGTAAATTATTGACACTAATGCGTGCCCTGTATGCTTTGATATAATGCTAACGTTTTTTGTCCGTCTTTCTCTTGCAGTTAGTAGATACAGTATGGGTGGCAGCACACAGTGTCTAGGACTTTCCACTGCACCGCGATCCTAAAACACCTCTCACTAACCAATAATACGTACCGAGGATGGAATTATAATCGAGGCTTAATTTTGCAGATATTTGCTCATTGGAATTACACACAGTTAAAGAAATTGAAATGGACTTTAATGCTAATTCATTCTTGTCTATCAGTTCATATTACTGTTGAAATTGCATTGCACCGAATGAACTCTTAGAGATTCCAAGATTTTTGTGCGGCAAAGTTGTTTTACGGCAAATTTGGAACTCCCCAAAATTTATCATTCTACAGTAATTGGATTTTCAGGTTATCACTCGGTGTGCGGTTATATAATTTCTAGTCAAGTAATAAACGGAGGAAGTTGTACTCTTCAGAACATAGGCCTCTCAATCTTCACCTGGTCTGACAATTTTTTGAATTTCAATGGGTTGGTATTTGAAAACAATGGAGATAAGAGGCATTATGTTACATCCAACTGGCAATCAACGCTTGGCCAATTCTAAGAATATATATATATATATATATATATATATATATATATATATATATATATATATATATATATATATATATATATATATATATATATATATATATATATATATATATATATATATATATATATATATATATATATATATATATATATATATATATATATATATATATATATATATATATATGTATATATATATATATATATATATATATATATATATATATATATATATATATATATATATATATATATATATATATATATATATATATTCTTAAGTATCAAGATAGTTCCATCAGACCATGTGTACCCTGCACATGTCTATGAGGATCTGTTGTAAACTTCACGCAGGTAAAATACATAATTATACATAACTAGATATGTCCCAGCACGTTCAATATATGAGTGTTCGGGACAGCAGAGTAGCTAAAATGCATTTTTATTTTAAATGTATCTTCTGTTTGTCTATTATATGCCTGTATCATTGATAAACGTATTAAATATGGGTGATATTAATTCATTGTTAAAGAAACACCCAGAGGAATTTATTAAGTGCACAACTTACCGTTGGTGTCCCGAGACGAACCCAGCGGAATCTTGAATGTATCACAGCCACCAAAGGACTTTCTTCAAAGGACACCAACACCTGGGCTGAGCATACTTATTCAAGACTCTTGAAAAACTACAGAAAACCTCGCATACCTCGGACAAATAGGGAGCAATCGAAAGTGTCCGAGGTATGTGTGTATGTATGTATTTTATTGACTGTAATCTCGAGGATACAAAATATACACAGATCATACGTCATTCTCTAACTAATGGTACCTGAAATCCGAGTTATGTTTTTAACAGGACTATTATGGGACCAGTGCTTTTGTCCGGGGTATGCACACATCCGAGGTTTGCTGTACCTTCTCTTGCGGGCAGTCTAAAGTACGCTTACATAGGAGGTCTATAACTGGAAGAAGGCAACTGTAAATATTGTACAAAGAAGAAGTGTTGTGATCAGCCTGACTGTTCATCATACGCCAACAGAATGTATGTGAAAGGTGTGCAGCACATGTTTGAAACAAGGTTGGATTGTTGTTTCTGTTTTTTTTCTATCTGTTTTCTATTGTTTCGACTATTCATGTTTGAATTAAAGAAAGATGTAAAGGTTGGCTGCTACGCTTATTTCAGCGCAAAATAAAGCTTGATCGCAAGTGTTCATTGTCAAGATAGTTCTAGTCCTGGCTATTCAGAGTGTCATAAAACTGTCAACGCCTTGTCTCTGCTCTCTGGCTACTAGTATCACTGCCTTTAACCATTCTAACAACCAAGCACATTCATTCCAATGACGCTTTGAAATGGCATGACTATTTGAGGTACATGCTTATCACATCATAACATTCTGAAAGCTACTGCAGCTGTAAATTCGGAAAAGATTGCGTTACTTTATTTTTTGCGTTTTTAGCGTTTAACCTCGGACGCATAATCAAAATTCGCAATCATTAGTGCTGCCATTTTAAGTGTATAGCTGGCACTCCTTGTTGCGGCCAATTCGCAAAGTTAAAAACCGCAAAAATCGATTTTCTGTAAATTCGCAAAATTTACTCTACACAAACTTTTGTGAATCTACAGTATGCAAAGGCTGGTAATTGCAACATAATCTACTACTCTCTTTCAAATAGTTTGTTATTTGCACTTGGAAAGTGGTCTATGTTAATAAGCTTTCAGAATTTATCAACTTCATTGCATTGGTATTTATTAGAGAAAACGAAAGGTTGTCATCATGAATTAACTATATAGAAGCATAACAACAAAAATGGGTAAATAGACGATGTAAACCGTATAAAGAGTTTTTAATAAATATTTTGTGAATTTCTGTGATCTCGCATTGTATTGGTGCATCCTTGGAACAATATTCGTGATTCCGAACTATTAAAGATAAATGTTGCTCTAAGCAGGGGAGCAAGAATAAAAGTCCTCTTCGAAATACTAAACGCCTCCAAAGTTGAACAACTCCATAAGTTAAACACATAGTTACATGCGTGATACTTGAATGTAAAACCTTGAACATCTTATGCTTGGTACTAGGAATCATATTTTCCAATAAGTGATGTACATATGAGACCTTAGCTTCCATATGTAGATAAACGATAGGTAACTGTTTATAGTTAATATCTTGCTTTGGCGTAATAAATCAGGTACAGATTCCTATCTGCATTCGAATCTAATTCAAGCCATTGAGGTTTTCTTTTTTATAAGGATGGGGATGGATTATTTCCACCGTATGGCTTGATTTGAACAAAAAGAAGTTATATGTAAAACAATATTTTTAAAGCTGAGCTAAAATGAATGAGATAAATCTAAGTAATTCAAATTATAGCAAATAAGAACATAAGTTGGTTTTTACAGGTGTTCGGACAATATTTTTCAGGCCAGCTGGGAAAGCTGTCATTATATATTATAACATATAGATTTGCCTATTCCTTTTGATTGATATCTGTGGCTAACTCTAGCGCCATCTATGGGGAACATAGAAGATTAGATTGAGCCATTCATTCTTGAACTGTCACGGTCCAATTGGGACTGGCTATGTCCAGTAGAAAATATCTTTCTGATAAAGCATCTTTAGAAATTATTTCATATACCAATGATATTTACTTTTCAAAATGTTTCAATAAAAGAGTTTACAAACTTATACGACGGACTGTGCAAATCTAACTAGGGAAAGATAGCTAGCATTCACAATATAATTTGGGCCAGGATGAATATTGCCTTTGTAACAGTTCAAAATATATTAATAACTTGTATTAAACTACAGCAAACAATATATTTTCCCTGGCTTATACAAAGAGGACCTTAAGCTTATGACATAGCTGGTGGGCATCACTCTAGTGATACGCATTGTATGTATACATTCACGTGTCTCCCGGGATTGATCATTCACGTGTATCTCAAGGGTAAACACATGGGCGTTATGAGGGTCCTGTAGGTGGCTCCCTCTGGACGTAGCTTCAAGAAACACCCACAGCAGATTAAGGGCAAAGGGTAAAAATTCTGAGTAACTTAGATGGTCAAAATATGAACTGAAATGTAGGAATGTATAGGCATCAGTCGATCTGAGCACAATTTTTCAAATTTTGTAATGTGGTCTAGACGCTTATGTTCATCACCGGCGTGCAGCGCCGCAAAAGTGAAACGGTAGCGAGTGTAATTAATTGAACCTCAGAATAGCAAGTTCATAGTATAGGCAAAATTGGATTGCGAGGCCAAAAAGTTAACGACATGTAAAGGCGTATTGATAGAATTACTATTGTTCATTTATTTGAAAAGGCATTAGATTAATAGATCCAAAACTAATTTTCAGCTATTTTGGCACTCCTTATTGGGTTCTAACGACATTCGGGTGATGCCGAGCCGTCTGGGAGTAGTTAGACAACAGGCGCCATATTTGATTTGGATATTTACCGGCTCGCATGACGAAGGTAGGTCATAATCAGTTTGGAGCCGTATGTAAATGTGTGGGGTCATTGATAAAAGTGGCTTAGTGGTACTTAACAAAGATTTACTCTGGTTGTCAATCACGTAAATGACAACAATGACTCGGAATGCTAGGAACGATCCCAAATAGAGTTACGGGATTTCATCAATGTAGTTCTCTTTTCACTTGGCGTTGTACACTAGTCGCGATAGCCTCATTGATAGCCAACTCGACTCCCGATACTGGGGTCGCGGGATCGATTCCATCTCCCCGTATTACAATTTTTAATCCTCCTGCCCAGTGCTTCGTGTGGCACTTAGAAATATTTCCTACTCAAAATAACGGTGGCTTTATTTCTATTATTGTTTTACTTTACTTTGCTAAAATGAATTGTTGGTCAAAACTGCTGATCCCAGAAAAGACGTCTGCCTGAATTGCCGTTCGCTATAAGGGCCGATGACTTTATGTGTGGCCTTGACTAAAAACGATATTTTATCTTTGATTTATTATAATAAACATTTCCACAGTTGTGAAGTTGGGAATTTCTTCGAAAAAATCTATAGTTTAATGGATGCAAGTAATGCCTAGCCTTCATATATAATTGAGATCTGTGAAGTTTAATGGGTGTAAGTATTAATTTATATCCGTTGATGAAGGACACTTGCATGCACACTTGATGCACATGACTATTACCTTAGATGAGCGAACACAAGTGGATTCGAAACCAGCCGGTCAACATGAACATGCTAGCCTCAACTAGTGTCAACTAATAGCCGCTAATAGGCCAGAAATTGGTGCTCTGGGCACCCCCAACTGGTGGTGGAGATAAGGTTTCTCAGTAATGTAATCGATGCGAGAGCCCTGATTGGTCCTTGTTCCCACGTGAGCCCGCGCTGATGGCTTATCTGGTACTCATGGCATGAGTCCAGCACTTAACTATAAGGCATATAGTAATTGGTCTCTCGCTACATATCCATTCTTTTCTTCATCCAAGCTATTACTTTATGCAACTCCCACCCATCTACCTTCTATCTGCCCTTTCACACGTCCCCACGTGCTGATCAGTGCCCTATCCATGCACCTTCCACCTGTACTTTGGGCTTGGATCCGTGTGCCCGCCACTCACTTTTTGGGCGCACGGATCCTTACTACACTGACACTTTCTACTCTTCCTGCGGCCTTTAGCGCCTTGCCGCAACACTTGCCTTCCCCCTTCTCTGTAATTGTACTGTCCTCCCAGTACCTCTTTCAACGGGGCCCTATCTGGATAGGGAAATCATTTAACAAATTTTGATGATACCATCTATGTGTTAGTATGTCCAGAGAGAATGCTGTATTCTTAACGCCCTACAAGAGAAAATTAACAGCATGTCACATGACTAGTGTTCAAGCTGAAATACAATATCAATGCATATATAAACGAACAAATAGCAACAGAACAGGGCTAAGTATAGATTTAGTACAAAGTCGTGAGAAAAGTGATGTCATCACCTCCCTTAATAGAAGACACTCCATAGAAGACAATTCCCAAAGGTGTTACACCTTAACCGGTGTATCCACATCAACTCAATAGTCAACCGTATCAACAGTGATTCCTCAGAGTCAGGATCTTCCTGCCAAATTGTGAGACATAGATTGTTACATCCTCAAGGCCCTTATATACGGTCCGGGTCGTAGAAATGTCTACCCGCAGGAGGCAGCTTCCTCTTACATTATCAATTGCACATCCGCCTGAGGCATGCATCCTATGATTAGTCCACCAGAGACTGTGCCAACATAGATCTAGCTAAGTGGCAATCTTGATCATTGACTAAATGTCATTTAGTAATTCTGGTTCTGCCAACTATGAATGGTTAAACGGGGTTGGTTGATTGTATTTCTTTAGGATGTCTGTGTATTTGTACTTGTGTTTAGACCAAGAATTGACACCTTTTTGTCATAATCAAGCCCTGTAGAACATCGAGCATAGGGACCCCCAGATTCTCATCAACTTTCGATGAAGATAAAGTACAGACCACACAGAAAGCTGGTAGTCTAAGGACTTTTCTATAAAATTTATTGTATCAAATAAATGAAAAATATCGTTTTTATGAACAGTAAAATAATTCAAAATTCGCTTAAGAGTCAATTCTGCCTATTGGACACTGTGAAAAATTGTTAAGCCGGCGCACTTTTCCTTATCATCAACTGTAAATTGTAGTGTATTGTATTGTATGTTTATTGACTGTAATCATAAATTGTTACAAAGGCATGTTCAATACATGTATTGTTATAACAAAGAGAAGAAATGATAAAGTAGCCCAAAAGCAAACTGGAAAATACAACTTGTTAAACATACTAACTGGTTAAGTCATATCATAGGTGACTAGAATACCTAAATCAGACAGAGCCCTACTAGGTGGCAAATGACATAACGATAACATGTGTCTACATATGAAAAATATCAGTACATAAGAAAAGAAATGCTTCATCCTGTAGCAAATTATAGTCATATGTTATCCTTCCTGGTAACAAAAATAAAATAGCATTTACTGCGACATACTTTAACTTACATGGTTAGAGTTCAAAATTACATCAGCTTAAAGCTGACCTGCCCATACATAATGCAGGAATGTAGAAATAGCTATCCCATTCCATCTCTACTTTATCTCTGTGAATGTTAAGGCTATCGCTGGGAAAATTACTACACCTGCTACTACAAAGTCCTCGGACGCACATAGAATTGCACACACCCAGGAAAGTTTTTTGCTCTTTTCTCAATATGGAATTTCATCGAAACATAACCAATTCAAATCAACATGCATTTTGAGCATCACATAATAACATATTTGCTTTTAATTTGGCATATTCATAGAAAAGTCGCATTTGTGGGCGGGAAAAAAAGAGTAAAATACACCCTCCCCAAAAGACCGTCGTGTATATATATATATTTTCTCTTTCACCCCTGATCCATCGTAAAGACGAATGTAGTGACAAAACATAATGACAGCCTAGCCTCTAGGATACCACCTCCACAACCACCTGCGCGAGAGGTCAGAGTTCATTGGTGTCAAGGTCTAATCCTCGTTCTCGATTCAGTCAAGATGGCTCGTTGACCGCAGATGGGCTAGCGCTGCGACTTAACTTCTCAAAAGATTTCTGCATTTTCACATTCCGCTACCTCGGTCAGTATGGCAGGGATGTCGAAATTACTGGACAGTGCCTCCAGAAGGCAGATTTCGGGAGTGAAACTCGCTGGAGGCGCAGCCGCATTCATTGTGGCTGGCCTGGCCGTGAAGAAAGTCTATGGCTCTTGGAATAGGAAAACAACAGAAGTGTCTGCTACAATGAATGGTGCATCTAAACAAACAGAACAATCGCACAAAGAAAAGAAACGTCGCCGGATTCATCGAACCCCTACTGTGAATGTAGAATTCTTGAGGCAGCTCAGGAAGATGCTCCACATCATGATTCCAGGACTTTGGACCAAAGAATTTGGACTCTTGTCAATGCATACATGGTCGTTGATTTCAAGGACTTTTCTGTCCATTTATGTAGCTAAATTAGATGGCAAGATAGTCAAAGCAATTGTACAAAGGGATGTGAAGAAATTTGTCCTTCAGCTTTCCAAGTGGATTCTCATCGCCATTCCTGCAACTTTTGTCAACAGTCTAATACGATTCCTAGAAAATAAATTAGCCCTAGCCCTCCGTACGAGGGTCGTACAACATGCCTACAAACAATACTTCGCGCACCAGACTTACTATAGAGTTAGTAATTTGGACGGGCGCCTGGCTAATGCTGACCAGTGTCTGACAGAAGATATAACCATGTTTACATCATCTCTAGCTCATCTCTATTCCCATTTGACCAAGCCGATGTTGGATGTTGCGTTGATGTCGTTTACGCTCTATTCTATAGCGAGCAGTCGAGGAGCCAGTTCAAAGCTTCCGACAATCATAGCATTTGTTGTAATTGTCTTCACCTTTAGGATTCTTCGTGCATTTTCTCCAAAGTTTGGAAAACTAGTCGCAGAGGAGGCAAATCGTAAAGGATACCTGCGATTTGCCCATTCTCGCATCATAGCAAATGCAGAAGAAATTGCATTTTATGGTGGACACAAGGTTTGATTACATATTTTTTTACTTAAGTGTGTTGATTCATCATTATAACAAACCCATAGAAATTGAAAATTGCGAACTGGGTGTTTTTCATATTAAAGGGATACCACAATATATTCCGATCAGGGCAAACATATACATGTGTTTCCTTAAACATATATCGAAAATTCGTCTATGATATCATATAATCCATATCTTTGCTTGAAATCGACATTTCGAGAAATTCCTGCCCTTAACATTTCCAAGGTTGATGTGTGATTCAATATAGATCTCTATATGTCCCAATGACAACCAGAAATCCTGTGCTAAGGCCTTGGCTAAATTTAACATTAAAACTAAAATATTATCAAAGTTGTCTTTGCTAAGTTTTGGGCCTGTTTAGATATCTAGACCATTAATGCATTACCCTACTAAATCAGGAACAGGAAGTAAACATCATAATGGTGTTATCTATTACTGGCTTACTGTGTAATCCAAAACTCAGATCCTTTTGTTGTACAATATAACTTGAATTTCCTTTTCTGATAAACTAAGCTACACCCATAGTGTTAGCAAGTGTAGGGAAGCTCTGTAATATTAGGATTGAAATCCAGCTCCAGATTTCAGACTCTCCTGGTCCCTGGGATTACAGTCCACCCATAATTGGTCCATGCGCCCTGTATGTACAGGGTCTTAGCCAGGATTTTTAAAATGCCTGTTCAAAACAGTAATTCCTAAATTTCTGCCTGTCCAGATTTAGCTATGCCTGATCTACTTCAAATCCTCATACCAACTGTACATCTAATAGCCTGTTGTCTCAAAAAGGGCTAATTACACTCTGAACAACTATGTCATAGAAGATGGTACATATGTTAGGAAAATATTCGGTTATTACCTCCAAAAAGTCAAAACTAAAAATTCTTCATAAAAACTTTCCCTGTCCTAAAAGGAGGTTTTCAGGAATTTGCCTGTCCACAAGACAGTCTGTATAGGTCCTGGCTAAGTCGCTGGCCAGTTGGCCCTGTATCAAGCCCTGTACATATCAAGATCCAGGCCAATATTGATCAGTATATATGCCAATAGATATCTTTAAATCACTGGTCTATTTCAGGTTGAGTTGAAACTGTTAGAGAAATCCTACAAGGCGCTAGCTAACCAGATGGACGTCATCTTCTACCAGCGGCTCTGGTACATCATGCTGGAGCAGTTCCTCATGAAGTATGTCTGGAGCTCCAGTGGCATGGTCATGGTCGCCTTCCCCATTATAACCACCAAGGCAAGCAAGGCAGATGGTGAGATATAGATATATATATATCTAAAGTTATATAGATTTGAATAAACACACACACTTACACACACTGCTCAAGCTAACACCATATGTCCAGGGCTCGACGCTAAGTGTGAACCTATGGCCCCAGGCCAGTAAAAATTCCAAAAAACATCTTCGGGCCAGTAAGACCTCAACTGGTCCTACAGGCCCAGTAAACATTTGGAGACATTCTTGTTAAAAAGTTTCCCCCCGAGAATGCCCCCAAATGTTTTTGAAATAAATGAAGATAAAATCTATAAAGATAAATGTTGTGGTGAACTTTATGCAATGTTCTTTCTTGTAGGAGTGTAATCGATACCAAGGAATCGGATGGAATCGCCCATCCCATGGAAAAGATCGCTATAAAATCTCATAGCTATCAATACGATTCTGGAATCGGCAAAATGTTGATACTAATTGACACTTATTTTGTCATCATATAGTGCTCAATGCAATAAGATGACAAAGTAACAAGACATCACCAGTCAGTAGCTCAGTGTGCCAGGTCATCTAATCTACTACATAAAAAAGAAAGTATAGCATGTTAATGTTAACTCTGCTCCTGCCAGGTCTGCATAAAGTTCGACCGTAAGATCTGGGGCTCAGCTGCCAGGTCTGACTTTATCCTGACCTCCCATAGAAACACTAGAAAAGACTGGCTTACCAGTCTAAATTACCCTCTTTTCCCCCCCACAATCTACATGCCACTAGTCTATTTTGAAAGCCCCCTTCTTCTTGCTTTATTTTGATACCAGACATGCGGGGATAGCCCCAGGTTTTGTTAAGAGTATGGTGTCATTGAATTATATGGTACTTAACCACCAGGCATTCTGCTGAATGTGCTGGTTTCAGGGGCATATAGAGCCAGCAAGGGGTCTGGCAGGACTAGAGTTAAAACAGTGAAGCATCTGATACAGTTTTTCACCTAAATGCTATGATTCTACTCCCTGTACATGTCTATAGGAATCGGAATCGGATTCCGATTCCAAACCTTGGATACCGATCACACTCCTACTTTCATGTTATGTTAAAGAAAAAATGTAGGACCAGTAAATATTTTGCAGGACCAGCAGATGCTCTAGGTGTTACTGGTCCTACAGGGCCAGTATCATTTTAAGTTAGCGTTGAGACCTGATGTCCAAAAGATTTTTGGGGGTTTATATTTTAGTCATTGTGCAGTCATATCTTTTATGTAGTTGCTATAGGCAGGCTTTGTTATTTTTTATAACAAAATTTGGACACCCCACACGCACCCACTTCTTTGTATGGGAGAGAAACATTTACACTGTGCATGCTTGCCATAACTGTAAGTTATATATTGAACATGTTCAAAAAACCTTCAACTTCACCATGGAACAGATATGCCTCAAACCAGAAAGATGTTTGTAATATTTTGTTCATAAATCCACTCATCTGTAAGCCCTTAATAACAACAAATATCAGTTAATGAATAATGATTGATTTCCTAGTGGGATGGCAAAACATAGAATTCATTTTATTTAACTAGTACATAACTACGTATATCACCCAGCCAACCAAAAGAATCCAAAGCTCTCTCTCAGTCAATGTTTTCCATAGTTAACTGTCTATTTCTACTGGTAAACACTTGTGGACAGGTGACGAATTCAGAAATGCTTGCATTAGGGATGTCATCGATAGTCGACAAGTCGATAAATCGACATTTTCACTTTGTCAATTAAATTGAATCGAAAGGTTGGGTATCGAATTGAAATAATTGATATCCTGTACCCCAATAATGCTGTATGATTATTGATAAAAATGTACTTTTCTCAGACATTTTCCCATTAAACTAACACAAAGTGAAACTCTAACTTAGTATCACTTGAAGTATTTCTATGACTTTTTTAAGTGAAATTGGAAGGAATGGTGTACTTTACTCAAGCATATGGCCAAGACACGAATCGAATCGATATATATATCAGAAAGAGTATATAGCAATTATTCCAATTAATCAAATTGAAAAAAGGGATATCAATGACATCCCTATATATAATTGTGCCCTACGAGCATGTTACGTCGTATCGAATCGAATCGAATTGAAAAATATATCAATTAATCAAATCGATAAAATTTGATATCAATGACATAACTAGCTTGCATATTTCAATACTGAAATCTAATGCGCTGACCTAAACCCCTTTGTAAAATTAATATTGAGGAGACAAATCACATGTAATATTTGTGTACACGTGGCTTTTTGTAAAAGGAATGTTAATATATGATCCCTGGCCAATTGATGCTATCTAGAGCTTTGAATTAAAGGCAGAAAAGAGAACTGTTCAAAGTTAAACACATATGAAACTTTCTTATCCTAGTCATGACACTTAACACAGCATTTGTTGCAGATAATCCAAAGGACAAAGATAGTTTCTAATCTTGAATTAAAAGAACAAAGAATTATGACTGCGAAGTCCATAGTATTTAAATCATTAACAGTCTGAAGCTTTAGGTGCTCAAGAGGATTTGCAGCTATGAAAAGTGGAATTATTGTGTCCTATAATCTGGGGGATTACCTGGTCAAAATCATCAGTGCTATATAACTTCACCCTTCACCTTATAATCCCTATTTAGACTTACGCTAATTTAGCTCAGTACTTATAGGACAAATGCACCATCAGAATGATTTAGGTTCAAAATGAGCTTATAATACATGTCACCTTTCAAATAAGACCTCCCCGAACCTGTCCTAGTCAGCACTACTCAGTTATGGCTTACAGAAGTGAGTAAGTAACAGGCCAGAGACAGCCTTATGTTATGGGGCGTCCATGTATCCCATGATGCACTTTGTTTTTGGCATCTTCTAAGCACCAGCTGGCTGTGTCACCACCACCATATATTTATATATATAAACAAGTGATTTTTGTACCTACCCCGTCCACAGGTAGCTTGGTAGATGACGATCCCGATGGTGGCGTCAGTGAGAGAACTCAGGCCTTCACCACAGCAAGAAACCTGCTCATCAACACTGCAGACGCGCTAGAGAGAATGATCTCATCCTACAAGGAAGTGAGTAGAGTTTATTTGTGTGTGTATATATGTCATAATCATGGTCTTAGTCAGGATTTTGAAATTGGGTGCGCATCATAAAATATTTGGGTGTCCAATATTATGCAGGAGACCATAATATCTTCATTTTGCAACCATGAGGATTCCCTTTCTTATTAAAGGACAATTCCACCATGTATAAAACAGAGGCCCAAATAGTTTCTTATGGTATTCTCTACTTAAACCCAAGTTCCCACCAGTGCCAACCTTCATACAAGAAGTATGTTGCTGTTTAAACACCTCCTAATAGACACAAAATAGATGCACTTGGGGCTGCAATTTTAGCCAGTTAATAGCCTCTAAGCAGGCTGTTGGTGCAACTAAATAATTAGTAGTTACCTTACTGCTAATGACTAATAACTGAAAAATACCTTTAAGCTATTTCGTAGCATTCATGTTGAAGTGAAAACTTTAAAAAGGGGCACTAAACCCTGAAACAGCTTATATAAAAGAAAAAACACTTATAAAGTCATCTATTAAAAAGACCCAGCCCAATTAGGCCCCAGTAGACAGAAATAGTGTGTATTCTAGTAGCACATTTCCTCCCTGGGGGCAGCCATATCGCACACATCCTGACACCTGGTTCAGGTCTTGCAGGATGATGTCACATTCACTTGTGGGTATGGCAGGAAGTGCTGGTATGCAGGCACTCTGTAAAGTCTGAGTGGCCTCTCTCAGTTAACAGCTTTTGGCTGAGGTGAATGGGCCTGCAGAAGGTGATGGTAGCAAAATCATCCTGGTGAATTCACGTGTTACCTTGGGATGTACTAATACAGCTGGAAGTGGCGTTAGCTTTCGCAAGATTCCATGTGATAAAGAGACACAGAAATTGTGGCTTATTGCACTTAGACCAGGATTGCAATAGAAAGTGTGACAATTAGATACATTAGTGCTAGTTTAAGCAAAGACTGATTGTTCTCCAACAATGCCATTCTAGTCTCAACCCTTCACATGATTTGATAAAATTACTATAGCAATCCTTTGAATAAAGATATTCTAAGAAGTCTCAACGTTTCACTAGAAATCAACTAGATCATGTAAAGTATTTCAAGAATTTCAAGCAATATTTAGAATAAAGATATCAAATTGTCCAAATAAGATTCTCCATCTGAAGTTCAATCATCTGTACTCAATAATAAATGCGAGCTCTTTATAACGGAGACATTCAGGGGTGGTAGGCCACCTGACACACTCAGTACATGTACTTTCATATTTAAGAAGTAGTATAAGTAACTTCTAGCCCTCCTGCAATGAATGACTGTACTCCAGGAATGGTGGCTGCCCACAAGTGAATAATGCAACCTGATTGGCTGATAAGATGGCTGCCTGCTTAGGTGTCAGGAGGCTCATAGCTCTCAATTACAATTTGCATTTGTGCTATTTCTGGGGTCAAATGAGCACTCAGGACAGGGGATATGTATTATTTAGGACATAAACAGTTATATGAGAATGTAATCTGCAAAAGGTTTAGTGCCCCTTCAAGAATATTTGCTTGACATTGGTATTTCTAGTTCTTCATCAGAAGAAAATTGGGTGTCCTGATGTGGGATTTTTAAGGGTGCGATTGTCAAAATGACACCCAGATGCCCTGCTAACTAAGACACTGGTCACAATCATTAATTCAATTGCTGAAAAAGTCCTCATGTCTTACAATTACTGTGGAGGAGCCTCAACTAAACAGGGCTAAACTTATTATGAAACTCGGGCTAAAGCTAGAATCCTTGCACATGGATCGATACAAGATGTGAATCTTCTTGAGGGATTTGCATAGGAAATGGTAAAATCAATAAAAAGAAAGTAAAATCAATAAAAGATGCCAAATTTGACATTTATTAGAAATGATATTGTGAGTATCTGTTGTAACTTGTGTAAGAGGGTGTGCTTTGTTTAGGATGTACAGTACTTGTTCTCAGTTTTGATGAAAAGCACAATTCTTTTTTGTAAGCCGAAGAGGTTTCTCCACTTAAAGCAATTTGTTAACCTTATTGTGAAGGACATCCAGTGCTGAAAGGTTAAAACATTTGTACCTGGAGTGTGCACATGGTTTGACAACAATCGAGATCTATATAGTATATAGATCATCAAATTGACCCTATACATGTATTATAAAGTTGATAAAAATGAGACAGGATTGTTAAATCCAACAGTGCTTTAACAAGATGTTTTTAATTGATCAGACTGTGTGTAGTTACAGATGTTCCTTTGAGAGTAGTTTTTTACACAGAATTTTTAGTTCCTATAACTTTTGAGTCTAGTCCATGTGAGTAAGGTATCACCAAAATTGGCTTTTTTTTGGGGGGGGGGGGGGGCTGCTGCATTGATCAATGAGTTACCTACAAACGGGATCACACAAATCATGATAGTGGCATAGGAGAACCTTGTACTACCGTCGATGCCCTGGGTTCACAAGGTTAAGGAGCTAACTGTTTGAGCCACCCTTGCACCCAAGGAAGAACTCATATATCTCATGGCTAGATATGAGTGATAGTAACGATGCATATTAAGGCCACAAAAAAGTGTTTCTCATTTCTGGAAAGTTAAAAATATCACCAATTTACAAACCATTTTTTCTTTCTTTTTTTGTTTAGATTTGAAACCTAAACATGAAATACCTGAAGTAACCTAATATAGCTATAATTTGATTTAAAACTTGTTCATGTTTTAACCTATTTTGTCACAATATAGCATTCCATATTAAGCCATTTTTGTAAATTTTGAAAACCACACAACACACAACCACACAACATGCCAATTTATCATTGTTGTGTTCTTTGAGTACAAAATGTCAGGGAGTCATTTCGAATCCAAAACTCCAGATTTTTGGCAAAATGACACCCAGTTATATATTGTAAGATTTTCAGTACGAATGTTGAATCCAAGGAAATATTTTATAAAGTTTCACTCATACAAGACAATAGGCATATGAAATGATGTAAAGAACACATGTCAATATATAGGGTTGGTATTATTATTGTTATCATTACTATTATTATTATTATTATTATTATTATTATTATTATTATTATTATTATTATTATTATTATTATTATTATCATTATTATTATTATTATTATTAATATTATTATTATCATTATTCTCAACCCAAAGAAATTCATTAATCGTTAGTTGATCCCCTGTTCTCAATACCCTGATCCTAGGTATTCAACTGCCGCAAGCAGGTGATTCCCTTGCATTGGCGAGAGTAGATACTGACCAATCAGAATCAAGCCACTTATATGCACTTCCAGTATTTATGATTGTGATACAGGTGAACTTGGATATGACGGACCACTGTACGACAGACTTGTGCCTATGACGGACGATATGCTTGGACCCAGTCCCATGCATATCAAGTATATTTCGTATGTATATGAAGGATTTTGCATATGATGGACCAATTTCCCTGGTCCCATTGAGTGCGTTATATCAAAGTTCGCCTATACAAATATTTCGATTGGCGATGACAAGACAGGCCTTTAGAAACAACATGCTTTGTGTTGGCCTTACATATTACTTATCTACTGGTATGTTGGTGCACAGGTCATTTTGACCTATTTGTATCTGTACTCTGTAGTATGCAGGTGGCCTGACATGTCCAGGGTCTTAGCCAGGACCCGTCCAGTCTGTCTTTTGGACTTACAGTTTCTTGAAAAAAGAAGAATTTTCAATTTTTACTTTTTTGGACTTATAACCATATATTTCCCTTACAAATCATCTTGTAATACATGCATGGAGTGTAATTTGCTCTTTTTTACACAATAAGCTACTAAATGTATTTGGTGTAAGGATTTAAAGTGGTTGATTAGCTAAATCTGAACAGGCAGAAATTTTGTTAATGCTGTTTTGGACAGGTATTTAAGAAATCCTGGCTAAGACAACTTAGATTATAACCCATCAGATAGAGTAGTGCTTGAATTGATTTGAAAAGATATTGTTAAACCAAACAAGAACAAGTATTTTCATTGAAATATATTTCATATTCATTGTTTTGTCATCATGATATTTTTGCTTGCCCTGATGGCTGAGTGGTTTTTGTTAATGCTGTTTTGGACAGGTATTTAAAAAATCCTGGCCAAGACAACTTAGATTATAACCCATCAGATAGAGTAGTGCTTGAATTGATTTGAAAAGATATTGTTAAACCAAACAAGAACAAGTATTTTCATTGAAATATATTTCATATTCATTGTTTTGTCATCATGATATTTTTGCTTGCCCTGATGGCTGAGTGGTTTAAGGTGTTGCCACTGACTGCACTCTCTCTCTCACCACTGCCTGGATTCAAATTCTGGCTAGGGCATGTGAGAAAGTTGCCAGTGACTTGATGTTAGGCGATGGTTTTCGCCAGGTACTCCTCCACCAATTATAATTTGCTAGGCTGCACAGTCACCAAAACTAGAAAAAAGAGGGCACATTATCATCTGTCAAAGGAAGTACTGTGTATTTTCTGGAAAATATCACGAAAGGATATATTCATTAAAACCTAACTAACTACTTTCCTATCTCTATTTTACACTTGACAACCCTGTTGTGACAGCAATCTTTGATCTGTATGATGACACTGATTTTCATTTAACCCTTCCAATGCTGAGACTACTTTCATCCAAACACAAGGACACAAAGACTTTTGAAAAACACCTGTCATGTTGGTATTCATTGGATAGCTCTCGCTGAGTACTCTCAGATTAGTACCCATGTGCCAGGGTTTCAGTCATTTTCAGTTTTTTTGCATCATTTTGTATTGACCAAATTAGCCACCAGCAGCCGAAGGGTTGAACATGTAGTAAACCTGTGAACATCTGGAGCAAACTCTGGATCTGACACTTATTATGGAAATATCTTGAAAACAATGCAATATTTTCAGAATTATTTGACTGAAAGCTACCCAGTTCCAGTTGGATTTGAACAATCCAGCTTTAAACATATTTCAACAATTACTCTATTTGACAAGTTATGATGATAATTGCCCAAGTAAGTGTGTAATGTATAAACAGGTAATATAATCAGGGCTCAACATTAAGAAAAAACTTGATAAGCCCAGCAGGGCTAGTTACCGAAACTTTTACTAGCCCTGAAATATTTTTGCTAGCCCTGATATTAATGACAACTCTTTTCAAATAGTGACCTCTGTTGATATCATAGCCTCTGTTGATAACATGAAAAGAATACATTGTATTGTGGTAAATTGAGTTAAATTATCATCCAGGTATGCAGAGCCAAAGGTGGGCTTCATATTTTTTTAAGCGCTGATGTTCTAATTCTATCTAGCCCCTCAGGGCTACTCACAGGTAGAATTTACTAGCCCTGACTTTCAACAACTAGCCCGGGGCTACAGGGCTAGCCTTAACGTCAAGCCCTGATAATAGAGACTCTTTAAAAGCCCCAACTCTCTCAGTAATTTGGGACACTTTTTAATAATATAACAATGTTTGTTGGTTGAGGTTGGCCCAGTTTTTGTGAAATACACATATATTTTCAAGAAAGTGCATACAGCCGTATTAGGTGAAAAAATCTGACTGATTGTTTTTTCTTTTCTCAGATCACAGAGCTTGCTGGCTACACGGCCAGGGTATCAGAGATGTTTGATGTCTTTGAGGAGGTCCAGAATGGCACTTATGAGAGGAACTCAGTCAACACAGGAGTCTGCAAGGTCTCCAAACTTGCCAAGATTGAGGGACCTCTGGAGATGAAAGGTACGTCCTACCTCCCAACTTTCTGTTTTTACCATAGTTATTCTGTTTCTTTTCCTTAAATGACTATCTCCCATTTTCTTCTTGTTGAAGAATCTGTCACTACCCTGTCTAGTGATTTAATAACTTTTCCAATTTTTCATACCTCAGGTGCCCTGAGTGAAGAACTTCAAGTACAACCAATATTAAAATTTTCTATCTGTACAATATTGAACTTTTGAACTTTTCCCTGTAATGACTTGAAACATTAGTCTACTAGATTCCTGTGATTAACCACACAGACCCCAAATAAGAGCACCCCCCTTTTTCTGAACTTCCTGGTTCTATCTAGTTCTATCTCTGAGGTATTGTTGTGTTTTCAGGAGAGGTGGTAGATACTGATGATACCATTGTCTTGGAGGATGTACCTGTCTTCCACTCTCTAGTTCTATCTCTGAGGTATTGTTGTGTTTTCAGGAGAGGTGGTAGATACTGATGATACCATTGTCTTGGAGGATGTACCTGTCTTCCACTCTCTAGTTCTATCTCTGAGGTATTGTTGTGTTTTCAGGAGAGGTGGTAGATACGGATGATACCATTGTCTTGGAGGATGTACCTGTCGTTACCCCCAACAGTGATGTAGTGGTCAGCAGCCTCTCTTTCAAGGTAACTTCATTTGCATACAATACCTGAATACCATAAAGTCTCAGAATTTTAAACCAACTCCTGAATTTGGCCCATCATTGATAATTTGCTTAATCAATACAGGGAAGTTTGGGCCACCTAGTTCACTCAGGGTGCTTTTAAAATTGGCCAACTCAAAATCTCATTGATATACCAAATAGGCCATATATAGAGCACATATGAAGTGAAAATTACTTGAAATATAGTAAAGAAAATGAAAAAACGGCCTTAAGGTGGTTAGCTCATGAACATCATCCTAATGTTGTTTACAATGTATGCCATCTTAGTTGCTAGCCACTTACCTGTTTGCAATTTTGACTTGTAACATTAATAAAGCTGTGAAATATTACAAAAAGAAATTACTATCAGAGGTGAAGATATTACACTTTAATTGTTATGGCACCCCCTGGATATTTAATACTACATGTTCCTCATCATTGCACCACCCTACATGTTCAGTACTACCAGATCTATCTTTATTTGATTGTTCCGTTTGCCTATAGATGGAGCCAGGGATGCACTTGCTCATCACGGGACCCAACGGCTGCGGGAAGAGTTCCCTGTTCCGCATCCTGAGCGGGCTGTGGCCGGTCTACAGAGGAAAACTCTTCAAACCTCCTCCACATACCATGTTCTACATTCCGCAAAGGTAAGATTTCACATACTGTTTATCTACTGTAAATTTGGAAAATATTGCTCTAGTTTAATTTTTGCGTTTTTTGGGTTTAGCCTAAAGTACACTCCTTCAACATAAGAGTTTTATTTGAATTTTTTATTAGATTTTATTTAAATAATCAAGAACAACAACTTTCAGTGACAATAATTGTTTGAAAATAGTAGTATATGTGCCTGCCCATACTACAGATAAGACTATGATTAATTATGATTAATTAATTTCCTCACTCCAGGTCGTATATGAAATATTATACAGAGTAATTGTTTGAAAATAATACTATATGTGCCTGACCATATTTTCCTCCCCCTAGGCCGTACATGTCTATCGGCAGCCTGAGAGACCAGGTGATCTACCCGGACAGCGTGACGGAGATGAGGCAGAAGGGCTACACTGATCGCGACCTGGAGGCCATCTTTGACATCGTTCATCTCAGGAACATTGTTGATAGAGAGGGAGGTGAGCAAGGGTCTTCAAGTATTTTGTTGATAATTCTAATGAAAGCATGATTTGGAAAACATAGGTTAAATTCAAAAACCTTGAAGTGGAATGTATCCATAAGTTACAATTGTTTGATATCTCACAAAATAATGTTTTCAATAAATATTACACTCTGATATGCCAAAAAGGCTTGATATTTATGGCTGTATCTATGTGAAAAAACTTCCAACAACATATTTTTGGAAAGAGAAATTTGAGAAGAAATATAAAGCAGAAACCTAGACAGTATCTGAAGCTCAAATATTTAGAGATTCCTATATCATCTCGGAGTTATTTTCAAATGTATGTAACATCTAGACGACAGTGCCCAGGGGACCTCAATGCAATGTATCTTGAACTGCGTACACCTTTAATTTGGAGAGCTAATAATTTTGCTTTACAGGCCTGCTGGAGGGTATTTGTGCTACTTTAAATTTGCACATTCAAGCACTCAACCTATATATTTATTACTATATTTATTTATTTGAAAGATGTTATTTTGGCGCTATTATGGGGAGCGCGAAAATTAAATGCCTGTAAAAAATACCAGTTATACAGTACATACTAGGAAATGGAACACCTGTGTAACACTACTATGTGGACCTCCTTTGCTCATATTTCTGTCTCTTGGCTTTTAGGATGGGACTCCATAGCGGATTGGAAGGATGTTTTGTCTGGAGGGGAGAAGCAGCGGATGGGAATGGCCAGGCTGTTCTATCATAAGTAAGTCAACCCTGTTTTCTATTTGTTGGAACATCATATTGACCTTTTAATCACTCGAGATCCCTATGTAAAGACATCTTGATTGATGAAATTTGAAATGACTTTTTTATGAGCACAAAATTACATTGAAGAGAGGAATGTTATCCTTCAAATATTTTCTTTCAAATACTCTCATGTGTCTTTTCTGTGTGTTTTCCAGACCCCGCTTTGCCCTGTTAGATGAGTGTACCAGTGCCGTGTCTATAGATGTGGAGAGCAGTATCTACCAAGCTGCCAAAGACATAGGAATCATGCTGCTGACCATCACACATAGACCCTCTCTATGGTAGGCTTCTAGTTCTTTTTTGCGATGCATGTGTGGCCTAGTGACAGCTAAAACTCCCAAATTTCCACCAGATTTTATAAAATAAAATACGTTTTCTTAAGTCTCCGTGTCAATTGCGTATAACGCTATGTTTTGGTGCACAGATTCTCAATTGCTGCGGTACACTGTATGTGTGCCTGGCATGTGCCGGTACATGCCGAGGCGCAATTTTGTTTTAAATCATTCACCTTGCGATCTTGTCAATGTAGCAGGAAAACTCTATATGGACTCGAGTTTTGGTCGGGAAATTTGGCGAGCGCTCGAGTTCATTTTTTGGTAAGAGTCCCACCTCTTTTTTCCTTCACTTAAGCCAGCCATTCTTTTATATCCAGAACTGGGTATTAAACTTATCCAAAACTAACACTATTAGACAGAATTAGTTTTTAAATCATTGTCCACAATAACTGGGTTCTTAACGCAATCCCATTTGTTTGTTGCAGGAAATTCCACAGTCACCTGTTGCAGTTTGACGGGGAGGGAGGCTGGCGGTTGGAAGAGCTGGATACCAAAACGAGGCTGTCTCTTAATGACGAGAAGCAACGCCTGGAGTCGCAGCTGGCCGGGATACCGAAGATGCAAGAGCGACTTCAAGAACTCTGCTCTATTCTGGGCGTGGATTCGATCCTCATCGACAAAAATGACGCTGCAGATGTTTAACCCTTTCAATGCTAGGTATCCCTAGGCATTTTCAGAATGAATAATAGAATATGAAAATGATGTGAGAACAAAATGCATATTCACAAAATATTATTTCCAAAGGTGTAACGTTTGTTTGTGAGAAAACCCTAAAACAGACAGGACTTTATGGGAGGCTACTGGCATTAATGGGTTAACTGAGTAGTTATAACCCTACTAATGCTGAGGCTACTTTCATCCAAAGCACAAGAATGCAAAGATCTTTGAAAACCATCTAAACCATGTCATGTTGGTGTTCATTGGAAAGCTCTCATTGAGTACGCTCAGATGAGTACCCATATGCCATGGTTTCAGTCATTTTTCAAGTTTTTTGCATCTTTTTGTGTTGGCCAAATTAGCCACCAGCAGCATGAGGGTTGACCCATTTGCACCCATAGCATCCTGAATGACCTAACATTGTAACAGGTATACACTGTATTAAGGGCTTCAACTATTTTCACCAAAATATTTCATTGAGTGGTGACATAAACTTACTAGTAAAATACTTTCTCAGGTTTCATTCAGCTTAACGATGGATTTTTTAAAATATTGTCACTTTTTCTGCCATATTTAAGCTGAATTATGACGACCCAGTTGTTAATGGTGTTAAATGCCATATCCACCTTTCTAATGAAGTGTTTTCCTCATTTTCCTGATCTAGTCAATACTTCTTAAAGGGTTAGAAAGTTGGATAGGGTAGATGCTTTGAAACCATTACATTTCAAGCCATAAAGATGTCTATCACATAATGAATATGTGCAATGTGAATTTATCATTACCTTTTGACAGTCAAGTATTTTATTCAGTCATTTCAGAAAGTTTTCTATATTACACTTATAACACAATGAACATTCATGGATTTGGAGCGGAGAAAGAACAAGTATCAGTGCAATTTTTAAAATGTTTTAGAATGTATTTTCACATGGCACACTTCAGCAATTTATCTTTGTTATTAAGTGTTTCCTGAATATTCAATGAACAAATTGATAATTATGTTATTTGGCAGGTTTTGAGTTGCTAAATTGCATCTCACCACATCATCACCTAAAAACTTGCTCTGTATGATTCAAGAGATCTGTAGTCAACTCTTTGTAAGTGTGTAGTTGCAAAACCATATTCACGATCCTCTGAAGCCCTACTGTTGGTATGGCGTGTGATGATATAATGACAGCTTGGTAGAATGAAAATATCCTTGTACTGCAAACCCTGTAATCGCTACTTGTTATTTATGTATGAGTCATACTGAGTAAGTGGTTATAACTGGCACTACTACATGTGTACCTCGTTGAGGGTGCATCATGCTGCTAATAGCCTATATTATAGGAAACTCCTGATGCATGATATATAATTGCCATCATCTCTCCGAGTGGGAGATGTGAACAAAAAGGGGTATTGTTAGATATTGATTCACAGTCCTCCCAGATTCTGAGCCAGTTATTACATTTTCAGAGGTAGGTAATAGCTCTTGACTTGCATACTTGTCTTTCCTTGAGTATTCTAAAATGAAAATGTCAAAATCACACATAACATTGGGGTATCACAGAAAAATACTGAGGATCATAAACTGCGCTATATTAAACTGCTATCTGTTGTACTTTTTATTGGTCACCAAGTCACAAGTATAACAAATTAGACTCCCGAAGGACCTGCTTTTTCTTAAGAGATGGGTTGAATCATGTATAGTCCACAGTGTTTTAAGTCAGGTAGAAGAAATGTGCATGTTTAGAAATTTAAATACACAAGTTGATCTTCCAGTACTTGTTTTTTTTTACTTATGATCAATGTTTCTTGAATGGGTTGGGTGCTAAGCCAATGTCTGCCATACAAAAAGCATATTCCTGCAGGATTATGTCTAGTTATGTGCAATATGAGTACAATTATTAACCCACATGTCTGAAGCACTCCAAAAAAGCCTGACTATTTTGGGAATACTCCTCAAACTAAAGCATTTCTCAGAAAATGTCCAAAGAGGAAATGTATACTTCCAACTTATCTAACTGCTACAAGTCAGTTTATAAATCTATCATAATTTACCAGTTAGTTTTTAATTTATCCAGATCCAGATGAAATTTCTCAATTGCAACTACGGGTAGGAATGGGTTAAAATCAAAAAGGAATTTGAAGAACAGTATTTGTTTGGGTTCTTTTTTTTCAGATAATTTGTTTTTGTTAGATAAATGTGAATAAAATAGTCATGGGGGTGCTACAGATATAAATGGGTCAATTAAGTTTTACACAGGGATAACCATGGGTGAATATTTAAGTCATAACACTTTAAGGTCATAAAAGTCTGTGTATTTAAATTTGATAGCACCATACATGTTCTGATCAGAATGTATTCTAACATGTCTTAAATTGGTCATGTACCTGTTTCAGCGAGTTCACAACAGTTTCTTTGCAAAATATAAACAGGGTATACATGTGGTCTGAGAGTACACACTAGAGAGTTGCAACAAGGTCTGTCATCAAAAGAAATACATCAGCAGTCCAGCTTCTTAGTCTCATAGTCAGGTGGATAATCGACTTTATTGTTACCAAGCAGATAAAAGCGACACATTTTGCAATAAAAAGGAAGTCTCGTTTAGCATACTTATAAATATATTTCAAAAATATTTCCAATATCTTAGTCAGTCACTATTTAGTCTCTTACTCTCAGATATTGCAGACATTTCGCAGTAAAAAAATGTGTTTTGGTTGAACATAGTAATTCACATGTTGAGGGAGATGTGTTATTAATAAATGACTATTCAATCATTGATTCCAGTATTTTACTTGAATAATGTGCACCTTCTGTTACATATTTGATATTGTAATTGTCAACATAATAAATACCACAAATATTGCAAAGATTTGTTTAGTGTTATATTGCCACTTGGTAAAATGTATTGAATATGATAGGACTGGCAGTGGTTTGTCCACTTCCACAGGCCATTACAGAAAGTCCCCTTTAAGCCAATGACATGCCACAGTACTATCACATACTGTAGAATAGGAAATGATTCCGAGCATGTAATCAATCCAAATTTACTGAATTAAAAAATCACGGTATAATTAAATTCTGATCAATATCTGCCCCCATTTGTATTAATGTGTGAACTGACTTTTCGGTAAAATTAAATATGGAAAGGTTATTTATAGTCAAAATCGGTATATTTGCACCCTGGATTAATTACCTTTTCTACAGAACCTGTTGCAGAATCAGGTAGGAATATGAATTAATATACTCCCACCTATGATAATGACTATAATGAGCCTGTCTTAAGTATTCTTCCAGCTGTCCTGAGATGAGAGTGTGAATAGTGTCAATGTCAAGCAATCATTGCAACCACGATTCAACATTTTGGTAGTAAATCTACCTCCAACATTCAATTGAAGATACTGCACATTTCAATTCAATCGTTTGCAGGGCAGAAGTATTTGAAATGGAGCTTTCAGTCCCACTTCAGAGTTAGCAGCTAAGTTTACTCCTCTATCACGGTTGATTTTCGTTGAGTCCTCAGATTTAAGGATTATACGTTCGATTCTTCAGGTCACAAGAGTTCAAAATTGTTCTTCAAGGTATAATTTCTTGAATGATGAGAGAGATGGAATCTTAGTATAGTTTCTTTTTTCCCTGATGGGTAGGCAATGCAGGTCTCTTGAGTCCTAAGGCAGGTTATGTCATTAATTGCGCCTTCCATTGTCACAGAATGAACATTCAGGTTTTGTTTAAATACCCTGAGGAGGCCTTCTCATTAGATGCTGCTTATTCCAAACTAGATAATCCTGAGATGCCACAAGCAGGTTCCAACCGACCATCACCCAGGAACCAACTTTAGACTGCAGAATCGGGGTCTGGAATGAATAGAAAAGAGAACATAACCTTGAATCTATCCTGCTTAATATGGTATCCAAAAAGTGCTTTTGAGGAGCTTGAGGCCATGACTTCCTGTGGCATTTTGATGAGTGGCATTACCGAATATCCTCCTTTTGAATATATAATAAGCGTGAACTGAGAGACTGCAAAAGTTTGTGTTTGTATATTTGCCAAAGCACCAGAATGAGATTGCTAAATATATAACATACTTAAATGTTTTTACTTAGAGATTACCAAACTAAAACCATTCAACAAAATTACTACAATATTAAATATTAAAAATATTTCCATTCTACAATCCAACTGACTTGTTCAGATTTTGGCAAAAATAAGAGTGAAGTACAAGCAGCCAGGGTTATTAGTCAGACTGCTACTGTCATCCATACCTTTTATTTCAACTTGTACTCCTGGTACATTCCTATATTTAAAGTATTTGCATTCAATCAGATTTTATCTTATCCAGACTGATCACTCAGATCCCGACAAAGGTTGACTTCAGGGATTTACCCAGCCAACCGCCAGGGAGTCTTTTTGACTCCCAAACACAAAATCTTTGGCAAAATAACACCCAGTTTTATCTTGTACGATTTTCTATATATGTTGAGTCTAAGGAGAATATTTCAGGGATTTTACTCGTACAAGACAAAAGGTACATTAGATGATGTAAAGAAGCAGACTTGTCTTGCTGTGTCAATACATAGGGTTGTAATGATTATTCTTGTAAATTGGGTAACTAATTTTCGACCCCCAAAATTTCATAAATCCTCAGTTTTGACACCCTGTTTCCAAATCCTGGGTAATACCCTGGTTGACTGTATTTCATATTCTGAGACAAGACCTGCATACACACTTGTTACAGAAGTCCTGATGGGTCTCTTGGTATCTCATGTTCAGCGCCTCATTTTCCTTAACAAACTGCTGGATGAGGGGAGGATGGGAACTGTCCACCTCCAGCCACAGCACTCTGAAATATAATGTAAAATACAGCTTTCATCGCAAATGATAGAGACAACGTCTATTTAGATATGGGGCCTGTCCCGCTAGTTGAGCTGTACAAAGCACTGCAATATAATGTAACATACAGCTCAGCCCTTGCATCAGGAATGATATAGACAACGTCTATTTAGATATGGGGCCTGTCCCACTAGTTGAGCAGTCCAAAGCACTACACTATACTGTAACATACAACTCAGCCCTTGCATCGGGAATGAAAGAGACAACGTCTATTTAGATATGGGGCCTGTCCCGCTAGTTGAGCGGTCTAAAGCCCTGGTCACATAAGGCATCCGTCTGCCGTGCGGTCTGTTTGCGGCCAAAAACCGTGGTGATCGCAGCATCACCTTGCTGGTGCCTCAAGGAGTTGGCCTCAACCGTAGAGGCCGTGAGGTCCAAAATCAGTGGTTGTGGAACGAAGAGAGGTTTGCGAACATGTTCGCAAATAAGTCTACGGTCCACGACCTTCCTACGGACATTTACTGACTGAGCGTCTGACACACGGCTATTTTCAAGGCCGTGCGCCGCTCACACTGATCCTTGAGAGTGCCTCATGGCACTCTTTTAAAAAATAAATGTAAATTTTATTCTATAAGGACCGTGTATCCTCCGCTCAAAGAGGATAGTGCATTAAACATTTCCGTGATTGTAAAACTTGTCACGACTGGCCGCATGGCCAATTCTTTTGTGACCAGAAATGGAAGATATCTGTTTGGCCTCATGCGACCTGTTCACGGCACTTTGGACGCATGCGATCAATCAGCCGCACGGAGGTCTTTGTCATTTGGCATTGTAACCGACTTTTCATGGTCTCTCACCACTGCCCAGAATTAAATCCTGCAGGAGGAATGTGAAAGTGCTACCAGTGACTTGATCTGAGGCCATGATTCCACCTGGTACACTGGTTTCCTCCACAATTGAAGAAAAACTGGCTGTCATCAATATGGCAGAAGTAGTTAATTAACCCTCTGTTGTTTAGGAACCCATTGTCGTAGATAGTATTTAAATTCTAGAACCCTTTAACATCTGGGGCATACACATGGCTTGACGCAATGACATATTTTATTATCTTGATTGAAAAATGCTGTACTTGAATTGAACAATATATATCGAAGTTAAGTCATATGTTACATGATTTGGTGTGTTATGATCTAAATTGCTGAACTCTATGCACACCACAGTGGTAAATGGTTTAGCGAGCTATACTGACCCCTGAGGCTTGAGCAGCTTTGAGGCTAGTCTGATGATAAGGACAATGAGGTCTGTGCCGTCCCTCCCACCATCCAAGGCCTGTGGATCCTCAAACCTGCAAATATACACACAACAGGTACCCAATTAATTAAGACTACTGGTAAAGTGAGGTATACTAGTACCTGTAATTTATTAATATCTCTCAAACTTTACTAGACTTCTACAGAATGGTAAAATTTAACACCATTGATTATTGGCGTAAAATTTGTATATCATTAGACAGTAATATCACTTAATGTTCCAGGTATAAACATTTCCTCAAAATTGACAACTATGCTCCCAAAAAGATTCAAAAAAGTTATATTCCTAGTATACTGACTCTATGATATCCATAGAGAATGCTAAGAGAGGCTAAAGATAGGATTATTTGTTTCATCACACATTGTTTTACACACCTAAAAACAACCATCCTTATACTTTTCTTAGCATGTTTTAATATGGAAATACGTTTATAATGATTCAGTTATGCTAAATTTTACTGAATAAAAATAGTTTGGCACAATGAGTGTCAGAAATTGTAGCATAACATATGTAATGTGACGTGTAATCTAAAAAATGAAGAATTTTTATTGTTATTTCAGCATTTATTTCTCATCTTTACTTAGATGGAAACATACTTTATTGGAAAGAGAGTTCCTAGCATACCTGCATACTTCTGTCTGCAGTGCTGCCATGTCCACTGAGGGGATGTATGGTGGGTTGCTCACTATGACATCAAACTTGCCTCCAAATTCAGCTTCTTCTAATGTATCTAAAGACAGAAATTTTCGTTTTAGAAATTCTTACAAATTTTCTGCATGTCTGAGTAATCACTGGAAATTGTGAACAATAGTACATATTATGTAAAAATAATGGTTATACTGATCCTATAAATAGGATTTTATATAATGCATGTATGCGTAACAAGAACATAATAATTCTGCTGTTTACACTTTTTTGGGGAGGAAAAAGTGGATGAATTTTATTTTCATTCATAGCTTTAATACAGGCAACTCTGCTTAATCCAGACTGATGTGGATCCTAAATTTCTGTCCGGATTAGGCAAAATCCAGATTAATCACATAGGAATTATATGTATAGGAAGGGACTGGGACCTTCCAATCTGTCCCGTTTAAATGAAAATCCTGATTACACATGTCCGGATTAAGCAGAGTTGCCAGTATAATATTTTCTGAAAGGCTGATAATTGATTCACTTGATTTTTTTTATTTCATGACTTGATTAATCATAATTCCTCGTTGCCAGACCAGGAAGATGAGTAACTGTAGAGGTTGGTCTCTTGTATCATTGGGTTCCATCTCTCCACTCACCAACATTTGCATGTGAGAAAGTTGCCAGTGACTAGGGGTAAGGTGGTGGTTTTCGCTCCAGGTACTCCAGTTTCATCCTTCAGTTACAACTGGCTAGTCACAAATTAGCTGCAATATGGTAGTAAAAGTGATGAAAAATCGAAATTCCTAACTCACCATCATTTAGTTCCCAATGCTTCACTGTTAATTTCTCCCCCAAACTCAGGAGCCTGGCATTTTCCCGTGTCAGCTCACAGGCAGCCAGGCTCTGATCTACTGCTACACAGGCCACCTGCAGGAAAGGAAGAAATCAGCTAAATTTACAGTGGAACCTCTCATTGTGAATACTACAGAGATGTGAACACCTCCTATTGTGAACACAATATCCCGCTACCATTTGTATCTTTTACAGTATGAAAAGATCTCTGAGATGTGAACACCCCCTAATGTGAATGCTTTTGCCCTGGTCACAAGGTGTTCACATCTCCACGATTTCACTATACGTACATTGCTGGATAATGTCACAATGTACTACATTAGTGCTATATTCCACAAACCCCCATGCCAGTGAGATAATTTAGAAGGGCGTGAAGGGTTAGTAATATGCCTATCCTTGCAGTACTAAGTTACTAACAAGCGAGGAGAAAAATGGGAAAATGTCATAATCTGAAGTCTTATATTAGGTAATAACAATCATTTCTAAATGCTACCTTGAACATATATCACATAACAAAAAATGCATGATATCAACCATTTAAATAATAAAGCTTTTCTTGACAAGAGTCAGTATTGCCTATTTTTTTAATATAAGCATAACTTCCTAACATTCTTTATGGGAAGATATTGATAAGGGTTTCTTATGAACATCTCTCCTCCGAATATTTTTCCAAAAGTTGTTCTTGGCAGAAAGTTCTTTCAAAATTAACAGATCTCTCTGAGGCATGAATGGGTTAAAGGTATGGTATTACCTACCTGCCCTGATGGCTGTGTGGTCTAAGGCATTGCCACTGACTACTAGCTGTCTCTCACCACTGTCTAGGTTTGAATCCCACACGGGGCATGTGAGAAAGTTACCAGTGACCTGTGGTTAGGCAGTAGTTTTCGTTGGATACTCTGGTTTCCTCCACCTGTTACAACTGTGTAATCACGACTATGGCGGAAAAAGTGACGAAAACCAAATACCAAAACTTCCTACCTTGTTCATTTCATGTAGAAGAGAGAGAACTATTGCTCCGGATCCACAACCAACTTCTAGAACTTTCCTCTCCTCTACATCATCCAGACAGCCCATCACTAAATCAACTAGTTCCTGAAATGAAGAACACCATAGACTGGTATATAAATTGGTAGCATTTCTTTAATCCAACACTGTCGCACCTCCCATTGTTTCCTTGAATTATAACATATTCTTTATTATTGTAAGGTTCTTGCTTTTGAACAACAGAACCATAGACACTGGATTATCTGGGATTGGCCAGACTAGGTCCCTTAACCCTTCCAATGCTAGGGCTACTGTTGTCCAAAGGACAAGGACACATTTTTGAAAAAACATCTAAACCCTGTTGGTATTCATCGGATGACTCTTGCTATGTATTCTCAGATAAGTACCCAAGTGCGAAGGTTTTTGTCATTTTTCAGATTTTTTCGCATTATTTTGTATTGGTCAAACTAGCCACCAGCAGCATAAGGGTTAACAGTTTGATGTGTAGGTTCTGATCAAAGAGCTCATCACCGTCTTATCAGCTAGCGAAAAGGACCAGTCATGGCAATAACAAAGCCAGATTGCACAGTGTATGCAATACTAGGTCAGCCATAATTATTAAGTTGATAGTCTCACCAAGGAAACTATAGAGCCAAGGCCTTATGTTTTAATGGTTCTAGATTTTTGGGGCTACAACTTACAGTAGTTTTTGAAGGATACCTGATGGAATACTAGGCACACACACCTACAGGAGTAGCAGTCATGCCTCGTTTAAACACTCATGCAATCAACATAACCCCATCCAAGATCTTATAGCCCATTTGACCTTTCCGTGATCCTGCATTCCCACTGTAATCCATTCCCAAAAAACAATTCCCAAGTTGTAAGCTATCTTTTCACTGTTATTTTCATTTTGGAACTGTACTAAAGGACAAGTCATGTGTCAAATGGTGTTCTTCATTTTCTTGTTATCCCTTTCACCATAATATCAAAATTCCACTTTTCTCATAGCCATCTGGGCTACAAAGGTAAGTATTATACCATATAATATCATAGCCCCACACAATTTTCTGTAGTCTTGGTCAATGAGTCAAGTGGTAAGCTGGACCCATGTAGGAGAGAGAAAAATGGCTACTTATTACCTCTGTTTCCGGGCGTGGAATCAGTACAGGGGACTGCATCTTTAGTGTCAAGTCTCGGAAACTCCATTCACCCAGTATATACTGTACTGGCATGCTGAAATAAAGACGATACTACTGAACATAGATAAAAAACTGCATCTGTAGTGTCAAGTCTCGGAAACTCCATTCACCCAGTATATACTGTACTGGCATGCTGAAATAAAGACGATAACACAGATAAAAGTGGTTGGGTTTATTTTATTTTATTTTATTCAGTCTAGTAAGATGTGTATTACATAGCATTTGGCACACAAAAAATCATATATAACGGTGACTAGATGGAGAGTCATTAACTGCTATGCAATAGAATTCTAACCAGACACAGGATATATACACTAAAAGTTAGAAACGTATTTCCATAGTGGTCCCAATCTGCCCAGAGTCCAATGGCATCACATGTAATGATCAACTCCACTGCTCAAGATTGACATAACAACAATATCATATAGTATAATACAAACGGTCGGACTAGAATTGATAAATTTCTTCTTACCTCTAAGAGTTCTGACATGAAATGTTTTTTGCATCTCACTTTAAAAATAGATTTACTGAACGTGGTCTGGATCTCGTCTGGCAAAGAGTTCCAGATTTTGGCTCCAATGTAGTGGAAGGACTTTATACCATATGAACCAACCTTTGGTAAAATCAGAGCATTAACACTATGTCTGGTGTTATAGTGGTGGTATTCATTTACTCTTTCAAAAACTTGAAGGTACTCAGGAGCCTGTTCATCAATGCAGTTAAATACATGGCTTGCGGCCAGATATTTTATTCTGTCAATGCTCATCCACTTAACCTCATTAAAGTCATTGGCTCCCAAGTGTGTTCTGTTTGAGTAGTTTAAAACATATCTAATCATTTTGTTTTGTATGACCTGAAGGCGACTCTGTAAGAATTTTGGTAGACCGTGGTAATAGAAATTGCTGGCGTAGTCTATTCTCGACTGAATCATTGCTATGCAGACAGTTTTCCTGCAGTACTGATTTAGGAACAGTTAAGATATATCCTATTAAAGGTGAGCATATCTACCTACAATGACTACAATGGCTTTGCTAACTTGAATGACAATAATGATAATTAGTAGATTATAAGGGTAATGTTGACCATGAGAATTTTCCTGGCTCACAAGCAGGTGCATGTGGGTTTGAGCCTCTACTGGATCCACATAAGCAAGTTTGTCTGGTCACTATACAAATGTGGTACATTTTATGATTCTGGTTTTCGACATATTTGTAATAATTAATACTCCTATTGACAATGATAATGATAGTGGTGATGATAATAACAATGGTGGCAACAAAGGTTATAATTGTTTTAGTGATTCAATTCTTCACAAAGCATCAAAGTTATAAATGATGTTATTTATTACAATTACATGTACACCACTGATACATGTACTATTCCCCCCTCTGGTCTTTCAACCATGTACTACTCAGAACCTGGTCATGTTTAGTATTACTAGGCTGGTGGTATGATAGTCTGGCTTACCTGCTTAGCCTTTTGTGACACAATGTTTTAATTGCTTCGACTTGTTGTTGTGAGAGCTGCTTATTGTCTTTTGTCCCACATAACTATGAAAGAAAACAATATTTATAAAGTAACACTTTTAGTAGTGTTGCAATTATTGATTCTATAATAGATTGAACGATCATTTTGTCAAAACTTTTTGGATAATCAAATAATTATTGCAAAATAATATTTTCTCAAAGAAACAAATATTTTACTTATAAATCAGATAAATGACCTATAAATATTACTGAAATCATCAAATATATGTTTTTATCATTGCCAAGTCAAAATACTCACTTCCTGCCATTCAAGCACATTGTCCGATAGATGCATACACACTAGAAATAATCGCTTATAATCAATTAATCAGTCTGTATTCTGAATGATTAATAAGATTCCTAACACTATTCATTAATGCTGTGATTGAGCCAATTATAATCAGTTTCAAGAAAGGCACTTTTCTAGCCCTGCAAACATTTTTGAGTTTTTTTTTCCAGAAACAGATCTTTATCTAAGAAAGAATTGAGATGTAAAAGTCTGAGGTAAATTGCACATTTTCAATTGAAATAGTTGTTATAAAGATTCTACAAAGTTAAAGGCTGTAGCTAAATGTGGACAAGCAGAAATTTTGTTGGTGCACTTTCAGAGAGATAGTATCAAAATTCTGGCTTAGCACATTTATGTTCAGAGAGGCCAAAAGCAGCCTGTCAATTTGATGAAATCAAACAGGCAAAAGCAAAGATGGAAAAACATTTGAAGGAGAAATATCATTCAAAAAATCACCTACTACTCCCCTTCAAATATTTTGTGAAATCATTCTTGATTACTGTTAGAGGACCCCTTAAGCATGAACAGTTTAAAGACTGGATAAGGGCCCATATATGGCTTACATGGAGGTTCCACAGGCATGAAAAGATATAGAAGAGGTTTAGTTGGGTAGGTGGGCTGTTCAGGTAAGTGAAATTTGTAGAAAATCTAAGAGTAAGCAGGCAGTGCCATGGCTAGAATTTTGATACAGAATGTCTTTAACTATACAATACTTTTTCCTGTGCGATATCTATATTTGGTATTCTTTAGAGTACCAAGCTCTACTTAGAGTGCCCACTGCTCAGCCTATTATCCATATATATGTACAAGACCATGTGCTCACTTCAGATGTGAACAGCTTAAAAACTTACGGTTTGTTTCCCTAGAACATGGGCTATGATGTACTCAACAGAGACAGCTGGCTCAAATATATCATGTGTGCTTAAGATTTCTGTCCATTCCGATAATAGTTCACCAACAGTTGCCAAACTCTTTTGCTGTATCCCTGTATCTTTAGTCATGTTTCTAGTTGGTGTGTGACCCAAACTTATTTGGCAATGAGAAATACTCTGCAATGTCCTCGTGAATTGTATAGTTAAATTCCATTTTGGCATCAATTGTATGCATTTCTTTTTTCCTGCCAAGAACTTCTCTGGGATAAACAACATTCTGTTGTTTTTCAGAATTTGTTGATAAAATCTGCATTTTCCAATGAGATTCATGATTGTGTGTCGATCTTTTCTGGAAGTCTGTACATATCAGGTTGAGCAATATCTTATCACAGATTTACTGAAATGAAAATAAGAAAATACTTCAGGATAAAACAAAACCAAATAGTTCCACCAGGTCAGAGGGGCGAGTAGCTAAGTGATTATAAATGGTAATAAGCAAGAAACAGGGTTGGCAGTTTCTTCCGAAGGTGCGGTTTCTTCCATGGAAAATGCGGTTTCTTCCGTCCTGGAAGTAATGGGTTCTTCCATTTCTTCCACATTTCGGAAGAAACCTATCTCTTCCACTCCTTTTTGTAGAATTTTTCATTGATGAAAAGGAATAGTATGAGACTAATCCAATTGTAATTAGTGTCTGTGCTGTTATAAAGAAAGATTAAGTCATTAGACAGAGATAGCTGAACAGTGATCAGCTCAATCAACACATAAGCATCAGGAGTGCACAAATGGTCTGGAAACCTAGAACATTGCTTATTGTATGAGAACTAACTGAGAAAAGTGTTTGCTAAACACAAGAGTAAGAATCAAATATTTCTCAAACTATTGCTTTGTTATCAAGAAATTTCTATAAGAGTAAGGCCAAGTGTATGATTCACATGTGAATGGGTTAAGAGGATGTTGTCTCACTTTTGCACATGTTTGCATATGGTTAACTATTATGACTGAGCATGTATAGGGTCAAAATAGACATAAGCACCAATAGTGCAAAAATGGTGGGAAAACTTAAAACATAACTTATTTTATGGAAAACTATTGGAAAAATATTTCAACTCTTATCATAGCTCCCATTCTATGATTCTTCCATTTCTTCCGGATGAAACTGGAAAAATAGGGAAGAAACTAGGTTTCTTCCGAAGTCCTGGAAGAAAAAGGTTTCTTCCGGAAGAAACCCAACCCTGGCATGAAATAAAGAGGATCAAAATAAATGAATAGTCCAACAGGAAAAGTTATCATCATTTTCTTCTATTTTTCTTCTTTACGCAAAAAAATCTTCTTGATGTTTCAGACTAAACAGGAATAGCTGTAAGTGTTGTTAAGATTGCCTATGGAGTGTATTGCTTTGGCCAATAAAAACCCTGCTTTTATTTTGACAATTTAACTTATACAAAAATATTTTGCCTGAAAGGTCTTCTGATGAGGAATATATTAAGAACCTCTTAAGTAACATCCCAGCATGGTTTAACATTTTGGGGGTAAAAAGCTTAACTAAAGACATGCATAGTATTTTCAAACAGAGCCCCTATCCACGTTTATGGACTGGGGACACCTAGATTTTGCAAATGTGTAGGCAATATCAATGAGATGCCACGCCCCCTTTCTGTCAAATTCTGCCAATTCCAATCCAAATGAATTTGAACTGCAGTCGAGTGTTTAGATCTGAGAGTGGTCATGCGCTTAATTCAGGTCCTTCTGAACTCTAGTCCAGCCATGGAGGGAAATGCATATACAACTTTACATTAATGAGTCCCTGAGTACAAAAAACGCATCGAAAACATCACAGACCTTGCTTTACATATCACTGGCAGTGGTTTCAAAACATTTACACATGACACTCATGGAGGCTGACATTTTGAATGATGCATGCTGGGAATGTTTTCTCCGCTTGGGCAGATGGCGCTGCGATATGAATGACTCATTTCAAGGACTAAACATTTTCCCGCAGGACCCGGTCGGAGTTTACTGGCGACGCCGAACGCAATATTGATCGGCAAAAGCTATAATCATATTCGTGAGTATAACAATTTTGGTAATTTCGCATTTTTGGGACGAGGTACTTTCCATTTGATTGCGATCAAGATATTCATATGTGAAGATGTCTACTGTTTACACTCAATATCATAGGCAGTTTCATTTCATCAGAGCTGCTGCCATCAGTATCACATCACCCGGCTCTTACATGAGCATTTCAAGTTGACATTTACATCTCCACTATAAAACATTGTATTAATTCTTAAGAGATAATATGATTGGTTCATTTTTACAAAGCCAAAGATTTTCATTGCATGTGTAGGTACCAGCTTGCCTGGCTGGTGGCAATATACAGATATACTCAATAGGACAGTATGAGTAATTGTTTCTAACCTAAAGGTAACAATCTCTGTTTTAATAAATTCTTAGTAGAATAGCCATCTGGAACATTCAAATACTTCTAAAACACCCATATGTAGGTGGAGGACTGCTTGACAAATTCGTTAAGGAACTATTTGGTCTATGTATAATTAATATCTAGAGGAGAATAATCAATTCCTTTCATACATAACACCTCGACACTGGGAGAGAAGTCTCATCCTGCTATATAGGCTTTCATTTGAAATGACAGGGAACTAAAATTCCTATGGTAAATACAGCCAAACCTGTATTAAGAAACACCCAAGGGAAGATCAAAATATGGTCTCCTAAGACAGGTGGTCTCTTTATAGAGGGTCATTTGAACTAGAATGATAAAACCAGGAGACATGAAAATGCGGTCTCAATAGAGGTGGTCTCTTAATAGAGGTGGTCGCTCAGGCAGGTTTTCCTGTATACTCAAAGGTATATTCATAACCATGCCGGCACAGATCTACTTATCAGTGTTATGACATAAAGGTTTCAAGTTATTCTGATTCTCCAATCCCTATTGACGGGTTAATCTCTTTAATTCCTCACTGCAGTAGCAAAGAGGGCAAAGGTTGTGTTTGTATCAGGAGATTATCTGCATCACAGCCCCCCCCCCCCCATTGGCAGTCAGTCTAAGCAGGGATTACGCCTAGCCTAGCTACAAGGCTCTATTCTGATTTTACTTCATTATATATATAAATGCCTGCACCCCTACTAGATACTAGATAGGGACTTTGGGCCTAATGTTGGCCATTTAGTTCACACAATTTCCACACAAGGGGGTTTGCTGTGAATAGCTACAAGGCTCTATTCTGATTTTACTTTATTATATATAAATGCCTGCACCTATAAATGTACTAGATACTAGATAGGGACTTGTGGCCTACTGGTGGTCATTTAGTTCACGCAATTGCTACCCGAGGGGGTTTACTGTGAATACATATATTTCCAACTACCCTCCTCAGCATACCGCAGTGCCATCTATCCTAGAATATGGCCTGGGAGGCAGGCTAGGATTACGCCTTACTACACATCTCTGGTCTAAGCCCTAGAAAATGTGTGCCTAAATGGGATATCATAACAATTTTGGGTGTCCAATACTTTCAGGGAGACCATAATATCTTTGCACAACAACCACAAGGATTTGTTCATTTACATGTATTTATTTAGAAAATGTGTAATACTTTTGAGTAGTGTCCTGGCATTTGCATTGAAGTGAATTTTTCAAAGTACTTACTAGTATTTGTTTGAAATTGGCAGGTTTCCTGTGAGAATCAACTTTGCCAGCAAAATCTTAGGGGGACAAGTTCTCATTGAAATGCAAAAAAAACACACATTTTTTAGCCCCTGTGACTATAGTATTATTCCTGACAGTTATCATCTGCATAGTTACCTAATCCTAATCATCAATTAGAAAGTAGACATCGTAATGCTCTTTTCCAGCCTCTCAATGGCCAAGAGGCACTTGAATACAATGTATCAAAAATGAAATTATTAAGTATCAAGAAAATTAGATTCTTTTAAAATTGTATCTATTAATTTGTAAAAGATTTATTAAGTGTTGAAAGTTTGTAATACCAAGCATATTCCAATTATATAAGGACCCATATTGTGCGTATATATATACATATATATAAATATATGATAGATTGATAGTTAGATATACTGTAGAACACGAAATTCACGCGTGTCCCAAGTATAGCGAATTTGGGAGTTTTACGTCATAGCGTATCTTTATATTAGCGTCTCTGTACCGTAGCAGCCGCCGCTGACAGCGCCATCTGTCGCAAAAAAGACGAACTAATTTAAGCAGAGAATGCTTGCTGATCGGCAGTTTGATTGAGCATTCTGTCAAAAGAGGGCGCCCGTAATTACATCATTTGGCGGAGTCCAGGTTAACAGAAGCCAGAATACTGAGCTCTTGATCTAATGCTGCCAGAGTGAAGCAACCAGATGGACTTTCTAAATTTAGCATTTGTTTGTGTGTAAACAGAGCCGCGGGAACAATGGCTGGGCACCTATCCTTCTGGTTGCTATGTGCAACACTCACTCAGTATTCTGGCTTCTGTCAACCTGGACTGTGACTTTTAAATACTAGTACTGTAACTTTTAACATCATTTAATGCTAGATTTTAAACATTTTTATCAAAATGCTTGCCTACCAAGGAGAGATATGAATTGTGCAGACCGCTCAGTTGCTGAAACTTTAAAACAGTCAGGGTCAGCTGGCAACAATCATTACTCAGCTGAGCAACGGACTATGCCCACCAGAATGGAAAAAAGAAATCTATCAACAAAATAATGAAAAGTTTCTAGCAAGGGCTATTCCAGGAAAAAGGGGCAGGAATGCAGGGTTTTGTGAAACACCCATCCAAAGATACTGTACTGTAACGTTTAACATCATTCAAAGCTAGATTTTTTATTATGTCTTTTGCTTCCTAAGACCAGAAAAACACAAAAAAGAATGGTTCAAGAAGGACTACGTATGCATCATGTTTGTACTAGTGGCGCCATCTAGCTAGCGGTCACCACGAAAACGAAAATGGCGTCTCCTGAAATGCCTGTGCTAAAGGCATGCTAAAGGTGCCATTTGTTGTTGTTTTTTTTATTTCAAAATGGAATGTTTATTAATGGAATCATGAGCTAGTCCACAAGCCAAGAAACCGATCTTGAAAAAGGGTTTCAGCAGGGCTACATATCTTCTATTAGATTTACTATCTAGCGGCCATCACTAAAACGAAAATAGAGGCTGCACAAGAAGAATTGACGTCAGCGCCACCAGTGGCTAAAAAAAAAGACAAACTACAACGTTTTTATATATAGCGAAGCGGCACCAGACGCTAAGTACGCTATATATAAACACACGCGGAAATTTTGTGTTCTACAGTATTACTATATACTAGTATAGAGATCGATAGATAGACAGATAGATGTGTAGATGTAGGTAACTATCACTATAAAAATCACTGCTTGTATCAATTTTTTCAATATAGAAACTCAATCAAATATAGCTTGATCGTTTACTAAGCTCCGCATGCTTTCCCCCAGTTTCCCAGTCGGAAGCGGCGAGGGAGGTTTTCTAAGTGGTTCCAATGTGGTTAAGTAGGTATCCCATCTGCCGTGTGTGGATAACCTTTGCCTGCCATGAGTAGACAACGTGACATTTTCATCACTCAACACTGATGGCTAAGGCCTAAAAAATAATTGTTTGTTTCCTGTAACGGTCCTGAAGAGAAGAGAGTAGGTAGGTAGGGATTCTTCTTTTAAGGATTATAGGCCTAAAATATATATTTTTTTGTTTCCTGTAACGGTCCGAAAAAAATAGGGTAGGTAGGACGGTAAAAAAAGATTTTTGGATTATTTTTTTGGTCAAAATTGTGTGTATGCATGTTTTACATTGATTGGGAGTTGGTAGTTGGGAGGGCCGAAAAAACTTTAGGGTAGGGATTCCTTTTAATAAAAACTTGTTAGGGTAGGGTTACAGGAAACAAAAAACTTTTTTTACGGATTATATATGTATGGGTTACTGCCATTATCTGCTATGAATCCCCCAAACGAGAGTTGAGTATCACTTTCAGGTAATTATTGTTCACTGAACATTTATTCCGTAAAAGTGTTGGTCATAACGACAACTGTGAAAGACCACCCTTATGAGTTCCCTTGCGACTAAAATATTTAAAAAAAAATGTAGGCCACTCCAAGCCACAGTTTTCACTTAAGGTATCCATGATACAGAGAAACCCCTTATATATTTAGTTCAGAAACCCTTAAAATCAGCCTTAAGAATCTATGGTAGTAAGGCCAATCTTATCTTTTTCCTTATCCTTATAGACTTTAGGTAAATTCTTTTAGGATTTCCTTATCATTTAAGGGCCTGGGTTTATCTTTTTTAGGGTTCTAGGATTCATCTTGTTGCCCAAAAATGTATGTCATCTCAGTTAATGTTTGGCAGACATTCTTACATGATTCTTAACCATTGGTATTGAATAACCTTTTTTCTTTTCATAGGTTGGGCATGAGCATTACACACCACTGACCGAAGATGTGACTGTAAAGAGGACAAAGTTGCCAGCACCGCTTGACCAATGGCTGACCCTCGTTCCTCCAAATCACAGATTATTCTTCTGACTAGGTTTTAGCTGGTGGTGGCCTACACCTCAACAGATACATCATGGGATCATTACGAACACTTCTGGGCCTGGACAACAACACCATCAATAAGACTGCTGTCGGATTACATCCAGTGGTGACCAGTAATATTGCATCGCAGTCCACCGCACAAGTGCTACCCACCACTTTCAGCACCACCGTTCCCACGGCAACCACAACAACAACAACACTGGCGCCATCTACCCTCAAAAATGTTGTCTCAACGCTAGCCCACACCACCACACGTTTACCATCAAAAACTCTGGATGAGGCGAATAATGCCAGTCATATTATGGCTTATGTTTTTGTGCCCCTTGGTGCTCTTGTACTGATAGCAGTATTGTCATTTTTGGTGAGTATAATTGCATTGATATTTTTCTTAATCAGCGAAACCTTCAAGATATACCAGTGACCTGAAATACCCCTAAATACACTGTGATCAGATAGAGCTTGTAGCTAAAATCACTATTACTCCTGATATAACTCTACTACAAAAATGTTTAATATTTAATCTTGTAATTATTTTGCCAATGGTTCATTTCAAATATAAAAATATGCTTATAAAGTGAATGAATGTAGCACTTTGTTGAGGTCATGATATTTACCTCTCAGTATTAAATGATACATGAAATGCATATTTATCCAGGTTTAAAGAAAACACCTCTTTATCTTGTAGGTTGTATTCATATTAAAGAAAAGTAGGTGAGTACCATATTAATTTTGTTGATTTTCCAATCAGTATTTCTTTATTCTTTGTAGCATTTCCAGGACTCTTAGTTGGATGTCTTAGTTTGTTTATGACACTGAGGCAGATTTATCTTTAAAGGTTACTTTCAAGACTTGATGTCCAAAAGTCATCCTTATGTCTATGCTTCCCAAACCAAAATAGATTCGCCATCAGGTAATTGTACTGGTTCTCAAGTACATCGCCTTTTAAAGAGCATTATGCGTCAGGATATTGCTTTCATATGATTTTGGCATTTTCATTTTTGGCTTGCAAAAGCCAAAGTATTATCAATATTAGCCAGTCATACATGTATGCTTTTAACTATTCTTGATGGTTAACATTCAAATAGGTTCCCTTTCACCTTAGCATCATGGGTAATTCAGTATGATTTCCTCTAACCAGATCAAATTTATTTTATTTTCAAATGCCCTTTCTAAAGAGTTAATATTGTCTGCAGGGTCTTAGCCAGGATTTAGAAAATGTGTGCCCAAAATTGCCAATTCCTACATTTTTGGGCTTCCAAATTTTTAGGGGGACCACAATATACTCAGATTTCAACCATAACCATGTACAAATTAATCATAATATGATGATTTTTTTAAAAATGATATGCTTGAGATTGACATTTTAAGAAATTCCTCACAAAAATCTCTGGGAGTCCTGCGCGGTGCTTTTAAGGGTTTGGGTGTCCAAAAAGACACCCAGACGCCCTGCTGGCTAAGACCATGATTGTCTGTACATTTGATATGAAAATAATCATATATAGGTTCAGAATTTCAATGTTATTTATTGGTAAAGCCAAAGGAGACTTCATTCTACTTATAGGGTGCCTGGTTTCTCCAGGCTTAACCCATTTATGCCAGCAGCACCTTAAAATGGCGTGCCTAATATGGGAATGTCCCTTTGGTAATAAGTAACATATTTTGAAAAAATAATTGGTTGAGAAATATAAATTAGAACCCACCTGACAGATTTTCCACTGAAAAGTGGTTGGTTTTACACTTGTCCTGAGTTATTTTCGTGAGTGTCATAGATAAAGAAAACATCTTAAGCAGAATTGGATTATTAATGATCACAGCAGCCTAATGCAGCCTGGTGTCTTTGACAAAATCTTGCTGAAAAAAAGCAAATATTTGAAAGAGAAATGTCTTTCAGAACATTACCAACAGCTCTCTTTCAGATATTTGTAAAATCATTCTTAATTGCAAAATTAGTGTCAAAAGTATCATAGATCCAGATGACAATATTTATTGGAGCTCTTAAGCAAGAATGGGTTTTAAAACCGTTATGCTGGTGTTGGCTAATTTGACCAATACAAAATGATGCAAAAAACAACAACTAAATAATGACGGAATCACTGGCACATGGGTACTCATCTGAGATTACTCAGTGAGAGCCCTCCAATGAATACATAACAATGAATAACATAACAATCTATGCGTTTTTTTGTGCTTTGGAAGAAAGTAGCCTCAGCATTTGAATGGTTAACCCTTCCCATGCTTAAGACTACTCTTGCCCAAACCACAAGGATGCAAAGATTTTTTGAAAACCATCTAGGTCTCTCATATGAGTATCCATTTATCCAATTTTTCAGTCGTTTATTTTTATGGTTTTTGCATCATTTTGTATTGGCCACCGTAAGGGTAAGCAAGAATGGGTTAAAAGCAGCCAGAGGATCAAGTCTCACTAACGGCAAGGAGTCCTAACGACTCACGTCCACCCCCTGAAGCTTCAGGAGTGTCTGTCTTAGTGATTATCCGGGCGCTACATGCAACTAGCAATGGCTCAATGAATCCCTGATCATTTAGCTGGATTATTTCATAGCAAAACAACTCATCGCATGTCACTAATCCTGACAGGCCACTCGCAGCCTGTCAGCAGCGATCACGCCACACCCGGCACCACTGTCATACATACAGAGCAGTATTACATCCACGCCTTTAGCACCGAGACATGAACTGTCCAGGGAAAATAAAACCGCAGTGCGGATTTGAGATCAGAAATTTCCTGAAAAAAAATTAACTGTCCAGGGACTTAGTCAGAACCCGTCCAGCCTGTCTATTGGACGGGCAGTTTCCTGAAAACCTCCTTTTTGGACAGGCAAAATTTTATGTGAAGAATTTTCAATTTTGACATTTTGGGGATTAAACCAAATATTTTTTAACAACCATTTTCTAGGACATGGCTGAAGTATAAATTTGCCTTTTTAACACAATAAGCTATAAAATGTAGTTGGTAAAAGGATGTGAAGTAGATGAGTGACTAAATCTAGACAGGCAAAAACTTTGGAATTGCTGTTTTGGACAGACATTTTTAAAATCCTGGCGAAGACCCTGCAGCAACTGACAATTTTAATTATATCTTTATGACTTAAGCATTTGAGGGAAGAAAGTCAATGAGATTTCAATCAAAAATTCTCCTGCAATTTTGTTTATAAATGTATGCCCTATTTCTAAAATATTTTCAAAATAGCAAAACATCAAGACAACGCTTTTCAAGATAACCACAAGGCATGAGATTTGTACACATTCAAACTTGAAATACTTGTCAAACACATGTTTTAAGTGTGTGTGTGTTATGCCAGTTAAGGATGGCAGCCAGTAACCAGTGGTAACCATACCTGACTTGGCCAAGCTGTCAAATTGAAAATCTGAAACTTGTCTTATATGAAATAATTATTCATACAAAATGGGGTAGAGAAACAAATGGAAATTCTGAAAAAATATACATCACAACAATATCTGAATATCGTCCAATTTTAGAGGTATTGCTTCTTATATTTACTTGTCAGACAAGGGATTTTATGTGTGCGTGTGGGTCTTAGCCAGAATTTTTAAAATACCCATCCAAAAGGACAATTCCAAAAAATTCTGACTGTCCAGATTTAGCTAACCAGCTACTTCAAATCCTCATACCAACTAGATTTGATAGCCTATTTTGTCAAAAAGGCCAGTTTACTCTTCAGCCATGTCTAAGCAGATGGTCTGTTAGGCCAAAAAAAGTGTTTGGTTCCTATTACGTCCTAAAAAAATAAAGGTAGGTAGATTAATTTTTTTTCAAAATTTTAAATTATTTTTATTCATTAACTCACACGATTCCCTGGAGTTGGATGGCTTCAATAAAAGTTTGCCTTGTTGCAATAGTCTTTATATGCAGTAATTGTACTTCTGTTCATCTAGAAATTGACAATTTAATGGTTGGAGAATTGGTATTTAGGACGGCAAGGCTATTTTTGGGTAGGAAAAGTTCATTTTTCAATAAGATTGGCAAAAAAAAACTTTAGGGTAGGGGACTAAACCTAGGTAGGGTAATGTAATAGAAATCAAACACTTTTTAAGGCCTTATGAAGAGATTTATGTATCACCCCCAATAAGGCAAAATTGAAAATTCTACAGAGAAATCTTTGCCTATCTAAGAAGGAGATTTTCAGGGAACTGTCCAAAAGACAGTCTAGACAGGTCCTAGCTAAGTCCCTGGACTGTGTGTGATGCGGAAGTGACTGCGTGTGTGTGTTTGAGTTTGTGTTTGTGTGTGTGTGATGCAATCATTGCTCTACTGTGAGCCTGGGTGCTCACAGGTTCAGCCTGCAGCGTGGTTAGCGAGTTGGCTGTTGTGTGTGATTGGGTCTGTACGCTGGCTTAGGCTGACTAACGCGCATGCTAATACACGTCAATTATCGGCAACAACGCACTAGGTGTGTGTCAACTCTGGCTTTTTATCAAGATAAGAAACTGCAGCGAGAGACGCGCTCACCTTGCTGCAAGCGTCAATAAAATGAAACTTTCCCTCTTCCTAATATTCCAACCTCCCCACGCCTTTTCCATGCCCTTTTCTTATTAGGGATTAATCATGCATTATTGAGATAAGGACCAGGCAGGCCCTTACTAAGACATATACGCAGGCAGCAGCCAAATAAGGTCTGATAATTTGTTGTTTTGTCTTAACCCTTATGCTGGTGGTGGCTAATTTTGCCAATACGCAATGATGCAAAAAACTTGAAAAATGACTGAAACCCTAGCATATAAGTAAAGGTATTCGGTTTAGAGTCTTGTATCCACCGAAGTGCTCACACGACCTTCCTCCCCTAGCAGGCACTGTACACACGGAAACCATTTCAATCCCCCAGGGGATATTCCAGAGCAACTGGCAGCATATAGCGCACACACTCTAAGCACTGCCTTATTTATGCTAGGTACCCATTATACAGCTGGGTAGACTGAAGCAATATGGGATAAACTATGTTGCCCAAGAACAGACCATAAGTGCCCGAGGCGGCCGGGATTCGAACCAGCGACCCTCTGATTACCAATCCGACACCTAACCAACTGAGCTACTTTGTCCCCAGTACTCAGTGAGAGCTTTCTAATGAGTACCTACATGACAGGGTTCAGATGTTTCTCAGAACTTTTTGCATTTTTTTCTCATGGACGATATTAGCCTCAGCGTAGAAAGGATTAAACATAATTATTGGCTGGATTCTGATCATTGTTACTCAAAATATTTTCTGTAAATGCTTCGATCCTTATGTTGTAACCTAAGGCCTAGAAAAAAATTGTTTGTTTTCTGTAACGGTCCGAAAAAAAATTGGGTATGTAGGTCGTTAAAAAAATATTTTTTTGCTTATTTTTTTGGTCAAAAATGTGTGTTTCATGCATGTTTTATGCTGAACGGTAGTTGGGAGAGCAGAAAAAACTTAAGGGTAGGGATTTTTTCGAATAAAAAATTGTTAGGGTAGGGTTACAGGAAGCAAACAACTTCTTTTTAGGCTTTTAAAATATGTAGGGCATTTTTGGATGTAGCATGTGGGCATAAATATTTTAACCCTTTGATCCCTGAAGTCGACCAGGAGGCCAGATTATTATGATGAGATGTTTCTCAATGGTGCATATTTAGGTAGATATACAATGGAAAGGTGTTTAATAGAGAGAAACCCAAACAACAAATATTATTCAGATAGTCGGTGCATTAATTGTTACAAATGTACCTAAGTTATTTCCAAGAGTATCCAGAAGGCTTTATGGGAAGGTGGCTTTAACTGCATGAATGGTTCACAGTGTCTGAGTGTCCATATATGATATATGATTAGGTTTTATATGTCATTGTTTCTTCTCTGTTTTCTGACTAATTTAACCATTATGCTGCTGGTAGCTAATTTGGCCAATACAAAATGATGTAAAACCCGGAAAATGACTAAAACCCTGCCGTAAATATGGGTACTCATCTGATAGCATTCAGCGAGAGCTATCCAATGAATACCAACATGACAGGGTTTAGATGTTTTTCAAAAATCTTTGCATTCTAGTGCTTTTGACGAAAGTAGCCTCAGCATTGGAATGGTTAATTCATATCTTAGGGACCAGGAATGACCTTATAATATTATCAGTATCTTACCTAATGGTAGCATCTTATGGAAAATATTTGGAGATGAAATGCTGATGTCAGGACCAAACCAAAACCTCACCTTCATTGTTTCCTTTTAATGTATGCTTTATTCTTAAGTTATTTTCAAAAGTACCATAGATCCAGCTGGAATGCTGGATATTGTCAGAGAAACTCTTAAGCATTTATAGGTTGAATGACCATGATAGTAATGATGGTTAAAATTTTATTGAATTCTATTTATACTGATTGTACTGGATGCCAAGTCTGGCAGCCCTGCCAATGCTAATGCCCCTTTAGAGCTTTTAGAGAGATTACACCTGACAGAGTGATGACCAAGTCATTTAGTGTTCAAACCATTTACATCTAAAGTGAACACATGGTGTGATAAAATAGAAAATGTTTTGATAAGTAATAAGTTGATAGATATTTGACAGAAAGTTATTGTTCCTGGTTGACCCAATGTTTCCTCTTTAAATGTTTTGAAGATATTAATCTTATTGCTGAGTTCTGTTCAAAATTGTATAATCATGTGTACACTCGAGTCTTGTTGCAAATGGGTTAACCTCATTAGTTCTTGGTGTAGGTTGTTGGCTCCCATGCTATAGACTCTTTGACCATGCATCATTCAGTGCAGAATCCTAGTAGTCAAATATCATTACCGTTCTGAGGAAAAATTGAGCATATTAACTTTTGAAATTACCCTATTGTTTTATGCTCCTATTGAAACCAACTAAAGAATAATAATGTGGATTTTTGCAGAATATTTGAAGTAGAGTTGAAGGTTGCTATTTTATGAGCATTTATCCTTCAAATGTTTTTCAAAGTATGCTTTCGACAAAGCTGTAACCTAAAATCATCAGGCTTTTTTGGGGTGCATTAGGCATGATTGTGTCAATCCATTCATGCATGTAGTGCCTAAAACTATCATTTCCAAGATATTTTATGATCAAATGAATGATCTTTTAACATTTGATGGAGCAATGTTTATCAGAACCAAATCAACCACTGTCAGTCAAGTATTGCGTGAATTTCCAAAGCTCTTCTCAACAAAAGTATCATAGGTTGAGGTAGTTAGGACTAACAAAAAAAGTTGTTTGTTTCCTGTAACCCTACCCTAACAAGTTTTTATTCAAAAGAATCCCCACCCAAACGTTTTTTCCGCCCTCCCAATTTCCAATCAACGTAAAACATGCATACAACAATTTTGGAAAAAAAATTTGACCAAGAAATTAATGCCAAAAATTATTTTTTATCAACCTCACTACCCTATCTTTTTCACACCATTACAGGAAACAAACAATATTTTTTTCTTGGCCTTAAGGAGATCTTAAGGCATGAGAAGGTCAGGGAGCACCTGACAGCGTGATAATCCAGCACTCATTCCACTGCACGCCTTTCATAGGCGGCTAGGATATTGTACTAAGGGTCAGCAGCCTTCCTTGCTGTGTGCGTTATACCATAATGGATGCTGCGGTTTCTGATATTGATCGGCATTGATGGTGTGTGCTTTAGCTGGCGGCTAATCACTGTTATACACACAGACTGGCAGCTCGGAGCCATGTACTGGTCAGCAAGGCCAGGATTGGATCTAAATTGATACCATCATCACTACCACCACCACCACCACCAGCATAGTCATCATCATCAGCATCATCATCACCATCATCATCCTCATCATCATCATCATCATCATCATCACCATCATCATCATCATCGTCATCATCATCTTCTTCTTCATCTCTCTATGGGTTGTTTGGATGGTTGTTTTGTACTGTGAGTGAGGGGTGTTGTAATCTGGTCAGTGAAGCCATGAATGTAATTTATATATTGATCCTGTCATCATTGGTTTCTCTGTATGAGCCGTTTGAGTGGCTGTTTCCCTCCCCAACTGGCAAGGGGGTTCCGTGTCTGGTCATCCTGTCTATGCTGGAACAGCAGGATTAATCTAGATTTATCTACAAGTCACCTTCTCTCTTTAGTCCAGAGACTTATCCACAACCTATCCAGCATATTTGATGAACCGACAGTTTCCCAAAAGTATCCTTTCTATTAAAATACATAATCCTTTTGAAAAAAGACGGATGTCAACTCAAATCCGTAATTTCGTAACAAGTAATTCTGTAATTTTGTCCTCTTTTACTTGATGTCCATTTTTTAGTTCAAAAGAATTAAACCTTTCCCGGTCTAGGTGTGGTCACAAAGGCAAACTACTGTTATATTCAGAATTGCCAAAGATTTTTAGATATCTTTTATTGTTTCCTACAGCTATTTAAAAGCATATTACCTTTTTGTTATCTTTTTAAAGACTAGGACTGCATTACTGAACATTCCCTGCTCTATTCTAGTTGTTACCATACTTGTTACCACACTTAGGCCTGCCCCAAAGTGTCAGTGTCAGACTGTAGGACAGCTTGTATTCTCCTGAGCGAAACCTCCTTAGTGAAATTGGCTTAAAGATATGGTCATGTCGTTACCACATGCTAACCAAACTCTGTGGCTGATATGTGACAAATATGTGGTAGAATTGTGGCTAATAGTTCCATCTCAAGTTTTTAAGGCACAGATGTTCCATGACCAGCGGTCATGTTATGCTATTTGCAGTGCCTTGGTCCATTTCTACTATGGGCATGTAGTGAGAACATGGCATACTGATGATAAAAAGCTGAAGAGGGGTTTATGGTGAACCTTAGCTTATTATCTTACATTCCTTTTTGGAATAAAAACAAAATATCTGATTTATATTCTGTATCTCAAATTGATAAACTTTAAATAGTCTTGGAAGATGTTGTTCATTCTTGATTGCCTTACAACTAAACCTCTGGATGAGAAAGTGGTAAACGCCTTGTTTAACCCTTATGCTGCTGGTGGCTAATTTGGCCAATACAAAATGATGCAAAAACCTGAAAAATGACTGAAACCCTGGCAATTGGGTACTCATCTGAGAGTACTGAGCGAGAGCTATCCAATGAGTACCAACGTGACAGGGTTTAGATGGTTCTCTAAAATCGTTGCATCTTTGTGCTTTGGATGAAAGAAGCCTCAGCATTGGAAGGGTTAAAGGGGAACTAAAGGCTCACATACATATTAGCTTATATGAAAGTAATACACTTCAAGAATAGGATGCTGTCCTCCTTTTTCCCTTAGTGGTCTCATGAGGGGAGAATTTTGTGTATTGCCAGTAGCCTCAGCCACCCCCTAGCAGCCCCTGGTAGCAGCCATGTTTTTCAACTGCTATCAGCTGTGAGTCAAATGGGTGGCAGCCCACTTCATGTCCCCTAGCTCTGAGCAGTGTATCATAGACTGCAGTGCTCTACACACCAACTTTCTTCGAAAGTTGCATAACAACTTGTATGAGAATCAGACAGGTAAATGGTAAAATCATGAGCAGCAATTGGCTGTACAAAAAGACAGGGTGGTAGAGTTATTTTTCATATATTTCCTGTTGGTAAATTCAGACAAAAACAGTGGCTAGCAGTCACTGAAACTTGTAAATCCACCTGTCTTGAAGTATGCAGTTCTATGTTCAGACCACTTCCCTGTTGCGTATTATGTAAGGAATCACAAACTACAGTCAGGATTACTTATAAAAGGGGACTTGGGGGACAGCAAATCATAAGGTTATTTGAAAATTCATGAACATAGCTCAACATCTGTCATATGCAAATACATTGGATACCTGTGTGACTATGAAGGAAGGGTTGAATAAAAACAATACTAGTATGTACATCACCAATCATCCAGATTTTCAGTATTTGATTTTACTTGAAGCTAGCTGTTCTACAACAACTGTTTTCTTTCATGTAACCTACACAAATACTAAGCTGAGGGAAATGATTGATGTTCCAAGTACTGATAGCTAGCTATTTCCTGCGTTGACTAACTTCTGTGTCCTGGGATCTAGATGTGTAATGCCACAAGGTTATAATTAACCCTTTGTTTAACCTTTTCCTTTAAGGAGTTGTTACTTCCTTTTGTTGTTGCCAAATGGACCTAGATATTAAACAAAACCCAAGTTGTAAGACAACCAACACAATCCTAAAGTCTATTTTCAATTGTACAGATTAATGATGACCATGTTTAGGTACCTAGAATTGTATGCTAATAAACTTAAAGCTGTCTCTCTGTGCTTGCTTTGTAGCAGTTGATACAGAAGGGTTGAAAACAAAAACACTGAATGGCACAGCACCATCCTGTTGAGTAATCCTGACTGCATTTATGATTCCTGGTATAAAACGCATCAGCAAAGTGGTCTGAACATAAAACTACATGCTTCAAGACAGGAATTCAGTGATGCTAGCCACTGTTTTTGTCTGAATTTAACAACAAGAAATATATGAAATATAATTCTACTACCCTGTCTTTTTGTACAGCCAATTGCTGCTCATGATTTTACCATTTACCTGTTTGATACTCATACAAGTTGTTATGCAACTTTCGAAGAGAGTTGGTGTGTAGAGCACTTATACAGTCTAGGATACACTGCTCAGATCTAGGGGACATGAAGTGGGCTGCCACCCATTTGACTCACAGCTGATAGCAGTTGAAAAACATGGCTGCTACCAGGGGCTGCTAGGGGGTGGCTGAGGCTGCTGGCAATACACAAAATTCTCCCCTCATGGGATCATTAAGAGGAAAAGGAGGGCAGCATCCTATTCTTGAAGTGTATTACTTTCATATAAGCTAATATGTATGTGAGCCTTTAGTTCCCCTTTAAAGATTCTGTTTACAGAAACGGACTATCATTGCTGCCTGACAATTTGTCCGCTGCAAGTAGCAGCTTAACATTCACAGTATATCACCTTTATCAGATACCTGAGCATTCTGTTACCATGGCAACACTTGCTTCCAAGGTTAATTGCTTCTATGTCTGTTGACAAAACCTTGAAATGAAATGTCACCAGAGAGCACCATATCTCAAGATGTATCCATTTATATATCTGGAGTAGGCGTATGTAATGTCTTACCTATGGCCTAAAAAAAGTTGTTTGTTTCCTGTAACCCTAACTTAACAAGTTTTTATTCAAAAAAATCCCTACCCTAAATTTTTTTCTGCCCTCCCAACTCCAAATCAACGTAAAACATGCATAAAACACACATTTTCGACCAAAAAAATTATTCAAAAAATATTTTTTACCAACCTACCTACCCTATTTTTTTCAGACCGTTACAGGAAACAAACAATTTATTTTTTTAGGCCTATTCAAAGAAAGATAGAAATGGCAGAAAAGGAACCAAGGAAATGGAGCCCATCTCATATAATGATTGGCAAAAATCATTGGATATACATATTCTTCTTCACAAAATGCATGGGTTTCAGAAAAACTCTTTCTGTTGTTATATGTAAAATAATATACCATGCATTGTATGAATGAGCAGAAACAATTTTAGAGGTGATATGTGGATATCTTGTTGTCTGGCCAAAGAAGCCCCCCCCCCCCCCCCCAAAAAAAAAAAACAAACAAACCTTATGATTGCCCACATTGTACACCCAAGTTAACCCTTCTTGGTCAGAAGATGTAAAGCCTAGTGCCTTCCAGTCAGGGGCTTAGCCATGCGTCCAGCGTGTCATTTGGACAGCCAGAACACTGTTTTTTGACAGTTTGGACACCCAAAGGTTTAGGTCAGGATTTTCTGATGGTGACAATTTTAGAAGATAGTGCATGTAGTGTCACTCCTACAATACAAACAATTAAAGCAGTTTGTTGCCTAAAAAAGCGAAATCTGTTGATCCATATGGTTTATTTCATTAGTAGTGTGAACTTAAGCTTTGTACCACACTTTGGACACCCAAAAGTCTATCAAACCTTCGTTTGGACACCCTGTTTCAAAATCCTGGATAAGACCATGCTTCCAGTGCTTTTGCCATAGTTTTGTGGTGAAGGCATGGCATGCTAGTGGTGAAAGGAAGGGAAGGTTGTAAGGAATATCACTGACATAATTATTGATGGATGTATCAATCACTTCATGTAAATAGAAAATGCTACTGGAGTGGGAGTGTTTGCTGAGAGTTAAATCAATCAAAACGTTCTGCTCTGCGTCTTAACCCTACCAATGCTGAGGCTACTTTCGTCCAAAGCACAAGAACCTAAAGATTTTTTTAATACATCCAAACCAGGTCATGTTGGTATTCATTGGATAGCTCTAGCAGAGCACTTTCAGATGAATACCCATGTGCCAGGGTTTCAGTCATTTTTCAGAATTTTTGCATCATTTTGTATTGGCCAAATAAGCCACCAGCAGCAAACGGGTTAAATCAATCTGGTCTGCGTCTCAAAGCAAATCAACTAAGCTGTCGTCGCTCATCACCTCAGGAAATCTAGCTCTCAACCACAAAAATAAGAGTGTCTCCTTCCTGCTGAGAGAATTGACTCATTAATTTTCACATAACCCTTATGCTGCTGCTTGCTAATTTTACGATAAAAATTGGTGCAAAAAAGCTGAACAGTGACTACAAATCTGGCATGTGGGTACTCATCTGAGAGTACTCAGACTGAGAGCTATACAATGAATACCACCATGACAGAGTTTAGGTGTTTTTCAAAAATCTTTGCGTCCTAAATTATGCTTTAGATGAAAGTATAGCCTCAGCATTGGTAGGGTTAGGTGCCCTTAGCACAGAGAGAAACCTATTAAGGACACCCATAAGGCTTAAAACATGTTGTTTGTTTCCTTTAACCCTACCCTAACAAGTATTTATTAAAAAAATCCCTACCCTTACAACAAATTTTTTTCTAGGCCTAAGCTTACCATGGAGGAATGGGTTCAATGAGAATATATGAATTTAAGCAACACTATTTCTGCCTCATTGCAGAAAGAGTCTTTGGTAATTCAGTATTTAAATGGGTTCCCTACAGCATTGGGAGTTCTCCTCCAATTAGTCAGCAGTTAATGTGTGAATGTTGTGCCATGCAGGGTGGCAGGTTTACATATATCTTACTTGGCTATTCTTAACTCTCCCCTCGACAAGCTGAGCTAGGAGATGGTGACTGGAATATGTATAATTACTGTCAACTCTCATTCCTGCCATTCTAGGCATGGTTGTTACTCGGCAGTAGGCAATTAACTAGTGAAGGTGAAGAGTTAATGGGAATAACCTCCTCAAGTGAATGAGCTTTTGCCCTGTGCAGTGGTGAGTCACAGAGAATGATTGCTGTAGCCTAATGTATCCATTAGACTGACTGGCCATAGGGGCAGCCCTCATTAGGCCTAGAAAAAAATTGTTTGTTTCCTGTAACTGTCCGAAAAAAATAGGTTAGGTGGGTCGTTAAAAAAAAATTGGATTATTTTTTTGGTCAAAAATGTGTGTTTCATACATGTTTTAGGTTGATTGGGAGTTGGGGTTGTTAGAGTAGGGTTACAGGTCTTAGATCTAGTTGAGGCTGATGATGGGTGAGGGTGCTCAGCAAAGCTTCTCTTGGCCTGTGATTGGTGGAAGGTGTTGACAGGGGTCAGGCTTTGGTTAAAAACTCTAAGAGACCATCAGACTTCAGGTTTTCAAATGGCCATAGCCCAACCCAAGATCTCATAGCCCTGGATTTTCTGAATGCTGCAGTCCCACTGCAACCCAGCTATTTGATGGAGGGCCTCAGGGAAGATCCTTACCATTGGCCTAAGTTACCCTCTTTAGATAAAGATTATAAATATTATTATTATTATTATTATTATTATTATTATTATTATTATTATTATTATTATTATTATAGTAAGCAGCACATGTAGGGACTTTCGTTACTGCTGCGAGTGCTGCCTCAACCACCAAGAGCGGTCGTCGGTCTTGCAGCCTAAGTGCAGTGGTTTATTTAGCATAATTGTAAGGTTGTTTTCAGCCACTACAGGCATGAATGTGTTAGTCAGCTTGTCTGGGCTGGACCTGGAGCAGCAGGCTCCCTAGAATGTTAGGCTGAGGCGCTATGAATATTGTATATAGAATCTTACGACACAGGATCCCAGGAGTGCTATAACTGTAGCAGAATGGGTAATCATACTGGAGTAGAGAGAGATGGGTAATAATATGCCATGTGTGATTAAGCCATTCCTAATGCAGCTTGTCTATATATTAACCCTATATTTATCTTCTAATGTTCTTTTCGTGGTCAAAATTTGCATTGGGTTTCCTGATACTGTACCAGGATTAGGCTAAACATGTCAACTTGTGTTTGCTGTGATAATGACTAGGAGAGGTTGGGACTAGATCACACAGTATTCAGACAGAATTATAGACTAAACAGATTTTATAACTATGTAACAGTGTATACTATATAACTGAGTAATTACTATTCAGTCTCATATACCAAGGTTTCATACTCGACTAAACATTTTAGATATTAATGAAGTGATTATTAGGAATCTTAGTAAAAATCATTCAAAAAGTGTACAAAACTATCCTCCGAAAATTGGAGAAGCCCAGACCAAGTAATTAATTGAAAGAACTACCCCAGGGCCTTAATACCATAACTCTCTAGCAACTGAGAGTTTACTCTGTGTAGATCTATTTGGATACCCTAAAGTTGGATTTCCATTTAGAATACACTGAGCTGGAATTAATTTTGACGAGGGGTAGTAGTGCTAGGGGTGGAATTAAAATGAGGAAGGTTTGATCTGAGGATTTTTTTATATTGACTCTCTCATTCTAAATTGATCCTTGCTTGAACCCAGATTTTGGATTTTAGTTAAATTCTCATTTTGTTGTAAATTCCCACAGAATTACCGCTGCATGACCTTAGATGATATCCCTTGGTGGCATAGAATATAAACAGAGATTAAGATTAGAGATAAATTTCATTCAATTTAATATTCTTCGGTACATGGCAAGTAAGTGCTATATCAAATATCAATTAATAAAAGTAAGTCTATTTTGCTGTTGTAGTCCTACCCCATGACAGAAGCCAGAATATGATAAGTAGGAATCTGAAACATTTATTCAGAATTTCAGTTACATTACCCTACCAAGAGGTCAAGTCTAAACTTCATACTCCATAATCTTGATTGGCTCACATTTTCTCCCATGTAATTGCCTGCACTGATAGCTGATTGTCTAAGGCATATATTTGTCACTACTATAGCCATCTCTCACCAGTGTTTAGGTGGTTTCCACTTCCATTTACAACTAGCAGGTCACAACTTAGTATGAATATGGCAGAAAAATTGTCAATAATGTATTGAATATATTGAATCTAATGCCTTATGCTGGTAGTGGCTAATTTGGCCGATATAACATGATGCCAAAACCCTGAAAAATGATCAAAATCCTGGCTCGTGGCACTCATCTGAGAGAACACAGCGAAAGCTATCCATTGAATACCAACATGACAGGGTTTGATGGTTTTCAAAATATTTTGCGCATAGGTCGAAAGTAGCCTCAGCATTGAAATGGTTAAGAAATAAGGCCCAAATAAGTGTTTGGTTCCTTTTAAATCCTAAAAAAATATAGGTAGGGTAGGTAGGGATTTTTTTTTTTCAATTTTTTTTTATTATTTTTATTCTTTAGCTCACACGATTCCCTGGAGTTAGATGTCTGCAATGAAAGTTTTCCTTGTTGTAATTGTCTTCATATGCAGTAATTGTACTTCTGTCCATCCAGAAATTGGTAATAATGGTTGGAGAATTGATATTTAGGACAGTGAGGCTGTTTTTGTATAGGATTTTTCAGTAGGATTGGCAAAAAAAATCTTTAGAGTAGGGTACAAAAACTAGGTAGGGTAGGGTAATAGGAACCAAACATCTTTTTTAGGCCTAATGTAAATTCTGCTTTATTTTCAGGCTAGACAAACTGAGGCACCATCTGATGCCTCTGTATAACTTTGACCCTGCTGAGGAGGGGGAGGACTGGGAGTCGGAACTACTGGAAGAGGATAAGGAGCAGCAGGTTGCGTTACATATACGAGTGAGTACAGAGACACTTGGTGGTGACAGAAAGAACTACTTAGATAAAAAAAAAACTTCTTGCTGACAAGGTTTTAGATTGATTGAATATTTTTTGGTTTGATAACCTTGAAAATAAACTCTCAGGTCATCAAAAACCTTTTCAGGAAATAATAATGTTTTCTTTCCAAAACCAGAGAGGACAATACCACATACAAACTGACAATTCCCTAAAGAAAGCATCTCTGAAATTTTGAAATATTGAAATATCATTACAGTGCAGGTTTAGAATATCAGGCTGGCCTCATTAACCCTTATGCTGCTGGTGACTAATTTGACCAAAACAAAATTATTCAAGAAACCTGAAAAATGACTGAAAACCTGGCACGTGGGTACTCACCTGAGAGTACTCAGCGAGAGATATCTAATGAATACCAACATGACAGGGTTTAAATAGTTTTTCAAAAATCTTTTCATCCTTGTGCTTTGGTTGAAAGTAGCCTCAGCATTGGAAGGGTTAATGGTCACTTGAGATATATCTTACAGACAAAGTAAGCCCTTTTGTACTTACTTTTCAAGTTGAAAAATGTGCTCAAATGATATTTGAATTACTTCAAAAGGTCACCATATCATCTAATCAGTTCATTGGTACAAGGATTAGGTACCTCTATCTCTTAATAATAACTAGAAAATTGATTTGGCTCACAAAGCAAAGACATAAAAGCATACTTATCAGTTTGTATACGGTATTGTCCTCTGTGGTTTTGGAAAGAAAACATTATTATTTTCTGAAATTCTCATACTTAATGTTTTATTCTCATACTAATTTTCAAGTAATGAAAACTGATACTGAGTGCTTAGTGTAGATTGGGCCTTCTCTGAAACTTTGTTCATTCAGCTTTAGTTACCTCATGGATTTAGGCCATGGATTCTCCACCAGAAATGGAAATAAATGGCTTAGGTTGGGGTACAGAAAGGCATTGATATTGATCTGTTCAGTGTGGAATGGGCTAGCTCCCTTCAGCCCATAATTCATAGAATCAGTTAAAATAATGATTTGTGTTGGTGTTGTTTATTGGAGTTTTGCATGGCAGCTGAGACTCATGGGGAGTTGTTGAATAATCAGGTTCGTGCAGCGTCTGTATGGATCTATGTACAGTTATCAGGGTAAAACATAGGTTCCAAAACACTACTTGCCGACCGGGGCAAGCTGCCCCTCAAGTTAACTTGCCCTGCTGGCATTTCAACTTGCCCCGCCACTCTGTTAAACAAAGTTGAGTTACATTGCAAGGACTCCGCCCACAACATAATTGCTGCATGATGAGTGGGGCAAGTTAGGGTCTTTTTCTACTTGCCTGATTTCTGTTTTTTTTGCAACAGGGCAAGTGGTTATGTTGCACACTGGTTATATAGTTAACTATAGCCAGAAAATTATGTCATGAGAGACATTATTGCTGCTCTTTTCCATTCATGAATATTTGGAAGAGAGAAACTTAAGGGTTAATATGGATTTTATGCACACAAAATGGGAAGCAACTTAATGGAAGCAATATTACTCTACTCAATAGCTCCACCGTGAAGAAACAACACACTTTTAGCTGTCTCCTTTTGTGAAACAGTATCATTCTACAAATAACTGCAAGGAACTATGAGCTTAACCCATATGCTGCTAGTGGTTAATTTGGCCAATACAATAAACTGAAAAATAGCTGAAACCCTGGCAAATGGGTACTCATCTGAGATACTTACTCAACTAGAGCTTTCCAATGAATACCAACATTACAGGATTAAGACGGTTTTCAAAGATTTTTGCATCTTTGTGCCTTGGATGAAAGTAGCCTCAGCATTGGAAGGGTGTGTTCATAAAGGCCATAGAATACAGGTAGTGATGAAGATTATTGGCATGCCTAGTCATGATCGAGCGTCTACGGTCCTAACTAGATTTCCTCCATGATTCGCCGAGGGCATCCCTATTGAGTGTACATGGGGAGTACTCAGGAACACTGCAGAATATACAATGTTGCCATCACAGCAGCTCTGTGACGGCATTCTAGCAGTAGGGGCAGAGTGTGTGTGGATTGTGCAAATTTAGTTATTTCACCTTTAAATGTCAATATCAACCAGTTCATGCCTGTAAAGCTGCTAACTGGCACTCCTATTCTGGTGACTTCTTTTATACAAATACATCTTTTAGAAAGTAAAAATGGAGGTAAAATGTTTCTCAGTTAACTCCCCTGACAAGTCTCCTTTAGGTGCAATATGAATTCCCAAGTACTTTCTAGAGTATAATAGATCCAGATGTCTATTTTCAATAGGGTAAGTGACTTTAACTCTTATGCTGCTAGTGCCTAATTTTGCCAATACAAAATGATTCAAAAAAGTTGAAAATGACTGAAACCCTGGTACATGGTACTCATCTGAGAGTACTCAGCCAGAGCTTTCCAATGAATACCAACATGACAGGGTTTAGATTATTATCAAAAATCTTTGCAACCTTGTGCTTTGGACGAAAGTAGCCTCAGCATTGGAAGGGTTAAACATGCAGAAAACAGTTCTTAATAACATTCATTCCCAGTTTTTGCCAAGTATTGCCTGATCTAAAACACTTATAAATATCTTAGGTGCATTTTGAGTTTCCATTATCATCACTTTTTGGTCATATATAGGTTAATTTGCAACATATCCACTTGCCCCATTGCAAGTTGCAAGTGAATTTGGCAAAAAAAACGGCAATCGGGCAAGCAGAACCAGACCCTAACTTGCACTGCTCGGCATGTACTGTTTTGGGCGCAGTCCTCGCAATGTAACTCAGAGTGGTGGGGCAAGTGGAAGTGCCGGCAAGGCAAGTAAACTTAACCCTAAGGCTTCCAATGCTGAGGCTACTTTCATCCAAAGCACAAGGACGCAAAGATTTTTAAAAAATCATCGAACCCTGTCATGTTGCTATTAATTGGATAGCACACACAGAGTGTTCTCAGATGAGTAGCCATGTGCCAGGGTTTCAATACTTTTTCAGGCTTTTTGCATCATTTTGTATTGGCCAAATTAGCCACCAGCAGCACAAGGGTTAAGGCGCAGCTTGCCCCACTTGGCAAGTAATGTTTTGGAACCTATGATGCACCCTGAGCCAGTTGTTAGTGGTGGAGGAAACCAGAAAACCAGGTGAAAAAGCACCATCTAGCCCTATTTCAAGTCACTGGCAACTTTATCACATGCCACAGAAGGGGTTCAAACCTGGACATTGATGAGAAACAGCGAGCAGTCGGTGATTGGCCTTAGACCAATCAGCCAGTAGGGCAGGCCCTCTTAGGTGAAAGGCATGAAGTCACATTATTATTGGTTTCTTAGGATTGTCCAATCAGCAATCAGGATTTGTACCATATCATTAAACCTCTTTGAATATGTTCCAGAATATGCTTTTTTATTTAAAGAAAATGTATTCACAATACGCTATGCTTTTTAGTCATTTCAGGCTGGGATTGGTAAAGACATAATACAAGGAATAAAAAGGGAATATCTCAAAACAAACCACTTCTGGCTGTTTTGAACCATGTGTGGCTTTAATTTAGTCTATGTTACTGTAGATTCTCAAAAGATTATGTAGAGTAAATTTTGCGAATTTACAGAAAATCGATTTATGCGTTTTTCAACTTTGCGAATTGGCCGCAACATGGAGTGCCAGCTATACACTTAAAGTGGCAGCACTAATCATTGCAAATTCTAATTTGTCTGATGCTAAACACTAAAAAACTCAAAGATTAAACTAACGCAATCTTTTTCAAATTTTCAGTAATTGTAGTAGGCGTCCCGTGATGAGTAGCTTAAAGACATGCATATGCTGCATACAATATTTAAGCACCACTTGGTCAGTGGTTGGCATGAGGATTATTCTACCACATATAGACCACTTACCTTGTGGATTCGTTAGAACATCTCAAGATTCTTCTTGCCACAAAAAAGCCTTTTGGCTATTCAATGTTTTTAAGAATGCTTCATAATTATTCATATTTGATGTTCTTCAGAGCCCCAGCCCAACACGCAGTCCCAAACTGAGGTTCTCAACAGGCAGTATGGATGTATAGCAGGCATATAAAGAAGGGACCTAATTCTACAGACTTACAGGCTGCGGAAAACAAGAATAGCATTTTCCAGATTCCTGAGAATGGCCATCAAGACTTGGAATTGTACACAGACATTACAAGGTCAAGGACAGCATGGACAGTAAATGGGCATTGTATGTTCTACAGGGCAGACATTTCATTCCTGTTCATATGCTTGGCAGTGTCTTAGCCAGGATTTAGAAACTGGGTGCGCAAAATGGGCAATTATGAAATTTTTAAGTATCCATATCTTTAAAGGGGGCAATAATATACTCCGATTTCAACCATAAACATGTATAGATACATCAAAATAAGGCGTAATATCCTTATACGATGTCATGGGAATTATATGGTGATTAGGGGTCCATACCGTTAAAATTATACGGTATGGTACGGGTACGGTATATTTTATACGGTTCCAGTATTCTAACGGTATCGATACTGGTTACTTTCTTTACTTCATCGATGTTTAGTGCGCGTTAGTGCTTGGAAAAGTGTGGTGGGGCTGGACTAGCACCATGTAAAATACATAGCGTAGCCCTCTTCACACTTTCCCAAGTACTACTGCGCGCGTTAGTGTCTATCGTGGTGCAGTTAAAATGGCGGCCGCCACTGGATGACGCGATCGCGATGTATTTTCCCGCTGATCCCGCGTCTCTGCACTCTTTTCCGCCTTGCCTGCTATATCAGCAGAGAGGCATTTTTTTCATAGTACCGGTAAAAAAGTACCGGCTACTTTTAATACGGTTTGACACCGGTATTTTTCGCCGTTGTATCGGTACCCTCACGGTACTGTCGTACCGGTGTGGACCCCTAATGGTGATGATGAAATTCAATTATATGCTTAAGATTGACGTTTTGAGAAATTCCTCACAAAAATTTTTGGGTGTCCTGAGGGGTGCTTTTTAAGGGTTTGGTTGTCCAAAAAGACACCCAGACACCCTGCTGGCTAAGACCATGATGCTTGGTCATCTGTGGGCACTGAGGCGTCCTCTATTAGACCAGTCTCCTTCCAGTGATGTAACAAGGGACAAAAGCTGTGCATAGTCATGACCCAGTCATCTGGCCCTTAACCCTTCTAATGCTGAGGCTACTTTCGCCAAAAACATGAGGATAAATATTTTTTGAAAACCATCTAAACCATGTCATGTTGGTATTCATTGGAAAGCTCTCGCTGAGCACGCTCAGATGAGTACCCATTCGCCAGGGTTCCAATCATTTTTCAGATTGTTTGCATCATTTTGTATCAGCCAAATTAGCCACCAGCAGCATAAGGGTTAAAATATCTTAACCCTTCCAATGCTAAGGCTACTTTTGTCTAAAGCATAAGGATGCAAAGCTCTTTGATAATCATCTTAACCCAGTCATGTTGGTATTCATTAGATAGCTCTCACCAAGTTCTCTCAGATGAGTACCTATGTGCCAGGGTTTCAGTCTTGTTTCAGGATTTTTGCATCATTTTGTATTGGCAAAATTAGCCACCAGCAGTATAAGGGTTAAATTCCCTCAGTTGCCTGTGACTCCATGGGTGAATGGCTGTTTTCATTCCAAGGTGACCAGTCAAGCACTGGGTGAGTGGTTACATATAAAATGCCTGGTTGCCCACATATTCAGTACAGAAATTAGATGCCGGCACTGTAGCCAATTCATTCTTAGAAATGGCCTTGTAGTGATGTATTTTGAATTTTGGAATTGTGGTGTAAGATTTATAAGAAAAAAGTTTTGATGAAAGTTACTTGTAGAGGCAATGTAGAGGCAAATTGCATGGCTCTGAGAAAATTTGACTGTCAAGTAAGTTGAATTTTGTCCTATGCCTACTATTGGCTATTGACAATTTTACCTTTATCTAAAAATAGGGACAAAGTTTTTCGGTTCACCTGTGCCAATCAAATATTACAAGGTTTACTAGGTAATTTAATGAGAACACATATTTTATATACATGGAAATTATGTGATAATGCTTAGTGTGATGTTGATCTCATTTCGGTATTTCAACAACTATTTTGGTCTAAACACGATTGGGCTAAAGCAAAGATAAAGAACCTGAAAAGTAGAAGACAGAAAAGCCTTGAGATCTTTCGTTTTTAAAGGTCAAACCTTTGTCCATCATTGAAATTTGCCCAAATAAAACATATATTGGCAAAATGTAAAGAAAATTCATATTCATTGTAAAACATTTCGAGTATGGTAGAATATTCATTGAATTATAGCTCTACTTTTCAATTTGTGAAACAAAAATTCATGAAATGCATGAACCCATGAAGTCTCTTATGTCTAGCATATTGCATCTTGTCTTAAAAATAAATGCAAATTTCATTTAACCCTTATGCTGCTGGTGGCTAATTTTGCCAATACAAAATAATGCTAAAATCCTGAAAAATCACCGAAACCCTGGCAAATGGGTACTCATCTGAGAGTACTCAGTAAGAGCTATCCAATGAATACCAACATGACAGGGTTTAGATGGTTTTCAAGGATTTTTGCGTTCTTGTGCTTTGGGCAAAAGAAGCCTCAGCATTGGAAGGGTTAAATAATTCCTTGTATTCACCAAAAGTTTTGGAGAAAATATCTGCCCCACCTTTTTGTGCCTGTGTGTATTTTTATTACGGCAAATTCTGAATATCTCTTGATAAATTGTACAGGAAAAAGATTTTCATATAAATGTCATCAGTGTCTCGTGATATATTATCACTACAGCATTTGTTAGAAAAGTTTCTGGAAAATGTTCATAAGAACCCACCCCTCAATAGGTATAATCTAGTATCTATCACAATTTTGGTTATCATTGTTAGTGTGCATCATGTTTTGTTATTTTAAATTTCGATTTTTCTCATCTTTGTTACTGCATCTAACTAAACTGTTATTTATTTTCATTTAAATTTGATTTATAATTGTTACCGTTCATCTTTATATGCTATTATTTTCTATTTCAATTGTTTACACCCTGTTTATAGTGTATATTAGTTATTTGCTAGTTAGTTGTTGTTTATTTAAGTTTTATTATTACTGTTGTTGAGTATTGTTTATTTGCTCTTCATTTCTGATGTTTATTTTGTGGAAATATAATCCTCCGTTATTCAGGGCTGGAATCAAGGCAGCTTCATAACTTTGAGAACCAATCTCAGAAATGTGAGCAGTAATGATAAATATTTCTAAAGAGTCAATGTAATGGTGCTCAAATGCACAATAGTACTTACATTTGTATCACATGTGTCAAGTTGTAATGAATTTAGACAATATCCAATCAAAATCTACAAGACCAAAAGGGTTGGAAAACATAGAAATCTCTCACCTTAGTGTCGGAATGTTAATTCCATTATCTTGAAATTGTATTGTTTATAAATGTCTCACTTTGATTCCAGTCCTACTTTGCCATGTTATTTATTCTATAGGTTATGTGGATCTCATACAGTGCTTTTCATGTTGGTCTTCCTATAGCCTATGTACTGAAATAATACATGTTCATTATGGCTGGAACCACTGAAAAGAACATCATAGTAAATGTAATAGATGAAGAGTAAGCACATTAACAAAATGCACCAAATTTTATGTTGTGCTACAGTGTTAAAAATAATTCAGCCTTATGATGATTAACATTCCATCCAAAACAATCTCATTTGCCTTTTATCCTATTGAGACTTGACTGTAGGTTTAGTACTAATGTTGGCCAATAGATGGCAGTTTCCTCACTTCTCCAAATAGGAGCTGACTGGTGGAGGAGGTATCCCGACACTCAGAGGCATAGTAAAAACATTTTGCATGCTGGGTATAAAGATCGTAATGCATGTGTTCATTTTCATGAAATTAACTAGCAGTGTATTCATCCACTCTAAGCCAGTTGTTGCCATACTTAAATGTCTTCAGCATAACAATGGTGTACTGTTGATGTTAATGTATTGACTAAGCCTGTGAGGGGTAGGATATCTCGTCTAAAGCCTTGGCTGTAGGTTTAGTACTTATGATGGCCAATAGATGGCAGTTTTGTACAGAGAGCCTGAAGATGGTGCAGAGGCAGGATAACCCACCTCCATGACACTTTACTTGCTAGATGTAACATTATGATTGGATCCTGTACTTAATTACAATAAAATGATAAGTAATTGAATGTGTACATGTTCTTTCTGAGATTCCTTTCACCTAAATGTTGCATAACAAACCAGCATGAATTCTATCAGATTATTGATTAGGTGACCGTAAGGATAGAACTAAGGGAAGCCCTTGCTCTTAACCCTTATCCTGCTGGTGACTAATTTGGTAATACAAAATGATGCAAAAAACCTTAAAATGACTGAACCCCTGGCACATGGGTACTCCTCTGACAATACTCAGTGAGAGCTATCCAATGGATACCAACATGACAGGGTTTAGATGGATAGATGTCCTTAGGTCATAAGTAGCCTCAGCATTGGAAAGGTAAGGAATTCCTAGGATGTTTCAGGCCCAGATGCAAATGGTTAAAACCCATTCTCTGCATTAGCTAAATTAGAGACATAATGCATTCCGACAAAGGAAGTTAAGATGATACTGAGCATCTAATTAATAGCATATATTAAATTTATATTTCAAAAAGTTGTGCTTCTCACCGTTGTCATCAATAGGTTCTGCTGAAAATGTCTGGAAATTAATTTTACCTTGGAATCGAAAATTCATTCAAAATAGCATTGTTATACCTGTGAAGCTCTGTAAGCCGGAAGATACAACCATTTAGCTTTTTCTTCACGTGTGAAAATTTAGGGGGTTTGAAAATCAAAAAAGAAACATTAGGTATGTCAATATTGACCATTTATTATACAAGCATTCATAAAAATCAGCTTTGATTGATACAATGGGAAATGACTTAAGGCGTGACTTATGCTGTACACACTCTCACATGCCATATTAGTTTCTTATAAATGGTGAGAATATTTCTTTAACCTTTTCATACCCAAAACGGCCTGCTACTCGGTAAAATTATTCTTGAATAAAGGATTTTTGTAATTAAGTATTTGTGGAAATGTATTTCTATAAAGGAAGTATATGTCAATAGTTCTCAAATACATGAATATTATTTACTGTATGGTATAGTTAAGGTTACCTGTATACATGTATTGAAACATTTGGAATATCTAAACACTATAGGACATTTCTGAAAAGAAATAATTACCGACAAGTATGTTACCCATACTACAAATGTAACCAGTTCTCTTCAAAAGAAGGGAACATTTGTTTAACCATTAGAGATAGAAAATCTATCTTCTAAGACATTCTCAGGACTTATTCTTTGTACTAAATGCCTAGTTTTGGAGTCAGTAAGGCACATTGGGTAGGAACAGGTTAAGCAGAAGCTACAGTTAACATGAAATATTTTGATCTGTACAAGGTTTCCATGGTGATGGAAACCAATTCAATATACTGCAAGTGAGTGCATATGTGGTGGCGCCCCCTTCAACTAGTGGCGCCACCTATTGTAATATAACCTGCATTACGGTTAGACCAATAAGAAAATAAAGCGTTTCTCACTTCAATGGGTGACTTGGAATTCAACTAAATTTTACAGACAAGGTGTAGGTAACACAATCATTGTTGTCTTAACCCATTCACACTCAAGAGTTCCTCTAGAAGTATCGTCTGCTACTTTCATACTTTTGGAAATAACTTGGGAATAAAGCGAAAGTTTGCGAAATATTTCAAGGAGAGTTGTTGTTTATCTTCTGATCAACATTTCTCCTTCAAATGTTTTCAAAAAAATGCTTTTGTAAGGAAAATATTTCCAAAATCGTCAGGCCTCTTTTGGCCGCTCTGAGTGTAAATGGGTTAAATTCACACCTAAATGCAATATTCCAAATAGATGCAATAACTTAATTATGCAATTTATTCATACAATATAGTTTATTAATGGTTGCACTATATATGTTTACTTCATGCATCTTAAGTTTGTGTTTCTCTTTCCATATCTTGGGTTAAGGAAGTATAAACGCATGCAAACTTTCCTGATTTATACTAGACCACCCTTGCTTGTCAGGCAGTGAAAAACAAAGAATATTTTCTCTTTGGCCAGTACGTAGCCTGTTGCAGATGAAAACTGCCAGAAAATTTAAATTGACAATTGCGCTTTGCATGTATGACGTCCCAAAAGGGTACCACTGAATACTTTGCATAAACATTTTTCTTAACATATCTACAAAATCAATTACAGAGAGCAAACAAACTAAACCGTTACAAAAAACACCTCTTTAGCGCTACACTCAAGATAGGTTTAATACACTACACACAGAGTCAAGTGTTACACAAAGATTACAAGACAGCTACTACCAGTATTTGATTCCTAAGCTTTTGTTCATTACAGATTACAGAAATAAAGAAACCCTCAAATTCAAGACCCAGAGATCCCCTTGAAAAGTCTCGTCAAAATATATGTCACACATGAAAAATAACTTGAGAATAGGGGAGTTTTTAGGCTGGAGCCTGACAATCAGTTCTCCACAAAAGCTTGCCAAAAGATACTTTATTTGGAAGTTACCACCAAAATAGTCAGGTCATTTTGGGGAGCTGCAGGTTTGAATGGGTTAATGTAAAGTTTTCCTGGACCTATTGCTTTTTTAGATTGGTTATATTTTAAATTTTTTCTAAATTTCAGAATTTATACAGCAAAACTTTTCACTCATGAAAATGCAGAAATAGTCTTATCAACAAACCATCATTTTTTAAAAAATATATCTACCAGAGTCCTTCATTAAATATACAAGATATGTTAGGCGACCCGTAATTGAATTGTAGTTTCCCGGATCCGCCGAACTAAAAGAAAACCACCCGACGGAAAAAAAAAAAAAGTATTAATTTTTTTTTTATCATAGACGGCCGACCCAACTTAAAAGTATCCGATGAGAAATATAAAACAGTTGGAAATCTCGCCAGACAACATGTTACATGAGAGAATTAACAAAGAAAAACATGAATCATAAGATATATTTCAGCAAGACATCGAAGAAATTGATGTCTTGCGTGAAATTCAATGTGCGCGCCACAATTGAAAACGATCGCAGGCGCTGTTGATCGAGTGTTGCCACCTTTGTTTACGATCAACAGCGTTCGTTCATGACATGTAAGTCAATAAGATGTCAGGGAACGCTACTATCAACTTAGAAATTTATATTTTCTAAGTTGGAACGATCAACAATGAGTTGAAGACAATGGATTGAATTCGAAAATAGCGTTCGCTATTTTCGAATTCAAAATGGCGGCCACGGCAGATCGACGATTTGATTAAAGTTGGTTCAGTTAATATGTATTAGTTATCTAACTTGACCTTATAGTCCTACTTATTTCCTGACTTAATAATGCTCAGGTTCAGAAAAAAAAAAAAAATTACGATTTTTATTTTATTTTTATTTACCTCCCTACCGACTCTGCAAAAATAGTCTGGGAAAGATCCGGGAAACTACAAATCAATTAAGGGTCGCCTAAGCACACATTTTCAACCTGGCAGCTACTCCATTGGGGGATATCTTCCTGATGAGAGCATTTTTTGAAATATTTGAAGGAGAAATACAATACAACCACCAACATTCCTTCAAATATTTTTATAGTCAGGTGTCACCAAAAACTTATTTCCTTAACCCTTCCAATGCTGAGGCTACTTTCGCCAAAGCAAAAGGATGCAATGATTTTTGAAAACCATCCAAACCCTGTCATGTTGGTATTCATTGGATAGCTCTCACTGAGTATTCTCAGATGAGTACCCATATACCAGGGTTTCAGTCATTTTTCAGGTTTTTTGCATCATTTTGTATTGGCCAAATTAGACACCAGCAGCATAAGGGTTAATCATATTAATAGTAGCAGATGGTGGCAGGAAAGAACTCAGTAGCATGAAACAGGCCCGCAAATAATGACACAAAGAGAGAAATACAAGCAGAATCTTCCCCACATTTTATGTTACCAAAAAATCAAACATGCTTATGTGAACGACTGCACAGAGGGTACACTTGTTTACTGAGAACCACTCCAAGCCTAGGACTTCTATTGTCTGTATATGGATGTTTGTAGACAGTTCATTAATGCCATAAGCATTCATTCCTCCATCAAAACATTTCTACACCTACACTTTGCTCATGATTCAGCATATTTATCGTAGAAAAATGACCATAAATGAAATCCTCTCCACATATAATTAAGGTGTCCACTCTTGGTGCTCAAATTGGAAAGGTTTAACTTTAATTACAGTAAAACATCATCAAAACAAAAACACAAAAGAAAATACACAGTATGAATATATATATATATATATATATCAATATATGTCAATACAATAAGCTACATATCTCATTATTAGGATTATTTTACCAATTGAGTTGATATATTAAGGTCAACATATCTGGTATTCTTATATTTAAAGATTCAATATATTACCAGTTTAATTCAACCATAGATCAATATAGATATTTCTAGTCATTCCAAACAAAATACAAAATAATTGCATAGACAAAGTAGAAAATCTAAATATTCAGTACAAAATGATCCTTGCCAAAAAAGGCTGGTCCACTTCACCTTTGACCTTTGGCCTCTTGTGACCTTGACCTGAGTTGAAGTGCTTTGTGTCATTAACCCATTCATTCCCACCTGGTTTCTTCACCTCTAACTTTCTTGCTAAAACGGAAAAATGCTTTCCCAGAGAGGACACCGTTTTCTGTGAAAATATTGCCCAGGTTGTGCCTCAAAAGCTTCCTTTCATATTTGTGTTTCAAGTCATGTTCAACCCAAAGCTGCCATTTCAGCAATTTGATGCTAAAAATGATCTGGCGACTTCAGAAACATCTTGAGCATGGGAAAATATTATGAGAATACATCATGTATAATTTCTGTTAAATTGTTAATTATCTACACTGCTTTCATCCAGATACTTTGCTTAACTCCCTACCTTAGTATTGATACATATTTGACATCATCTTTGTTTCATGATATTCATTACAGGATGTGGCCACAGTGCCAGTCGTCCTGGTCACTCCACTAGTGGAGTCTTCAGGACGAATCGCACACTGGATACTGTGCTTCCTGTCATTCGCACTCCCTAGAGAACGCTACCCACCTGGCCGGCACTGGCATGCAGATCCTTATCTATATGGGTCAAATGCAGCCAGCTAGTAGCAGTGTAGGATGGAGTGTTGACGCTAGATGTGACAGCCATACAGATTTCCACTTGCAGCAGAAAATTGAGTATAAAAGCGGTTTTAATAGAAATGACTACAAGAAAGTGGTATATTTAGTTTAGGAAGTGTACGATACTCTGGCGTGTAGCTCAATATAGGAGTTTTAGCAGGCTCTTGAGGGTTGTAAGTTGTAACAAGTGACTTTAAACATTCTGTGTGACCATATCCTGTCATGTTTGGTCCTTTAATGTAGTAATAGGCTACTTAGGAGCACACACCAATCCATCACCAGCTTATTTGACAATGAATGGGTAAAGGACATATATATGAGTACTGCAGTGTGAACTTGGTAGTGGTTGACACGATGGAACAGGGATGTACATAGTAAAATCAGTGTCTCTATTTCCGTCACTTGGAAAATTCTTTTCCCACCATTGCCATGGCAACAAAGACATACTTTGCCTCCATATGAAATCTGTGGATGATGATATGCTGAGGTATGACTGGCTCTGTCAATCAGACATTCTGTTGTCATAGCAACATCCTGGATGTAAGTTGATGGTTGCTAAGTGATGGTTGCCATGGTGATCACTTGGTCTCTTCTTCCTCCTCGCCACCTTCGCCCTCAGAATCAGGCTGAGCTTCTGACGGGGTCTCTGCTGCTTCTTCCTGAGCTTGCTGCTGAAAATGATGAAAAATAATCATTTTCATTCATTGGTCAAACAACTTTATACATAACTTTATACATAGACTTTCGACTATGAGGGGCTATATGCTTGGTCCCATTCCCATGCATATCAAGTATGTGTCATATGTATATGACGGATTTTGTATATGACGGACCAATTTTCCCGGTCCCATTTAGTCTGTCATATCTAAGTTCACCTGTACTTAAAAATTGTTTGAGGAGAGATTGTTAAACCCAACAGAAAAGGTTACAGACAACTAATTCTCAAAGTATTTCTATGTTAATTTATTATGATATTTTATGTTATAAATACACAGTCCATATGTGAATGGGTCAGACATAGATTCAATGGGAAGAAAGAGTAGGCTACCCTTCTTACCTCGACATTAAGATAGTGACCAAGGAAAGGTGTCTGAGGTACTGTAGATTCACAAAAGATTGCTTGGAGTAAATTTTGCGAATTTTCAGAAAATAGATTTTTTCGTGTTTTAACTTCGCGAACATGGAGTGCCAGATATACACTTAAAGTGGCAGCACTAATCATTGCAAATTTTAATTTTGGTCCTAAGCTAAACACAAAAAACGCAAAAATTAAACTAACGCAATCTTTTACAAATTTATAGTAACCAAAATTTGAGTGGATCGGAATAATTTGGGATCAGTGTTTTTATCAGTTATAAGTGAAAATCTGAGGTAGGCAGTTCCGAGGTAAGCCAGGTTTTCTGTGTGTCTGCTGCTCTAATAATTTTGAAAATAACTAAGGAAATGAGCATCGATTGGGTAAATAGTTGATGAAGAGTTGGGTTCTGGCTAACAATTCTCCTTCACATATATCTTACCCATTCTTGGGTCTGAAAGGCATATTGAACAATACAGGCCTTTTAGGGCTGCTTCAGGCATGAATGGGCTAACCTATTCATGCATGCAGTACCCACAAACAACCTCACTAAGTTGATGATATCTTTCTGGTTAAAGAAATTTCACGAAAAAATATTTGAAGACAAAATGCTGACCAGTACCCAACCAAGAGCAATCTTTGAAATATTTTTGATATATGCTTGAAAATTATCATAAATCTGTTTGTCAACGCGATGTTCATGCAACAATAGGTTAACCCTTCCAATGCTGAGGTTACTTTTGTCCAAAGCACAGATTGTTAAAAATCATCTAAACCCTGTCATGTTGGTATTCATTGGATAGCACTCACTGAGTACTCTCAGATGGGTAGTCATGTGCCAGGGTTTCGGTCATTTTTCAGGTTTTTTTCCATCATTTTGTACTTCCAAAATTAGCCACCAGCAGCATAAGGGTTAAAGGAAGTAGGACCACCCAGGACCTAGAAGGAAGGGTAGTGGGAACGTAGAAGGAAGCAGGAAGGGGTTAAAGGGGTTTGATAGAGAGCAGGTTTTTCAGACAGAGACTTAATTCAATGTTTAACAGAAAGAGTGTAAAATTTAATGGTGCTTATCAGCTGGTATCACATAGCAATGGGGGTATAGGCCTGCTTTGTGGGTGTGCAATGTGTAGCCTGGAGGGGTGGAACCCTCTCACAATACCCTCTACCCAATACCACCCCTACGACAACCCTGCTTCAAGGGCAACTCAACCGTTCAACCCATCCCTAAAATTCTTTAAGGGGCGCTCACAAAGGGGCTATAATGTCGCCCAAAATTACCCCATCTATAAAAATTGACATTATGAAACACTTTAACTGTGCCCCCTTATTAAGGGGGTGATGGAAAGGGGTCGGTTGAGTGGGGATCCCCTGCTGGTGAGAAACATACGCCAAAGGCGACTAAATATTTCATCTGAAAAATGTCAACAATGCCACTTTAATATCATTTTTTTTCTTCTCTCCACCATCCCTGCTAGTCAGGTTCCCACAGGTCCCACACAGGGTCAGGGAGGGCTCGGTGGAGAATAGAGAACGCTTTGGGACAGGCAGAAGTACACAGTGCACAAAAGGGCAATTGTAGAGGTTTCACTCAACCAACACTGGAAATGTACATTACCAGATGTTTTGAAGGAATTTCAGCAAGGAACATGTAACATGACCCACAGGAATGTTGGTGGGGAGATTTTTGGCAGGGGAAATAAAAAGAAAGTTTCAAGATGATGATGATGATGATGATGATAAGAAAGATCATGATGATTATCATGATCATGAAGACACCTACAATGATTATGATGATGATGACAATGGCTTTGCTGATTAAAATGATAGTGATGATGAAGATGATGATGATGTCAGATGATGATGATAATGATGATGATGACAATGGCTTTGCTGATTAAAATGATGGTGGTGATGATGATGACAATGGCTTTGCTGGCGATGATGACAATGATGATGATGAGGATGATGATGATGATGATGATGATGAGGATGATGATGATGATGACAATGGCTTTGCTGGTGATGATGACAATGATGATGATGGTGGTGGTGATGATGATGATGATGATGATGATGATTATCACTAGTATGATAACAAGCATACCTCTCAGACAAGAGAAGGTGTCTTATGTACAACAAAAATCTAAATGAATATATTTCAAAGTCAATATGATAACCAAGATGCTCTGAAGAATGAGTACAGTTTGAAATATACATACTCCTGGTAAGCAAAATTATTTATCTTCATTCATAAAGATATTTCCATTTATAATGATGCAACACCAAACTTTTGGATATAAATGGTTAAAAATTCCTCTAAATATTCCCGTCTCTCCATGAATTGCACCTGTTGCTCTCACCATTCATTCCCAGCATGCTTTGAAGGGGTAAGTACCACAAACCCACAATACCAACCCACTCTCTTAATACCCTTTAACCCATTTACTCCCCGAAGTCAAATATGTGACTCGTCTCAAACAAAAATGCTCTGAAGTCCATTGTGATCAAAAGTGACTTTTATGAAGCATTTGAAAATAATGTTTTGATGGCTTGCCAGAGAAACAAATGCCTTTAGGATGTATTACTTTCATTGATAGGTTAGTACCCATGAAGTTCGACCACTTAGAGACACAAGGCACAAATGGGTTAAGGAATTTAAAAAATGTTACAGATCAAATCAGCACCTAGTCAAAACATGACTTGCTCCACTTAATCCCTTTATCTAAACATTCGGAATCCTTGATCCTGGGCCATGGGTTGAGAACTTAAATAAGGATAATGGATATCCCTTTCATTTTGCTATGTGCCCTATGATTTTGGAAAAGGCTTCCTGGGTCAGGGTGTTAGAGGGTGTCTGTTAGCATAGGCTTAATTGCTACAATTAGGCATGGTGGGTGCAAGGAGGTGGGGTATATGGAATGGTTGAACCCTGTGCCCATACCACTAGAGTTAACACCCATTCATACTCAGAGTTTCTCTAAAAACATATGGCGTGTTGATACTTAAATGAAATAATATGAGGCAAAAGCACGATTTCAAAAACATTTGTAGAAGACTTGTAGGGTTAGCTCTAAATCATCATGTCCACTTTAATTGATTTCTCCTAAAAAAAGCTTTTGTCCTAAAGACAGTTACTAAAATATTTTAGCTATTTTTCACCTGGTGCTGCAAGGATGAACAGCTTAACCCATTTATGCCTGTAGCAATTTAACCCCAACATGCCCGACTACTTAGGTGACACTTTTCAAACAGAAGAATATTGTGGAAAATATCTGAAGGAGAAATCTCCATCAGATCCCAAGAGAAAACGCTACTTCAACTATTTTGAGGATCAATGGAATATTCCTAGGTTATTTTCTAGGGTTCTGTAGGTATGAATGGGTTAATAATACCTAGGACTGCATGACCCATGGGGTGTCATACCCTTACAGGCAGTAATGATAGATGGGTTGCCCCCAATAGACTCTATAACATCTCTATTCCCCAGCTTTGGGTACTTACAACCCTAGAGAGTGGGTATTAATAGGCTCTTCCCCTCCTCTACAAGAGAAATAGAACCAGGGAGTGAATGCCAAATCTGGCATCATAGGAAATACCCAATATATAGACCAAAGTGATAAAACCTGAAAATGCATCTAAGGAAAACTCAGATAGCACAAAGAACTAGAACCAGAAAGTTGATGCTAAAATTGGAATCGAATGACATAACCATATAGACCATAGAGAAACCAGATAGTGGATGCCAAATTTAACCTCGAATAGCTAACCCGAAATAGGAATGTTTTTCATGCTACTGGCATGAATGGGTTAATGGCAGTAAATCACACTAAACCACAGGGTGCCATACCCACTTTCTCGACCTTCATCAGTAGAGCTATGTCAGCAAATCCTAACAGGGTGCTTGAAAAGGGCGATCCTAAAATCAGGGGTATTCAATGAGAAGATAATAAGACTGTGAGCTTTATTAGATTATTAGACATCTACCTTTGTCATATTTTATCTAACTTCATTGTATTGTTCATACTTTTGTAAACTTCATTGATCTGATTGCAATTGTAGTAGTTCAATCATCTTATCTTCATCATAAATATTTAGATAACGTTTATATGAATGTATTTCCCCAAAGAAAAAATTCCGCACAATACCTTCAATTAATGTCTGTAGCACTATACTTCTAATTTGAGTTTTAATATATTTTCTTGAAATTGACAATATTTGTCAGAGTGCTTTATTAGTTTAACAAACCACTATAGATGGGAGAACCACATGGCGCCATCTATAGGCCATTCCTGGTAGTACACCATTGACAGTACTACACTGGTTGATCAACTCAGAAGGTAAGGTTAACTAGCAGTACCAATTTCACCACTGATAAAGGCTTCATTCCAAGCCTCATTTGAGGCATGTGAGGAAGTAGCCTGCCTCTCAGGCCATATTTAGATGTCTTCCATTGTGGATATATGGCACTGCGGTACACTAGGAGGTCAGTTGAACAATATTAACACTAATCTCTCTCGTGTGGCAATTGTGTGAACTAAATGGCCAACAGTAGGCCACACGTCCCTATTTAGTATAGGTGCAGGCTTTTATATATAATAAAGTAAAATCATACTAGAGCCTTGCAGCTAGGCTAGTGAGGAAGTTGCCAAGAACAACAGGTAGGGCAAGAGTTTGAAGGAAATTTGTTATATTCTTTGGGTTGCGTTACCAACCAACCCATCCTCAAATTCAAATATTCTTCAAATATGAGCCCATTTGTAGACCTACTTCCACAGTCATCAGTCCAATGTTAGCATTCCAGGTGCAAAGGGTTTAGTGGCTTAAGCACTGCTGGCAATGTCCTTTGTAAAGAATAAATGACTGATGCGAGGAAAATTATCACAAAGCACAACTCAATCATGAAAACCCAAAATATACAATTATATACATATATTAAACCAACCAAAACACTTTTCTTCATGGGACTTTGTCTATAGATGTAACAAAAGAAACTAAGATTGATAAATCAAAGCAAATCCTTTCAAACTAAATTTAAATAAGAAAATTAACAATAAAATGAGTATAATATTATTATCTATATCAATCAATATTTGATATAGCGCCTTTTCCACCTAAATGTTTGCATAATACTGTAAGTAATTCCAAAACAAAAGGCAAATTACTCAAAATCACCAGAATGTTTGGGGGATGGTAAAGATGATTAATTCCCAACATAACAAGCTTGAAGCGTATAGATGCTGTTGCAGTGACAGCAATTCACTGCCTCTCCATTCAGTGAAATATCTTTCTCATCCCCTGACAACCAGAGATGACCTTTTACATTCCAAGGTAGTAAAAATAGTCCCAGTTCACACAGATCAGCCCCCGCTCTGTCCTCCCCAGATATTCCCCTTTCTTCACCCTTTAGGTTCCCAGGACTCCACACATAACCTTATGTAGGGAGGGGGACACGGTTCTCACAAGTTGAGAATCCCGTTATGGGTACAGACTTGGTTCCCAAATAATTCCCAGGACCCAAGCATAGATTCTATACACAACCATGGATTGATGTCCTCGTCACTCAGAGTTTTCTTGACATATTCACATCTGGAGTGCTCTGATAAATTCCAATATATCTCATCAATTGAAGGATTATTTGATAAACATATTTGCATTGGGTTTGTTAGACAAAAAATATTTTTTGCAAACGTTTCAGGGTGAGGCTACTGTGTTTGTGAAGGTACCCTACATATAAATATCTATGTAGATATCTACATATCTCTGATTGGGGGTAGCAGTTCTCTAGCGCAATTAGCACCACAAGACCTCTTTAACTCTTAGTTGTCGTGGAAACCTAATTCTAAGACAATCAGGCAGAAATACACATAGTTAAAAACAACCCATTGCTCATTTCCCATGGGTGTTGGAATGGCTTTTGTATCCATATATGAATAAAAAAGACCATATTTGGACCGCCGAACAGTTATGCACAGTGCTTGGCACACAACTTTGTTATTGTTATTGTTATTGTTATTGCACTAATGAAGGATCAAGAGCTTATTGCGACATTTTCTTTATCATTATTATCTTTATTTAAAATGGTAGAAGCACGCTCAAAAGCCTCGGCACCTCAGCAAGACTCCTAGCTATGCCCAGGTGTTGGTGAGAACTACTCAAGATGTACGTTCTGCGCAAGTGCGTGAGCAGCCTCCTCTATAATGTAAACATTGGTCGGTCTTCTAAGTGATGTCACACTGAGGTGAGCCTATTAGGTGTGTATAAGGCTTTACAATGGGCCTTATGGTAATTGGTCTGTGGTGACCAATCCATGTTTCTCTTCATCTAAGGCCTGGAGCTAGGCTGTTCCTGTACTGGCCTAGCTTACTAGAGCTGGCTTATTCCTAACCAACTAGTCATCATTTTGTTTCTAGTCAAGTCATTATAGTATTTTTCAGATTTGCCAGATGGCAGCACTGCTGAATTCTCTTATGGCTATTGAGCCATACTAATAACAGACATCTGTTGTGGAAATTAAGAACTGGACTCAGCAAGCACAGTGAAGTTATAAATACAGCAAGCATTATAAGAGGGCAAGCAATATACAGAAATACAAATGTATTCAGCCTGGTACCAAGGCTATTCCTGTACTAGTTATCGGCCATGAGGAAGATGGGGGGGATGTAATCTGACCACAAAGGGGGAGGCAAGGAGGGGGAGGGGGGGGGGGGGGGGGGGGGGTAGGGAAAGTTGTACTTGTACTAGTTATCGGCCATGAGGGAGATAGGGATGTAATCTGACCACAAAGGGGGAGGTAAAGAGGGGAAAGGGGGGGGGAGTAGGGGAAGTTGTACTTGTACTAGTTATCGGCCATGAGGGAGATGGGGGTGTAATCTGACCACAAAGGGGGAGGCAAAGAGGGGGAAGGGGGGGGGGGGCGGGGAAGTAGGGGAAGTTGTACTTGTCCTCTTGAACCCTGTGCATTTACCGTGACATACTAAGAACAGCACTAAGTATATACCAAGGCCTGTCATAGGCCCACTGAAAACCAACTTGAGAAAGTGGGAAGTAGGGACGAGAGATTCATCATACATGTTTCAAGATAATGATAAATCAGCATGGCCCCTATATCTGTATATGCACAGCTGACAGGAAGCAGGTAATAAGAACATGCTGAAATGATAATCAGGTCGCGACCTTGTGCTCCTACAACTTTGAGAATATGTGACCAAACTCAGGAATATACTCTAACACTTCTTTACCTAAATATCACATTTTCAAAATTTCATTATAGCTTTATCATTCCATGGTAGCACTATTCCAGTCACCCTCCTATTTCAAAAGGTAATTAGTTACAATCACAAACAAAAACAGTGCTACTTTTTTCAGAGACCTTTTTGAATACATTGTCTTCATTTCAGTATAGTTGTGACCTACTCTCTCAGGCACCATACAACATACAATTTATTCACTCACACCTGGAACAATCTGATAACACAACACATAAGGGGTTAAGATGATGATAATCATCCTAATCATCATCATCATAAAAAATTACCATGAAACATCCAGGTAGCAATTCTATACATTATCATCATTATCATTATTAATATGATGCTGGCATGGCCAGGAAGCGAGTGAAGCTTAGGATGATTTCATTTTTTTTTTACTTCTGACCAGAAGACAGCATAGATTGATCGAAAATGAATGGCATACAAATCATTACGATTTCAAACTGGCAAAATACACATTTCACAACCGATTTTAAAGAAAATTCAATGGCCAATAGAATGAATTATTGCGGTTCTAACAAACTAAACTGCATTAAAATTGACCCACGGACATGCGAGAAATCCAGTTTTAACTTGGATATAGTAGCGGCCTAGCTTTCCGAGCTTCGCTCGCTATTATCATCATTTTCATTATTGTTATCATAATTATTGTTATAATTATAATTGTCATTATCATCATTATTATTATTATTATCATTATTATTATTATTACCATTATTATTATTACATTGTTATTATCATTATCATCATTATTATTATCACTATTATTAAATATATTACTATTATCATTATTATCATTATTATTATCATCATTGTTATCATCATCATTATTATCATGAGGTCAAAATGATTCACAGGCATTTAACAATTTAACAATTAGAGGATAAAACATCCACTCTAACAAGCGCTAGACAAAAATCTACTCTAGAAAATCCTGACATGTGCATTTCACTTACCCATTTCCTTGGTCTTCCCCTTGGTCTTTTGGGTTCCTGAAAGAAAAGTAGGATAAATTATTTAAATGTCCACTATCATCTGTTAAATCCATACTGTGTCTCATTTTTTGGCACTTATAAGCTTATATTGCAACAGCATCAAGACCTGATACCAGGTAGCAAATGCCCTTAAGTAATTAGGCCTAAAATAAGTTGTTTGTGTCCTGTAACCCTACCCTAACAAGTTTTTATTCAAAAAAAAATCCCTACCCTAAAGTTTTTTCCGCCCTTCCAACTCCCAATCAATGTAAAACATGTATAAAACACACATTTTTGAGCAAAAAAATAATGCAAAAAAATTTCTTTTGCCGACCTACCTACGCCATTTTTTGCAATTAAAAATACATGAAACAAACAACATTTTTTTCTTGGCCTTATCCAAAGGAGTCAATCACTTGCTAAGGCATGGCACAATTCCATTCACGATGACACACACTTGTATTGCATCCATCCAACCAACAGCTTGGAGGGATCTATCAGGACTTGGTGCTTGGGAGCCAAGTGCCTTTATTACAATTTCTCAGTGTTCCTTATTTGGAATAGCCAATATGCAATTGTTAATGAAGAAAAGAGGATAATGATGATGATGATGATGCTGATGATGATGATAACACCAATGGAAATGGAGATGATTATTATTATTATGATAATGACAATGATGTTGATGGTAATGATGAAAATGATGATGATGATGATGATAATGGTTATGGAATCGAGATGATGATGATGATGATGATGATGGTAATGATGACGATACTGATGATGATGGTTATACACATGATACTGATGATGAAGATATTAATTATGATGCTAACTATTCATTACAATACTTATTAACAAGTCCATATGATTTAGGTTTGCACATGGACCAAACTTCCAAATTTGAGAACTTTCCCACAGGAAGGTTTAAGAGGAGTATTTCACCACTGGCTCGCAGCAGCTCTTAGAGACTGGTGGTATAACTTTCAGGGCAGTGAAACAGAATCCCTGCTCTGACCATGGGGCACACTGGGAAGGAATGTGACCTTTTTATGGCTACCCTGCCAGCAGGACTTGACAGGAAAGAGCTTGTCCTTGTACTACTTCAGCAGAGTTTATCCACGTACATGCATTCCAGTAGCAGTCAGAAACTTCCTGAGCATTTTGATATGTTTAAACCACGTTTATACAGAAAACGTACGAAGGAAAGCTGATCAAATGGCAATCAAAAACTTTTTTCTAATATTCCCTAAATGTATGCTTAATTAATAAGTGTTATAGATCCACACAGCAATTCTCGAGGAGCTCTGTCAGCACAAATGGGTTAAAAGCGTGTGATGATTATTAACAAATGGAACCACAATCATTTAAGGGCAATCTTCTACTGTAGCTGGTGTGGCTCCACCCTGAGGGCCATATGAGAACTAAACCATAATTGAGTGAGCGCAACCCAAACATGCATAAGGCATGTTCTCAAAGTGAGGCCTACAAAAAAAAATGTTTGTTTCCTGTAATGGTCATTATTTTTTGGGTCAAAAATGTGTGTTATATGCATGTTTTACCTTAATTGGGAATTGGGAGGGTAAATAAAACTTAAGGGTAGGGATTTTTTTGAATAAAAACTTGTTAGGGTAGGGTTGCAGGAAACAAACAACTTTTTTTAGCCCTGAACTTACTGATCTTCAGATCGGAGGTACCTGATTGACATATGCACCTGATCTGTGCCATCTTGCTATTCACCCTTCTAATGCTGATGTTATACTTTCCTCCAAAGCACAAGGACGCCAAGTTTTTTGAAAACTATTTAAACCCTTTCATGTTGGTATTCATTGGATAGCTCTCCCTAAGTACTCTTAGATGAATATCCATGTGCCAGGGTTTCAATAATTTTCCAGGATTTTTGCATCATTTTGTATTAAATGGCCAGATTAGCCATCAAACAGCATACTGGTTAAAGCAATACTGGCTATCATGTCACAGTAGAGCAATGATTCTGCTGAACATCGTTCATTGCCGTATTGAATTATAACCGGTATTTCACAAAACTGCCATTGATACTACTGGTATGTAGTACTACCAATACCAGCGCTCAATCCTATTCATAAGTATGATAGGGCAAGAGAAATTCAACTTTTACCTTCCTACTTAAGTTCTACCTGTCCCACACAAACTTCTCACAAGAGCTAAAATTGCCCCATTATTATTGGCTTCAATTGACTGAATTTACTATATTTTCCCTAACGTTATGTTATGTTGTTGTTATGACATGATTAATGATCTGATTAAACACTGCTTCTTACAAATATCTATAATGCATTTTTCTCTTAACCCTTATGCTGCTGGTGGCTAATTTGGCCAATACAAAATGATGCAAAAAAAAAATGACTGAAACCCTGGCACATGGATACTTATCAGATTACTCAGTGAGAGCTATCCAATGAATACCAACATGACAGAGTTTAGATGGTTTTCAAATTTTGCGTCCTTGTGCTTTGGATGAAAGTAGTGTCAGCATTGGAAGGGTTCAAATCTGGATCAAGTCCAAGTGAGAAGTTATAATTCAAATGCATATAAAGCAATTAGTTATACATGATCCCAACTCCTGTAGGGCAAGAACCATTGTGTTGCACTTTTCCCCTATGGAAGGCATGCAGGCAGGTCACAGGCCTAAATAGAGCTGAAGCCAGCTCTAACAGCCATTCACAACACTAGAAGGGTTTCAATTAGCTGTGATGTGCTAGGACCCAAAATTTAACTAGCTATATGACTAGCCCCAAACTTTGTTTCTTATTCTGAAAATAAACCAAATATTTTAAGGATTCTTTTATATGTTTTTATTTCTTACATATACATTCAAAACAGACAATTATACATCATATAAATATATTATACGGTGCTTGAATATATAGCCAAAATTCTACCAGGTCAAATAAGGCTAGACCTAGACTGAATATGATGTATTCTGGCTACTATCCCAGGGCTAGCTCAGGCTACATATACCCTTGTTGTTTTAAGCCCTGACTTGTTAAACACTTTCGCCTCCTACCCAACCCATTTTTTTACTTCCACCCGCTATGTACATACTTCTCTCTAGTCCCTCCATCCTATGAATATAGGCCAAGGTTGCTACTACCTTAACCCGTTCATACCTGTACAGCCTAAAAAGGACCTCAACCTTTTGGTCATAGCTTTCAAAGAAGGCATCTTTTAGAAAATATCTGAAGAAGAAATGTGAATTCAAACTATCTTTAAATAACTCTCAACTATTTTACAAATTCAAGTAGTTTTTTGCAAATTTGTTCTAGTTGTTTATATTTTCATTAAATAACAAACCAGCATTACTAAAAATGTTTCAATCTTTCTAGGATATATATTCATTGAAAAGAAATTCTCTTCTCAGACCATCTCCATCATTTGTAACACCTGCCTGAGTTAAATTATGTAAAGCTTGAAATAATGGTTTGTTCTGTTTGATTACTTATAAAGGTAATCTAACAACACCGCAGATAGTCACATTTGGAAACAAGGTTAATACTGATTGTAATATTTGCCTCAAATGTACACAGACCCTCCTCTGCATTTACAAGGATGTACAATTGTGGCATACTGTAAATTCTCCGTAATTTAGTACATTTTTCAATAAATAAGATTTTTATAGTTTGAGGGTGACCATTGTTTTCTGAAAATACTGACAAAGCAGAGTAATAGTGCCACTGATTTCCCTGTAATTTCCCTCAACAGCAACCAGCGATAGATCAAGGGTGGCCCCAGAATTCCCAATAATCATATTACACAATAATTATAGTGGCCCAAATTCTTAGTGGACCAAATCTCCAAGACTTTATTGTAGTCAATCCAGCATGCAACAGAGGCTACTAAAACATGGGACAGGCAACCTTTGAAAACTTGCATGATCTAGAGCTGAGATCTTTTAACTCTTATGCTGCTGCTGGCTAATTTGGCCAATACAAAATGATGCAAAAAACCTGAAAAATGACTGAAACCCTGGCACATGGGTATTCATCTAATAGTACTCAGTGAGAGCTATCCAATGAATACCAACATGACAGGGTTTAGATGGTTTTCAAAATTCTTTGAATCCTTGTGCTTAGGATAAAAATAGCCTCAGCATCGGAAGGGTTAAGGGTCAGTTCCTTTGATAAGAATTATGAAGCTCCTAATAATTTAACCAACGTAAAATATGTGAATGCATATGAAAACAGATCATCACCAATGGCCTGCTGATTGATAGAGGAGGTCATCATTCTTGATATAAGGATGTATGGTGTGGTGTGCCCTTGGACTTCTCTTAACCCTTCCAATTATGGCTACCTTCGCCCAAAGCACAAAAACGCAAAGACATCTAAACCCTGTCATGTTGGTAATCATAGGATAGCCCTTATTGAGTACTCTCAGATGAGTTACCGACTACCAATGTGCCAGGATTTTAGAAATGAACAGGTTGGTTGCATCATTTTGTATTGGCCAAATTAGCCATGACAGCAGCATAAGGGTTAATGTATTGCAGCAAGATGACCACTTTAAAATGTTGTGCTCCAGGACTGGTTGCCTGTGTACCAACATTTAAAAACTTGAAGACCTCTGTAGTAATACAATTAGACATACTGGTCATTATGCTGGTGCCACCAAGCGTAAAAATATAAACCAACCGCCTAAAGTTCTTCCTGTATGGTCAGGGTAAAGATATACATGCAAAAATAGATATGTTTCTAATAGCCTACAGTCTAGGCCAGATGAGGCCAGTAGTACCCGATCTTAGGTGGTCAGCTGTTTCATGTGGTGGGCTTGAGATCCTGGCAGTAGCGAGCGATAAGTGTAAATAAGCTGGTCAACAGCTGATTGGGTAAACATGGCCTTCTTATACCACTAAGGTCTATGCTACGACTACTACCCTCAGATCAGGGATGTCCTCCTGGCGCAGTGTCATACCAGCATGTGATACGTTACGGCAGGCACCAACATAATTTTCAGAACTAACTTACCATGCCGAGCAAGAAGTCAATGATTTTTACTCGCCTGACATCATTTTTGACTTGCCCGAAATAAGTTATAACATATGTATTATCGATCATAGTCTTAATATTTGAAAACCATTTTCTTTTCAGTTCTTTTGTATCGTTTGCATATTTCTGAGTATTTGGGCCATTTGATACTATAAAAAATGTGTTTCATTTTCAGAAAATCAGCTTGCCCATTAGGGCAAGTGACAACTAAAATGTACTTGCCCGAAAGCCATTTTTTCAAAAATTCACTTGACCCCTTAATGATAATTCTTAATATTTATGTCACACTTAAGGGCCACCACAATGTGCTCCAGGGCTGGTTGTCTTTTTGTACTTTTTCCTTTTTCTTTCCTTGATGTCAGACACCTTTTGTACTTTTTCCATTTTCTCTCCTTGATGTCAGGCTATTCTTTTACTTTTCTTTTTCTTTCATTGATTTTAGACTTCTTCATTCGAACTTTTTGCTTTTTCTTTCATTGATGTTAGACTTTTGTTGATGTTAGACTTGATGTCAGGCTCCTTATGTAGTTTTTTTCCTTTTTCTTTCCTTGATGTCTATTTATCAGGCCTCAACGCTAATTTAAAATGGTACTGGCCCTGTAGGACCAGTAACACTAAGGATCTACTGGTCCTGCAAAATCTTTACTGGTCCTACAATTTTTTCTTTAACATTAAAAGAAAAAATCTTTGCATAAAAATCACAGACAGCATTTATTTTTATTTATTTTATCTTCATTTATTTCAAAAACATTTGGGATATTCTTGAGGGGAAACTTGTTTATCTGAATGCCCCCAAATGTTTACTGGCCCTGTAGGACCAGTTGAAGTTTTTTTTTACTGGCCCGAAGCCATTTTTGGGAATTTTTACTGGCCTGGGGCCATAGGACCACTGTTAGCGTCGAGCCCTGTTTATGTACTTTTTCCTTTTTCTTTCCTTGATGTCTATTTATGTACTTTTTCCTTTTCCTTTCCTTGATGATCTATTTTGATAACACACAAGATAAGATAAGATACTTTCCATTATCCTAGTTCTGAGCCATCCTTGCTGGCCCATTAGATCACTGGACATACATGTGTTACATAACTGTGCTTAGCTCCTATCCAGGGGCCACTGGTCAATGACCACCATCTAATGGTCATCCACTTGCTACAAGACCCTGGGAAATCCCCCCATAGCCAATTAGTACTGCTGGCAGAGTGCCAATATAGATCCTTGGCCACATGGTGTCGTAAAGTTGATGGCTTGTTTATACTAAAAGCGTTCTTGCTTGTAGTGAACTAGACTAGCTCCTAGTCTATGATTTACTTAATACCTTGTAGGTAGGCTAGAACCACAACTTCTCTAGCATACCACAGTGCCATCTATCTGCAAGGGATGTCATTTCAGGATTCTGGCCGTGTAGGTAGGCTAGAATCACAACTTCTCTAGCATACGTAGTGCCATCTATCTGCAAGGGATGTCATTTCAGGATTCTGGCCGTGTAGGTAGGCTAGAACCACAACTTCTCTAGCATACCACAGTGCCATCTATCTGCAAGGCAGGGCTCAACATATAGCATAGTCCCATCTCCCGGGAGATCTGAATTCCAAAAACAGCCCTATCGGGCTACCCAAAGTTGGATTCAGGTAGTCCCGCTTGACTACCTGGATCCTGGGGAAGTTCCCCACTAAAATCCTACAAAATGTTAGCAAAAAATAATAATATTGCATCCCTTTAGCACGCAACCTAAAAAATAGAAGAAAAAGGCATAAGCACCATTACTAACATGAAAAGGGGGAAAAAAGAACCTTTTTGGCTTTTTTGGAATAAATGGCGGGACTACCTAAAATGCTGGCGGGACTACCTGATTTTGGGTTCAGGTAGCCCCGCCAACCTACCTGGTCCTTCTGGGGACCGTTGAGCCCTGCAAGGGATGTCATTTCAGTATTCTGGCCGTGTAGGTAGGCTAGAATCACAACTTCTCTAGCATACGTAGTGCCATCTATCTGCAAGGGATGTCATTTCAGGATTCTGGCAGTGTAGGTAGGCTAGAATCACAACTTCTCTAGCATACGTAGTGCCATCTATCTGCAAGGGATGTCATTTCAGGATTCTGGCCGTGTAGGTAGGCTAGAATCACAACTTCTCTAGCATACGTAGTGCCATCTATTAGCAAGGGATGTCATTTCAGGATTCTGGCCGTGTAGATAGGCTAGAATCACAACTTCTCTAGCATACGTAGTGCCATCTATCTGCAAGGGATGTCATTTCAGGATTCTGGCCGTGTAGGTAGGCTAGAACCACAACTTCTCTAGCATACGTAGTGCCATCTATCTGCAAGGGATGTCATTTCAGGATTCTGGCCGTGTAGATAGGCTAGAATCACAACTTCTCTAGCATACGTAGTGCCATCTATCTGCAAGGCATGTCATTTCAGGATTCTGGCCGTGTAGGTAGGCTAGAACCACAAATTCTCTAGCATAAGTAGTGCCATCTATCCACAAGGGATGTCATTTCAAGATTCTGGCCGTGTAGGTAGGCTAGAACTACAACGTCTCAAGCATACGTAGTGCCATCTATCTGCAAGGGATGTCATTTCAGGATTCTGGCCGTGTAGGTAGGCTAGAATCACAACTTCTCTAGCATACGTAGTGCCATCTATCTGCAAGGGATGTCATTTCAGGATTCTGGCCGTGTAGGTAGGCTAGAACCACAAATTCTCTAGCATAAGTAGTGCCATCTATCCACAAGGGATGTCATTTCAAGATTCTGGCCGTGTAGGTAGGCTAGAACTACAACGTCTCAAGCATACGTAGTGCCATCTATCTGCAAGGGATGTCATTTCAGGATTCTGGCCTTGTAGGTAGGCTAGAACTACAACGTCTCAAGCATACGTAGTGCCATCTATCTGCAAGGGATGTCATTTCAGGATTCTGGCCGTGTAGGTAGGCTAGAATCACAACTTCTCTAGCATACGTAGTGCCATCTATCTGCAAGGGGCCCTGGTGAAAATAAACATGTTAAAACATGTTTTAAACATGTTTTAACATGTCTAAAAAAACATGTTTTCCTAGGCATAACATGTTTTAACATCAACGTTAAATGGCCAACAAATATTATATTATAACACGATAAAACATGTCTTAGCTAAACATGTAATAATATGTTATGACATGTTTTGAAACATGATTGGTAAACATATTAAAACGTGAATTAACATGATATTTGTTGGCCATTTAACGTTGACGTTAAAACATGTTTTCTTTACCATGTTATAACATGGTAAAACATGATATTTGTTGGCCATTTAACGAACACGATAAAACATGTTTTCCCATCAACATGTTATGACGTGGTTTAACATGTAATTTGTTGGCCATTTAACGTTGACGTTAAAACATGTTTTCCCCTCAACATGTTATGACATGGTTTAACATGTAATTTGTTGGCCATTTAACATTGACGTTAAAACATGTTTTCCCCTCAACATGTTATAACGTGGTTTAACATGTAATTTGTTGGCCATTTAACGTTGACGTTAAAACATGTTTTCCCCTCAACATGTTATGACATGGTTTAACATGTAATTTGTTGGCCATTTAACGTTGACGTTAAAACATGTTCTCCCCTCAACATGTTATAACGTGGTTTAACATGTAATTTGTTGGCCATTTAACGTTGACGTTAAAACATGTTTTCCCCTCAACATGTTATGACATGGTTTAACATGTAATTTGTTTGGCCATTTAACGTTCCCATTAAAACATGTTTTCCCATCAACTTGTTATGACGTGGTTTAACATGTAATTTGTTGGCCATTTAACGTTCACGTTAAGACATGTTTTCCCCTCAACACGTTAATATGACATGGTTTAACATGTAATTTGTTGGCCATTTAACAAACGTGTTAAAACATGTTTTTCGATACCGTGTTATGACATGAATGACCATGAAATTTGTTGGCCGTTTTATGAACATATAAAAACTTGTTTTTCTTATCATGTTAAAATCTGATTTAACGTTAACTGTTTGGAGGTTTACTGAATATATTATAACATGTTTTTGTACAAGATTAAACATGATCATAATTGCAATAAAGTGTTATCTCTTTACACAATTTTCTTTAGACAATTAAAAAGGAGTGCAATTTGATGACATATTAATTAATTATTAACACAAACTTATGGATTTTAACCCATGTGATTATGTTATGTTTATTTGTCAGCAGTTTAACCTATTCACATCTTGACCATACTCATTGACTGACACATATGTGAATATTTTGAAAGCAAAATAATATTTAGAGGAATATTTCACTCAAAGTTTTCTTTTGAGTTTTACAAACTCTCTTCAAATATTTCAAAAGTATATTAAAAGTAGTTAGTTTCATTATAAGCTGTCAGACTGTATGTACATTTCCAGATATAAAGGAATGTAAAGGACTATTACAATATTAAGAAGCAAATACATTTATATAATTTTAAAGCAGTCTAATACATAATAATAATACTCATGTTGATGTAGGGATTTTTACAAGTACAGAGGACTTTTAGTGTGAAAGAAGAAAATGAATGTGATGTATAACAAGATATAATCAACTGGCCAAACAATGTTTTGAGTTTGCCTTGGTAAAATAGAAAATCAGCTAAACCACTACTGAAGAGTTTGTGAACCCCATTAATGTAACATTCCCATAAGACATTAAATTTCGTTTTTGTTTTATGTTTGGAAGGCAAGCAAATATATAACATAGCTAACTTATAAATGTTTGGCACCCTACAAGATGTGGTACTAATATTGAATATTTTTCTCTACTTTTTAAGGCTCAAAGTCATTGTCATTTCATGTGCCCCATTCTTCTAAAATACTGAGAAATTTTGGATATAAAAATGTTAATACTATTCTCTAATATTTCACTAGTACAACTTAAATTCCATTGAAGCTAAATAAAGTGCAGAAACTCATAAAATAATCACCTCTTTAGAGAACAACTTTTGCCCTTCTGCAAGTCTGCTCTTTCAAGATGTCTGCTGCTAAAGTGAATTTTTCCCGCTCAATTTTTCATGTAACCACACCTCCAGCAGGCACCTGTTGTTTTTGTTTAAGGGCAAAATATTGGACCTTTGTCCAATGAGATAGCGTTATGCCCGCATGTTGATATTTTTGTTTATAAACAACCTAGTTTGATTGGCGCATTGATTAGGCACATTGGCAAAATGTTTATACTAGATGACCTTGCTTGTAGACAAAACAAAACCTCAGAATGACTGTGTGCTGCAAGGAATTGTTATGATGTTCATTTCTTGGCATACATCTAGTTAATACCACTAGGTATATATTCTTCTCATGGAGGGTGAGAAAGACAAAATAAACTTGAAGACTCAGGTGCATGTTTCAAAGGATTGGCCATTGAGCATTCATCTGCAAAAGGAAGGGGCTACAACTTTCATGAACATGTGATCAGAGTAAGTGGATCAAAGATGGTATCAGAGGATATCATTTCAGCCATTTTGTTAGACAAATTATTTTATTATATTGACAACACTTGGTATTTAGTGGTGCTAGTAGGCACTTTGTTCATACAGGTGATATATTAAGAGCTGAACATCCAATTTCAACCAAATCTGGTATATAAATCGTTCTATATGCTTTTTCCCTAAAAGAAATAGCCCAAAAGGCAAACCATACTCACTGAAAAAGCTAACAGAAGATTAACCAAAGGTTAGGTTTTTTTCTCAAGACTAGTATACAACACTGGAACTCAATTTTGGGGACATTGATGTTAACCATCTTAAGCCAAAATACCAAGCATATATTCATATTTAGAATTACTAAAACTTCAGACTTCTGTAAAAAAAATTACTTCTGGGAAAGTTTCTTTATTGTTTCATTGAAAGTGGGTGATGTTTTTAGCAACTGGATTTCAAATTCCATAAAGATTATAATGTGTTCTAACTCTATTTGTTAAACCTTATAAGTTAACAAGAAAATATAAGTGTATGGTACCAATGATAACTGGCAATTGAAAGTTAAAGGTATCTTCAATAGTTACACATGTTTGACAATTAATCTGTAAATAAATGCTTTTTGCCCCGAGATGATTTTCTCTGAAACACGTTAAAACATGAAAAACCATACCTTACAGGCTATGTTAAAACATGTTTTATCACATTTGAACAGGACACATTGGAAAACACAGTTAATCATGTGAATGTTATAAACGTATAACATGTTATGACATGTTTTACATGGGGATGTTTCCAAACGTGTTATATCACGTTAAAACACGTTTGTCCAGAGAAGATTTTCTCTGAAACACGTTAAAACATGAAAGAGATACCTTACAGACTATGTTGAAACATGTTTTATCACATTTGAGCAGGACACATTGGAAAACATAGTTAATCATGTGAATGTCATAAACGTATAACATGTTATGACATGTTTTACATGTTGATGTTTTCAAACGTGTTATATCACGTTAAAACATGAGTCAAAACACATGTCTTACCATGATATAACATGTTATGTTCAGCGCCAATTGCAAAAGGTTGGGCAACATGTTTTCACATGTTGTGAACATAGGATTGATTCACGGGTTTTGGTAGGAAAACATGTTAAAACATGTGGAAACATGTTAAACCGTGATGACACGGGTTACATTTCACCAGGGGATGTCATTTCAGGATTCTGGGCTTGTAGGTAGGCTAGAATCACAACTTCTCTAGCATACGTAGTGCCATCTATCTGCAAGGGATGTCATTTCAGGATTCTGGCCGTGTAGGTAGGCTAGAATCACAACTTCTCTAGCATACGTAGTGCCATCTATCTGCAAGGGATGTCATTTCAGGATTCTGGCCGTGTAGGTAGGCTAGAATCACAACTTCTCTAGCATACGTAGTGCCATCTATCTGCAAGGGATGTCATTTCTGGATTCTGGGCTTGTAGGTAGGCTAGAATCACAACTTCTCTAGCATACGTAGTGCCATCTATCTGCAAGGGATGTCATTTCAGGATTCTGGCCGTGTAGGTAGGCTAGAATCACAACTTCTCTAGCATACGTAGTGCCATCTATCCACAAGGGATGTCATTTCAGGATTCTGGCCGTGTAGGTAGGCTAGAATCACAACTTCTCTAGCATACGTAGTGCCATCTATCAGCAAGGGATGTCATTTCAGGATTCTGGCCGTGTAGGTAGGCTAGAACTACAACTTCTCTAGCATACGTAGTGCCATCTATCTGCAAGGGATGTCATTTCAGGATTCTGGCAGTGTAGGTAGGCTAGAACCACAACTTCTCCAGCATACCACAGTGCCATCTATCTGCAAGGGATGTCATTTCAGGATTCTGGCCGTGTAGGTAGGCTAGAACTACAACTTCTCTAGCATACGTAGTGCCATCTATCTGCAAGGGATGTCATTTCAGGATTCTGGCCGTGTAGGTAGGCTAGAATCACAACTTCTCTAGCATACGTAGTGCCATCTATCTGCAAGGGATGTCATTTCAGGATTCTGGCCGTGTAGGTAGGCTAGAACCACAACTTCTCTAGCATACGTAGTGCCATCTATCAGCAAGGGATGTCATTTCAGGATTCTGGCCGTGTAGGTAGGCTAGAATCACAACTTCTCTAGCATACGTAGTGCCATCTATCTGCAAGGGATGTCATTTCAGGATTCTGGGCTTGTAGGTAGGCTAGAATCACAACTTCTCTAGCATACCACAGTGCCATCTATCTGCAAGGGATGTCATTTCAGGATTCTGGCCGTGTAGGTAGGCTAGAATCACAACTTCTCTAGCATACGTAGTGCCATCTATCTGCAAGGGATGTCATTTCAGGATTCTGGCCGTGTAGGTAGGCTAGAATCACAACTTCTCTAGCATACGTAGTGCCATCTATCCACAAGGGATGTCATTTCAGGATTCTGGCCTTGTAGGTAGGCTAGAATCACAACTTCTCTAGCATACGTAGTGCCATCTATCTGCAAGGGATGTCATTTCAGGATTCTGGCCGTGTAGATAGGCTAGAATCACAACTTCTCTAGCATACGTAGTGCCATCTATCTGCAAGGGATGTCATTTCAGGATTCTGGCCGTGTAGGTAGGCTAGAACCACAACTTCTCTAGCATACCACAGTGCCATCTATCTGCAAGGGATGTTATTTCTGGATTGTGGCCGTGTAGGTAGGCTAGAATCACAACTTCTCTAGCATACGTAGTGCCATCTATCTGCAAGGGATGTCATTTCAGGATTCTGGCCGTGTAGGTAGGCTAGAATCACAACTTCTCTAACATACCATAGTGCCATCTATCTGCAAGTGATGTAATTCCAGGTTTCTGGCTTTGTACGTAGGCTAGAACCACATATTCTCTAGCTTATTGCAGTGCCATCTATCAGCAAGGGATGTCTTTTCGGGATTCTGGCCAGGGAGCAAGGCTCCCCACAACATGAATCCCCTGGGCATTAAAACCTGTATCTGAGAGGGGGCCACTCTGAGCCAGCTGTCAGGCTGGTGATAAAACAGTGATAGTAGATATGAATTACGACTCTTATCGAGGGGCTAGTATTACCCCACTTTATATCCTCCCTACCCTCTCAGTGAAGAGCTCTTCCCAGAGTTTAAGCAGGTGCTTGAATACTTTTTGCCCCCACTCCACATCAGAGGCCAAGCAGCCTGGAGAGAAAAAATACTTTCTCACATGTGTGTATGTGGGTGCAGCACATTGGGTCATATATACATACTTTTATTTATATATATATATATATATATATATATATATATATATATATATATATATATATATATATATATATATATATATATATATATATATATATATATATATATATATATATATACATATAATATATACACACATAAAACATACACACAAGCATACATACACAAATACATGCAGACATATACATATACATATATATATATATATATATATATATATATATATATATATATATATATATATATATATATATATATATATATATATATATATATCAGGCCTCAACGCTTACTCAAAATGTTACTGGCCATGTAGGACCAGTAACACCTAGCATCTGCTGGTCCTGCAAAATTGTTACTGGTCCTACATTTTTTCTTTAACATAACAAGAAAGAACATTGGATAAAATTCACCATAAGATTTATCTTTATAGATTTTATCTTCATTTATTTCAAAAACATTTGGGGACATTCTTGAGGGAAACTTTTTAACAAGAATGTCTCCAAATGATTACTGGCCCTGTAGGACCAGTAGAGGTCTTTTTTACTGGCCCAAAGCTGTTTTGGGGAATTTTTACTGGCCTGGGGCTATAGGTTCACCCTTAGCGTTGAGCCCAGTAAGGTAAAACAAGTGTTGTAGGATCGGCGTGAAATCATGATGACAACCCCTACTTTCATGACCAAGTTCAATTACCCTTACTTCTGGTGACGTCTTACTAAGATAAGTGCCCCTTGGGAAAAAAAAAACTCAGAATCAGAAAAGTTCATCAGTACACACAATTCAAATTTGAAAAACTTTAAAATTCTGTATACATTTCCATGTTATTCTCATAAGTACCAAACCAGCAGATACTATTTCTTTGGGTTAGAAAGGGATATTCTAGCACATAAGAGTACAAAAAGTCTGTTTTTTGAATATTCATTAAAAAAGATTGTCAGGATTAACGTTGAACATGACTCAATCTATATCTCTCAAATATCGTTTGATTTTGTAATATATTTCATAGTTTTTTTGGAAAATGTATTAATGATTCAGACAACATTTTTCAAACTGAGCCCTAAGCATGAATGGGTTAAACACATTCCAACCATCAAGTCATAGTCACATTAATTACACGTGAAAGAGCACACATTAAACTTGAGTCTAAGTATGGCCACCCCATGCGTTGGTGGGCCCAATGGGGCACACCCCCTCAACACCCTATACCCCTATTCTTGAACCCTAGCAGGTATCCATGCATGGAAAATATGTGGAGCATTTCGCCAGTTTGATTTTGCTACCAGTTTAGCCTGCACTTCCCAGGCAAAAACTCCTCTCTTTAATTGAACTCTTCACCTAAGTTCAGGTTATTATCCCTAAGTCTACAGCTTACTCTCAAAATATTTATAAAATGTGTATAATTTCCAATGAAAATGGCTGTTTCGTAATTAGTTCAGTGCCTGACAATAGCACTTTCCTTACCCTTGAGCTGTTGGTGGCTAAGTTGGCCATAACTAAATGATGCAAAAAACCTGAAATAAATTGAAACATACTTTTAGGTCAGGTAAAAGTTTTGTTGAACATGTTCAATAGAAGCTTACTTGCCATACAGGGTTGGTGGATTTTTAAGTAAGTGTTACAAGCCCTCTGAGTGGTTACTCACCGATTTGCTTTTTGTAGGACTTTTGTTCTTGCTGCCTTTAGGGCGTCCCCGAGGTCTTTTTGGCTTTGGCTCTTCAGGCTGAAAAATAGATAAGTATGTATTACTAACAACATCTTGATACTTTATCTAATTGACTTGTCTTAGGCCTAAATACATTCAAGATTACACACGGAAGTGGGGGGTTATTTGAGATTTTGAAACTTCTTGATACTCATACCATGAAATTTTTAAATTGAGATTTCAAATGTTCGTCTTTTTTTTCTGCAATATGTAGGCTAATTATAAATCGAGACTGCGGCATTTACAAGTGGAGGCAGAAACCGGAGTACCCGAAAATCACCCCCTAATGCTCATCACTAACTGAGTCTTCCATGCATACAATATCCCATTATGTTTTTGATCTTAGGGCATTATATATGGCTCATGTGTAGACTAAATAAGGCAGCACAGTGAGTTAATTACAGGATGATGCAGAAGACAACTTCTAAAGGCATCATCAGCTACAGCTCCTGTGGCTCCTGCTCATAGGCCAAAGCAAATCTGAACTTGGGCTCCCCTCCATCTATAATGCTTCCTGATGCAGATGTAAGTCTATGAGTAAGCCTAACCTGTCAGCAACTACAAAGAGGTCAGTGACCACTTTTGCTCGCTAACCAAATACTCCACTGGTACAGTGGACATCCCTCTCTGAGTTTGATCTTAAGGCACACATATTCCATCTCATCCAAAATGGAGGGATGCAGATTGCTTGACCTAACTGTCAGTAACTTCTCTTGAGTTATAATACAGGGAGGCCATCAGCACTCACTTTTGCTCGCTAACCAAATATTCCACAAGTACAGTGTCCCTCCATGAGTTTGATCTTAAGGCGTATTCCAGCTCAGCTAGAATGAAGGGACCATTAAAAGGATGCAGATTGCCAGGGCCCTGTCATAAAACGCAACCTGATAGGTTGACCTGGTCCAGAGGGAGTCAGGCTTGGGATGAGCAACGTGGGAACATGGGACTCTGGCACAGTGAGTGAGGGTGGATGTCTGGCAGGTAGCACCATTATAAGACTTGCTACAAGTCTGTGTTAACCCTTCCAATGCTAAGGCTACTTTCGTCCGAAGCTCACAGATGCAAAGATTTTTGAAAACCATCCAAACCCTGTCATGTTGGTACTCATTAGAAAGCTCCAGCGGAGCACTCTCAGATGAGTACCCATTTGCCAGGGGTTGAGTCATTTTTCAGGATTTTTGCATCATTTTGTATTGACCAGCAGCTTAAAAGGGTTAACTGGCTCTTCTAAGAGTCTCATTGATTTACCCTGAAAAGATTTCATCCTTAGTTTAGTCCTGTATCAATCCTCAAGGGGACACTCTAGAGCTGTGTTTTAGTTTCTAACTGCAACTTGTAAAAACTGTGCTGCCATCTTTAGGTTGAGAGAGACATCACACCTATCCAGTAGTGGTGGCAGCATGGCATTAAAACCTCACTCAGCCTGAGAACCAGGGTAGAAGCATCACTGCACCAGATAGCACATTCATTCACACAATGCAGACTCTACTGGGCATAACTGCAATCATGATGAAACCTATGCAACATTCTTTCAAACATGCTGAACTATATAGTAAACATTCATCCAAATGGACTATGGGACATTCCTTCAAATATGCTGACACTATATGGGACATTACTCCAAACATGCTGACACTAAATGGGATATTCCGCCAAACATGCTGACACTATATGGGACATACTGCCAAACATGCTGACACTATATGGGACATTCCGCCAAACATGCTGACACTATATGGGACATACTGCCAAACATGCTGACACTATATGGGACATTCCGCCAAACATGCTGACACTATATGGGACATACTGCCAAACATGCTGACACTATATAGGACATTCCGCCAAACATTCTGACGCTATGTGGGACATTCGTCCATGCTGAAACTATATAGGACATTTCTCCAAACAAGCTGACACGAAAATGGCACATTCTTTCAAGAAAGAGACTAGGATATTCCCCCAAACATGCTGATATTCTATGGGACATTCCTTCAAACATGCTGACATTATATGGGAATTTTTTTCAAACATTTTGACAGTTTGTGGGACATTCCTCCATACATGCTGACACTAGAAGGGATATTCCTTCAAACATGCTGACACTTTATGATTGCAAATGTTTGGGCACCCACAATCCTGGCTAAGGCTGTGATCTATAATATGGTCTGGGGGTAAGAACCAACCTCTTTAGTGTGATATGTTAGTGTGGCAGCCTCAATGGACACTGGTCATAGAAATCAGAAATGCCTATGCAGTGGTTCCCCCTTAGTGAAACCTACCATTGTATTACATAACTTTGGTCTGTCCTTGGGCAAGGCAGTTTATTCCATTTTGCCTCAGTCTACCCAGCAGCAAAAATGGGTACCTAGCATTAATAAGGCAGTGCTTAGAGCCTGTGCACTATATACTGCTAACTGCTCTGGAATATCCCTCGGGGGATTGAAATGGTTTCCGTGTGTACAGTGCCTGCTAGGGGAGGAGGGTCGTGTGCGCACTTCGGTGGATACAAGACTATATAAACCGAATACCTTTACCTTTCTTTACCTTTACAGGCATAAATGGGTTAACAAACACCATGCAACTGCAGCCACTAGATAGAGGGATTGCAGTAAAGGTATCACGCTGTAATACCAGAGATGCATATACAACCATGGACTGGATAGTCTAACTTAGGCCTTCGATGAAGAGAACATAGATTGGTTGCCACAGACCAATTACCATATGGCCAATAACAAAGCCCTGGACACGACTAATCTCGCCTCAACGTGACATCACTAGGAGACAGACAAATGAGGGCTTTCGTATTTTCTAAAGTTAAAGAGAAAGTTGCTTGCGCACATGCGCTGAACAGAACTCTTGAGTGTTTCTCGTCAACACCTGGGCTAGGAGTTATCCCCAAAGCCGAGGCTGTTGAGCAAGATCTGTTGGTTGCACATCCGGTGATCGACATTCTTGCTTAGGCCTAAAAAATGTTTGTTTTCAGTAACAAAAAAATTGCAACCCTTTTTTCTACCTCCAAACTCGCAATCAACAGGATAAGAATACTAGATTATTACTACAGCTTCCATGAAGCATGCCTCGTTTGAAAAATAAATAATCCAAAAAAATCTTACCTACCTACCCAATTCTTTTTTCGGACAATTACAGGAAACAATGTTTTGGGCCTAATTGAAAGGAATGTTGACAATTAATAGTTGTGTTCTATAGAATGGCACTGCTTGTGGCATTGGGTGGAGGGGGAGGGTTTATGAAGAGGGCCAATAATGGTGCACCAATGGCAGGCAGGGAGCAGTGCATGTCAAGTGTATGGTCTTACTGCTATTGAAACCCATCCTTTTGTTACTTGTTCAGGAATACACTGAAATAATCTGTCAACAATGATCGTCCCGCATGGACCTACTTGAAGTCTAGTAACGTTCTCTTGGTCCCCGAAAACAAGACCTGTCCAGATCCCGCAGCTGCACCGACCACGAACGGACCATCATAGAAGTCAGCCATTCATGTTTACCATAGACATGCGAGCACGTGCTTCCTAGTCTTTTAAATGGCCCCTCCCCCTTCTGTAGGCATCTCTGGGATCGACCCCTTAATATGTTACTATATAACTGCTTCATGTGGTTTAGGATAATGACGGTAAGTTACCTCTGCGGGTTGTGGTTTTCGTGGTCGTCCCCGTCCGCGCTTCGGGGTCACTTGTTCCGGTGTCGTGTCCGAATCGGCCATGTCAACTTGCTCTGTTGCTGCTGCTGCAGTAGCAGTGCTGAAGCCGCGGCGGGCGAGCTGCCGAGCACTGTGTATATATCCTCGCTCCCAGCTGATCGCCTACCGTACACACACAAATCACTCCCCAGCACTGCCACGCTGACCTCAATACGGTACGGCAGCGCTCGTGCTCTCCCGAGTACAAGATATTTCTATTTCACAATCACTGTTCTGCCTGCGGGCGACGTCCGTCCTCGAAGGGGCAAGTGTTTCTCCCGTTCTCTGCCGTGCAGTGGCAGTGGTCCCCACGGAACAGATGAGAGGATCTGCCTCTATGTGTCGCCGCGTTTACCTTGGGCTGCCCAGCGTGGGAATGCTCGGGCGAGTGGCGCCAGGCACGTTATAGCTTATACTAGCTGTGTGTGTAAGTGACGAGTAGAGCGTGTGAATGAACGGAACATGATGCCGAGCTTGACTACCAATTCTAGTTCGCCTTGACCCTGATAGAGGGCGCAAGGGGTCGGCTGTATGCATGAGTCAGGTCCCAGTAACGACGGGGAAACCCCCACGCGCCACCCACACCGTACTATTATCACCAGAACACCCACTCCGTACCATAATCTCACATAAGGGTTGTTTGGATTGATCTCATGAATGTCAAATGAATCAATCGCTCGCCGACTCATTTTACTTAAGTGTAGTTACTCCGTGGGCATGGTTTTGGACAACTTATAGAAAGTTGAGTCATTAATTGATGTTAGCCCACTCTATTTCCGCAGAGATATGTGAAATGACCACTAACATGACACATTCTCGACATTCCGACCGAACTAGGAATTCTTGTGGTTTAAAGTTTCAATGATAGATTTCAAAGCGTGAAATGTTGTTTTCCTTCTTCGCTGATGTAAGGTCCATGTGATGTGTTAAGTGTGGGCACCAACTGGGTAAAAACAAACTGAAAACAGAACTGCAGTATAGTTGCGCACTGTTCTGAGCGAATTCCCAGGTTGTGAGGATTCGCATTGGAATGTATGCACTAATGAATGGCGTTGAATAACTTCTCCTGGATCACACATACATTTTTTAAAGAAATTTTGCCTTAAATTCCCACTGGAGAGTGTGTCGGCTGACACAATACTATATATTCTTGAAAATAACTTAGGGTAAAAGCATGAATGCACAATATCATCATAAGACTATGATAAGAGCGTCATAACTTAACCCTTCCAATGCTAAGGTTACTTTCGTTCAAAGCGCAAGGATGCAAAGATTTTTGAAAACCATCTAAACCCTGTCCTGCTGGTATTCATTGTAAAGCTCTCGCCGAATACTCTCAGATAAGTACCCATTTGCCAGGGGTTCATTTTTTTCAGCTTTTTTGCATCATTTCGTATGGGCAAAATTAGCCACCGCCATCATAAGGGTAAAGTCGTATTCATTAGTTTTCCTTCAAATATTTTCCCAAAGATGCATTTGTTAGAAAGAAACAAATGAAATTGGCTTCCCTTTTGTGCATCAACAGGTTAGGGTTGATCAAGACTAACGGAATATATACATAGGTGATAATTCCGCGAGGATCAGTAGACATGTACCTCTCATGTTGCGAAGTGATCAGAAAATCCCCAGGTCTTAAAAGACCATTTCCATAATTATCTCTAAAGGGAAATGTATTATATCTGTTAGTAAAGAAAGCTTTTAATGATAATAGAGACATTTTTACATGATGTAGACATCGTCCCGCCATTGGATTATTCAGTTGGTTTGACATTTCGATTATCGTCACTTTTTCTGCCATAGTGCGTGACTAGTCAGTTGTAAGCGTTGGAGGAACCGGACTACCCGGCGAAAACTACCGCCTAACCCCAAGTCACTGTTTAGTTGTGTCTGCTGATCATGTAAAATTATCTAGTTAGATCAGCTACGTTCCAGGAAAAACTTCATACCGGACGAGGAGAAGGTTCTCTTATGGATGCTTTCTTTGTTCTTGAATAGTATGCATTTGATTTCAGCTAGCCCCGGAAATGCTTAAAGTACAAAGGCGTTCGATCTTGACGTAAAGGTGTTCGGGACAATAAAAAGGGTTCAATGGAATAGGTTCTTTCCACTTGTGCTTGTGATTCTAAACATACAAAAAAGGTGGATGTGATGCATTTCACTTAGCTACCAAAATACAAACTTATTTATTGAACGAATCCGGTTTGAAGCTTCGTTTTTATTCCCCAGTTTCCCTAGGGTTTTTGCACCTGCTCTCTGCAAGAACTGGCGAACATTCTATACAGGGAAACAGCACAGACAACCCTGAGAGGTTCCACGTTGTTTGCAACACGAATATTGGTGTTCTCTTCGGCGAAATGTGCAAGTACTAGAACTACAAGAAAGATGATTATTCACTGCGATCAT
>OZ012687.1:17392742-17486576 GCA_963942565.1 Maea johnstoni
TCTGTCTAGGACCTTGTAAGATCTGGCTGGCTATGGTCCAATCCTAAATGCATGCCGAATGCGAAACAACATCGCTTCAGTATTCCAATACTATTTAGCCTGGGAAATATATCGCCGCTACTTCAACTCTCGCATACATACCAATTTGGAATTCTGGTCAACGTCGCTTTTTCTGCCACTTTGATGCTAAATCGTGAGCAGCCTGTTGTTGGAGAAAATAACAGGGTAAAAACACAAACTTTCCCTCAAGTCAATGGCAACTTCCTGACATGCCCTGAACGGGATTTGAACCATCTACGATGGTGAGAGTCAGTGGCAACGCTTCAGTCCACTCGTGTATCGGGGATGGTCCTGTGAATGCCAAAAACAAAGGTGAACTTTGAGATATTTGTCATATGATATATGTAGTGCCATTGGTTTCACAATGTCAATTGGCAAACTCAAAAAGCAAAACCCAAAACCTTTATATAGGAATTAGGCTAAAATACACGTTTCCTACAATTCGACAAAACCATAGCATTTCATAGTATGTCCTGGGAATTCCTGGGAAGCAGGATGCCACATTTACCCCTCCCCCCTCCAAAACCTAAATATATATAAACGATAAGCATACTACCAGCAAAGTAGCATTCATCGACACACCTGTATCGATCACAATCAATCAAATATCAATAAACCATTCTCTATATACATTGTATCACGTCTTCTTAATAAATCACATAAAATAATGATTGGACATTGACCTAAATCCAATTTTCATCCATGGCATTTACGCTATTCATATATGTACCATATGTCTTTGTTTGTCTAGAAGTTTGACACTTAGCCCCTTGATTGGATGTAAAATTGTCATAATTTTTTAATTGGCGTAAGTATATACCAGTTAATTATGCAGTAAATTATACTGAAGTTGTGACGGGCCACCTGAAATTACCTTGTGTTATCATCTTATAACCCAGACAGTGTTCGATTTTGATTTAAGTATACTTATTGAATGGTTACATGATTAACATCTATATGTGTCACGTGAAATAAAAAGAAACAAACATCAAACATGCATTTTGTTTCAGAAAAAAGAAGTCAAAAAGGCTTTTCTTAGAATGAGTCAGTAATCATGTTATCATTGCTAATTCAGCTTGGAGCAAGTGAAAAAGTTGCTAGAGACTTAGGTTTTTGCTTCCACAGCTGGCTAGCCACGACTATTCCTTAATATCAAAGGAAAAGTTGACAATCAATGCAATTCCAAATTCAGCTATGGTCATTAATATGCTCAAAATGCTACATAGAAAGTACCATCATGGAAGCAACTTGTCATTTGAATTGACCGATGTTATTAGTCAGATGGCATTAAAATTTCACCTAGCAGGTGCACATTTAAACATGCACCCATGGTTGACAGATATAGGTGCATCGGTGCAAAACGGTAAGGATTCACCCCTGAACTCGTGTCTTCTATAAGAGGCACAAGAGGTGCAGGCCAAAGGTATATAGGTTAATATCAATAGTTTGGTATCATGCATTAATATAAAAACTCGACGTTGATTTAATGTCAAGGTATGTGATTAATCAATGAAAAGTGAATCTTTATAGAAAACCGAATTATATTATATTTGAAGAAATCATTCATGTAAATTATTTCATTAATAAGTGGTTAGTGTGAACAATATGATATCATTGTCTAGGTCCACATTTGTTTTTAAACTGGTTTTATATGTTGGCGTAGTTTCAAACACTATAGAGCACGGAATGCAACATGCATCCAGCGAGACCACTCCATATCACCTATCGCCTATACAGAATTTCTCGCATCAATTTAGAAATTTCCACGTGCGTTGCCAAGCGCCCTGGGGAAGCGACGCGAGGATCCAGACGTTCTCTCCTACGTCTAGGCAAAGCGTCTGGGGAAAAGAGGTCGTGGTCTGTTTCAATAATCGAATCATATTTCCACACAGTGTTAGACTCAGCCTTTATGACAGAATATGGTAAATAATCCATGTCGATAGGAATCGATGGCATGGTGCCCACGTTTTACTGACTAGCCTTTCCTACAAAGGTAGTGTTCCATGCATTTGTCAAGATCGACTTGCTCGGCCTATACTTTTTATTGTACATTGTTATCAACGTTATCTGTTTTCTACTTAATCTGTTTCACACAGCTGATATTTTTTGTCGCCTTTCTCCACATGACTTCGTCCTAAAATGCCAGAAAAAGTGACGATAAACGAATTTCGAGATTCCAAATTCAACGTATGATTTATCATTGATTGGATTATGGTCATCGGGGCCAAAGGCGAAAGATATAGAATGGATTTCCATGTCTACTCCATGCATGGGTTTCTTTGCAAGTAATAATGTTTGCCGATTTTCAAATGCCTGTTTCATGCAAAGATTTTGAAGAACATTATTTAGCCCTTGAGCAAACCTAGCGATGAATACAGGTGAACTTGGATATGACGGACTCAATGGGACCAGGAAAATTGGTCCGTCATATGCAAAATCCGTCTTATACTATGACAAATACTTAATATGCATGGGACTGGGACCAAGCATCTTGTCCGTCATAGACGAAAGTCCGTCAGACAGTGGTCTGTCATATCCAAGTTCACCTGTACACCCTAGACATTTAATTGAATTTGAGTTTTTGCACTAGGAAATTTTCTCCAACAATTCAGATTCCCCTCATTGGAAGCTTCGATTGGAGGCTAATGACACCGTGCACGCAATAAACATGGTTCATGGTTTATAATGACCCACGTTTGGAAATGTTTGGCTTTTTGTTGTGTACTGGTTTATAAATTCATAATTAAGTATATATCTCCGAATTCCACTCGTATGGAAACGTTTGAATGTGTATATCGTACAGAAAATGTTTAAATGTGCATCTCTTATTGCAAAAACTGAATTAAATGTGTGTATCGTACAGTGAGTCAATAAAGATATAAATGCCACGGTTTTTACTTGTGTGGATGAAAAGGCGGTGTATTACAAAAAGGCGTTATCACAAAAGCACATATTACTCTCTTGTTGTAACGTAGTTTGTCACCATCCATTTCTTCGGCTCCTCGGGATCTTCAACAAATTGTTTACCACTGGAAATGCCAATTACTCTTTTATGTCAAATTAGTCATTTTCGGACAATTTACCCGCCATAAATGCATGATTTCCAATCAATTTCCACGGCTGTATTGATTAAATCACATTAAAATGGTATTACCATATATGCTTTCATTATGAAAATAACAAAATAGTATCAATACCAGTTGTTAAAATAGCTTACAATACGTATTCACGACTGGTAGGCTTTTGTCATTTCAGCAGCTAAGGGCATACTGCAATGAGATAGAGATCCTATTCATGAAATAGATATTCGTATTTTTACCATGGGTTCCACTTTTTTTACATGCTGGGTGATCACATATGGCACCTCACAACGACACACGCCTATATCAACTGTAACACTCTTATGTAAGCTGAGCGGAGATCGAACCCAATCACTTCAAAACAGTTCACAATAACACCAAATATAGCAGCAGAGACCCCCAAAAATGGCTTATTTTAGGAGTAACCCCAACCGGCGGAAGCTAAGAACCTCAGGATTCAGAAACTGTGTGATGCTGGAACAGAACATTTGTTGTTGGGGTCCATCCCAAAATCTGGTCATGTGCTGCTACATGTGCACCACTAAGGCCACTACTTTTCTCCGCCCTAAGTCACCCCGACGGTGGTAAGGGCTGGGGTAGACGTACCATGGGTTATGGTAGCCGATTCGGAAATAAAATAAGCATTTCTGAATATCCTAAAATATCGAGTTATGTTCATAATTAAATTTCGAATATTTTTAATTAATTTTTGAATATTCCTAAATTATATAAGAACTTCTAAGCATTCAATAAAGTTAATAATACACATTCCTATTTCATTTACGAATAGCATTAGAAAAATCAAGCGAGTATTAGAAGTACATGTACATGTATTCATAATTCAGTTACGGACATTCCTGTATTGATTCATGAATATTCATGAACCAATACGGAATGCCCCCCAATTGTTGAAGAATATTCTCCAACGAATTAGGAATATTGCATTACGAATGTTCGTATGGTGCTTAATAGATTCCACTTCTACTAGTCCAAGAGCCAGGGCACTTTTTAATGCCCCGAGTCCGCCAAAAGGATGAAGGGCTGTTTCTAAGCCAAAATTTTGTGCTCTATCTAAAAATCCATTTCTTACGGTCCACTGACTTGACGAAAGGGGTGATAATTGAGGTTTTTGGTGTTTTTGGGTTGAAAAAGTGCATTTTCCCCCAAAATTCGTTATTTTTTTTCCTTTTAGCCCACCTTGGCAAGTGAGGTATCAAAATGAAGGCAATGGTACAGGCAATCTATTGCAGCACATTTTTTGGAAATCAAAGTTATTTCGGTGGATTTAGGACTTGTTTTTGTTGGAAAATAGGCAAAAACGTTATTTTTTCATATTTTTGTTAATTTCAAGGCGATCTGGCTACTCGATAGATTGCCTGAACCAGCTCTACTGGCACTAAAAAACTTGTCTGAGATCTTAAGTTGTTCCTAGTAATACGTTTAAGGAGATTGACTCATTCTGATGCCTGCTATAACACTTTAAATAAAAGGACATATATTTGGCTAATTGTCTGTATATGTTGTATGTAATGTCAGGTTGTCAATTCATAGGAATATAAGCTACAGAATAGAGTAGGCATTGAAATTTGTGGCAATAGTGCTTTACTGAATATATGTTTAGGGAAAAGGAAATAGAATTTAGTTATTTTCAAAATGGTTGCCATGGTAACCAATGATCAAATCAAATTGATTAAAATTGAGATTAGTTTAAGCCCGTGATAGGCAACTCAGGATGTGTTGATTTCCCTTTATATCCTTTACAGGAAGTTCCTTTCATCTATTGATATTGTAACTGGTGGCTCTTGTCACTTACAAGTGGCTCCCTCTATAGAAATTCTGTGTTACTAAATGTGAACCCCACAGAACATGTGCAGAAGAGCAGAGGTGATAGAGAGATCAACACATAGGGTGGATACTTCTCATAAAAGTAAGTACAGACTCTATCAAAAACCTCATTCAACTATATATTGAAGTTATGAACAATTTAAGTATCCCCAACTGAAACACTTAATAGTGCTGATGTTAATCATAAATAACATATCAGTTACTCTTTTGTCATTTTTATTTTAAATTTCACTTTGTTACCTGGATTCTACTTAAGAATATCTTTATACCTTTTTCAGAGTTTTCACCATGGCAACAGGTAGCAGCTGCAAATGTGTCATCCATGTTGGTCCAGCTTTAAAGGAAGATGTCAAGCCATTTGATGACAGGTCATGGTTTAAATTGATGGAAGCTAAGACTGCAAGACAAACAAAACTATGTACTTCCAAATACACAGCTCTGTGTGAGCAGCTTCCAGATATCTATGATGCAACAATCGGTTATCATTCTACCTGCTACAAAAATTTCACTGCCTTCAGAAGAATTGAACCAACCAGACCAGAAAGTGAGCACCGAGAAAATGTCCTAAGGTCTGATGCAACTCTGGGGACAGCATCATCGTCTGGTATTTTCCCAAACAAATGCATCTTTTGTAATCGTGTGCGCCTGAGAGTAAAAAACAAGGATGAGAAACTTGGAATTTGTGAGACCAGGGAAGCAGAGATGTCTATAAAGGCAGCGGCAACAAGGCTAAACGATTCTCTTCTTTTGTCTAAAATCACTAACACAGACTTTGTTGCAAAAGAAGTCAGGTATCATCATTCCTGTCGCAGAAACTATTTACACAAAGCATCCCTTGAGGAGCCTGCCATGGGTGATGAAAATGTTGATAACCGGGCCCTTCATGCCCAGGCATTTGAAAAGCTTGCAGAGTACATCAGTGATTCAGTGATTGAAAACTGTCATGCAGAGTTTATGCACTCAGTACATGCTCGCTATCTAGGCATCCTTGAAGATTTAGGTGGCCAAGGTACAGGTTATAAAGTTTGCAAGCTAACTGAAAAGATATCCAAATACTTTGGTTCTAAAGTTAAAGTTGAAAACTACAGTAAGAAGGAAGGTAATGTGCTGTACCGAAGTGATATGGACAAGCAAGTAGCTATTGACTATGCCAAAACCTATGCCTCATCTGACCATGGCAAAATTACTGAAGCTGCACTGATAATCCGATCAGCTGTGTTGGCCCTAAGAAGAACATGCAAGCAGTTACCTGATCCACTAACCCCTGGTGCCCTGGCAGAGGGTCAAGCTGAACCCCCTGATGTTTTGAAACATTTCTTCACAGTGTTGTTCACGGGGTCAGGCAAGCAAGTTTCAGACACCCGTACAGAAAGATTGGTTGGATCTGCTGCCCAGGATGCTGTATTTGTGACCACTAGAGGTGTGGTGAAGCCAGCGAAACATCTTTGCTTAGGACTTGGTTTGAAAAGCCTCACTGGTAGCCGTAAAGTTCTAGAAATCATGAACCATTTTGGTCACTGTGTCAGTTATCATGTTGTTGAAGAGCTTGAAACGAATCTGGCTACTACAGTTCTGAACAAAGAGAAAGCAACTCCATATGGCATGTTGCTTGAGTCAGGTTTAGCAACTAGTGTTGCATTCGACAATTATGATGAAAATAGTGAGACATTATCTGGTGAGGGTACCCTGCATGACACAGTAGGCATTTGCATTCAAAATTGCACTTCTAACAACCCAGATATTCTTACATGTACGGCAAGTCAAAGTCAATACACTGAAACAAGTAAAAAAAGGAAACGTTCACTCGAAATTGAAGAAAAAGAACTTGAGCCTTACAGAAAGAAGCCGAAACTAACATCATTTAACTATCGAATCTATCATGGTGATAGTCCACCAAATCTACCCATTATGAAGCACAGAGATGTGCTTTGGATGGTCTCGGTATCCGAGTGTGAGACCACACCCATGTAGGTGGGATGGAACTCTTGTGTGACCAATGACATTCTACCTCAACAGAAGATTGGATACATGGAGAACTTGAGCATGCCACCTACAAGGCTTGATGTGGTTGTAGAAACTATGAAAACTGCACAAAAGGTTGCTAATGAATGTGGTGAACAGTATGCCATTGTCACCTATGACTTAGCAATAGCTAAACCTGCACTTCAGATCCAGTCTGAGGAGGCTCCAAGATTTGATGATGTCTTTATCTGCTTTGGCGCATTTCATGTTATTCTAGCATATTTTGCTGGTATTGGATATCTGCTAGCAGAGTCAGGGGGTCCACAGATCTTGAATGATACTGGAGTGTTGGCTGCAGGTTCTCTCAATGGGTTCATTACTGGAAGACATTACAATCGATGCAAACGACTCCATCCAATGCTGGCAGCCTGTGTTCAGATACTTCACTTCAAGCGGTTCCTACGTTTCCATGGTGCTTTACCGGAGACTTTCATGAATCAGTTACAGGAGTTAAACAAAGACCTCTGTCCAGACAAACTGAATGAACTAGAAACCTCAGAAGATTACCAGAGGTTAATGCAGCAGTATGACAAGTTCACAGACAAGACAAGGGCTGGGGAACATGGTCTCACTGCCAAGTACTGGATAATGTATGTGGACCTAATAGAAATCTACCAACTTTTTAGTCGGGCGATTCGAACCAATGACTTGGACTTGTACACTTACTGTCTCAGCAAAATGACAGTTATATTCTTTGCAACTTCCCGACCGAATTATGCTCGATACATGGTCAGGTATCACCTAAACCTACTAAATATTGATCACACACATCCTGGAGTGAAAGCCATGTTCACAGCAGGTGCCCTGTCAGTAAGGCGGACCAGCAAGTCATTTACAAGGACAGCTGTGGACCTCACTTTAGAACAGACTATTAATGCTGACGCAGCCTCACGGATGACTGGGATATCTGCTTTTACCCAGTCCACTGATGCTCGACGTAGGTGGATGGTTACCCACACCATGCGCACTGCCCTGACCAGTCATCTACTGCAAATGGCAGGCATCACAAAGAATGATGATGCGACACGTGACTTAGCACAGCATCGCATTGTGAGAGACAATGCTGATATCAAGAAAATTCTCACTGGTATTACCGGTACGATGGATCCCTTTGATGAGAAACTTGAGCAGGATAAGCTCTACTGTCTTACTACAGGAAAGGCCACCTCAAAGGAAGTTCAAGAAGAACTCAACAGTTGCCAAGAAATTGGCTTGAAGTGGTATGAGGAGTTTCAACAGGGTTGCATCAAAGATCCATCCCGTTTCGAAAAACCCATCAAGAGACGGAAGGTGAAGAACTTTGCATCAGATGCATTAGCTGTCAAGATGACCCTCAAAGATAGGAAGATCAGGGAACTGAAAGGAACGCGTGACCTATTTGGTCGCTTACTCTACCTAGCTGCTAGTAACAAACTAGATTTGGAGGTGGTTTTCAGCTTCCCACTTACCCCAGTACCACTTTCACTGGCAGGAGTTGATGGATCAATCAACAAAACAGATAAATCCAAACTCATGCATAAGCTGGAGGACAAAATCGAATCTACTAGTCCTGATGCTGTGGATGCCTGTGCAGTAGATGCGATGTTTCTGATAAGAAGCATGAAAAATCTGCCAACAACATATGGTGCAGTATCCAGAGCAATCCTGAGCAAGATCATGTGTTTTGGTGAAAGGGTGGACTTTGTTTGTGACACCTACAACAGTCCTTCCATCAAGGATTTTGAGAGAAGTGCTCGTGGAGTAAGAGAGCAGCAGTTTGTCATCACTGGGCGAGACCAGAAGCGTCCCAGAGACTTTAGTGTGGCATTGCAGTCTAGCCACTTCAAGACTGGATTCTTGCAGTTTCTAGCAGATGACTGGAAAAGGTCCGAATTTGCTGATCTTATACGTGGTCATACCCTGTATGTTGGAGTGGACACCAGAGGTTACAAGTATGAAGTTGATGGTGACATTGTTACAAGAGAGGAAGTACTCTCCCTGGCATGCAATCATGAAGAAGCAGACACCAGACTGGTATGGCATGTGAAGCACATTGATGAGACAAAAGGGGCCTGCAACGTAGTGGTGCGAACCTGTGACACAGATGTGCTTGTCATATTTTTAGCACATGTGCATTCCTTCTCCAGCAGAATCTGGCTAGACATTGGACTGAGTACCAATAACACTAGAAGATTCATTAATGCTACTCAGCTAGGTCAGGAAATAGGACCAGAAGTGTGTGCTGCCCTACCCGGGTTCCATGCATTCACAGGTTGTGACTATACAGCAGCATTTTCTAGGAAGGGTAAGGTGCGTCCCCTAAATCTAATGGAAAAATCAGAAGAGTTCATAGATGCATTCAAATACCTGGGCAGTTCCTCATCAATCCCCTCACAAGTGCTCTCCAGAATTGAATCATTTGTTTGCCAAGTCTACGCCAAATCACAACTGACCAGTGTCAACAAGGCTCGACTTGAACATTTTCAGCAACACTTCTCTCCTAAGAAGAAATCACAACCACTATCGAAGATCAAGGGAACTGATTCCAGCCAGATGCCTCCTTGCAACTCAGTCCTAATGGAGAAAATCAAACGTGCAAATCTAGTTGCTGGTGTGTGGAAAAAGGCAATTCTAGCCTGCCCAGCAACTATGGACCCTGAAGAAAATGGTTGGATTTTAGAAGGCAATCAGTACAAAATCCACTGGTTTGAGGGCAGGCAAGTGCCTGAAGATGTGTGCACGTATATAGCAGACTTAGAAGAGGATGACGATGATGACATCCATTACAGCTCTTCATCAGATGACTCTGACAGTGATTAGAGCAAACAGGTACTTAACCCATTCTTCCTCAGAGAATCAGGAAGGAATGATAAATGTAAAAAATAGTTTGTATGTAATTCATGTCATTCAGTACTTTTTGAATGGATGCCGTAGATTTCAACTACCACAAATCTCCATAAAATACTTTGATGATGACTTTATTTCAGAACTACGACAAAATTTATCAGACCACCAGGGTCTTCTGGGGATGAATGTGTAAGAGGAACAGGTGAAATTTTAGGATGTGTCCACATGAGAAATGTGCTAAACAGGCTAACGCTAGTCAGCTTGACTATAAGAGAATGCTTTGATCATTGGTTACCATGGCAACCATTTAGAAAATAACAATGCTATTTTTCTTCCTTAGAATACATTTAATAAAGCACTAATCACACAAATTTCAATGTTTATTCAATTATGTAGCTTGTACTCCTATGTATTGACAACCTGACATTACATCGAACATATACTGACAATTAGCCAAATATATGTCCTTTTATTTAAAGTGTTATAGCAGGCATCAGAATGAGTCAATCTCCTTAAACGTGTTACTAGGAACAACTTAAGATCTCAGACAAGTTTTTTAGTGCCAGTAGAGCTGGTTCAGGCAATCTATCGAGTAGCCAGATCGCCTTGAAATTAACAAAAATATGAAAAAATAACGTTTTTGCCTATTTTCCAACAAAAACAAGTCCTAAATCCACCGAAATAACTTTGATTTCCAAAAAATGTGCTGCAATAGATTGCCTGTACCATTGCCTTCATTTTGATACCTCACTTGCTTAGGTGGGCTAAAAGGAAAAAAAATAACGAATTTTTGGGGAAAATGCACTTTTTCAACCCAAAAACACCAAAAACCTCAATTATCACCCCTTTCGTCAAGTCAGTGGACCGTAAGAAATGGATTTTTAGATAGAGCACAAAATTTTGGCTTAGAAACAGCCCTTCATCCTTTTGGCGGACTCGGGGCATTAAAAAGTGCCCTGGCTCTTGGACTATACCTGCCATATAAAAATAGAGGGTCCCTATACGCAGGATTCTCCGAATGCGTCCATAGACGAGAGCATGAGTATGTGCTCGCTTCAATCAAATAACAAGTTGCCAATGACTTTTGTTGTTTTCACCGACATTCCGGCTTCCTTCATACTCTATTAGTTCTCATAATCACCAGGCCAATTTTCATCATGGATCCGCATTTTACTGAGCTTACTGGTTTAAAACAACCTAGAGATACATTCCAATTGCATGTTTATTGCGATACGCAGTGTATAATAGTAGGTCGCAAGTATTAAATGCTAATTGGTTGTTTTTAAACCATTCTAGTCCTGATATACTATTTTACGTAAATTCGGCTGTCTTGATGTTAGATTTGATTTGGAATAGTGTGCTTAGTAGGAGTGAGAAACTTTCAATGCATCTGACCAGGAAGTATAGACTTAAATTATATTAAATCATATAGTTCCTGATCTGACCCTCTATACACCTTAATGTTGACCAAATTCTGAATTGTATGGATTTTTATGATGTCCATTGCTTTGAATTATATAATCTATTTGAATGTATTTTTGAATATAATTGGTCCATTATAAGCCTTTATGGCTGGTTAGATTTTAGTTATATATAATGATTGCATTAATCTGGATTGGCCGACAATAAACTATCTATCAACAACAACTAACCTAACCAGACATTTTTTTAATGCTGCAGTCGTGAATGGGTTAAATGCGGTCAGCAATGTTACCTCACCAAGCACCGCAGACAACCAGTTGGAACCAGAGAGGAATCACACTGCCTGCAACACCAAGTGATGCCAACTGGCTGCGGCCGGATTCTCCACCATATGTTAACACATTTGCATCGGATGCGCGCACAACTTAAAACTCAACTCATCAAGCAGTCATACATGAACAAATACTTGAGGAGGGAATGTTAAAACATACCAAGAGCAACAGCTTCCAGTCAATTCTTTCTCGAAATAGTGTTTTGTAATTTAGATCTTCCAATATACATTAGGGCAGGTGTATGCTGCCGTTGAGATCGGGCATTGTTACGGTCTGCTGCGGCAGAAGTGTTTAGCATTCACACAGGCAAGAGTGAGAGGACGTGTAACCCACCCTTAACAGGAACTGCGATACTAAGGGAAAGGAGGCAGTGGCGCCGTCCATGCAAAGGAGACTAACAGGAACATCTTAAAGATGCTTTAGACACTAACAAGTTGATTTTGAACGACAGGCTGCTGTAACTAAGTTTTTGCTCGAAGGTAAGTGTGAGTATTTATTCACTTATTACTCGGTATGTGCAAATATACATCGCACAGTATGATGCATTGAAATCTAAAGCTCGTAAAATGTTTCTCCACATGTGTTTATAATTTGTAATTTGCTGTGGTCCAGTTGTAGTGACTGCCAAACAGAAATCTGCCTCAATTGCAGTCTAGCAACCAAGCAATCGATCACCACCATGGTGAACGTCATAAATGTTATACCAGATGGGGATCAAGGAATGGATTGGAAAGATTGAATAAAAGTGATCATCTTATATCTTTTTTTTGAGATTATATTTTGTTTATAAATGTTCAACCCGGGCTTCTACTGGATATTTACGTTAACTGATTAATTTATTTTCCGTTCTTACCAATAAATTTGTATTTGCTATGATTTTATATTTTGATATAGTCAATAAACATAGACTACAATACAATTGCAAAGAACACGATACCTGGTGAATTACCGGTACCTGCTGACTACTGCCGTCCTAGAGGGACCAGTATCCATGCTTACCGAATAGACCATTCTCATTAAGTAGTCCAAGAGCTCGTGCACTTTTATTTAACTGTCTGATGCCGAAATGTTTGAGGGTGGTTTCCAGACCAATCCATTTCTTGGAAACGTCAGGTGGTGGGTTATGAGTGAAATCAGCATTTTTGCGTGATTTTGGCACTTTGTATGTTAACTTGCATAACGTATCAGAGTCAGATCATGACAAATGTGGTATCAAGTTGAACCTCTCAAAGGTGGGAGTTCATTCATATGTAGTTCTTGGTAGTTTCATTGGTTGCCATGGCATCGGGAGCCAAGAATTAATCAAAAAAGAGGGAAAATGGACATCTTTTGTAATTTGTGTGATACTTAAGTGTCATTTACCCCCAGTCAACACACCTAAGGACTTCAGTATGGTCATTAAAAACTTCATAGCCCTTTTCTTGATCAATTAATGTCAATCAAATATGACTAAAATATTTTTGGTCTGACGTACAGGCTTTTGAAAATGGCGATACCGCAAATGAGGGGTCTGTTCACAATATGGCTTAAAATGAGTCATTTCATCATATCAGTGTCAGATCAAGGCAAATGTGGTACCAAATTGAAGCTCTCAACCGTGGAAGTTCATTCACGTGTAATATGGGAATTATCAGTGGTTTCCATGGCAACAGTAGATTAGATTAATCAAAAACAGAGAAAATCTACATTTTTCTAATTTCTGTGATAATCAAGTGTGATTTTCCATAAGTAAATACACCTTTAGACGTCAGTATAGTTATTAATTTTTTTCTTGCTCATAGGCAAGTCATGCAAATCTTATTTGACTAGGATATTTCAGGTCTGAATAGAGTCCTTTGAAAAAGACAACTATGCGAATGCGTTGTCTTTCCACAATAGGGATCCGCCGTGGCCTAGTGGTTACGATGCCTGGCTCTCAAGCGTGAGTTCGCAGGTTCGAGTCCCCGCTGGATCCTCAAGCGGGTCGGCCTGGTTGCTATATAAATGTGCGGTGCTGTGGGGGGACTGTCTATGGTCCTTCTGCAACTGAAAGACCCCTTAGAACTATTCGTGAAGAGTAGGGAATTTCTTCCCGGTTCTGGGTTACTATCTCGTCGCGATATGACCTAAGCTGTTGAAAGCGACGTAAAACCCAATTCCTTCCTTCATTCATTCTATCCACAATATGGCTTAAAGTTACTGTTATCTTGATTCATCTACTCTCTCCTCTGAAAGGGCACTTCTTATGGTATTCTGCTAAATACATAGTCTTCACATAAAAAATATTTTTGTTTAATATTAGTATTTTAATAGATAGTGAAATGACTGTGCGGTTATTAGAGGCTTCAAACTAAAATGCTCATAGTTCAAAATTTCTCTTTTAAATGGAAATTTGTTAAAGGTTAAATTTTCACCTGCTGCCAAATTAATTTAGAAGTTACTAGAAAAGTACCCGTCCTTCGGACGGAAACCATCGTATTTCTTATAGAGGCAAACATATCAGGGCACCCAGATATCCTTGGGACCAAACATTTAGGGCCACCTATTACCAGTATATGTATCAATAATTCAAGAAGCTTGGCAAACAGTCATACCATTGATATATAAGATCATGGGTTATTACACCGGCTGTAATGAAGAAGATGGGGCATCACTGATATATCTAATTCTAATAATTTAAAGTTAAAGTATATGTCATTTGTATATATATGTCTGTTTGTCCGTCTGTCCATCCATCCATCCGCCCCTGCCCCTTCTCTCTCTCTCTCTCTCTCTGGTATACCATTGATAAATATGAGTATGGGTTATCAAACCGGCTGTAATAAAGATGGGGCGGTGTACGTTTATGATATCACTGATATATCGAATTCTAATCATTTCTACTCATAAACTATTTTCGAAGTAAAAGTATAGTGTACAGCATTTCATTTGTGTATTGATCTGTCCGTCCCCCTACCCCCTCCCCCTCTCTCTCTCTCTCTCTCTCTCTCTCTCATGAAGAAGATGGGGCGCTGTACGTTTACGATATCACTGATATATCGAATTCTAATCATTTCTACTCATAAACTATTTTCAAAGTAAAAGTATGGTGTACAGTATTTCATTTGTGTATCGATCTGTCCGTCCCCCTACCCCTCCCCCCCCCCCCCTCTCTCTCTCTCTCTCATGAAGAAGATGGGGCGGTGTACGTTTATGATATCACTGATATTTCTAATTCCAACCACTTCTATTCAAAATTAATTTTAAAGTAAAAGCATGGCATAAAGCATGTCATTTGTATATCGATCTGTCTATTTGTCTGCCTATCCATCCGTCCGTCCGTCCGTCCACCCCCTACCCTCCCCCCTCTCTCTCTCTCTTGTCTGTATCTCTTTAACTCTCGCACCCTCTCTCTCTCTCTCTCTCTCTCTCACATACACACAGTATCTCTCTCTCTCTCGTCACACCTGAAATGACTATAAACTATCTCAGCAGTATGCAGTATTCACTCAGTATGCACTAAGTATTGTCTCAGTTGCGACCTCCCTGAGGTGCGACCAGCACAGCGTTCTTACGGCAGAGGGGCTCCCTTGACGCTGCCCGGACAACCTATAACTATTGTGAGGTGTTAGCTGTTGTGTTAGTGTACCTCGGACCTCCCGGAGATCTATACGAATATAGAAATCAGCTTCAAAAGCACCTTTTTGATTATATTTTTGAAATTTGTTTACGTTAAGAACCATCTAGATACACTCGTCCACCAAACTGCCAACTCAGAATTAGGCAAACAGGCGCGGCAATGGAGATCATGCGTTGCAAAGGATTGGGTCTCCTCTCTTATAATATAGATGTCCACCTCCAGATGATCCATTGCAGATGATACAGGCAGGATCGCATGCTTCCATTTGCCAGCTATTAGGTTAGCCCGACTTACTTTCTGTACCAGCACTGAGTAACATGGTGGAAGCTGGCTTGAATCTGCTCCCTTTTAATATCTTACTTAGCTAGTGGTTTTGGACACAAAGGCCAACAACTTCATTAGGATGGCCTTGAAGCCTCCACAAAAGGTCAGTGGAAGGTTGACCATGCTTCGCGCAATTCCCAGCTGACGATTGGAAAATGATATGATATGGCATGCAAAGCACATCAACCAAAACATGAGAAACTTCACTATTGTCCTGCAGTCATGCAAGACTCTAGATAGGTTTTCTCAGCAACTATGTCAACCTTAGAAACCTTTGTTTGTCATATCTATGGCAAGCCTATCAGTGAAAAAATCCAGGTACGCCCTTTTCCAATAGCATTATGCTCCTAGGAGGGTATCAAAACCACTAGCTTAGATAAAGAGAGCAGATTCAAGCTAGCATCAACCATATTACTCGGTGCTGGTACAGAAATTAAGGCAGGCTAACCTGCAATCTGCAATGGATCCTCTTGACAGTGGTTGGATTTTGAAGAATGGACAGTACAAGATTAACTGGTCTGAGGGAGTGGAGATTCCAGATGACACATGCAATCAACTATATAATAGCACAGAGGAATCAGACAAAGCTGGAAGCTCTAAGCAATCATGGGATGAATTAGATACTAATATCAAGTAAAGGAACTTTTGGTCTACTGACTATTGAAGACTTTTGGCAATGTATAAATTATAATGAAGTAAACATTTCCTTTTAAAGGGAAAAAGTGAAGTGAGACACATAAGTGTCAACATTCCAGAAACTGCAGCATATGTCTATCAAAGTTTCCTCATCTAATTTGGCAGCGGTTTTAGATTAATGGATTTCAATGACCACAAAGCTCAGAATCTGTCCAAAATTTATAGGATTTATCATCAGCCAATCTGAGTGAGTGATGATCGACTAAAAATCGCAGTTGGTAGATGCGCAGTTTTCCTTAGTTGGTCTTGGCTTGTTCAAGGGTTCTTGCCTCCATCAAACTACCTGGGGGCTACCTAGAATCTTTATTAGGAGCACATATATATAATCAATCTATTGATCCATTTTTGTAAATGAGCTCTTAAAATATCACCCAGAGCCCTTAGTTATACTTGTTTCAGTTATGCATGATTTTAATTAAGATGTTGCAGGCTTTTGTGCAGTCTATCAATCCATCAATAGGCCAATTCAAGATACACATTTCTGAAGCTCTTAGCTACTATTCCAGAAAAGTCAAAATCTTTGCATTGTAAAGGCTAATATTAAACCAAGGACAAAGAATACAAGGATTAATTAATCAATTTGATTAATCTTGCAAGGAATTTCTTTTCACAACAGTTTCCTCAGTAGGAGCAGGTGCAATTGTACCACTGACTTTAATCCTAATAAATGGTGTCTGTATCCCGTTTGCGTGTCTTCCTCCAATATTTATGAGATTGAAATAGGGGTCAGCAGAAAATGGGTAAGGATTCTCAGGGGTGGGATCCTCTCCATTTGCCAAGTGTTGTAATGGATGGGTATTTTGTCAAAAAGTCAAAAAGTTCTCAAGAAGTGTCGTCTTCATAGATCCTACTTTTGAGAATCTGCTAGGAAGACGGTATTGCTACGGTCACATATACGTAATGCAATTCACATCTCAGTTGTACATACGTGCTCTGACAACTTTGAGCATTACTCACCAATTTAATATTTGATGAGACATTATTACATCTTTCAGGAAAAGTATCATTAAATATCTAACAAAAATGCCTGTAACAATATGCTGATGCGAAGGAGTCAAAAACACACACTAATTTTGCGTGGGTCTCTATTTTGCGAATGCGTAAAGTGGGGATGGGATCCTCAACATCAGATATTACGTAAAATATGTGTATATAGTACGATTATATGTATAAAGTGCATCTTTATCGCTTAAGATTAAGGTCGCCTGATATTAGAATTTATGAGTAATTTTGAATCATGAACTTTGTCTGATAAGTGTTATAAATGTATTTCATTGTCTGACTCTTTCAGATATTTGAAAATGGAAGCGTCCAAGATGAGCCTTGAAGAGATGTGCATTGCGCATGAGCTGGTACGGCCCCTAGGGAAGCTTGAGAATAGCTACGTGCTCTACCATGACCACGGCATCAGCATGATCACCTACAAGCTCAACCTGCACTCCAAGGTCCCTCTAAGCGAGCAGACCCTCCAGCAGACTCTGGGCTATCTCCAGCAAAGCGTGCCCCAGCTGAGACTGCGCATCACTGAGTACGAGGACCAGAACCATTTCCAGTTCATGGAGGAGGACGTGGTGGACCTAGAGGTACTGGAGCAGGATGAGTGGATTGAGACTTATGAGGACATGCTGAACAAAACACATTATAACACAGCTACAGGTACGTATTCTGCTGAACAATACACATTATAACACAGCTCCAGGTACATATTCTGCTGGATTATATACGTTATAACACAGCTACAGGTACGTATTCTGCTGAACAATACACATTAGGCGACGGTTAATTGATATATTGGTTCCCGGATTCTTCCCGGACCAATTTTATAGGGTCGGGAGGGAGGTAAATAAAAATAAAGTTGATTTAAAAAAATATTTTTTTTACGTGGAAATGCTTAGTGGGCAAACAGTCGGGAGGGAGGTATAAAGAAATAAAGTAATTTTAAAGTACTTATGTTCTGCTCTGGGCAGACTGGGACCACTATGGAAATAAGTTTCTTTTTTAAACTTTTAGTGTATATATCCTGTCTGGTTAGAATTCTATTGCATAGCAGAATAATGACTCTCCATCTAGTCACCGTTATACATGATTTTTATGTGCAAAATGCTATGTAATACACATCTTACTAGACCGAATAAAATCAAATCAAAGGTGTTTCGATTTCCCAGGCAGATGGGGAAACCTCATGGCCGTGGGATACTTCCCAATCATCGCTCAAAATTTCAAAACTTGCATGACGCACCCATGCATTTCTCAATTAAAATCCTTATTTTAACAGTGTCAAAGTAATAAATAGTTTTGAAGCACTTAACGTTTACTATCTACTTAATTTTTTGAACCAAATACGGATTATTTACTGATTTAAAAGTTAAAACTTACTCACATTATTTACCAGCTTGTCTCTACGTTCGTGCCAAGGTAGAAAGGTTGACGAAAGTAGGAGGGTTACATTTAATTTCCCGGCGGTGCTATTTTACTTTGATCGGCGGATCCGGGAACCAATAAATCAAATAACCGTCGCCTTATAGCACAGCTACAGGTACGTATTCTGCTGAACAATACACATTATAGCACAGCTACAGGTACGTATTCTGCTGAACAATACACATTATAGCACAGCTACAGGTACGTATTCTGCTGAACAATACACATTATAGCACAGCTACAGGTACGTATTCTGCTGAACAATATACATTATAACACAGCTACAAGTATATATTCTTCTGAATTATACACATTATAACACAATTACAGGTGCGTAATCTGCGGAACAATATACATTATAACACAGCTACATTTGAATATTCTGCTGAACAATACACATCGGAACACATCAACAGGTACATATTCAGCATAATAACTCCCATTATAACACAGCTACAGGTACATATTGTCCTGCTTAACAATACTGATCATAACACAGCTACATATACGTAAGCGAAGGCCAATACCCATTATAAAACCAACACAGGTACTATCTTGTGCACAACACCCAGTATAACACGTACGCATACCAATACATAATATCACCAGTGAAGTGAAGTAAATAAACTAAAAATGTCAACTTTAACACAGAAACATGATATAACGATAGCCTTTTTAAGCTCTAAAGAATATCCAGTATTACACGATTAACGATGCATTAACTACATCAACGCCCCCACAAAACACAGCTCCAAAATCTTACAATAAAGGAGCTACTGGTGGCTAAACCAATACGTTGTCATTGATATGATAATATCATAACAATCATACCTATCATCATTACTACCATGTTCAGCATCACCATAAGTATAAATGTTGTTATTACTTGTTTCATCATAAGTTATTTCCATATTGTTTATAACATTTTTGCTTTTTCTGCTAGGTCCCCTTTGGCAGGTAAAATGGCTCACCTGTCCTGAGAGAAATGTAGATGCCGTGAGTGATGACACAAACTTTAACTACAACTATATCATACTCTTTGGTTTTCACCATGTCATAGTGGATGGCTCATCAATTATGAAACTCTTCAACATATTCCTCGATCATATCAACTCCTACATAGCAGGGGAGACAATTTCGGACACAGACTTACTGGAAATCCTGCCAGCTGTAGAAGATCTTCTCCCGAAAGAGGATGTGGACTGGGATGCCCTGAATGAGAGCCAGGACTTGGTTAAACCAGTGGTGCTCTCTCCTACCTCCCCAGAGAAAGAAGCCATCTCTCCCGACGTTTCGGCCCTGGGGACTAAAGGGAAGCACATTAGGGAGGAGTGGAACAATGAAGAGGAGTCGGAGGTGTCAAAACCGGTCATTCCTGCGGCAGAATCTCCTGCTGCTGAAACACTACCTGTTATGGAAACCAGGATTAAAGTGAGAGAACTGACTGCTGAGGAGACGACCAAATTGCTGCTAAGGTCGCGAGCAGCTGGAGCGACAGTGCACGGTGCCTTCACGCTGGCAGCGTCTCTGGCTCTGGCCATGCTCCTTGAGCAAGACGTGAGCCAGGTCATGAAGTTTGAGGTGGTCCACACTGTTGATCTGCGACGCATCTTACCCACTGATATTGTAAAGAACTCATGCGCGATAATGACTAATAAGCTTGCCACCGAGGTAGCGCTTAACAGCCTGGTAGTTGAGGAATTCTGGGAGGTTGCCAAACAAGTCACTAGTGCAATTCATGAGGAATTGGCCATTGACAAAATAGTGCAAAGGGTGTGTGCAAAGGGGTGGGTAGAACCAAACGATGTACTGAATATGCAGTTCAAGAGCAACAGTTTTGCTATCTCCAACATGAGAAATGTGTCCAGGATCTTCCCTGGAACTGGAAAGTACGTTGAGGTAACCAAAATTGTCCGATCCACAGCGAAATCTGCTGTGGGAGCTCTACTTTCTCATAAGATCATTACATTCAGGGGTTGTTTCATGTATAATATGGATTATAATGTGCCATACATCTCAGATGATTTGGCAGAAGACTACACTAATCTTCTATTTGAAGTTCTAAAAACGGCTCTTGAGATGCCATAAATAGTAACCTACGCACGAGGCTAAAATTCATTACTGGTCACAGTTTAAACGCTTGGATTTGTAGGTGAAGCGCATTGAATTAGACCACTGATTCATTATTGCAGCCCACTCAATCCTTTGGGATAAATCTTCTCAGCCTAAGTAGGAAGATAAACATCAACCCTACATTAACCCATAATGTTTATAACTGTAGTCATAAAATTTTTAAGACATGCAAGCAAACTGTATAGGTGTATTCTAATGAGCATTGTGGTGTGTATCCATATTCCAGATGAACATGTCCATGGCTCATTCAATGAATGATCTCACCCGGTAATTTATCACCAGTTGAGCAGTGAAGATGCCATAACAAAAATAGACGTGATATTCATTTTTTCATTACGTAACTCCAACAACTTTGATTTAACACTAACACATGTTAGGGCCAACGCCAGCTTGACTCCTTGGTGGACTCTTAAACACACAATATTGTGTATCTATAATAAATGGCATGTATAAATAAAGTGCGCAAGGGGGTCCTTTATGTGTAAAGAATGCAAAAGCAGCAGCTTATACACCCCGAAAAGTATAGCCTTAAGAATTCCATGTATACACGTCACACTTATCTCAATGCTGAAACTACTACTGTTGATAAGTAGTATGCGTTTATTCTCAGGGCACTATCACCCTTACCTGTGCATAGGTAATTCTCTTTCCTGTATTAAATATACTGCATTGATGTAGCCTATACAATTAACATGTTCCCAGGCACGTATATATTAAATATTTTGAATATTTCAGTAATACTTTTTTATATCAGCCAGGAACACATGTCTACTATTCACTCTCTTTGGTAAATGACCGTTTTGACAATTATAATGGTCAAAAGACTATTGGGTTGTATGTCATAGAATCAAATATTTTCATATCAGTAATTAAGAAATGAGGATCTATAAATTCTCTTAGCGAAACTTTTCCTTGCTCTTCACAGGTGAATAACATTTGTACACTGTAAGTAAATATGTTTAGTTGCTTCAGGTAAATACAGTTAAACATTTACTGTATACCGTGTTAATATTGCGGCAGTTTAATTAATGCGTACTTTGCGCACCTATAGAGTCCGCATTTGTTAGACTGCGTAATATTATTTGGATATTGGATACCTATGCTTGTACCGTTCAACACACTGATATGATAGCTTGTCATTCAACATAAAGACCCTTCGCGGCCTCTGCTGGTACTAAGTTCAATTACGATGGAGACAACTTGCACACTCGAGAGTGGTCAAACATGCCGGTTAGCACTAATCAAGAGTTACTGATTGCAACCAAGATAACACTGTTAATGGTTGGTGCCGAAATAAAGATTGCACTTACCTATAATACTGACATTCCTAGGGGGCTGGCTGGCTTGAATATAGCAGCAACACGCACCCGTCCCAAAGGCCAGGTAGGTTGCATACCCATGGCCCCCTCACACAGCTTGAGCTGGAGGTTATCGATGCGCAATGATTAAACTGCGCATCAAAAACATTTATCTGCTGAGCGCATCATTTCATATGCGCAATATTAACACGGTATACAGTATCTGAAGATGTCATATTTGTTTTACAATACCGAACATAATACAAAACACAAATGGGGGAAATGACAAAATGCAGAGATTTTGGATATAAACTCTTTTGTAAGTTTTACAAATTACAATCAAATGTTCATAGAAACAGTAGACGCAGAAGTCATGAATAGTTTAAAGTTCCCTTTTGAGTCATGGTACAGTATCCCAAATTACCTCTATTTGTTTTGCTTGCACAGCAGGGTCATCAGTAGTAGGATGGATTAAGATGATTCCATTCATTGTCTGCCTTGTTGACCTAGTTTCATGGGTAGGTCAGTCAGCAAACTCAGTGTTCGTTGGTATTTGTGCTTGCGTGGGTCATTGAATCAAATGACCCAGGCTGTTAGGAGTGAGTATAACATGACAATTTCTCGATGACGTACCTTGACCAACCAGGATAAAGAATCTTCACGTGAGGTTAAATAATCCTGATTAAAACCGTTTATGAAAGCAATATATTACTGGTAATGACATTTCTTTGTATCAGTTTAGAATTATTCTAATTTATAAAGGTAGGTGGTAAACCTTGTTTGTTTTCTAAAAAGAGGATGACACAAAATTGAAATGTATTTTGAATATTTTCTCATCAAAATGTTTTGTTTAAGTGATTGTATACAAGTACTGTATAAGAGTTGTTTAAAGTGTATGGAACACCATTGTGGCAACCTTTAGTATTGTGCCTATGACATACAAAGATCTTAGGCAACTGAAGATATCTTTCAGTACTGATCTTGTAATCTTTAATATCACTGTTAATCTGATTTTAATAATAGCATACAATACAATTGTTATTGCGTTCTGGTACCTTTTGTTACACAGAAACTAGCAGCCATACTTAACTGAAATATTATGTATTTGTCTGCTGCAGGACGGTTCAAGAGGCAGGATAGTTATTGTTTTTTGTGAATTTGAAATGTGTATGCTAATACAATTTACCATAATTCCTATATTTATATACCTTGTAATCCGCACACAATGCTGTGATATTATAATTCCATATTGTTTTGCCATGGATGATATTTGCTGTAAATAAACAAGATGGCGATTTCTCTCATACCTATTCCATTTTTTATGAGATCGTAAGCGGGCTGTAGACTTCAAAATATAGCCAAATATCAGGCAAATATATACATCTCTCTCTCTCTCTCTCTGACAAAGGGCAGCTCTGAAACATGCTATAGAAATGAATGCATGACAGGATGTGGTCACATAGAACTTTTGAAAGTCAATAGATACAACTTTCAACCCCTAAGAGCATGCTTAAACTCCTATATATAGCTGCAATCCGGTGTATTATATACTTCCTTGCCTAAATATCCCACTTTTTTGTAGTCATTTCCAATAAAACAGCTTTTATACTCGATTTGCTTCTACGAGTGGAAATCTGTAAGCCTGTTCATTCTTGTGTAACAACCCCTCGGACAGCATACTGCATACCTGCCAGAGGCCTAGCATTCTCAGGGGAGGAACTGGCTGGATGCACAGCCTGCCACAGTCGTGACGACCCAGGAATTAGGGTCCTCGCGACGGTACGCTGTGTGCAGATTTCCTGTAATGTGGATAAATATGTTGACCCTATACTTACTACAGCTATTATGAGATCCTTGGGCTCCTCTTCTAGATTGAAATCCTCTTCAGATTTTTTGTCATCTTGCTCCGTCGCTTTCGGCTTTTTTGGCTTCTTGGGCCTCTTCGGTGTCTTGGTCTTGGGTGCTGCATTTGACTGTAAATAGAAACAATCTATAAGTGGAAATCTGTAAGCCTGTTCATTCTTGTGTAACATCCCCTTGGACAGCATACTGCATACCTGCCAGAGGCCTAGCATTCTCAGGGGAACAACTGGCTGGATGCACAGCCTGCCACAGTCGTGACGACCCAGGAATTAGGGGTCGCGACGGTACGCTGTGTGCACATTTCCTGTAATGTGGATAAATATTTTGACCCTATACTTACTACAGCTATTATGAGATCCTTGGGCTCCTCTTCTAGATTGAAATCCTCTTCTTCAGATTTTTTGTCATCTTGCTCCGTCGCTTTCGGCTTTTTTGGCTTCGAGGGCCTCTTCGGTGTCTTGGTCTTGGGTGCTGCATTTGACTGTAAATAGAAACACTCTACTAGTGGAAATCTGTAAGGCTGTTCATTCTTGTGTAACACCCCCTTGGACAGCATACTGCATACCTGCCAGAGGCCTAGCATTCTCAGGGGGACAACTGGCTGGATGCACAGCCGGCCACAGTCGTGACAACACAAGAATTAGGGTCCTCGCGAAGGTACGCTGTGTGCACATTTCTTGTAATGTGGATAAATATTTTGACCCTATACTTACTACAGCTATCATGAGATCCGTGGGCTCCTCTTCTAGATTAAAATCCTCTTCTTCAGATTTTTTGTCATCTTGCTTCTTCGTTTTCAGCTTTTTTGGCGTCTTGGACCTCTTCGGTGTCTTGGTCTTGGGTGCTGCATTTGACTGTAAATAGAAACAATCTACTAGTGGAAATCTGTAAGCCTGTTCATTCTTGGGTAACAACCCTTTGGACAGCATACTGCATACCTGCCAGAGGCCTAGCATTCTCAGGGGAGCAACTGACTGTATGCACAGCCTGCCACAGTCGCGGCGACCCAGGAATTAGGGTCCTCGCGACAGTATACTGTTTGCACATTTCCTGTAATGTGGATACATATTTTGACCCTATACTTACTACAGCTATCATGAGGTCTTTGGGCTCCTCTTCTAGATTGAAATCCTCTACTTCAGACTTTTTGTCATCTTTCTTCGTCACTTTCAGCTTTTTTGGCTTCTTGGTCTTCTTCTCCGTCTTGGTCTTGGGTGCTGCATTTGGCTGTAAATAGAAACAATAATTTGCATGAAACCTTTAGCAATAACAAACAAATAGAAATTATGATTATACCTTGTCATCCCTGAATGTCCAATAGGGAAAATAAGTCCCTTTTCATGAGCTCTGTGAGTTTTGATTTCAATCTTTATTTTTCTAGTCTCATCAATCAACCCCCTTCTTGTAGTCCTCTGCCCTCTCCCATCTCTCTCTCTACCATGTTCATGCTAAAGTATATTTGCAATTTTCTTCAAATTCTATAAAGGAATACTAGCATTTAATGACTGACTTTCTGCATTGAGCAGCGATTGCAGTGTGAGGTGAAGGTTAAAGACTATTACTCCATGTTTTGTGTCAATCCTGACTTGTTATATGCAGGATGCGTTGTTTAAACTTGCTCTCATTTAAATTTACCTTTTTCTTCTTGTGTTTTCTTTTGTTGGTTTATATTTGCTTGGAAAAGGTTTTTGTATGTCTTGTATTTTTGTAAATTTGTTTATAGTCAATAAAAGATACAGATTTCAGCTGTTTTCCTCCACATACGCTGTGAGAGTGATACAAATGTCACTCAACATAGTGCCGTGGGGGTATCGGGCCGCATCCAAGTCTCGACCAGACGCTCTTCCTATTAAAGGGGAACTTGGGGAAGAACAAATCATAGGTTTATATGAAAGCTCATGAACATAGCTCAACAACTGTCATAAACAGGGAAGCCCTAGAGCTCCAAACAAAGAGAAATCTAAAATTGCAATTAGTGAATAGCACCTCCTCTGAGCCAAGGCCACCGCCATTTTGTATCCGGGTCATCAACCCCCTGCTGTGGTCAGTGTTATAAGCACAGAGCTAGGGGCAGCAAGCACAGAGCTAGGGGCAGATTGCCACCCAATTGAAAAACATGGCTGCTGCCAGGGGCTGGGCAGGATGATGACAATATGCAAAGATCTCCCCTCATGGGACCACTGAGAGAAAAAGAAGGGCAGCATCCTGTTTTTGAAGTGTATTACTTTCATATAAGCTGATATGTATGAGAGCCTTTAGGGCCCCTTTAATGGAGTGCTCTGTACTGCACTAGTGCATCTGTTGAATTTGGAATTTAAATTTTTCGTTCTTTTTTTCTGCCATATTGCGGATAAGTCATGACTAGCCAGTTGAACCGTGATTTTGTGTGTATAAGACACACTCATTTACACTAACTTTTACACCCAAATTGGGGGTTGGGTCTTGTACAAAAAGCTAGAAATCTAGGGTGTTTTATATCGTGTTCCCACACCACACAGAGATCTGTAAGCAATGACCTGAATTCATCCAATCAACCAGGTCATTTCGCCTAATTACAATTATAGAGACAATGCCTATCATGACGCAGCATTTACGAATTGTAATTTCAGTACCACTAGCCATCAGGATGTATTGATTACAATCAATATCATCCCTAGGATTGGGCGCTGAGTGATGAGCATTGCTGTCAAATTGATATCACATTTCACTCATTTCGAAATGTTTTATATAAGTTTTCTAGGGTTATTCATGAGGAGTTGAACTGCCACAATATTTCCAAAAAGGGGGTGCACACTATACACAAAGCTAAGGGCTATACATCATTTTCAAGGCCTGAACAAGGGGTGTATCTTATATACAGGTGTGTCTGCCACCATCATCCTTAATAGTATCCCTTGTCGAAATTAATCCCAACCCATTGCATTCTGAAGGGAAATCCAATGATATCCTAGAAAATCCACACTTAGTCCGAGTTCTCAGTTGCCAGAGAAGTATGGTAATCCATGGACAAATTAGTCTAGTCAAATCCACACTTTTCCTTACTTGCCTGAAGTTACATTATACCACAAACATTGGGATTAGTCTGGACATGCCAGAAGATTCACATGTCGTGTCTAGGAGGGTGCAGATATGCTGGGATCTTAAAAGGGTGCAATTCAATTTTGTTCTCCTAACTGGGATTTATTCAGACTTTTAACATAACTCAGAATCCAAGGAGGATTGACAAAGCTAGACTTTTTCTGTAAAGGCCCTTAGGTACTTTCAATTCATTTCTCCGTAAGTCCAGGGAAATCCAAGAAGTTGTCTCGACCTGCCTTTCAAGGTTAGTTGCAATATTGAAACATTGTAATTTGAGAGAGGCTTTAAATATTGTCAATAAGTAAATATATATTTACAATAAACAATGTATTCAATTCTGTCCTTATTAGCTGTGGGCTTTATCCATTTTTCTACGAGGGTAGTTTTGTACAATTTTGGAATGATTTTATTGAGATTACTAATGCTCCTAAATATATGAAATGTTGAATTGAATATAATAACTAATGGTCTGTGACACTGAAAAGTCTACAGTGGATTTAGTTGTAAATATACAAATGAATATGACAGACTTTACAAGCTCCACCCCTCTTAGACAAGTGACTTTAAAAATCCCCAATTTGAACTTTTAACTGAAATTGGCAGTACACTCAAGGACTGTCTGAGAGCATGCATCATAGCGCAAAATGATCCATACTATGCTATCTCTAGAGAACAATTTAGAACTGCTTTCTTCTGACTTAAGAATTATGACTTTGTAATAGACTATCTAAGAAGAGGAGAAAGATCTACCCACATTTTAAGGAGGATAATTACAATACAAGACATTTTCAATTCAAGCATCTTGAGGTCAGTGAATGTTACATAGATTTGTATTCCAACACATGTAATTTACCTTAACTTGATCAAAAGTAATTTAGACTATTTCACTCTCATTCAGTTTATGTATATTTATGATATTAAATTATTTTCAATGTGAGTCAAACCTGTATTAGGGACTGCACCTATTAAGCAAGGCTGTCTGCCCAAAAGTATCCCTCTGACAAATTCTATCTGCCCTCTTTTGTCAGCTTATATTCACTCAGCATTGAAACATGTTTCACAAACAGCCCTCCTTTAAAAAGGCTATTTCTTTAAGAGTGTACATTTCAGAGGGGGCCAAAGGGCATATACCTCTCCGGATTAATTTATTGATTGTTATTACTTTAATTCCTAATTCAAATAAATATGTACCAAGATGCATGTTAATGTGCTTCATCAAACAGATATAACTGTTTATTTTCTATGTTACTGTGACCAGAAGATGTAAAGGTCATTGCCTGAAAAAGGTGCAAATATTTGGGAAAGTCTATGTTAGTTGGATAGACCTGGACATTGACACCTAATCCATTTGGGACTTTTATGGACCAGACATCCCAGGTAATCCGTGAATCTTGGATATAAAGTTTAAGGATTTGGGGAATAGTAAAGTCTGTGCTTTTCCTTGCTCTTGTGGAACCCCAGTGTCCATGCTAGTCCAATAAAGTCCTGTCCGTGCTATTCCCAAAAAGTCCTGTCCAAATACCGTGTGACCTAGTCCCAGAAAATCCCAGTCGGAATCCCATTGAATCCCAGGTCAATTGTCCAGCCTAATCCTTGAACAATCCTAGGATGTCCATAGCAAATTCTGACAGGGGATAGTTCCTACCGAAATAAATGTAGGTTTTTTAAAAGCCAAGGTATCCCCATTTATCCCCTACCCTCTGAGATGTTTTGGTTGCCAACACTTTGGACATCATAAGAACAATTGCAACAATTCCTCCAAATACCCAAAATGCTCCATGGATGCTTATGGAGATACGTCTTCTTCTCATCCCATAAAATGAGTTAATTGTAGTGGTGACATTCCTGCTTTCAGTCGAACTTGTCCCTTAGTTCAATTTATTAAATGTAAAAGGCAAGTGACTTTCCCAGAAGCTAGAAAAATAGTTCAGGACCAATACAGCAGTGGAAAGAAATCATAAGCAGCAATAGTAAACAACCCAAAATACTCTTCCATTCAGAACCAACCTGACATCACCTGGCCAATCAATGCAACAGACTTCCCACTTCTACTTACACCTGACAAAAACATCACTCCAACTCCATCTCATGCAATAATTTCTACACAAACAGTAAATGATTCATCACAACAACCTACAAACATCATTGAACCTACCACTGCAAAAACAAAAATCTCTCCAAAGCCATCACAAAATACAAAATCATATACACGCAAACCCATCATTGCCCCTCAGGGGGGCAGTCAGGCGCCAAGGGGAAATTCCTTAGGCTCCAGACCATCCAACGATTCATCTGATCCTCTCTCTCAAATCCACAGAGGGAGGTCATATGAGACTATTGAATATAAGGATGTACCAATAAATAAGCCTCACCACCTAAAGGCTAGAGTACACCTCATACCATCAAAATGACACTTTTATTGATTTTAACACACGTCTCTTTCTTTTCTCCTTTTTCTCACCATGGCTAGTGGCTTTATTATTCAGTTGAACTGTCAAGGACTTGCTGCTAATCGTCAGGAACTTGAATTATTGTCACAAAAGTATAATGCTTCTGTCATTTGTCTCCAAAAACAGGGGGGGGGGGGGGGGGGGCAGTCTGTCCATAAAGCGTATTGAGAATGGCCAAAAAATAACACAACCAGGGAATATTGCCAACACCATTGGGGAGGCAGTATCCTTCAATTCATCCTCTACACATTATTCACCTAAATTCCAACTATTCGCAAATAGACAAGAATGACACCCCCTTATATTCCAATCTGACAATACTGAACCATATAATTAACTCTTTCCTTTAGAAGAGCTCAGGACTGCGCTTGGCAAAGACCATGACATAGCTCCTGGTCCGGATCAAATACTGTAGAACGGCTAATTTTTCCGTGTAACAATTTCTAATTTTAAATTTTTGGGTGTTTCCATTTCTAATATTTACGAGGAGAGGACATATGTTTTTTTTTCGATTCTAATTTTCCCGTTTTATGTAGATTTTAGATTTTAGTATACCAAAGAGTAAAGATAAATGAGTAAAGACAAGGATTTTTCCTTGTTTAAGTTGAACATGTACTGTATTGTTTTTTTCCTGTGTTGTTTATTCCCGTTTGAAAGCATTAGGGAAAAAATGGAAAAATAAAACTCACAGAAAAATTTGCCATTCTACAGTACATTACCAGATTTTGAAGCATCTTCCTGAAGCTTCTCTCCAGTGCCTTTTAAAGGTTTTTAATAATAATATTTAGGAAACTGGAGAGTTTCAACCTTTCTGGAGAGAAGCCACCATCATGCCCATTGCCAAGCCAGGAAAAGACTCCAAAGATCCAAATAATTACCGCCCAATAGCCTTGAACAGTGTATGTAAGACCATGGAAAGAATGATAACTGATCGCCTTGTCTGGTTTCTTGAATCTTCTTCACTCATCACAGAAGCCCAAAGAGGCTTCCGGAAAACTTGAAGCACAATGAATCATCTTGTGTGTTTTGAAACTTTTGTGAGAGAGGGATTTTTAAATGGGGAACATGTGGTGTCTATCTTTTTTGACCTAGAAAAGGCATATGACACCACTTGAAAACATGTATTTTTGAAAGATTTGCATGATATGGACCACGGGACATTTACCCCTTTTTGTTCAAAACTTTGAATCTGAAAGGAAATTTAGAGTCAGAGTAAGGACATCCCTCTCTGATTTTAATGACCAAGAAATGGGAGTTCCTCAGGGTAGCATTTTATCTGTGTCCCTATTTAAGGTCAAAATCAACAACATCACCAGATGTATTAGAAATGGTGTTGACAAGTCTCTGTTTGTTGATGATTTTGGTGTCTCACATCCATCAAAACACATGCACGCTATAGAGAGGCAGCTCCAACTTCATCTAAATAGAATAGAAGATGGGGCTGATAATAATGGTTTTAAATTCTCCCAATCAAAGGCTCGCTGTGTCCATTTTTGTTGAAGAAGGAGTCTTCATCCAGATTCCTATTTAGTTCTTTATAATAACCCCATTCCTGTAAAAAAGGAAAAAAAGTTCCTTGATATTTTACTCAATTCTAAACTGACATTTGTCCCTCATATCAAGGGCCTTAAGATAAAGTGTATCAAGGCTTTGAATTTGTTGAGAGTAGTTTCCAACACTGACTGAGGTGGGAACCGTACAGTTCTTTTACAGCTGTATAGGGCCCTTGTTCGTTCTAAGCTAGACTATGGATGTTTTATTTATAGAGCAGCGTGTAAATCTTATATCTCACTGCTGGATCTAATTCAAAACCAGGGTTTGAGGCTTTCTCTTGGAGCCTTTAGAACCTCTCCTGCTCAGAGTCTTTGTGTTGAGGCTAAGCTCCCTCTTCACCTCAGAGGAGAAAGGCTTGCCCACCAATTTTTCAACTAAAATGGCTGCCAAACCAAATAACCCTGTTTATGAAACTACCGTAATTTTTTGCATGTATAAGACGCAGTTTTTTACACAAATTTTTACACTCAAAACGGGAGTGCATCTGACAAACAAAGCTAGAAATCTCGAGTGTTTTACATCGAGTGCCCAGGCCACACAGAGATCACAAATCGATGACCAGCCATTACAGCAACCTAGAGCTGCACTCACGGAGGGAGATCAACTCATGAGCTCACCACCCGTTTGACTCGTGAGCTCTTGAGCTCACGGACGTTCTGATTTTCCAAAAAGATATTTATTTTCCAGCCAAGCTATTAAGAAATAAATATTTATTGGCGGACATTTATTAACATTGCCATGTTTATTTAATTTCAAAACGTGCTGACGAGGTAAAAAGGTCAGTTTAACACTCAACACCTCTTGAATGTATACATTTGAGATTGTAATGAAGACATGACATCGATAAGCAGTTATGTATGTTGATAATGTGTGTTATGTGCCCTGTGTTATGTTGTGTTCCCAACATCGACGAGCTCACGATTTGAACATTTCAGCTCGAGCTGGGCGAGTTTGCTCCAGGGCTCGAGCCACTCGAGTTCGTGAGTGGTGAGTGCAGCTCTACCGCAACCCGTATCAGAGGCTCGGGTATGATTTCAATTGTGTTTCTAACATGTTTAGCAAGTCTCTAACGGATTAACTTCAGCAGTACTGGTAACACCTTATCAGTCCTATCTGTTATATCGGACCTGTCCAGCCGGTTCTATTTTAAGCACAATAATTACAATACACTGCATGAATGTCCAAGCCCCTATTGTCTATAGAGTAGCATAGTGACTTCAAATTACAATCAACGTAATGTTTGTGAATCCAATGCTAGTTAGTAAGATGACACCCATTTCTTTCATTTGTATTTAGAAAATAGCTAGAGACATGGGCCAAAAGGGGGGTGCATACTATACACAAAGCTAAGGTCTATACATCTTTCTAAAGGCCTGAACAAGGGCTGCGTCTCATATACGGGTGCGTCTTGTACGCGAGAAAATACGGTAGTTTTAACCCTCGGTATGTGGACCTTTTTTTATTTTTACAAGCCTAAAAAAAGGAACACGCCTTTTTTGTTTATTTTCCTCACTGCCAGGCATCGTGGCCATGCCAATATACAAAACAATTATTCTCTATATGTATAGAGTATAGACAAAATATATAGTTTGCAAGGACCTTTTTGGTAAAAAAAAAAGAGTCATTCCATCTTTTGGTATTCATATTAAAGAGTCATTGGAAGAATTGGATATTGATCCTGACATCATAGCTAAGTTTGAATTTCTGAAACTCCTCCATGGACATATCCAATTGCTATTGTCAACCTCACTCTTTCATATGCCAAGAAGGATCAAACGGATCCTTCAAAAGTTTACATAATGAGGTGAAGGATGTCTTTCGAGACTGATTTCATCTACACTGATGGCTCTATTTCAGATGATAAAGCTGCAGCAGCAGCAGTCTGATTATTCTTTTTCCATTGAATGCCTTCCAAATAGGTCCTCTATATTTTCTGCCGAGTTGCATACTCTCTATCTAGCTCTTGATAAGGTGGACATGGCAGATGATGATGAAAGGAATTTCATCATGTTCTCAGATTCAAAGTCTGCTCTTCAGGCCAATTCGGGCCAAGACTGAACGCATCCTCTTGTCCTCAAGCTACTAGAACGCCTTCATTGGCTAGTACTTTACCAAGAGAAAAGAATATCATTTTATTGGGTCCCCAGTCATGTTGGCATTAGGGGTAATGAAAAGGCAGATGCTGCTGCCAAAGCTGGTCTATTACGAAGAGTCACAGATGTTCCCATTCCTTTTGGTGATTTTAAGAAACACATCATTGCCCTTCTGAAACGCAAATGGCAGTCCCAGTGGGATGAAGCAGCCAACAACAAATTACATGAAATTCATCCTCAGCTGGATCTTTGGCCTGGAGGTTCTAGAATCATTAGGCATGAGGAGAGTGTTTTTAGCAAGAATTCGAATTGGTCACACTCATTTGATTCACTGCTTCCTTTGAAAAAGGAAGATCTCCACAATGTGTAGCCTGTGGTTGTCTATTGACTGTCAAACATATCTTATTTGACTGTGTTGATTTCATAGAATCCAGAAATAGATATTTTGATGTAAATACCTTTATGGAAATGTTTGAAAAGGTTTACCCAGATAGCATTTTATTTTATTTACATGAGATTGGCCGGTTTTATCGATTGTAACACATTTTGAGTTTCTTTTAAAACAACCTTCTATGTGCTTCTTACAATCTGAAATTATTCAACGTTTTGTGACAATTTTTATTTATTTATTGCTTTGTAATTGTTTTCTTCAATAACAAATGACCATTATTTTATTCAGATTTTATGGCACTAAATAGCCTTTGTGTGCCGATGTAAGTTATCATTCATTCTTCCTGCCACTGCTATCTCTTGACCAATCAGAAGTTGGTGCTTAAAATGTGTATCCCTGTCCTGATAATGGAAGTCTCCATGCTCAGCCTCAGGCCTGGTTTTTACTTACTTTCATAAGCCATAACTGAGGAGTGCATAGGAGGACAGACTTGTGGGTGGTCTTATTTGAGAGGTGACATGTATACGCTTATTTTGAATCTAAATCATCCTGATGGTGCATTTGCCCTTTAAGCCAAAGTAACAAGCATAGAGATACACTGGGGATGTGCTCGCTAATAGCTCCAAATGCTGTGTTTCTCAGGGTTTCATCGCCATAATCTCTTCAGATATGAGTACTGACTCTTCTTTCATCAAACTTAGACCAGCGTGCCTAATGAGGTTGAAGTGCCTTATGCCGTTGAAGGGTAAATTCAGAAGCATACATTTGTCCTTGATAAGCCCAAATATCGAGCATAGGCATTCACTGGGAAACGAGCATAGGGATACACTGGAGAATGAGCCTAGAGAAACACTGGGGATCAAGCATAGGGATACACTTGGGATCGAGCATAGGGATACACTGGGGATCGAGCATAGGGATACACTGGGGAACGAGCCTAGAGAAACACTGGGGATCGAGCATAGGGATACACTGGGGAATGAGCAAAGAGATACACTGGGGATCGAGCATACACTAGGGATCGATGATAGGGATACACTGGGGATCAAGCATAGAGATACACTGGGGATCGATGATAGGGATACACTGGGGATCGAGCAGAGAGATACACTGGGGATCGAGCATAGAGATACACTAGGGAACGAACATAGGGATACACTGGGGATCGAGCAGAGAGATACACTGGGAACGAGCATAGAGATACACTGGGGATCGAGCAGAGAGATACACTGGGCATCGCACATAGGGATACACTGGGGATCGAGCAGGGAGATACACTGGGCATTGCGCATAGGGATACACTGGGGATCGAGCAGAGAGATACACTGGGCATCGCACATAGGGATACACTGGGGATCTAGCACATAGGGATACACTGGGGATCGAGCAGAGAGATACACTTGGGATCGAGCAGAGAGATACACTGGGGATCAATATACTGGGGATTGAGCATAGAGATACACTGGGGATCGAGCATAGAGATACACTGGGGATCGAGCATAGAGATACTTTGGGAATCGAGCAGAGATATACACTGGAGATCGCTCATTTTGAATCTAAACCATCCTGATGGTGCATTTGCCCTTTAAGCCAAAGTAACAAGCATAGAGATACACTGGGGATGTGCTTGCTAATAGCTCTAAATGTTGTGTTTCTCAGGGTTTCATCGCCATTATCTCTTCAGATATGAGTACTGACCATAGAGGTATTTATATCCATGGTACTGACTCTTCTTTCATCAAACTTAGACCAGCGCGCCTTATGCCGTTGAAGGGTAAATTCAGAAGCATACATTTGTCCTTGATAAGCCCAAATATTGAGCATAGGCATTCACTGGGAAATGAACATAGCGCTACACTGGGGAATGAGCATAGGGATATACTGGGGATTGATACTCTGGGGATCGAGCATAGGGATACACTGGGGATTGAGCATAGAGATACACTGGGGTTGCACTCACTAGTAACTCCAGTCTCTTTCATGGTTTCATCTCTGAGATCATTTCAGATAGGGTAGTACTGACACTCGGAACCGGAGCCTGCGTTATATCTAAAGCACGATTCATAGTAAATGGTAGAGGAAAAAGTAAAGAGCATTAATTTCTACGAAAAAAATACAATGAAATTAGGTGTTTCGTTTCGAAAGGAGTTATGGAAACTCTATCTCTCAGATTACAAATTTGTGCAACCTAATCAGATGCATGGGGGCTGTAATAATGTAGAAACTGATGAGCTGTAAGAGGAGTACTCTTGCCAATGAAATATGAGGCCAATGGCTTCAAATAACAGAAACCACACACCCCCCACCAACGCATTAAAGGACCACATTTGCTAGCTCCCTTGTCCTGGCCACCTTTGCCATAAATCTGCCTGGTGACATCTTAGGCTCAACAAAAGGACGCTTTGATGATTAGCGAGAATTTAGCACTGAATAACAACGGGCTTAGCATGTCATTAGGCCTAACTTCAGCTATCACCAGGTGGTAAAACATAAATTAGCCAGCATGCCACGTGAGATGCTAATGTCCCTTAATAAAGTCTTATCAATAGCAATTAGCACTCTAGCTAGAAATGCAATGCTCGAGATTTTGGAAGAGACGACGTGATGCATAAATTATAACATAGTCATTCCTTATGACATAACATTTAACCGCAGTAGGGTCTCTTGGGAAACCGTCTGCAGAACAGAACTTAACAGGGACATGGGGCTTCAGCGTAGTATCCTGCCATCTAACGACGTCACCTGCAGTTTGAGAATCTATCAAGCCGAAGCGGAGGAGTCAAACGTATGAAACACATAAAGCCCTTTGTAAGCGTTGAAGACAATATGTTTCTCGAGCCAGCGCTTATGCATATATATCTTTTCAGATGCTTGTAAAAAGGAATGGAAAATGTTTTCATTTAATTTAACGCAGCAGCTTCACCATGCCAATATCCATGAGTGAGCTAAAGGCTATGGTCTGCGTGGGCCAACATGTTGCGACTTAAAAAAGTAAACCGTAGAAGTTGTGAGGATAATGACAGCTACACATTCAAATGACTTAAATAATTTACTGAATGTCCTATCAATTAAGGGCAGAATAAATGCATTACCATGGCTGTAATGATCACACGACATGTGCAGCAAAATTCAGAAAATTCAACATGAACTAAATTAGTTTTAGAATGGTTAATGAATTTCGATAGTAAGGATAGAGTCAGTGTGTACCAGCAAAAGATCATTCGGAGACCTATAATCAAAGTTCATCACATACACTTGTTAAAATTACTTATCTATTGGAATACAATATATGACAAACGGCTTTAGCCCTGATGAGCATTTTTTCAAGATAATTAATAATAACATGGATCACCTCGAATATTGATTTTGGACCCGTCCCCTATAAGGATTATAGTAGAAACTGTTCGAATCTGGCCCAGGAAATAAGTATGGTTATCTATATTTAGAATGGAATAAAAGAACATTTCCACCAGCCTGCCCCAACCCTTGATAATTGAAGAAATTCTTTGAATCTAAAGCAGTAAAAAGACTGCCTTTATATATGATGAAATCATGTAATCGCAGTCTGCTTTAAGCCTACAAATCACCCAGCTAAGACGATAAAACCTACATCTTAAATCCGGTATAAGAATTGATTATCAAAGTAAAAACGGAACAGCATGCTTTTAACTAATACCAACCAAAAGCAGCTACCCCTGCTCTGAAATGGAAATTTCCAAGAAGCTGATCCAATTCCAGACGCTACATGTACATAAGGAACATTATTAAACAGTTAATGCCTAAGAAACATTCTGATTCTGCATTGAATAAGAAGGCCTAAAATTGACTTTGTTTCCCACATAACTCAAAATCGAATGAACAAAATCTGAGGTTGAACATGCCATAAAACACAAGGGTAAACTATAATACAAATCCACACACAGAGTCCCATTTTAAAGTGGGCTTAATGGCTGCAGCTGAGTCGCCTGAATGACTGCAACTCTAAGTTTCGCGGCTTAAATTTAACAAACTGAGCGAAAAGGCGCAGAAATTCCACAAAAATACACATCAGAAATGCAGAGGTCTAGCTTAAACGTCGGTCCTCGGTCAGGGACAGGAAATAGAATGGCAGGACCGATTATGTATTCTTTTCATCTGCCCAAAATGTCCGGTAACTCAAGTGGATGGCCTAGTGTAGCACTTCGGCATGCCTGCCACCCCGCATTTAATTGACCTACATTGGGTCTCCACGGGTGCTGTGTTTATCAATAGCTGCTGAAGCTACAGGAAATGGGATGGTCCATGTGTTGTCTGCCTGATCACAACATGTGGCCGTGAGGACAGGTTAGCTATTAAGAGGCAATTATCCTGCTTATGCTGCAGTAGCAGTGGTACTTGACTGTCAAACTACAGAAAATTGTTTTCCATGGATAAAGCCAAAATAAAGACGTTTCCGGAAGATGACTTGCATAGAATGCAAACCCTATATCGTATTCGCCTGATTAAGCGCACGGTGCGGGTGCAAGTTGGGAAATTTTTCTGAAGTAGGGGTGTTGGCGATCTTCCGTTTTACCGCACCCCTCAATGATTGCCGTCGGAGCGTAATGGCCGTTATTGCACCTTTGCGCTCTCGCTGTTCAATTTGCTTAGACGTGCGCAGCTTGTCAAAAGATTGCTAATATTGGTCAAAAGTACGATCATGCGGCGAATATGAACTATGAGAGCGCGAAGGAACTGCTAAAATGGCAGATTTCAGCGCTGGTTTGCACACTCGGCAAGAGGAAAGGTATGTGACTTTGCGTTTCTTACTTCTTCTGGGGGGAAGTTTTTTATGACAATTGCGCTAGATAATTGCGCTAGCCATTCCCCCTCTAACCGTGAAAAATAGGGGGGGTGCGCTTATTCAGGATCGGGCGAATACGGTAAGCATGAATATTTGCTGCTCAAAATTGAACATCGAACTGCTCCGTCATGAGCCTATGCTTGCTAGTAACTCCATTAATGCTGAGTGTTTCATCTACATGATATCTTCAGATATAGCAGTACTGACATTCAGAAACTCCTTAGTAAGCTACCATTGATCTTGTGGGATCCAAAATTACCGCTGTGATACAGAGACTAGAATTAGCAATCCTAGAGACACTAGTTTTATCAAACTCTGACCAGCGCACCTTACGAGGACGAAGGGTAATACACAAGCATACATTTGTCCTTGTAATGCCAAAATACCGTATTCGTACGATTAAACGCACATGACCGAATAAGTGCACATGCCCATTTTTCACGATTAGAGGGGGAACAGCCAGCACAACTGTCATGAAAAAACTCGTAAAACTTCCCCCCAGAAGAAGTAAGAAAAGCAAAATCACATACCTTTCCTCTTGCCATGTCTACAAACCAGCATTGACCTCTGCCCCTTCTGCAGTTCCTTCGGGCTCTCGCTATTCATATTCACCGCAAGATCGTAAAATTGATCAATCAACGATCTTGCTACATGTGGGTTTGTTGCGGCAAGCGTCTAAGTCTCTTGAACAGCGAGAGAGTGAAAGTGCAATAATGGCGGATACGCTAAGATTGGCATTCATTGAGGTGTGCAGTAAAACGGATTGCTGGCACCCCTTGTACAGGTTAATCAAAATCTACCCGCACTGTGCAGTTAATCGCAAGAATACAGTACATGCATAGAGTAACTCTGGGAATGCACTCACTTGTTACTCCAAATTCTGAGTGCTTTTCAGGGTTTTATCTGAGCTAACAATCAATTAAGCTGGTATCAAGTAGACCTTAAATAACACAGTAAACTATTTATATATGACCAACACTGATGATGAAGGAGATATGATTATGGAGCAGCAATGATTTAAAGAACGCAACCAATTCATTACAACTATATTTGCCATGCTCAGCCTGTGCTACGCAGCCAGGGGCAGCAAGGAATTAAAGAATGCAGCCAATTCATTACAACTATATTTGCCATGCTCAGCCTGTGTTACGCAGCCAGGGGCAGCAAGGAATTAAAGAATGCATATGTTTGCCATGCTCAGCCTGAGCTAACCATGCAGAAATTGTTAAAGAACGAAGGACCGGAAACAGATAATATATATTGGTCAGAGGATTATAATAAAGACTGCATGCATTACATTTACGAAAGCATAGTGTATTAAGCCACGATTAAATGAAGAACAAATAACACAAGTAACTTAATGGCAATTAGCATGCAAGGCAATATGGAAAAACAATAGCATTAGCCAAGTTTTGGGTATTGCATTATACCGACATTGCATTAACCCCTCCAATGCTGAGACTACTTTTGTCCAAAGCACAAGGAGGCAAAGATTTTTGAAAAACATCTAAACCCTGTCATGTTGGTATTTATTTGATAGCTCCCACTGAGTACTCTCAGATGAGTACCCATATGCCAGGGTTTCTGTCATTTTTCAGGGTTATTGCGCCATTTTATTTCGGCCAAAATTAGCCACAATCAGCATAAGGGTTAATACTGGCAGGTTCAAAGAATGACATCAAAAATAATCTGAGAGGTATTATCAAGGAAAGAAATAATCAAGCTGGAGTCAACAAGTTATCAGCAAGCCCTTATCATATATACAAACCCGAGGCAAACCGCATCCCTACAATGAACAAGGTGTAATCATTAAAGTAGAGCTGCGTATGAAACTTGAATAACGGACATAGATATAATCTAAAGGCCTTTGAAAAACAATTGATGAGCATGAAAGAAAATGCGAAAGAAAAGAGAGAAAGCAAAAAAAAATGATTATGATTGCAAAAATTGAGGTGCACAACAAGAAAAAAAAATGAAGAGAAAGAAGAAATAATAAGAAAATATGGATATACGGAATAAAAGAAAAACAGTCATAAAGAAAAATGAAAACAAATAGCAAAACAAACAAATACATGATGACAACAGCTGAACACATGACTACTGTGAAATACTGGCCCACTTTTTGGAGGGTTGGTTAGCCCTGAAAAGGGGTGGGGGGGGGGGGGGGGGGGGGGGCTTGCTGAGTTGTCTCTATAGCAAACCGGATGGAGCTGCAGATCCAGCTAGAAACGCCTCATAGATCTGCATCTCATTCCTAAACTTGCAACTGACAAGTAACATGACAGATAACAAGCTAAATGAATATCTTCTATCTGTATATAAACCCGGTCACATCACAATGACAGCACTGGTGAAGGTACAGAATGACATCCTTACAAGCATTGACCAGCATGGAATTGGTATACTGATCATACTGGACCGTAGTGCAGCATTTGATACCATTGACAATGATGTGCTAGCTGTTTTCTAGAATGGAAAGCACTCTGGTTATGACAGGGCCAGTCCTTGAATGGTTCCATTCATACCTTTGTGACCTTACTATTCGAGTTCAGATAGGTGATTCATTCGTCGCATCGCAGGAAATTCTATGGTCTGTACCACAAGGATCAGTGTTGGCCCCTCTGCTCTTCTGATTTACCTCCTACCCTTAGGAAGACTGATAAGAAATGCTTATGTGGATGATACACAACTCTACATCTCTATCAAGCCTATCAATCAGTGTGCAGTCGATATATGGGTAGCAAAGTTAGCAAACTGCCTCACAGACATCTATACATGGATGTCTCAAAGTAAACTCAAACTGAATGCAGACAAGACAGAGGTTCTGGTTATGGGTACCTCACAGACGTGGGCAAAAACTTCTTTTCCTAGTAATACCGTCAATGGTGTAATAGTACCAGTTCTCAATAATGAACCAATTGGTAATCTGGGTGCTATTTCTGATCCAAACATGAATATGTCTGCACATATATCAAAAGTTATCAAGTCTGCAAATTACCACCTTAGTAATTTTGGAAAAATAAGAAAATCTCTCAATACGGGTACAAGCAAGAGTGCCATTGTCTCACTGGTGACATCACACGTTGACTATTGTCAAAGACTTCTTTGTGGAATCATTGATGAGCTACTGTGCAGGCTCAAGAAAGTAAAAAACAATGTCGCCAGAGTGGTTAGTGGTTCCGAAAAGTATGATCACATTATACTAGTTCTAAAAGATCTTCACTGTCTGCCCATTAGGAAAAGGATTGAGTTCAAGGTTCTGTATCTGACTTTTAAATGCATGTAAGGATGTGACGCTCTTTCCTTGAGGGAATTGTTAGTTAAACAAGCCAATATAAGGACTTTAAGATCAAACACTAAGAACTTATTACAGATACCACACACTAATCTGAAATGGTTTGGTGACAGAGCCTCCTGTGCCTATATATGCACCACGCCTTTGTGATGAGCTCCCCGACAACATCAAGGCTGCGGATAGTGTGCAAAACTTCAAGACACAGCTGAAATCAATGTTATTTCTAAAGGAGTTTAATTGACTATATGGACCATAAACATCTGTCCACTGACTATTCTTTAAAGCGCTTTTGAACATTATAGGTGGAAAGGGCACTATATCAAATATCAATTATCAAGCACAGAGCGCATCGAAGCTCATTCGATACAGCAGTGTAAATTCAGGGTTTTTTGCACCAAAAATAAGCACATGATTTGTGAGCAATCGATGGGTCCCGGAAATATTGCCATGGCATTCACTGGTATATGCTGGTGTATGCCATGAAACAAAGCCCGGAGGGACTAAGCGAACTTACCTCTGTCACACACATGAGTGAACATAAATAGATAAGGAACCTTACTGGTACATCAAGCACCAATTATATTAAGTATGATAGGGCTATTTGATACAGCATTGACGGTTCATACAACAACTAAGTGTACTTCAAAATACATACAGTGATGTCGAACCACACAAAAATGTAAGGAAGACTAAATTTCCCTAGAATCATACATTAGAGATAACACATACTATGATTTGTCCATCTCTCTCTGGCAACACGGGAGGTAGTTCGGATTTGGGTTTCTTGGGATGATGTGGTGGGCTAATCTTTTCTTGGTTGAGATTCAGGGGGGCATTTGGATCAGCCTCATTTGTATCTTCCACATTCTCCTCATCGTTTTCTGAAAGAGACAAACATGGCCAAATAAAACACCACATGCTTTATAGAAAAAGAAAATTTAGGAACCAAATAATTATCCTGGTCACTGTGAAAAAAGAGCTGTAAATCTGAACAATTTTATGAACCTGCTGCCATAACTCCTTGCTATATGCTTAATGACCATATGCAACAGCCCTACTAAACCCCTAAGTGCTACTTATCACCACGATAAGTAGGACTTAATCCTTCCAATGCTGAGGCTACTTTCGTCCAAAGCACAAGGGAGCAATGTTTTTTGATTACCATTCCAACCCTGTCATGTTGGTATTCATTGGAAAGCTCTAGCCGAGTAATCTCAGATTAGTACCCACGTGCCAGGGTTTCAGTCATTTTCTAGGTTTTTTGCATTATTTTTTATTGGCCAAATTAGTTACCAGTAACATAAGGGTTAAGCTCTGCAGCGCACACATTAAACAGTAGGTGCTACTTATTCTAGCACTAAACTGCCTGTAGGTTTTAGCTTGGTCAAGAGGTGACTTAAATTATAACCTCTTTCCTGAGGCCTGTGAAAAAGTTGTCAGTGACTTGGGGTTAGTTAATTTTCCCCTGGTACTTCCCAATCATTTACTACTGGCTAGTACGCCTAAAATTGCAGAAAAAGGGTACGATAAACAAAGAATTCAAACTGATTTTCATTTGTATCACTACGCAGTGCCCATATGTTCGAATATATGAAGTTAATAGATAAATGAAGCATTTGTGAATGCTGCTATGAATGGATATGAGTAAATCTAAAACACACACCCATATAATCATATAGAAAAATTTCAATTGGTATCCCTGATGTACATGTGGTTAATTGGCCTTGATCATTCCTATAGCTTTCCATAGACATCACCATAAACTGCTTATTGTGGGGAAGTGGGTTTTTAGAGTTGGGAAAGTGGGTTTTGGTTTGGGGAAGTGGAATTCATATTTCAATTACCCTACCAAGTATGTGCATGATGAAGATTAGTGTTATGCCCCCAGTATTTCACCATATCATTCAAAATCCATACAAATGGTTACCATTGGCAAATATCTTGGATTTTCAACAAAACATAAGCATTGTCAAACATAATCTTTCTCATATGTAAACGATATAAAGCAGGTGCATATTTTGAATTTAAACAAATCATTATCCTCCTCATACATATAATCCTGCTCCTATATAAAACATGTGTAAGATATACCTGAAGGATTGTTCTTTGGTATGTAATATGGCTCGTATGTGCTGTCATCAAGTACCTCCTCATTATCTTCATTATCTTCATCATCTTCATCATTTTCTTCTTTATTGGCAGGCATTTTCATGTTATAGTTGATGTGTTTGCGAACACGCTTTCCCTTTCCTAGCGCCATTTCCTGCTGCTCGTAGTGTGGCTGTAGCAGCTTCTTCCAGTAGAGGGGATCAGTTTTGTCAACACCGTCGTCCTCGTTTTCGTCTACTTTCTCCTCTTCTTCATCAGCCTGTAATCAAGACAATACATGCAAACATTTTAAAGATATACTGTAAATTCGGAAAAGATTGCTCTAGTTTAATTTTTGCTTTTTATAGCGTATAGCCTCGGACGCAAAATTAAAATTCGCAATGATTAGTGCTGCCACTTTTAGTGTATAGCTGGCACTCCAAGTTGCGGCCAATTCGCAAAGTTAAAAAGCACAAATATATATTTTCTGTAAATTTGCAAAATTTTCTCTACACAATCTTTTGTGAATCTACAGTAAATAGAGAGGGTTCAACATCACAAAACATTGTTGGCAGCACCCTTGTTAAAGGTTAATGCTTTTGTTTTTAGGTCATTTCCATTTTCTGATTTATGAATTAATCAAATCAAATAATTCTAGCCAACCAGTTTCCAAAACACTGGATAAGAATTTATCTCATATCCATGTGACATGGGTGGACTTTAATTACAAAAGAACAACATTATCTACTGAATTATGTACTATGTGGGCCTCTTCATGAGAGATGTTGAGGGCCTGTAAAGATTATGATTAGTCCCTAGCTTATGTACCAATAGCTAGACACACTTGTGCCACAGAACAACCTAGTTTCAGCCACAAGTGTGGCACAAAATTTTCCTTTTTTCCTCAGACGTGCACCTACCTCTTCTCCCTCCTTGACTGTATAGGTGGCCACCTTGAATGAGGAGAGGTAGTCATTGAGCCCCAACTGTCTCTCCTCGTCTGCCTCCCCACTTCTGTCCAGCAGTTTAGTCACAGCAGAATCATCGTACATAACTGTGCAAATACAGAAAGTACAAAATAACAAAATCAAAGAAGGCTATGGAGAAACTTAAAATCAGGCAGACAGAAGTTAAATACCTTGACATCCATGTAAATATATCTAAATAAAGCCCACCATGTAAAAACACTAAAACAGATAGAGGTCAACCACATTACACATTAAGACATCAAGGTGCAAACTTATAACTGATCTCAAAATTGGATGTATTACAAACAATATCAACTTAAGGTGACAGCCACATTTAGTCATACCAGAATAGCTTAAAGAGAGCAGTATTAGTAGGCCTATCAGCTCACAAATAACACAACTCTCATCACCACAGAGTTTGCAATAACTCTAAACAAGATATAACATGTCACATGACTCAATCGACCTCCCCCCCCCCCCCCCCCGTCAAAAAATGTTCAGCCCTTACTCTTTTTTGTCTCTCCATCCTTGAAGATGTCGTCGGTGCCGAACTTGAGGATTTCCTTCATCTCCTGCTTGCTGAGCGACTCCTCCGTTCCGCCGGCCCCCATGCCCGGCCGCACCACCAGGTGCGTCAGCATCATCTTCTTCTTGGCCGTGTGGGCGATGCGCTCCTCCACCGTGCCTCGACTCACAAACCTGTAGATGAGCACCTGGTTGGTCTGACCAATCCTGTGTGCCCTACTGAATGCCTGAATTGATAACAATTCCATTTCTTATTGCTTGGAAATTTTAGAATTTGGAATTCCATTTTTTGTCACATTTGTGCCATATTGTGACAAATTCGTGACTAGCCAGTTGTAAGTAGTGGAGGAAACCGGAGTACCCGGCGAAAACCACCACCTAACTCCAAGTCACAGGCAACTTTCTCACATGCCCAGGCCGTAATTCGAACCCAGGTAGTGGTGAGAGACAGCGTGCAGTCAGTGGCGGCGCCTTAGACCACACAGCCATCAGAGCAGGCCCTTAGATAGGTACAATATAAACAGTTTTACATAACGACTGTATCGTCACCAGACCTTCAGAATAATCAAGTCAAATAATTGAAAGAAAATGGAAAGTGTCAGAAGTTTCAACAATTCCATCTCTTATTGCTTGAAAAATTTACATAGGTACAATATAAACAGTTTAAAATAACGATTGTATTGTCACCAGAACTTCAGGATAATGAGGTCAAATCATTTTCATGACAAAATGGAAAGTGCTTTATTTGAATAATAGGAAAAAAATGATAAATAGGAAAGGTGCATGTGAATGTAAATGCAATTAAAATATATCAAAAGAATTTCAATTTTCTAAATCAAATTGTATATATCATAATATCATGGCCTGAAGAGTCTATTCATGAAAGAAAAGATATATGTGTGTGTAGGTATATTTTGAAATAGATGCAGAAATTTGAAGATGACTTACTTGTATATCATTATGTGGATTCCAGTCCATATCATAGATGATGACAGTGTCTGCAGTGGCCAGATTGATACCCAGTCCGCCGGCCTTGGTGGAGATCAGGAAAACAAACTGAGGAGCATCAGGAGCTGAAAAAAGAACGAGAAAACTGAGATATATATAAAGACAATGACTACGAAAAAAAAATTCAAATGAAATTTTAAATAAGCTGAGCTGTGGGCTGACTAAAAACAATTAAATTGCAATCATAATGATCGATCTAAGATGGCGGCGCCCATAAGGGAATAAAAAAATCTCTACGAAAAAAGAGAGGACTTGAGGTACTTAGTCCTCTCGAAAACAGTTATATTTATATGATGACAGTGTCTGCAGTTGCAAGGTAGATATAAATTCTCAAGCCAGGGCCTAAGCTAGCAGGATGTCATTCAGATAATAAGATCCTTGAAAACACTGCTAAGACACTAAAATATATTGGTGGTAAATTTTAACATGTCAGCGCATCTCAGTTATTACGGAAAATTCAGTTATTTCAGAAAATTACACCCATCTTCCAGCCTGAGTGAAGATCAAGATAATGAGCAGCATTAGGACCTGAACATAAAATATACTGCTATACTTGATACACTTCCTTGGGGAATTTTTAAGCATTTGCAATTCTCGAATGACTGTTGAGGAAGGTGTGACAGAGTGATCATGTCATCAAGTATATTAACCCATTAATACTTAAGAGTTCCTCCATAAATTGTCGTCTGGACCTAAAACACTTTTGATAATGCTCTCGTAATTGGAATACAACAGGATTTGATTGCAAAGCTGCAGCGACTACAAAACAGTGCAGCGAGGATAGTATCGAGAACCAGGAAGTATGAACATATCACACCTGTTCTCATCAAGCTTCACTGGCTACCAATCAAATTCCGCATCCAACTTAAGGTCCTACTGCTGGTATACAAGGCGCTCAACGGACTTGCACCTAAGTACATCAAGGAGCTGCTTGTGCCTTATAAACCCAGACGCCATCTACGATCAGAAGCAAAGGGCCTTCTGGATGAGCCTCGGACTAGACTCAAATTTGGAGATCGCGCTCTCTCCATTCGTGCACCGAGATTATGGAATGCGCTTCCACAACACCTGAAGGATTCTACATCGTGTCAGGCCTTCAAGAAGTGTCTCAAAACACATCTTTTCAGGCTCGCCCATTGAGGCGTTGTTGACTATGACTCAAACTATGACAATGTGCAGCGCTTTTGAACATTTTATGAATGGAAAAGGCGCTATATAAATTCCAATTATTATTATTATTATTATTATTATAATAACTTTAGACTTGAGAATGATTTTACAAAATATCTGAAGGAGAGTTGTTGTTTATGTTCTAAATAACTTTTCTCCATCAAATATTTTCCTAACTATGCTTTTAGCTGCAAGATTTCATCAAAATTACACGGCTGTTTTAGCTGCTGTAAGCATTAATGGGTTAAGCAAATGTAACTGGCCATATTCACAATATGCATAGAGAATGGCAATAATCACAATATACATAGAAAAGGGCAATACTTACAATATGCTTCTAGAAAGGCAATACTTAAAATATACATAGAGGGACAATACTTACAATATACATAGAGGGACAATACTTACAATATTCATACAGAATGGCAATACTCACAATTAAATCTATCAATAGACTGCTGCCTCAGAGGACCCATAATGCTGCCATCCAAGCGCTCAAAATGGTAGCCTTCAAACTCCAGAAAATCCTCCAAAATGTCCAGCATCTTAGTCATCTATTATAGAGCAAAGATGACTATATCAACTATAAATGGCAACTACTGCATTTATACATATTTAAGGAAAATTTATTTGTGCTTTGTGCTTTGAGAATGGAATCCAGTCTATTATATATTGTTATTGATATGTTAGTAAAAAACAAGCGCTACTGAATCTTTAGTTTGTCTTGTAAGTATTGTTAATATCTTCCAAAGTTAAAGCATACCTAAGTTAGGCTATTTCTGTATGACACATTCCCTGATGGCTAAATTCTATTTTGCCGCAATCTTAGCATCTTCTATTCATACTAAAGAAATGGCATCCCTTATAGTCTCACTTTGCAGATATATATATATATATATATATATATATATATATATATATATATATAATGATTTATCAAATGCCAACATTATCAAATTATCTCAAGTAACTTGTAAGCTCATCTCACCATCATATCAAACAAAGCCATCAGTATCAAAGGTTGTCGCCAATATAAAATACAAGATTTCATCTTAGAAAAGTTTGATATTCCCATTGCTATTATCTAGATATTTCCCAGTGACAGGTGGGCATTGGGCAGGTATGTGAAAGTACTGTATAACTGGTATTTTTACGGGCATTTAACTTTTGCTATTTTCGCGCTTCCAATGATGTCGCCAAAATAACATAATACTTCAAATAAATATCTATATAGTAATAAATGTATAGTTTGAGTGCTTGAATGTGCAAATTTAAAGTAGCACAAATACCCTCCAGCAGGGCTGTAAAGCGAAATTTTCAGCACTCCAAATTAAAGTCGTATACAGTTCTCACCTGAGAGAAGATGAGTACCCTGTGTCCCTGCTCCTTGAGTTTCTTCAGCATCTTGGAGAGCAGCTCCAGTTTCCCACAGGATTTCACCAACGCATTGCCTTCATAGTAACCAGTCTCAGTCACTGGTGCTTCCTGGGAAATAGAGTCATCACACATGCATGAACCCAAAGATTTTTAAAAACCATCTAAACCCTGACATGTTGGTATTCATTGGATAGCTCTCACTGAGCACTTTCAGATGAGTACCCATTTGCCAGGGTTTCAGTAATGTTTCAGATTTTTTGCCTCATGTTGTATTGGCCAAATTAGCCACCAGCAGCATAAGGGTTAAACAAAAGGATAAATTACTTCAGGTACTGTCAAAGGGGTCAAGTCTTTTCTGGCAGCTTCAGGCATGATTAAATATCTTGTTGTGACTTATAAAATTACGAAGTCCCCAACTTCCTAACTTAACCTCTCTTGGAACCCCATTGCCTCCATCAAAGAAATTGTAATTGATGCTCTATGATTTGTTATGAACAGAAAGAATTAACATCAAATAGTGGTCTTCATAGATATGACTTCACCGTAAAAAAAAATTAAATATAATTTTGAGTTGTGAATCAAATTGTAAGTAATAATTAATAACATGTACCACTTCAAAGATACTTTTCAAAAACATCAAAAAGTGGTATTCATAGATATGACTTCACAGTAAAAGATGTTATATTTTTTAAAATATAATTTTGAGTTTTGAATCAAATTGTAAGTAATGATTAATTACATGTACCACTTCAAAGACACATTTCAAAAGTTCAATGTGCATCATTCACAGTCATTATCAACAATGATTTTCTAATTGCTAACAATGCTAAGTGTTGACTTACAGAAATTTAAAAAAAATAAAATAAATAAATAAATTAATTAAAAAAAAGAAGTTTGTCCTGATATCCTTGTTATATTAATAAAAACAGGTGGCACTGTTAAATAGACTGACTGCACCAAAATTTTAAAAAAAGTGTTGACTTACAGATTGGGCTGAGGGGAAGAGGTAGGGGTGATTGCAGCATTTCCTCAGCTCCATCATAACGTTAAGAAGAGACACCTTATTGTGGCCCTTGGCATTCAGAGCCTCAAAGTTCCTGGCTAAGATGTGCCTGTAGTATTTTCTGTAATATAAACATGCTGAAATCTTCACCAAGATAAATATCTAACCCTTCTAATGCTAAGGCTACTTTCGTCCAAAACACAAGAACGCACAGATTTATGAAAACCATTTAAACCCTGTCGTGTTGGTATCCATTGGATAGTCCTCACTGGATACTCTCAGATGAGTACTCATGTGCCAGGGTTTCAGTCATTTTTCAGGATTTTTGCACCGTTTTGTATTGGCCAAATTAGCCACCAGCAGCATAAGGGCTAACATACTCCATGCCAAACAGATTTTGTGAAAAAAAACAGCTAGTTATCACAAAATACACAGGTACCAACTGGAAACAATTGATTATGTTAGTATGTATGACCACTATCTAGGTTCTTGTCTGCCAGCCAATTTGGCTGGGAGTGATTTTATCAGGTAAAATTAACAAGAGTAAAGTGCATTGCCAATAAATCCTTTTTTCTCCTAACTTTGAAATAAAAAGTGAACTCACACTTAAATGTCACAAAGACAATAAGCACAACTCCAAAGTAAGACTTTTTATGTAAATAGTACCTAAATGTATCTCTTTTATCTTTAAAATCTCTCAAAATACCAAACTTTGACAAAAAAGGTCTATGGACTGGCATTAAGAAAATCCGGAATATAAATGACTCACAATCATGTATTAATGAAAAATGTCACGAGTAATAATACTGTAAACAGTTCCATGCCTTTGCCATTTATATTCAAGCAGCAAAAGTGTATAAGGCGAAGAAAAAAATATTGTTTGTTTCCTGTAACGGTTTGAAAAAAATAGGTTAAGGTCGGTAAAAAGAAATTTTTTGCATTGTTTTTTCGGTCAAAAATGTGTGTTTTATGCATGTTTTACATTGATTGGGAGTTGGGAGGGCGGAAAAAACTTTAGGGTAGGGATTTTTTGAATAAAAACTTGTTCCAATGCTGAGGCTACTTTCATACAAAGTACAAGGACGCAATGACTTTTGAAAACCGTCTTAACCCTGTCAAGTTGGTATTCATTGGATAGCTCTCGCTGAGAACTCTCAGATGAGTACCCACATGCAAGGGTTTCAGTCAATTTTCAGATTTTTCACATCATTTTGTATTGGACAAATTGGCCACCAGCAGCATAAGCCGGGTTAAATGAATAAACATCACTGCCTTACTTCTGCATGGGTGCGAGTTCCACCCTGACAATGCATTCACTCTTGGAGGGCATGTCCTTGAGTACATCAGCCTTGAGTCGCCTGAGCATGTGAGGACCTAACATGGAGTGCAGCTTCATCACCTGCTCCTCCTTGCCGATGTCAGCAAACTCATCCAGAAATCCCTCCAGATCACTGAAACACAAACACACGGAAAATAACTCTTCAAGAACAGGACTGTGAAAGCATGGATGGAGAACACACATATGTATGGTTGTTACATATGTAATTAAGATAGCCTACATGACAGGAAATGGTCACATAGAACTTTTGAAAGTCACTAGATATAAGTTTCAAACTTTCCAATAAAACTGCTGTTATGCTCAATTTTCTTCAATGAGTGGAAATCTGTAAGACTGTCACTTCCCCTCGGACAGCTCACTGAATTTGACCTATATAGATAACCACCAGCATGCCGCTCAGAGCTGCCAGAGGCAGAGCATTCTCGTCGTGGCGACCCGGGAAGTGTAGTCGTGCTGACGGTACGCTATGTGCAGATTTCCTGTAATGTGTTGAATTAATGTGTGAATATAGGGTCATTTTGATATATTTACACTCTTTTTCTCATAATCAGACCCTCTGTGGATGACTAGGCCATCGCTGAGTATATATCTTAAGCTTGCACACTAGCAAAGAAGGGTTTTTGACTCCTTTATCCCTGTTGAATTTCACCAAAACATGGTTGCTGTAAAAACACATTTTGAGTATCAATGTTAACAGATTTACTCAAAAATTTATGAGTACTTTGGAGGGAAGAATATCACATTTCTTTTCAATTTAAATTTGACCAGAGCCATGCATTCTAGAGACTAATTTTTTGAACAGAGCAAAAGAATAGAAAAAAAGGTGATATCTTTCCCTCCATATTGTCCTTTCATCCACATTTGCAAAATTGTATAGTCCATAATTGAGGACTAAAGCTCCATTTAAAATCACCTTGTTTTTTTTTTCAATTTCTAACCTTTCACATATTACCAACTGCTGGGAAAGTACTTTTTGATGCTCAATGTATTCCTCATCACAAGACCTTTCAAGCAATATAAACTTTTTATAGGCTAGAAGGTCAAACGAAAGGGTGGGTAAAGGAAAAACTTTGCCAAAAAATATAACCAAAAGCTACTTTTAATATTTCCAAGAGATGTATCTGTTTATAAAGACTATCTTTGAAAGAGTAGTAATTTTCTTTTATTGATGGGACCTTTCTTACCACATGTTACTTCACTACCAATGATTGAAAAGCTATCTTTGAAATTCATAAATCATAGGAACAATGTTGACTTACCCAAATTTATTCCCGCACATGAAATTGAGTAGATTGAACAGTTCCTGCAGGCTGTTTTGTAATGGGGTACCAGTCAGAAGCAGCTTGTAGTCGATACTCCATCCCTTCAGTGTACGGAAAAACTGAAAAAATAGGCAAATGTCAATGGTAGATGACTAAATTGAAACAACAATGATAAGCTGTAAAATCCTTTACGGGGATAGCAGCGGCAACACTAGTGAAGTGCCAGAGGTACTGTTCATTTTGGCATTCAATGCGTTCACTAATAGAACTGGTTGCATTTAAATCTGATAATGCTCAAATATTTCGTGCAGGGATGTCCAGGTGGCAGTTAGGTCAATTGTATATGTATTTTAACCCTTATGCCGCTGGTGGCTAATTTGGCCAATACATAATGATGCACAAAAAAATGAAAATGACTGAAACCCTGGCATATGGGTACTCATTTGAGAGTGCTTAGCAAAAGCTATCCTATGAATACCAACATGACAGGGTTTAGACGGCTTTCAAAAATCGTTGCATCCTTGTGCTTTGGAAAAAGTAGCCTTAGCATTGGGAAGGGTTAAACCTAAAATGATACAATATGGTACTTAACTTTTTCGATACGACACTTTATCCCATTAAATATCAGTATTTGGTATTGTATAAAGTACTGATACCTATCCTTAGTGACAACAACATGGATGATGATGATTTTCCCCTATTATTGTAGAATAGGAAATTATTCGCGGGTGCAAATATACCGAATTTGACGAAAAATGACCTTTCCGAATTCAATTTTAGCGAACAGTCATAATTACACATGAACGCAGATGGGGCAGATTTTAATCCAAATTTAATTATACATGTACCAAGATTTTCTAATTTGGTAAATTTGGATTAATTACATTCTCGGAATCATTTCCTATTCTACAGTATTAACCTAAATTCAAGGCTAAATACCCTACCAGTGATGTATTGCTCTTGAGTCTGTGTGCCTCGTCCACAACTAGCACCTCCCAGTCAATAGAGCCAAGAGTGGCAGAATCCAGGCTGACCAACTCATAGGAGGTCAGCAAGACATCAAACTTGACCTTGAAACCCTCTTTCATCTTCGTAGCTCTCGTGCTCTGCTGCATACACCCTGCTTTGTAGCAAAATTCATTTTCCCTAAAAGGCGTCAAGATAAATAGGGATCTTAGTCTTCAACTAGGAATCAAAAGGAGCAGTTATACATGCGATCACTTTTTATCTATCACAGTTATATATATTACAATTTTCCATTACCTTGCAAGTTTCAAATGAGACATCAAAGTGTTGAATGAAGTGTTTAATCTAAGCTTTCATTTACATTTAAAGCCATTTATCAATCATGAATAAGCAAACGTCTTTATTTCAGTCTAGCAGTTTTATTAATCAAACTCATTTTGAAATATAATATAATTAATAAATGTGACGGCTAAACATGAACTTACCTGATGATTTGTCTACTTTCTCTTCCACCCATATATGTAAGAACATAGAGGTCGGGTGCCCAGAAAGCAAATTCCCTCTCCCAATTAGGTACTGTAGAGAGTGGGGCACTGACAAGGAACGGACCTTTGGAATATCCCTGAAAAAGCAGCAGGCATGAGAATTACATGTTGAGTAATGTACTATAAGTATAAGCTAATTGATTGAATTCCAAACGAATAGCTGAAATTGAGTAAACAAATTCCTAGATTGTTTGATAAGAAACATGTTTTGGTGCTTAATATTGGATAATTCAGTCAATATATTATTGACTGTATAGTTTTTGCTCATTACCCTTACCCCAAAACCCCTAGAAAAATGGAGGCGTAAAGTATCTAAGTTTCAAAACACCAGGATCCAATTCAAGGCAAACATTAACACAGGTGTGAGAAGGCTTGAAGGTGGACGTACCTCTTTCCATAGTGAGTATAGGAATGTGACAGCTTGTATGGTTTTTCCCAGGCCCATCTCGTCAGCCAGGATGGTGTCTGTGTCGGTGGCCCAGGAGTGCCGCAGCCAGTTGAGACCTTCGAGCTGGTACGGGTGGAGGGTACCCCCAGTGTCATCCACATACTCTGGCTGCTTCTCCCACTTCTCACTCAGCTGCAACGAGGGGCCAGGGACATATAGCACAGTTGATAAATCATACATCCGCATCATCACATAACAGAGTTAAACCATATATCACATATCATTATATATCTCAGATAAATCCTACATCTACATCATCATATATCACAGTTAATAACCCTTATGATGTTGGCGGCTAATTTGCCCAATACAAAATGATTCCAAAAAGCTGAAAAATGATTGAAACCCTGCCACATGGGTACTCATGAGATTCCTCAGAGAGAGCTATCAAATGGATACCAACATAACAGGGTTTAAATGGTTTTCAAAAAGCTCTGCATCCTTGTGCTTTGGGCAAAAGTAGCCTCAGCATTGGAAGAGTTAAATCATACAGTCATCCGCATCATCATATAGCACAGTTAAACCATATATCACAAATCATTTCATATCCCAAATCAATCCTACATCACTTGGCTGTGTCAATATACTGTATTACCTACAATGCTACAACTTTAAACTCTAAACAATGGCTATTTTAGGAACTATGTCTGAATTTGAGTATATGTACATCATTTTTTAGATATTTTTTTTAATTTCTTAAAATCATAAAAACACTTTTTTTAATTTCTTAAAATCATAAAAACATACATAGTATGTGGTGATTATTTATTGGAACAAAGGGTTATTGACTCTTTTATTTCAAATATAAACTTCCTGATGAATGAATACCATTCCACCACATGCCTCACAAAATAGTAAGCCATATACTTAAGGATTTCTTGACAACCAAAATCCTGATTCCCTGAATAATCTGTATGCAAAGAAAAAAGTAAATGTAAAGACTAGCAATTATATGTACCTTGGATTTCTTCGGCTTCTTTTCGTGTTTATCTTTTTTGATGTGAAGTTTCCTACAAAGAAATTTAATACATTGAACAATTAGCATCAACATTACCACCTAGTAATGGTACATTTTCTCTGAATATGTGTGTCAATAATCTAAGTTTAGCAGTACAAGTCTGGAAAAAAATGCTGACAAACATTAGCTCGAAAGGGGGGCTGGTATTGACATGGTATTTCAGGCTTGGGATTGGAATCTCTACTATTATGACACCAATCCTGATACCATTTTGGAAGTTGCTGGAATTCATTAACATTCATACATTCCATGTCATGTTTTTCTTTCTATATATGGTAACTGAACCTAGCCCTTGGTAGACTGCTCTTGTGAAATGAACCCTTATATCAAGGTTCCTGGTTCCGCTTAGCCAGCCCTTACCCTCCCAAGACTTTCCTCTGATCTCTATTCAGATAGATATGACAACACAACAACACTGTCCCGATCAGTAGATCAGAGATCCCGAGAATTTAGAATCTTAGCCAGCAGGGTGTCTGGGTGTCATTTGGACACCCAAACTCGCAAAAATCACCCCTCAGGACACCTAAATCTTTTGAGATGAATTTCTCAAAATTGATAATTAAAAGCATATACATGTAATTGAATTTTTTCAGCTCAATATGATTCTTAAGATATTGTATGATTACATTATGCCTTATTTAATTAAGTAAGTACATATTCATGGTTGTAATCTGAGTATATTGCGGTCTCCATTGAAAAAATAGGAAGCCCCCAAAAATTTGTAAATTGCCAATTTTGGACACCAAGTTCCTAAATCCTGGCAAAGACCTTGCCTGAAACACCTGATTGGTATACTTATCAATACCAGCTTTAGTCTATAGTGAAATCTGTAGAATTCTTGATAGAAAAGAGAGTAAATCAAAAAAATTATTAAATAGCTTTTATATATCCTACCAGATGGAATCTAAAAGAAAGTTTGCATACCGTAAATTCTCGGAAATACCGTCCACCCTAGGAAAGTCGGCCACTATAATTACCTCATAAAATAATTACTGGGGAATCCTGGCCACCCCCAATCTATCAAAGGTCATTTTTCGCCAAAATCCGGCCACCCAGTACAATTTCTTCAACACAAACACAGAAGCAAGATACATAGGACTTGTGTCCATTATCAGTATATACTGCTCATAAATCTTGCCGTCATGCGAAAGGGTCAAACACGTTTCGAAGTCATATCTCACTATGCTGCCCACTCTCCACACAGAGATACACTACGCATACTAGTCGTGTGCCGGAGATTGTATCCTGCCTGCCGCAAGTTAGGAGAATATAGTACTTAATCACAAAGTACGATGGGGTAACGATGTCTGAGCATTAGGTTATTCGCCACCAAGTTATAACAGATAAAAGGATAAGGGTGACACTTCTATTGTCCCTATATCAGCCGAAATAGAACCAGTATCGTAACTGGAAGTTAGCGGAGGAGTACTGTGGGCTGCGCCATTTTGAATCTTAGACTTGTCAACAACACCCACAAGTATAATTCACTCGGTAATCTGCGTGCGGCAGCAAGAATAAACAAGTAAATAACACATAAGGTAGGGATATTCCTTTATTAGTATGACTAGCACCGAAATGACTAGTCAGGTAAGTTGACAATGAGGGTTATGTGGGGAAATTTGTTTACGAAGTTAGCGATGTGGGAGATAATCTGAAACAGATCTAATCAATTTTCCAGAGCTTTCAATTGGTTATGATATTATCGAAGAATATGGGCCACGGTGTCTAAAATTTGATTGCTATTATCGTTAAATCTCGGCCACCATTAGCCAACGAAAATCGTAATTAATAAAAAGTGTCCGATATTTGCGAGAATTTACGGTACTCTAAAACATAAACACTATAATTATACTTACTTTCTTTCTCTGAACTTCTCTACTTGTTCCATGAAGTCAGGGATATCCTTGCAAACTTTTTCAGTTTCCCATGTGCAAAGATTGTATTCCATTTCCTGCCATTTGACCAGGTATTCCCGCCCTCTGTTCACCCTGAAAACACAACATATTAATTATGTCAGACAAAAAAATAAAATAAAATAAAAGTACAATATTCAAGGGTAGCCAAAGAAAGCAAATAACCACAACAGAAATTTTTTTTCTCTGTTGCTGAATTAGCTTATGATTAACTTTATAATTGAAATGAAGTTAAAACATATCACATCTCAATTACATAGACTGAAAACGCACATGGCGTTGAGTCTGCCACAATTAAAGTAGAAATCTCTAACTGCTAAATAATTAATGTGTATAAATGTACCCTTTGAATTGAATAGCAATATTGCAGTCTGGTAGTTGGAAATATACAACAAAATAAAAGGTTTCAATGGGAGTGATGATATTGTTGGACGCTAACTCATCAATCAAATATTTGTCAAATGAAAGTGATCACTAGCAATGTTAGTTATCAACTTAACATACAGTTAAATAATACTTCAGAATATAATATAGAATGCATTGTAACTTCTGATAATATGGTTACCTGGCATTGATGATTCTATGTATCATAAACTACTCAGTTTTGATTTCATATCCATAGAATCTTTCCTCTAGATTGAGTGGAAAGAATGCATTGTGATTTATGAATATATGGTTACCTGGCATTGATGATTCTATATATTATATGCCACTCAGGTTTGATTCCATATCCATAGAATCTTTCCTCTAGGTTGAGGGAATAGAATACATTGTGATTTATGAATATATGATTACCTAACATTGATGATTCTCTGTATCATAAGCTACTCAGGCTTGATTCCATACTTATAGAACCTTTCCTCTAGGTTGAGGGAATAGAATACATTGTGATTAATGAATATATGATTAGGCCTAAAAAAATAAATTGTTTGTTTCCTGTAACGGTCCGAAAAAAAATAGGGTAGGTAGGTCCGCAAAAACTTTTTTTTTGCATCATTTTTTTGGTCAAAAATGTATGTTTTATGCATGTTTTACGTTGATTGGGAGTCGGGAGGGCGGAAAAAACTTTAGGGTAGGGATTTTTTTGGATAAAAACTTGTTAGGGTAGGGTTACAGGAAACAAACAACTTTTTTTTTTAGGCCTTACCTGACATTGATGATTCTATGTATCATAAGCCACTCAGGCTTGATTCCGTATCTGTAAAACCTTTCCTCTAAGTTGAAGGGATCCCTCTCCGTCTCGTGCTTGGTCCTCTTACTACCGTAGCTGCTGCCATCTTCAAAAGGAGGGGGCTCCTCCATATCCATTTTATTTATGTATACCCTTAGCAGTAATGGTTGCCCCACCTCCAGCTGAAGATACAATAACACAGTTAGGGCGGTATGCACAAACCTCACTCTCACTTTACTATCACTCTCATGAGATTCACCTTTCGAAAGTGTACTTCATTGAGAGTCAACTAAAGATGACAGGTTCCTGCTCAGATCCAGAGAGAGATCCAGAGAGAGAGAGAGAGAGAGAGAGAGAGAGAGACATTGCATTTTACCTGCTTTGGCCATGAGGTAACTCTCATTGAAGAACAATCTTAAAAGATAAATCTTGTGAAAGTGGGAGTAAAGTGAGAATGAGGTTAGTGCATATCGCTCGTAGTTGTGTAGCAGAGGTTTACTTTCCTGAGCTTCTGAAGGCACACACTGGCAGTTTCATGCCTTAGAAGGGCAAATTTAGATGATAACCTTTCCGAGGAACATGCAGCAACTTAAGTTGCTTTATACATTCTTCTTGGGATCCAAAGTCAAGTTGTCATTCATGACCACTTGAGCCTTAAAGAAAGATGTAGTAGTTAATTATAGAGCAGGTTGAGAATAACTATTTTCTTGAGTCATGGGGATGGATGATTCTTAAATAAATGCAATTTTCAAAACAGGGAGGGGGTATGGGAGGAAGCTGAGACCTTCTTTGATGTAAAGCTCTGCACACATGTACATACATAACAGTTAAAATTAAACCGAATTTCTAAAGAACCTGGTACCACAAATCTAATTGTACTCACTGAAGGAATTACATATTGACAGTAACATGCCTTGGAAGGGCAAATACTCATTACCTCCACCATAACCAGTTGGCTAATTACAATGCAGCCTTACTATGGCAGATATGTCCAATAAAGGAAATAAATAAGCTAAACCCCTATATGTTTTGGCTGCAATTTAGGTAAATGATACAGTCATAAATGATATCCTTACTTGCTCAGAAACTCAAGGTGACTGAGGTTTGCTTACTCAAGGGAAATATTTTGAAGGTAATATACAATAATATTCAAAGGATAATTGACTTTCAAAAAAAACATATCTTTCATAAAATAAACATCTCCATCTGAAAAAAGAAATGAATTTCCTAAACGTGTTCACAACTCATAAAAACAGGGTCATATTTAAACCAAGGCATCAGGCAATTGTTAGAGGAAGGCTCCCTTAACCCTTCCAAAACTTAGGCTACTTTTGTCCAAAGCACAAGGACGTAAAGATTTTAGATAACCATTTAAACCTTGTCAAGTTGATATTCATAAGATAGGTCTCACTGCACTGAGTACTTTCAGATGAGTACAGATGTGCCAAGGTTTCGGTCATTTTTCAGCTTTTTCCCATCACTTTGCATTGGCAAAATTAGCCACCAGCAGTATGAGGGTTACGAGGAAAACGTTCATGTTAAAGTAAATGTTTCTTCAACACACATTGCCCCTCTGAAGGTATCCCCTGTGTTAGACACACAAGCCAACTACTGCTAATAAACAAATATTGCTTGTCTTGTTTTTTTTGTGTTTCTTTTGCTTACCTGAACTTCTTTGACCCACTCACAATGCCAGTAAGAGAGATCATAATACAGCACAAAATATTCTTTCGCTCTTTTTGAGGCAGGCTGAAAATAGATCAGACAGTTATAAAACCACAATCACATAGGTATATTATTTTTTCAAAGAAAATCAATTCTCAAATACTCATGAAATTAAATGTAAAATTGAAATGAATGAAGAAAAAGCACAAACATTCAAAGGGAAAATGAAATAGCTAAGCATGAAGCCATTACTAGAGATATATCATCTATTCTTTTAAAACTCCTATATATTTCTAGTTCAGGTTGTCAGATGATTAAAATAAAAATGAATTAACATGGTTATCAATCTCAATAAGAAAGATAGCAAATGAGTTAGCTAACTGCATATCTATGCAAATGGCATATACCTAAGATATTAAAGTAATATTGACCATTTGAAGGAAATAGGAAATTGCTCACCTTTTTCTTGTCTGGGCTTTGTGGATTATGCTCAAAGTTATCTCCTTCTACAGATTCTTCAAATCTCCAAAAGAGAATCTTCTTCACTTTTCCCTTGAGCTTTTCACACTGCAGAAACCAAAATAATGAAAAATACGATTACCTTATCTATGTGTAAAGTGCATCAATGTGAAATGGTGTGAAATATGCTAGAACTTTCCCAAAAACATACAGTTGATACCTTTTAAGTATTTGCATATTGTTAAAAAAATACATTTCAGGTTCAAAAAGGAAAGCAACTAAGAGCATTAATTATCAGCAGCTCTACCCAAACTAACAGTGTTTAGATCTTAGATGAGAAATCCTGCACATGCTAACATGATGATCCTTTCCTCCCACTTTATGTAAGCAGGGCTGGTACTATGATATTAAGGCAGGGCATGGAATGTAGTTTACTTACTAAACCCATGTGTGATTTTTCAGTTTTTCAATTTAACTCTCCGGTGTTCTGAAGCCTTAACCCTTCTAATGCCAAGGCTAATTTCGCCTAAAGCACAAGGATGCAAAGAATTTTGAAAACCATCCAAACCCTGTCATGTTGGTATTCATTAGATAGCTTTCGCGGAGTACTCTCAGATAAGTACCTATGTGCCAGGGGTTCAGTCATTTTTCAGGTATTTTTGCATCATTTTGTAATGGCCAAATAAGCCACTAGCAGCATAAGGGTTGATGAAGCATTTAAATATAGTTATCAATTGCAAACTGATTTTGTAGTTTGAATGGTTTGAATCAATCATATTTGATAAGGGGTTAGCAGTCCAGGGTTGGTATAACTCACACTACAGCGAGGACATTTCCACTCCTCTGGAATATCCTCAAAGTTCAGCGGGGGGTTGAGACAGTGGGGGTGATATACCATTGGGCAGTGAGAGGTTGGTATTACTCACACTACAGCGAGGACATTTCCACTCCTCTGGAATATCCTCAAAGGTCAGCGGGGGGTTGAGACAGTGGGGGTGATATACCATTGGGCAGTGAGAGGTTGGTATTACTCACACTACAGCAAGGACATTTCCACTCCTCTGGAATATCCTCAAAGGTCAGCGGGGGTTGAGGCAGTGGGGGTGATATACCATTGGGCAGTGTGAGGTAGGTATTACTTACACTACAGCGAGGACATTTCCACTCCTCTGGAATATCCTCAAAGGTCAGCGGGGGGTTGAGGCAGTGGGGGTGATATACCATTGGGCAGTGTGAGGTAGGTATTACTTACACTACAGCGAGGACATTTCCACTCCTCTGGAATATCCTCAAAGGTCAGCGGGGGGTTGAGGCAGTGGGGGTGATATACCATTGGGCAGAAATCACAACACAGCAGGCGGCCCCCATCTTTGCACACCTTACAGAAAGGGTGGTGGTCATCATATTCTCCTTCCTAGAAATACAACAGGATACTTGGCATGTACTAACTACAATACCTTGGTTCAACATAAGTACTTGCCCTGGCAAGTAAATTTTTGAAAAAATTGCCTTCAGGCAAGTACATTTTAGTTTCCACTTGCCCGGATAGGCAAGCTGATTTTCTGAGCAGTGCAAACATTTTTATATAGAAAATTCAGCACAAATGCCTAGAAATATGCAAACAATGCAACAAAATCACAATGGTTTTTAAATCATTAACTCCATGATAAATAATACAGGCCATTCTAAAATATGTTATAACTTATTTTGGGCAAGCCACAAATCATGTTGGGCAAGTAGAAATTCTTAACTACTTGCCCGGCAAGGAAAGTTAGTTCCAAAACTTATGTTGGTGCCTGAATGAATACCTTGCAATTACAGACATGCTGAAATGCCCTCACAGATCATTCAAGAAAGGGGTTTTGATATATTTCTTAGTCTACGAAGTTTAAAAGAATCAATAACAAAAAGCAGTGAGATACATACACCATTTACACACATACAAAGCACTTGAGGAAATAGAACTCAAAATAACAATCAATTTCATTCTATCAATTTATGTTAATCTGGTTTAACACTCCATCATTAAGAGGCGCGAACTCAAATGTAATATCATCTTAATATTTTCCTGTCCAGAGTTCCCCTAATAATACATGCTGATGGGATCTTTCCTATTTCTGAAAATATCTTAGCAATAAAACATGAACTGTGATAATATAAAGGAAGATGTGGATTGAGTTCTGATCAATATCTCTCCTTCAAATATTAATTTCTAGAAATTTTATTCGATTGCAATAAATTAATACCACACTAGACTTGCTATTTTGGTCACTAAAGGCAGGAGCATATTCACTATATCTTTCATGGTCCCAACTTGTCTAATGATAAGTACTCACACAGATAGGGCATTCCCACTTTCCCGTGGGCATCTTGTCTATCTTGAGGCATTCCAGATGGTAGGAGCGTGGACAGTTGTCACACAAGATAATATCTCCTCCATAGTCACAAATCTCACAAAACCAGTTGTGGTCACTCTGCAAAAAAACATACACTTAGATTGTAAATAAGTTTTATTCAGTGGAGGTTTTGCTACAGAGTCTGTTATTTCAATGGCGGAGCTGAACATTTTAATAAAGGACTGGGAAAACTTTTCTTTGATGGTAGAATTAACTGTTTGTTAGGCCAAAGAGATTCAAAAGATGAAAGAATGCAAGCAATATTTTGTTGAAACATTTTACTCGAATTAGACGTAACCAAATTTCATGGGCATCTGCCCAACACATTTGAAGTATGCAAATGGTCTTATAGATACGTATGATCTTGATAGTTGTGAATTTCTGTGAGAAGTATTGGACTTAAGTAGTTGTACCATAAGGGTTTCACAACCCCTCTTCGGGCACTTTTCAAATACCGTATTACCCCGCATACACCCCGCACCCCATAGATAATACGCACACCCTCCCCAAGTCCCTTTCCCATATGTAAAATACAATGCCCTGTTTATAACACGCAGGCAGAGTTGGGGAGTAGGAATCTTGACCCCAGTACCGTAACCCGCGTTGACTCAGAGAATTAGAGGCTTAAATCGTACAGTGTTTATAGTGCTCAGTGTCACTGTGCAAGAGATACTAATTAACAGTACGGGAAAAGTCTTTTTTTAAGCATGATCTGGTACATCCAGGGTATCAGAATGACAATCATCAGAACGTCGTCATGGTGACAGGCCAATAGACAATAGGAACCCACCAAAGTATTTTCGACCATGCCCCACACGTTCATAGCATCGATGTAAAAATGTTCTGGTTTATGTACCCGTTGATAACACGCACCCCCTCCTTGACGTAGGTGCTGTAGTGTATAAAAGTGCGGGGTGTATGCGGGGTAATACGGTACTACTAAAAAAAGAAAAAATTCTGTTCACAGTTGCCAGATTATACATGTAGTTCACTCAGATGTAAATGACTTAGATGATCTGCCTATTGTTACCTCAGCTCCGTTCTCATGGCCTTGATCATCCTTGTCTCCCAGCTTACTATCCTTGCTATTATCATCCTCTTTCTCATCCTCCTTTTTCCCATCTTCCATATCCCCATCTTCTTCCTTTTTCTTATCTTCCTTCTTTTCACTATCTTTGTCGTCTTTCTTAGAGTCATCCTCCTCTATATCTGAGTTATCACCACTTGCATCAGTCTTCTTCACCTGACGTTTGACATTTTTAGTGTGTCGCATACGCGGTCCTTTGTGTTGCTTTTTGGCTCGCTGATCTCTCTTCTTTCTCTCGGCTCCTGAATCGCTATCAGAGGATGTTGGTATAAGAAGCATTTCCTCAAATTCTCTGTCAGACAAAGCTGCTGCATCCTGAAATAGGGCATAAAAATTCCAAAAAATGTTGCCTTTCCCATGTCAAACTGTTTACATTTCCATGATTAATTCTGGTTAAGTAAAAACTGCAGCCCAGTAAGTAGACATTATTACATGTACAATATTTTTTATTTTTGGATTTTTTTTGTTTAATTTCTTTGAAGTCAACTATGACCATTGTATAAAACATACTAGTATCTTGGGGTAACATCTTGTTGGAGGAGTCTTTAAGTAGATAGACTTCTAGATACACACTAACCTCCTTTCGGAAGTATACATGTGCAACATGACAAACCTAAGGATCTGAAACTTTTCAATGACTGAATTAAATAAATGAAATACATAAGTAAAGAGACTTTCATTTACAACTGGATTAATTGTTTTTAGAATTATTAAACCAAGATATAATACTTGCTTGGTAGGTTCAATATTTTGCTGGCTAAAAAAACCTGGTTAAACTTGCCAAATAAATTGGGTCCATACGAAAAAGTATGTTTATCCCTAGAAATGCTTATATATCATTTTTACAGGAAGTTTATGTGATAAATAAGTTGTCATCTCCTAATGTGATTCTGTTTGATGCATAAAACACAATAAAGGAAGCAGGGTCTTGGTCAGGATTTGAAAAATGCCTGTCCAAAAGAGCCATTCCTAAATATCTGCCCATCCAAATTTAGCCACTAATTTACTTCAAATCATTATACCAACTACATTTAATAGCCTATTGTGTCAAAAAAGCCAGTTTACATTTCAGCTATGTCCTGAAACATGGTTTGTTAGGAATTTATTTGGTTATCATTCCCAAAATTTGAAAATTCTTTATAGAATGTTTTGCCTGTCCATAAAGGAGGTTTTCAGGAAACTGTCTGTCCAAAAGACAGGCAGGACGGGTCCTGGCTAAGTCCCTGCAAGGAAGGCTTTAAATCAGTCTTGCCTTCAACACCTACATTACAAGCAGCTTTTCTTGATCTTGCACTCTTTCTCTCGGGAATACTCTTGATAGCATAGTTCCACTCATCCTCAGTGTCATCATCTTCTCCTTCCTTGAAAATACACAAGTACCATTTAAACTAAACCTTTGCAAATCTGCCTATTTAAGCATACACATTAGTTTTCAGATTACCATGGGAAATATTTCTGTAATAATAATAATAATAATAACAATAATAATAATAATAATAATAATAATAATTTTTATTTAAAGAGGGTATTAAAGTAAGGTAATGATCCCCTTTGGGCTCTGGCACAACTTATAAATCTAACATGTTGCTATTTATTAACTACCAATATAAAACTAGCACCAGAACCATTCTGTTTAAGTCACCTAAGAGTTCAATATTATTGTATGGAACATTTTTCAGCAGCAGGAGCATGAGTCTTGGCAAAAAGGTTTATTCTGGTTATTGGTTCAAGGTTTGGTGAGTGGGTAGGTCCACAGTTTTAATAGGTTAGAGAATAAAGGAACATCTCACCCCTGAAACAGTTTTCTTTTTCTTCTTTTTCCCAGTTGAGCGTTTCTTCTTGGTACTAGCCCACTCTTCTTCTTCCTCCTTAAAAATACACAACTACCATTTAAACCAAAACTTCGCAAATCTGCCAATTCAATCATACACAATAGTTTTCAGATTACCCTGGGAAATATTTCCATCCATATTAAAGTAAGGTAATGATCCCGTCTGGGCTCTGGTACAACTTACAAATCTAACATTTTGCTATTCATTAACTACCAATATACAAACTAGCACCAGAACCTGCTCATGTTAAATGAAACACTGTATACATATCTAATAAGGTTCAAGCTTTCGGAGTTGATTGAAACCATTCTGTTTAAGTCATCTAAGATTTCAATATTATTGTATGGAACATGTTTCAGCAGCAGTAGCATGAGTCTTGGCAAAGACGTTAATTCTGGTTATTGGTTCAAGGTTTGGTGAGTGTGTAGGTCCACAGTTTTAATAGGTTAGATAAGAAAGGAACTTCTCACCCCTGAAACAGTTTTCTTTTTCTTCTTTTTCCCAGTTGAACGTTTCTTCTTGGTACTAGCCCACTCATCTTCATCCTCCTTAAAAATACACAAGTACCATTTAAACCAAACCTTTGCAAATCTACCTATTCAAGCATACACAATAGTTTTCAGATTACCATGGGAAATATTTGCATCCATGTTAAAGTAAGGTAATGATCCCGTCTGGGCTCTGGTACAACTTACTCATCTAACATTTTGCTATTCATTAACTACCAATATACAAACTAGCACCAGAACCTGCTCATGTTAAATGAAACACTGTATACATATCTAATAAGATTCAAGCTTTCAGAGTTGATTGAAACCATTCTGTTTAAGTCACCTAAGAGTTCAATATTATTGTATAGAACATGTTTCATCAGCAGTGGCATGAGTCTTGGCTATGACACTCATTCTGTTTATTGGTTCAAGGTTTGGTGAGTGGGTAGGTCCACAGTTTTAATAGGTTAGAGAATAAAGGAACTTCTCACCTCTGAACCAGGTTTCCTTTTCTTCTTTTTCCCAGTTGAACGCTTCTTGGTACTAGCCCACTCATCTTCATCCTCCTTAAAAATACACAAGTACCATTTAAACCAAAACTTTGCAAATTGGCCTATTTAAGCATACACAATAGTTTTCAGATCACCATGGGAAATATTTCCATCCATATTAAAGTAAGGTAATGATCCCGTCTGGGCTCTGGTACAACTTACAAATCTAACATTTTGCTATTCATTAACTACCAATATACAAACTAGCACCAGAACCTGCTCATGTTAAATGAAACACTGTATACATATCTAATAAGGTTCAAGCTTTCAGAGTTGATTGAAACCATTCTGTTTAAGTCACCTGAGAGTTCAATATCATTGTATGGAACATGTTTCAGCAACAGTGGCATGAGTCTTGGCAAAGACGTTTATACTGGTTATTGGTTCAAGGTTTGGTGAGTGGGTAGGTCCACAGTTTTAATAGGTTAGACAATAAAGGAACATCTCACCTCTGAAACAGGTTTCTTTTTTTTCTTTTTCCCAGTTGAGCGCTTCTTTTTGATACTAGCCTCCCATTCCTCCTCACTGCTGATAGTTTTATCATCATCGTCATCTTCCTCATTGCTATCCTGGTCCTCCTCTTCCTCCTCCTCCTCTGCTCCTTCAGCATCAGGGTCTGAGGTATCACCATCAATAAGTCGTTCAAACTGACGGTCAGAAAGCTTGTTCTGCAATAGATTGAGTAAAGGGTATAATGGTTTTATTTGCATTGATCTAAATGCTCTTTTCAGGTGTATCATTCTCTGACTGCTGTATACAGAAAATCTGTTTTATCATGTAGATGTTTTTTTCGTGACTGTCTGACAAAAATGTGAGTACACTTGGAGACAACAAAGAGACATAAAGCAAGCATTTTTTTTAATGTATAAAGGACAACAGAAAAAGATATCCTTTCTGTTAATGCCTACCTAGTAATATACCCTCTATCCCCAGGTTCACCGTTATGTCTTTTGAGTCCTGTTTCTGTTACATGAAGTACAAATCTTGTAATTTTCAACTAGGAATGGAGCAATTCCAAAAGGTTATTTAACAAATTTGAAGAGAAAGTCTAAAGATATGATTGGCAGATAGACATCATTTGAAATAATAATATGTTGACTCACATGGTCTTTCTCGAGCAATGTTCTACGTTCTCTCGGACTCTTTCTTGCAGGAACTTCGATTTTCTCCTTCTTCTGGCCTCTGCCTCGTCTGCGAGGGGCAACTTCCTCTCCACTCTCCAATGCTACAAAGAACAACAGGCACATGAATTACTAATGAAAAATCAAGAACCCTTAAAAACCTCAAATCAACAAGTTGAACAATAAGGTTATTTTAGGCACTTTTGCTGCTATATATTGGTCAAGGACCACATATTTGTTGTAAGGGGCATGGGTGTCCAGTCACAAGTTTCAGGGTCAACAAGAAAGAGAACCCTTTGAACTTAATTGTATATCCATATTGAAGATTGAAATAAACATACAGTTTTTAATTATTTTTTTTGTAAATGAATATTAGTTATTCCTTGGTACAAATTCATTTCTTTGAGTCCCTAATTTTCCTGACTTTTTGGGCTGGGTATAGCCTCTTTTTCAATATGTTAAAGTCAGGCACTGCATGTATGGAATATATAAGTGATATGATCATCTATTCATGACATATTGTCTGGTCAGATTTTCATTCCTGTACTGTTTTATTGACCACAATGACAAAACCCTTTATTGGTCAAAGAATGCATCACACAGTGTCAGTATCCTATTTGTACCAGGAGCATTCACATTTTTTGACAACTTAAGCAAAAATCACCAACGATAGTAATATTTGAACAAATATTCAAAAAGGGATTGTTGAACCCAACAAATACAACTTTCCATGAATATTTCTAGAAATTTTGCTTTTTTATTAGGAGTTATTTGTGTCAGACCACAACTTCCACAAGTATGCTTCAAATATGTAATATGTAGTATATGCATTCTTATAACATAACAAGAAAAAATATGCAGTACATTATAGAAAACAGCATTTCCTTAATGAGACAATAACATAACAAGAAAAAATATGCAGTACATTATAGAAAACAGCATTTCTTTAATTGAGACAACTCACCTTCATCCTCATCTTCGGGAGCTTCATCATCTTCAGGTATTTCATTCTCCTTTTCATCCATCTCTTCGTCCCTTTCCTTTTCCACTTCCGTTTCGTCTTCATCCTCATCATCAGGAACTTCTTCATCATCTTCCGCTATTTCATTCTCCTTTTCCACCATCTCTTCATCCCTTTCCTCTTCCACTTCTGTTTCGTCTTCATCCTCATCATCAGGAACTTCTTCTTCACCATCTTCCGTTATTTCAGTCTCCTTTTCCACCTTCTCTTCATCCCTTTCCTCTTCCATTTCTGTTTCATCTTCATCCTCTGCCTCAGATTCAGGTTTTGAGGCCTCAAACTCTCGCCACTTTATCTTGCTAACCTTTGACGAACCAGTTCCAGGGTTGGCCTAGAATTGTTAAAAAAAAATCTAAATTAAATCCCTTTAAACCTATAGTTTTACCTGTAGTTTTCCAATTTTGCTGTAGGAGGAATTAACTCCAATAGGATTATCTAATGTATTAGAGATTTGGATATTTGAATAATCTTGGTCTAAACATGAGAATTCAAGCACAGAATTGAATTATTTTCACCTCAAAATAATTCCCATGGCTTTGTATATGGATATTATACCTTATTTGTAAATACATGCTTATGGTTGTAATCTGAGAATATTATAATTTCCTTTGAAAACTGCGAATCTTGGGCACCTAGTTTCTTAATCCTGGCTAAGAGCATGTATGTATGTGTATACATATATACTGTATACCGTGTTAATATTGCGGCAGTTTAATTAATGCGTACTTTGCGCACCCATGGCGTCCGCATTTATTTAACTGCGCACTATCATTTGGATATTGGATCCCTATTCTTTAATCGTTCAACACACTGATACCATAGCTTTTCATTCAACATGAAGACCCTTCGCGGCCTCTGCTGGTACTGAGTTCAATTACGATGAAGACAACTCGCACACCCGAGTGCGATCAAACATGCCAGTAACCTCTAATCAGGGTTTCTGATTGCAACCAAGATAACACTGTTCATGATGGCTGGTGACGAAATAATGATTGCACTTGCCTGTAGTGCTGGCAGCATCTGGCATCCAGAAGGGGCTGGCTGGCTTGAATATAGCAACACCACCCTACCCAAAAGCTGGGTAGGTTGCATACCCTTGGGTCCCTCACACAACTTGATCTGGAGGTTATCAATGCGCAATGATTAAACTGCGCATCAAAGGCAGTAATCTGCTGGGCGCATTAATTCATATGCGCAATATTAACATGGTATACAGTATATATATATATATATATATATATATATATATATATATATATAATATATATATCTATATCTATCTATATATATATATATATATATATATATATATATATATATACACATATATGGTGGCGGCTGCTCAGCAAATTGTCATCCAGCACCATATAAATCTGGCCACTGTGTGATCGCTAGCATGCAGTGGACATTTTCTCAGAAACTTGCCATCCTCCAAAATCAGGAATAAATTCCCAATTTCGAAACAATAACTTACCCTTTTTTTCTTCTTTGCTGGTTGAGAAACCTCTGTCTTAGTACTTTCTGCATCTGATAGCATTGGAGTCTCCTGTACGGATACATTGAAGCTTAAATATGCAATATATTCATTACATCTCAGCACAATAGGGATAAGTGAATATTTTTTGGAGACAAAACCCATCATTCTGCTAAGGATAATCCTTGTCTTCAAACTTTACTACAGGTATTTTCCTTAAGACTATGTAAAGATATTGTGTGTTTCTAACAATGAATAATTGGAGAATTAATAGGAAAATAAAGAAAATTTTATAAAGTGTCTAATAAGTAATCCATACATGTATCTATTTATGAGAAGGTAATCTGCTATGCTTAAGTGCTCTAGAAACTTACCTCCTCACTAGATGCCAACCTCTTTCGCTCTTTCTGTTTACTCCTCCCCATGGTATGGAAGCTAGCAAATACAAAACACAAATCATCATACTTAAAATATAGTACATGGTGGCCTAGAATTGTTCAAAAATACATTCTAAATAAATTCGCTCTTAACCTATAGTTTTACCTGTAGTTTTCCAATTTAGCTGTAGGAGGGCCTTAGTAGCTCGTGTTTCTTGTAATTGATATACCGACTCAAAATAAAGATTACATTTTACATGTATAAAAGGAGTTTACTGAAAATATTAGTTAGCAAGACTGAAATCACTAGACTCTGGTTCTTAAATTCAAAAAGGAGGAATATTTTGGGCATCAAAAAAATGTCATGTTTTGTTCTAGATATATCAATTTATTGAATGTTAGTTGATTTTGAAAATGTTTTCAATATTACAGGACAATAAAATCATACACATTAAAAAATTATATATTTTTGAATATAAGTGAAGCTGTTTTGAAAAAACATAAAAAATGGCAAATCCCCAAAATGCAAAATAATGTAAAAAGGCCCTTAAGGCAGTTAAGCTTAATGCATTTGTAGCCATGAATAAAGGCATTATTTTAATTGTTGTGAATTGAAAAGAGATGGTCTGGCCTGTAAATAATGTAAGCCTGTATGTTTAACTATGGTATACATCTTAAATTCAGTCCTTATATATTTCTTTATTATGTGTGTGCACAAGGATCCACTCTAATCAATGAACCTCTGAAGCAAAAGATTGGATTTGGACCCCATATCAGGAGTGTCCAATTTAAAATTATAACTGAATTTTCAGTTTGAAAAGCTTTTGTTTACATTGATTCTGAGAACTATAGTATTGTTCACTTTCCTAGAATGTGAATGATATTGTTTAGAAGATATATACTACATACAGAAAATAAACGAACCAACACGAGTCACTATATTGTGCCAGGGAGTTTGTATTGATGTCTCTGATTGTAATGAACTCGCCGGTAATGTATTTGGTGAACTCCAGCATGGGAATTCCCCGCCAGATGACGTCATTGTTTTGAGTGGTTGTGCATGTGAGATGACGTCATTTTTCACCCCAGACATCTAGACTAGTGTCAGTCCTGTGAGCCACTGCGTGCCAAGTGACTGTCAGGCTGGCGCTAGTCTAACGGCACACACACGAGCGCACCGGTACGCCGATGCGGCGCCGATCGTGGCCCAATTTGATTGGCTGAGTAATACCAAGATGGCTGGCTGCAGTTTCTTCTGAAGACCATTCATCGTCCTGGCGGTGTATTTTTTCTTTTATGCTGGTTGTTTTGGTTAAAACTAATCAGTAGTGAGTCTAAGACTATAGAAAGGCTCATCCTGCATTGGTTTTGCAAGAAAGAATTTGCATCGTAAAGACTGTTCGAGAGAAATCGACCACATTTCGCCACGTGTACTTAGCCGGTTTGGCCATAAATCCAGTTCACTTTGGAGGCAGTTGTAGTGAATTATCGATTTTGGTGAAAGAATATGCACCAATCCATGACAATAACTAGATAATATCAGTCCAAATTTAGATTAATGTACATTTGCAGTGTGAACTAGTGAATGTGTGTGTGGTGAGCTGACATTCTAAGGAAGGGCGAACTCTGGAAAACAAGGAAAATGGATAGTCATAGTAGTGTCCTAACTTCACTAATTGCATTTTGTGCAGTTCTTGTGGGTTCTGTTTCTTCAGGGATCAAATGGGAGTGTGGAACATGCAATGATATTGTAAAAGGATTCAAAGAGGTACGTTGGAATTGAGTGCTTGGAATCCCATACTGGGAGCATTTAAGTACCAGCTTAAAGGCATAAAGGTGAACTTGAGATCTAAAACTTAATGTCCATTAGCAAAATACTCCACATTCAGAAATCTGTGAAACTTTGCATAAGCTATCATTGTCAGATCCCCTTTGAAAATCCCCCCCCCCCCCCCCAAAAAAAAAAAAAGAAGTCACCATGCAGTTATCCCGTCCATGTAGGTGGTGCCAATGTGGCGCTAAATTTGCAAAATTTCACATCTAAAAATTGAAAGTCCATTTAAAAAATACCCCACTGTAAGAATTTCATCAAACCTTGCAAAAGCTTTCATAATTAGGTCCCCTTTGAATATATAAAATAAAAAATAGAGGGGGGGGGGGGGGGTCACCAGTACTGCTGTCCATATAGGTGGTGGCAAACAACATAATTCACAAACGGAAGGGCCACCTATATCAGTATATATGGAGGGCAGTACTGGTGACCCCCCCCCCCCCCTTTTACACTACCCAGCTTTAGCAAAAAGGCTTTCAACTTGCAAGTATATTTTTCATACACAAGAGCAAAATCTCTGGTGCACAAATTTAATATGATAGAATCTGCTTTTTTTTCTAGACTAGAAACAAATTGAAAGATTTAAAACTTGCCTGAACTGTGAACAGCTGTGTGTACTGTGTAGTCTGTTTGTTTTAGCCAACAGTTCACCCTAAGTCCCTAACCCTCACAAATCACTCTTCAGGACACCCCCCAACATTTGTGAGGAACTAGAAATGTCAATTTCTGGCTTTTAATTGAACATTTCAACTCAAAATGATTCCCACAATTGCATTGTATATACATGTATATGTATGAACATTATTACGCTTTATTTCATTGAGTTTTGAATGCATGTTTATGGTTGTAAACTGAGTATATTGTGACCTCCCTTAACAAATAAGACGTCCAAAAATTTAAACATTGACAATTTTGGGCGCCCAGTTCCTAATTCCTGGCTAAGACCCTGTTATGTGCACATGATCAAGCCAAATACTTCAGTTATCTAATCTAATGAGTTATTGGTAAATTTAACAAGCAACAATAATTTCATCTCCAGAGTACTTTTTTCTGTTTGCTTTAATTTAGATGTTATTTGTCAATCTTACTTTCAGGGTCTTAAAAATACTGAGAAAGGCAATTTTGGTGGAGGAAATACACAATGGGAGGAGACAAGATTAAAAAGCTTTGCTACAAGGTAACTGTGTTTGCTGGGACTCTTATTTTAAACATACTTGCCCTGCAGGAAACTTAAGTTTCCTAGTTTGCAGGGAGAGCAACAGCCTAGTGAACACTTGAAATAGCCAGTTGGTTTAAAGATAGTGCTTAGCAAAACCGCCAGGTATTAACTTTTTATATACTAGCAACAGCAATATATACATATTTCCACATATGTATTAATTTAAGATTATCCTTATTTGAAAAAGAAATATTCTTATAATATATGTTTAAAAATACTAGAAATGTAAAATGTATTGGATCAATTGCCATCTTGTAAAGAAGAATGATTCTGATCTTGATAATAGAACAGTATTTTTGAAAATATTTGACTGCAAGTTGATCCTGTCAGGTCAAACAATGCTTATGATATTTTTAAAATATCAGTTACATGCAAAGGAAGAGTTGTGTTTGAAGTTGTAAGACCTAGTGCACACTCTAGATGTATATGGGTTTATGATAGTTTCAACCATAGAAATATTTGAACTTGACTTTCAGTACCTACTGTGAAAAACTAATATCCTTTTATTTTCAGTGAAACAAGATTTGTGGAAATAATAGAAAATATTTGCAAAGATTCCGCCAAATCAGTAAGTATCCTCACTAAAAGAACTAGAACTTATTCAACTTAGCGTGTATATTACTGTATAAGGTTTGCCAGTTAACAGTTATTTTTGAATTGGGGCCTTAACTAGCATGGTATTGAGTATTGACGTGTCATTACTGTCATGCTGACAGCAGACCCCCAAAATATTTTAATCATGAATTATCTAAAATGAAACTTTCAAGCAACTGATTTTAAGATCCCATTTATACCACTTGCTTGGATATCAACTAAAGATGATATGCATTTCACAGACCCAAAATTGATTTCCCATTTCATTCAGTTGAATAATCTTAGCTAGGGCCTTCTATACGATTGTACATGAAAAGGTTGGGTGTCTCAGGCTCTCAGCACCTGGATGGATTTAAGAAGAACCAACCTTGGATAATCATCTTTTGGATAGTAGTGTGTAGAAAATCATTAATTTTTTTCTTAAAAATGAAATTACCTATAATTTTGAACAAAAAGAATCCACAAAAGTCTTAAAATGCAGACAATTCAATCTCATTATAAGAAGAATGCCCTAGATGTTTCAGACTACTGGAATAATCTTTGGATTCACATCAGGTTCCACACTGTCAAGCTAGTTTAAGGATTTGCTAAGTCACCAAGCAAAACCGCATAGTACTCTTCATTTATGACTCCATCTTTACTGTCTATTTTCTGTCAATTCTACCTAATATATCATTTTCATTTAAAAGTATCTTTCAATGGAAGAACTTTTATGTTTATGGGCTTATGTATATGAAACCTTTCAACTTGTCTTTCGCAGAGGAAACTGCAGGTATTTTTCTTTGATTTCTCTCACCTGGTTTGAGTTTATAAGAATCTGCCAATTTGATTTGGTTATTGGAATTTTTAGCCTTTTAGTCCAATTTCTGTGTGCACTAACACTTTTTTCTAATCCACTGAAACTATAGGAAATGGCCACCCTACCGTCTTGACCGCCCTCACTATACAATTGTTGGTCCCAGTACCCCTAAAACTGTCCATACCTCTTGCTCTACAACAGCCCACAAAAGCCCTGACAAAAGAACATATTGGAAATTATTTGAAAGAAAATTTTTGATCAGGGGCGACCTTTTATGAAATTCAATTTTGTAAGAAATTTATATATAGATGAATTGTAAATAGGGACAACATTTGACTGGAATGCAGTTGTTAAGTTAGCAGACTTTGTCAGTGCGTAGAGAATTTCAATATGTAGGGTAAGACCACAATCCACTTTCATTTGATGATATTTGTTGATGTCATCTTTAACACATCCATGCATCTAGCATTTGAAAAAGGCCTAACTACTCAGTTATATCTCTCTCAAAAATGTATCTCTAAGGATATATTTTAAGGAGAAATGTTAATCAGAACTCAATTAACAACTCTCCTTCAAATATTTTGTGAGTTCATTCTTCATTCCTAAATTATTGGTGAAAGAATTGTGGGTACAGATGACATTAGCAGGCATTCAAGGAATGCAAATATTTAGCAGTTCCAATGCCCATGGTATTGGGACTTTATAACAAATGTTCACTCTAGATACCATTGTAGCGCTATTTGCATAATTTCTTTACTTGTGGTCTATTAATAGATTTTTAATCTTTAACCAATCTTTAGAATAGTAAGGCAAATTTGTTATTTTCTTAATGAATTCTTTCTTGTATTTTTGCATCTTGCAAGATATTAGCATTTAGTAAATATGATCCAGAATTATTTAAGCACCTCAGCAAAATACTGATATTGTTTATTTTTCCGGAAATGTTTTCCATTTTTTCATTGGGGAGACTAACCTCATCTTAAGCATTATGCTTAGTTGACATTGAAACTTATCATTATGATAGTTGGATTTGTCGCACATTTGCTTCACTCTTCTTGCTTCAGTTTTCCATTGAAAAACTTGGGATTTTCCAAGGAGGAGAACTTGTAAGTTAATAGATATGGAATAAGGGGACAGGTTTCTTGCAACTGGCGTAGAAATATATTTCTAAACAGATGTGTTTCATGATGAATTCATTGAAGTCGCACAGAAAATGCTTCTCATTTCAAATTACAGATAACTCGACTTGTGTCATGAATTGTGGTCTTATTGTAGATTTTGGGCCTCTAACCTTTATGCTGCTGGCAGCTAATTTGGCAAATACAAAATGATGCATAACCTCTGACAACTGGCTGAAACCCTGGCACATGGGCACTCATCTGAGAGTACTCAGTGAGAGCTTTCTAATGAATACCAATATGACTGGGTTTAGATGGTTTTCAAAAATCATTGCATCCTTTTTTCTTTGGGTGAAAGGAGCCTCAGCATTTGTAGGGTTAAGGGTGAACACATATCAGGGGTCATCCTTGGTCATGTGTTAAGTAAATGTTGTAACCCATTCATACCTGTAGCACCCAAACACACCCTACTGTTTTGTTGGTACCTTTCTAACTATTGGAAAATATTTAAAGGAACTCCTTGGAAATAGTGCTTTCTTGATCAATGATATTAATGATAGTTTGATGAAGACATTTACAATTCATGGCTTTACAAAATAACTGGAAAGGAGTTTATTGGCTATTCGTAATCATTTCTATTTCAAATATTTTGAAAGGTTTGTTAATAGTGCTTGAGATATTTCCACGTTTGTCACATGTTTTTGAGTCTTCACAGGCATGAATGGGTGAGAGCAACTTATGTGGGGCTTTTCAGGGAGCTGTTGTTCATCAATGTGTTAAGGTGTATATTGAATGATGCTTTTATAACAGGGCTGATGTTGTTAATGGAATACAGCTCAATACCGATGATATGCTTAGTGCTTACTAAGAATTAATTAGGAGCCTTGACTATTTGGATCTGAATTATGGTGGCGTTTTACAAATCTGTTCCAAACAGGACCATTTCTCTGTACCCAATTCCCATCTAATTGATAAAAAAAGGTTACATAATGCTAAATAATAAAAAATTAATGGCATATTAGGTACAACCATATTGTAGAAATACATTTGGGGCTACTGTCTGCCATGAAAGTGACTTGGGATTAGGCAGTAGCTTTTGAAGGGCACTTACATGTCTTGGCCTCTCCCTGTGAAGTCCCTGTGTGTGCCTCCTGAATAAAGAATATAACGTTCTATTGAATTTGACATTCCCATGTGTGGTCTTTTGTAAACTGACTCCTGATTGCTTAATTAAAGCCACAATTAACATCTCTTGTTTAGATCATTAGAAACCCACTGCAGTTGTGTTGTAAATTAGTTTTTTATGCACATGGTTTTTCCACTGATGTGGAGTTAAAGGGACACATTCTTGTCCTAATTAGAGCTTGTGTCACTGAGCCCTGGTGTAATTAAATTCAGATGATTCCCTATAATGTATGATTGACCAATCAATTTATAAAGATAACTTGCACTCACTCTCAAAATAGTTAATGAAGGGTTGGAGATTGAGGTCTGACTGTCATTTGTACATTTCTTTTCCAAAAATAATTTGTTAACATCATCATTTTTTTAGGCCAACAAAAAACTTTTGCTTGTGAACGGGAACCTAACATATTAAACCTCATTACGAGTACTTAATAATTTGAACAACACAATATGTTGAGCACCTTTCTAGGGTCACAAATATTTACTTTTCACTTCCTCCTCTGGACCTGTTAATTTGAGCTCCACGATAACTTAAATACTTTGAAATGTGGGTTGGACACCTTTGACACATCAAAAAGTTTTTTCTACTGTTGAAATTGAATCCCTTATAGCATGGAAACATTTCATAATGTCTAAGTACATGCTGATTTGTAAAGATTAGGTTGAACACTTTTCTAGCATGAATGAGTTGAAAATACACATGTTCTTATGTTCACAAATGTCTCTCGCATAGGCTTGTTTAACCTGATTAAGAGATAATCTAGGTGAGAAACCATCTTGCTTGTGTGCACGCGACTATGTGAGCTTCCAAAATAGATGGTCTCTCACTCTGCTTGGTGATCCTTAGACATTCACAATTAATCTGTTTATGAGAAAAACAGTATAGGCTTTAACACATGCAAACATCTCGAAATGACCCTATATTCTTAGATTACAATCATAAGCCACCCTAAAAGACCACACATTCCCTCAGGAAGGAGATATATTTAGTAGTAAGGATCCCCTATGTATGTATTAATAATGCATTGGATGTTAAGGCCAAAGATAAAAGTGTTATGTTTGTGGTTACCCTACCGACCCTGTTTTGACCACCCTACCGTAAAGTTTTTTTAAGCTTCTTTGGTCTAAATGCAGGTATGCAAAAGAATTGCAGGTACACAAGAATCATGTTTTAAATCTTACAGTACTACAAGGACTGTGTATAAAATCATCTTAGCCCAACAATGATACAACCTAACTAAATATCTATATATAGCCGCTTCTCATTAGAATACCTGGCAATCAGCAAAAAAAAAATTTTAAAAAGCCTACCGACCGACCCTTTTTTGTAACCACAAACATAACATTTATTTTTTGGGGCCTAAAGAGAAGTGGTCATCAGAACTTTGACTACAGACATCCGTCAAATACTTTGTGCATTCATATTTTAGTCATAATTTATTTCCAAAGGTATCATTAACCTTTAGAGATGATTTTTAAAAAATGGATATCTCGGCATGAAGTATTTAAAGAACTAGCCAATCCTTATCTTGTTTACAATCTCCTGGACAGCTCTGACTTTATTTTCACTCTGTTCATCATTTTCTATTATTCCTGCACTGTTATTGATAAATTAAGACACTACTTTCTGCACCTTTCAGTGTCATTCCATGGTGGAAGAATACGAGGAGACACTGGAGAAGTGGTGGTTTGACGAGTTTGCCAAGGTCGGCAATGCTGAGGGCCTCCATAAGTGGTTCTGTATAGATAAGGTCAAAGGTTAGTATTTCTCCCCAATAACCCAATCCAGTATCCACTTTGGAATAGAGAAATATGGTTGAGGCTTACCTTAAGGGGTTGAATGAATACACATTGAGCTGCAGGTAAAATAGAAAAGGTCAACTGATAAATATGATAAACTGCCGCAATATTAACATATACAGTACTTCAAACTTAGTAGTGCCTTCTTTCTTAAAGCTGTCCACATTAACGAGCTCTTTGTTATTTGTGTTGCAGTTTGCTGTGCTGTGAACATCTATGATTCTGAGATAGCCAGAATTGTTTTGGAGGCTTGGAAACAGTGCCCTGGATTTTTGTTGCCATTTTCTGGTTACCTATAACATGTTTGTTGTTTGTGCTTGCAGTTTGCTGCCCAGAGAACACCTATGGTCCTGACTGCAAGGAGTGTGTAGGCGGGGCAGAGAGGCCATGTACTGGCAATGGCAACTGTGAGGTAAGTAATTCCTCGTCAATGACAATATAGTCAAAATTGTAAATCTTTGTATTTCAAATTTACATAAAATTTGATTTTTTGGATATATGCTTCCTTTTCTATTTTGCTATATAGATGTACTATATATGTATAATTGTACTCTTGCAAGTATATTTAACACATTTGTAGTGTATGCGTCTCCATCCAAAATGAGTAATCCTTGATTTTAAACTATAATAGACTTTCCTTTGTTATTGTATCCCAGGATGCCAAAAACATTGCTAACTCTCTGCACTGGAATTTGTATTTAATCCTTATTGTTTTGTTAATTTCTTTTCACATAATTTTCAAATATCACTCTATTTGTGTTGTTCAGAGTTGCCACATCATGTGTGCACTCCGAATCGAATGTTCGCATACATGCTTTTGGACCAAAAGTGTACTATTCTGAGCATGTGACAAGAATTTTTTTTCAGAAAGTATTTGAAGGAGAACTGTTGATCAGAATCCAACCCACGGGTTTGTTACAAATACTTTGTGAAGTTATGGTTGATTTTGAAATTGTTATGAGAAACACCATAGATCCAAACATCATTTGCCACGGTCTCCACGCATGAATAGCTCATTGGTTCTTGTTGTTGTAACTCAGGCATGGTTGTTTCTGATGCATCTTTCTGTTGAATTTCCAGGGTGCCGGTACACGTGGCGGCAACGGCAAGTGTAAGTGTAATTATGGATACCAGGGGGAGCTGTGCAATGACTGCATCTCGTCACATTTCGAGGAGGTTCACAATGACACGCATGTTATATGCACAGGTAGGTTTCCATTGCAACACTACAGAATTCATACCAAAATGCACTATTTGCCATACTGAAGTTTAGCTTCTATTTTTGACTAGCTGTCCAGAATTGCAGTTATAAATGAAATTTTGATGTCATGTTTTAGATAGAAAAGGCAAAAAAGTAAAAATCACAAACTAGTAACTAGGGGTCCACACCGGTTTACTGGTACTGATAGTTTACCAGTTCAGAGCAAAAGAAATACCAGTATAAAACTGTATAAAAAAGCCAGTACTAAAGTTAGTATTAAAGATTTCTTACCTTTTGTTGATATGCCTGAAATGCCCTAAAACAACCAGTGTCTGTGAGATGTACATGTTTTTTTACCATGAAATCCATCGGTAAACAAATTCCATGATGTTTTCTACTGTCAATCTAATTGTGCATCGCTTCCATCTCAGTCATTTCTAGATGCTAGGGTGGGATGGTGAAAATAATTAGTATCGACACCATTAAAATATCAGCACTGTATATTATGCCACTACTGGACTGATTCCTATAATTCTGATGGTACAGACTCCTACTGGTACTTGTAACCAGTTCTTTTTTTAATTCATGTTCTTGGACACTTACCTAAACTTCTTACATTCAAGTACTTATCAGCAATCATTTTAAAAGAAATAAAATCAAGTTATTGATTCTCAAAGCTTGGCTCTGTTTCTATTTCTAGCATGCGATGGGTCGTGTAAAAGTACCTGCAAGGGGGAAGGACCTAAGAACTGTGATGAGTGCGCCAGTGGATATCAACGTGATGGCGAAGAGGGATGCCAAGGTAAGTGGTAGTGAGTGGGGAGCATCACCCAAATATTTTCTCGAGAGCGCTTGCAAAATTGCTGAATGAATACTCAAGCTTCAGCAGAAAAACTTGTGCAAACCATAGATGTGTCATGAAAATGGATGCTAGTTACTTTTTGACTGTACTTTTCTGACTTCTTTCTGCCTTTTGGATGGTAAATGGTTGGATTTCATTGGTTTTTGTGCATCCCTAAAGAGTTCCAATAGGAATACTCTCCCTTGACAACAATGCAATTGAGAAAATATGGATATGAGTGAAAACTTGTAGCCATATGTTTCTTTAAGTATACCTTTTTATGAAGATACTTCCCTATTTGTCTGACTGTGTATATGAATGATCCTTAATGATCTAAATAAGATTTTTTATTGAGGCATATATTTTCGAATCCCCATTCAATCACATAACCATAAGAATTTTGACTCCCCCAGTGTAAATGAGGCTTAATTTTGATAGCTCTCTACAATATATATTCCAGATATTAATGAGTGTGAAACAGAGACCCCCTGTCAAGAACACGAGTACTGCACCAACACTGCAGGCTCTCACGAGTGTAAGAAGTGTGCAGACTCCTGCGATGGTTGCACGGATGAAGGATCGGGAGCTTGTGTAAAGTGTGCCGAGGGCTACAACAAGGAGGAAGGAGAAGATATGTGCAAAGGTACATTATCTGAATTTATATATGTTTTATAGTTTTATTTGAACAGTTCAACCTTTGTAAGTAGATAACCTATGAATAAGAATTGTTGAATATGTATAGCTCTTTATCATATATTATCAAATAGAAGAAGATACCTTTTCATAGCTAAAATATTTTTTGTAAAGTTTGATTTTACCCTCATTTAGTTACATATTTCCTCACCAGGTGGCCATGCATGTCTGGATTAATTAGATGGTATATTGCTGACCAGAGCATTTATGGGGGAAATATTTAAAGAGAAAATGTTTATAAGAATATAACCCACCACTCTCCTTTTAATTTTGTTTTGAATTTAGCATTAATAACAAGATATATTCAAAAATATATTTCCAGATGACAATTGTCAAATCAATCTTCCTGACATGAATGGGTGTGTCAAGCCTTGTTGTTGTGATATGTCATGTACCTATTTATGTTTTCAGATATTAATGAATGTGCTGTAGAAGATCAGTGTAAAGGAGAGAATGAACGCTGCGTCAATTTCCCAGGCGGCTTTGAGTGTAACTGCAATGATGGATATGAAAAAATAGGGGAAAAATGTCAGAAAAAACCTAAAGGTGAGTAAAAATATCTTAACTAAGACTTTTTAAGGTTTAGGGGTCGAGTGATGCTATAAAGGATGTGAGAATATAGAGAACATGTCATAAAAACCACAAGGTAAGTATAAAAGCTTAACTGAATCAGTTTCATGTTATGAGTTTGGGTTGCGGACATTGACAAGAAGTTGTGCTCGAAATTTTGACACTGCTTAGATGTGTATTAACCCAATCATGCCTAAAGACCATTTGAAAAGTCATATCTGGATTTATAATATGTTTGGAAATAACTGGGTTTTGAAAAAACTTTTCTCTGTCATATATTTATCAAAATATGCAATTGTTATGCAGGTACAAGCAAAATAGGTCTTTTAAGGAGTGCTACAGGTTAAATTCTTCTTTCCCCTTTCTTGTTGTTCTCAAAATATTCCACGGATATTTGCTAGCTGAGTATTATGAGCGTATTCCTTCATATATCTTCCTAAAGGTACTTTGACAAGAACGCTTGAAATAGTTAGGTTCAACTTTGAACCATGAGAATTCTGACTTTGACGGATACAAATATTGCATTCCATATTTCAAGTTAAAGCAATTGGCTAAAGAAACAATTCAGAACATTTTTAAAAAAATTGTATGGGTTTGGAACTGATTTAAGGAGTATTTTATTTATGAAAAAAGGCATTTACAGAAAGTTAATCCATAATTTATTTATATCATATCTCAAACTGATAGAGGACTGTCTAAATATTTAGCTCTGCATGTGACCAATTTTGGATGTTAGTTGAATATCATTTCATTAGGAACATGACTATTTCTGATAGAAGCTGTCAAGCACTTTGCTTGGTTCTAGACTTGGTACGCACTGAAGACTGATATTAAAAAACTTAGAATCATTTACATATAAAACTCAAGTTTTGTCTTAAGTAATTGAATCATTGACATATAACCCTTTACATGTGTTCATTGTTTGTTTCCATTTGAGAAATTGTTGGTTTTTCTTTTTTGAGATTTTACACCGTCTATTGCAATTAGTTGTAGTGTGTAATATGCATCATTGGACCCGCTTGTGCCAAAATGCAGATGTTGTTACCCCTCACCCAATAAAAAGTGTGTTTTGTTATACCCCTTCACCCCACCCCTACAAGGATAGCGTGTCCAATAAACTCCAGGAAATCAGTTCACAAAAATCCTAGAATATGATATGTTGTCCATTGCCACATGTCATGTTTTTTAAATGTACAAAAGCAGGCCTCGGCGCTAACTTAAAAAGTTACTGGCCCAGTAGGACCAATGATCTACCAGTCCTGCAACTTTTTAACTGGTCTAAGAAATTGGTCTCATGTTTTCTGGCCCTGTAGGACCAGTTGAACTCTGCTTTCACTGGCCCAAGCCATTTTTGGGAATTGTTACTGGCTTGGCGCTGTTAGTGTCGAGCCCTGAGAAGATCTGGGCTTACCATGTACTTAAATGCCCTCTATAAAATAAGTCAGCACTGGGTTTAATTTGTCTTTCTATTTTTTACCTGCTTTACGCAAAGAACTGCCAGACGTAGAAAAGTGTTATGCCCTGGACCAGCTGAACCCTATGTGAATGTAAAACCCTTTCCCAAAGAATTGAATAAGTCCAACAATATGAGATATCTCAACAATTATTCCCAACTATTTATCATACACTAGTCATTTTTTACATAATCAGCATCAACGTGTAGATAGTATTTTGTGGTTGTTTCATAAGCTTGATGTTCTCATTTACCCGCCCCTAGGGCTAGTGATGTGTTGTTGTTAGAAGCGTTACATAGAGATTTTAGCTGATGATGGCTGGTAGCCAGGTCACCTTGTTGAGCCCCATGTGAGGGTTACAGGGTGCACCTCTTTCATGTTTGTTTTTCTCAAGCCTTGCTTTCCCTTTTTCTCATGCCCCTAGATATTGAAATAGTTCCTCTGTTCTATTTTTGTGAAATTCAAACTAACCAAAGTCTACTTTTGCATGAAGTAGCTTGCATTTGTTATTGTTCAATAGTTGTATGTTGTTTTCTCTAGAAAAGCTTCTATAGTAAGTGTGGTCATTTAGAAGCAATTTGTGTGTAGCTATTTAAACCCATTTTTTAAAATTGATTATTCCAAATTTAGAAAAAAAAGTATGGCAAGGAAATACATCTGATGATTTCATTGATCATCGTTTTAATTATTTCTGAATCAGATAATGAAAAAATTATTTCATGAATTTGCACATTTTTTTGAGATTGATTAAACTATTTATGTGCCTTGCAGAATATTAATCCATTCATGCCTGCAGTGCCCCTCCCCCCCCTCAAATAAAAAACAAACCCAAAAATGACTATTTTGGTTATAGCTCACAAACAAAATTTTTGCTCCCAGTTCCATTAAAGACGCTTATAATATGTTTTCCATTAATTTGAAGCGATATTCAATGAACAATTGTATATAGTGTTACAAACATTTTGTACAAAGCCTAGTACTTATGAACGCATTTATGCTTCAAGCTCCCTTTGAAAAGCGTTATCTGGATATAAACAAATTGAAAGTAACTTGAATTCATAACATTCAGTTTAATTCATTTTCTATGGGAGTTGGTGGTTGGGCTCTGATGAACCTTTTTTCCTCAGATATTTTCCAAAAGATGCTTTCATAAGATAGATATCACCAAAATAGTCAGGTCACTTTTGACTGCTTCATGCATGAAAGGGTTACTACTGTAATGTCTGCCTGAAGCATTTACCTTATCTCCAATATCCAAAATTTAAAGTAAAAAAACTACCCATCTCTTTTCTTCTCTTTTCTAGAAAAGAAATCTACTATTGAGAAAAAGGGAAAGAAAGGCAAGAAAAAGAAGAAGAAACAAGTAGTGATAGAGGAAAAAATTTCCGTCGAAATGTATAAATATTATGGTCTCCTGGCTGCCTTCTGTGTTGGTCTTTACCTGACTAAAGGTCGCAAAAAGTTTGCCCTGCCCCTGATCGGCGTCTACTGGGTCTTCCTCTTCTACTTCACTGGCCAGCTGGATGTGCTCTTGAAAGCCCTTGCCAAGGTCAAACCCCAGCCGGGACAGATACCCTTAGAATTTACCCTTAGCCCCAAAACAACATAACCCTAGGTGGAGCAGCTAGGAATACAAAGTGCCCCAGGCTTGGATGACTTTGTTTGGTCTGGTTTACCTGAATCAGAAAATTTGATCCAAAAGTCAACAACAAAACAACAGGCCAAACTAGGAAATAAAGTGGCCAAGATTGGGATAAGTCTCTGGATTTTTAAAAAAATCAACACAAGTTAAACACAGGCCTAACTAGGAAATTGAAGGTCCTCAGATCTGCATAGGTCTGTATATTTTATTGACCTTTTTTACGGAATCCAAAAAATACAACCACAGACAGAACACTGCAAAGTGCCCCAGATTTGGACAAGCCGTTGGATTTTGTTTAGAATTCTACATTTTAGCAGCACTGAATAAGACATGATTTGATTTTTTGAGTGTTTAAGTATTGTTGTTAGGAAGTAGTAATTGACAACCTCCTAAACTTGGAAACACCATCAGGTTTATTTTTCAACCTGAATCAGTAATCGCAGCATTGTAAAACTATCACAAGATATTCAATTTTATTTGAGTGTTATTGTTTGAAGTCAGGAATTGACTGCAGGTGGGAATTGAATTATATTTTGTTTGTTTGGTGTTTTTCGCAAGCCTCAGTTGCTTATCTGTATAGTCGAGTATTCTTGCTCTGACATTCCGAAGTTCCTTAAGAAGCTGGCTGAATTTAGACTTTGGCTTCTTACTTTTTGTCCAAAGTATTGCCCTCTATGGGTGCTTGGGGAACAGGGAACAACTTTTTTTACAGAAATCATTACATATATGACTCACTTAAGAATTTTCCTTATTGTCAGGTTATCAAAAATGCAGTCCAACACTGTGAAAAGGTCTATCCATTTGAGCCTGTGTATATTTCCTCTAAATCTAAACCTGACAGCTTTAATCCAGAACAGAAGGAGCTCAGAGAGGAGTTGTCTGTATTTTCACAGGATTCCCTTACTAAAATCCGAAGAATAAGAGGGTGAATGTGCTAGACCATTGAGAATTTCATGATGAGTGCTTTGACTGTTAATATTAGTATGCATGTATGTGGAAAACATGGATTCTGTATTGTTGATAAAAGTTTATATTGTACAGACAAAATGTCTGCATTTCCAGTAACATTTTATAGGGTGATGACAAAATAACTGTTATTTTCTGGTGTGTAAATGTATATAAAAGCGCTTGATCCATTTTAGACTGTAGTGCCTCACAGAGAGCCTGACTATTTTGGTGATATCGTTCTTATCAAAGCATTTTTACTGAAAATGTTTGAAGGAGAAACGTTAATCCGTAGTCAGCGTACAACTCTATCTTTAAGATTTTATGAATACTTGTATTATTCAGTAGTTATCTTCAAAAGTGTCATAGACCTAGAAGATTCTTTCAAATGGAACTCCAAGCATGAATGAGTGAAAGTGCAATTCACTTTCTCTCAATTGCCATCTGGATTCATACTTACATGCGCCACTACCTTTTACCTGTATCTTAAACCTGTTGTAAGTGCAATTCTATATTTAACTTTTTGCCTCCGGAGTAAACATATTGTCTCACTTCAAACAATACTCATCAATCCCAGTAATACTGTAAGTCACTTAAATATGGCATGAACATCATATAGCGCAATTACAGTGCTGCCATGGATAGCGTGATCTAAGTATAGCTGTGAACGGGAACAGCCGCAGAAAGTTCAATTAAAATTTTGATAAAGACGGGGATTTTATAATAGCGCACATGGTCAGATCGCTATTATCGCTATCTTATTGTTCCCGCTATGCTTAAGTGATTTACAGTACCCGAAGAGTGATAGCTTAATCCAACAGGAACAGCAACTTGCAGTCAAATATTTCTCAAAATCTTGCTCTGTTACCAATATACATGCATATTACCATATGTGTATGCCCATGTGAACACTCCAGATGTAAGAGGATAAATGGCCACAGTTTATATTGAATGTCACCATGTTCCTAGAGTTAGTACCATATCATACCTATATCTGTTTTTCTGTACACCTAGGGCAACAAATTATTAAATCTCCCTCTATTGTACCAAATATGAATCTGACATGTCACATGACTTGAATACGTGAATGCAATTGGCCTATTTAAAAGATCTGATGTGGTGGATCTGGACAAGAAGTGTCTGTGTGTGGTTGAGAGTCCTCAAGACTCGCCTGTTGCTAAAGCTTGGTAGACTGGGGTGGTAGAGTACACTGCCTGCTATCATCCATCAAGGCTACGATTGGTCAAAACAAGTCACATGATGTGAATCTGCATATGTGAGTGGCCAAATCAAAAAATGCTTAGTAGATGACTAGATCATGGAATGTTTGCAAGTCCTTTAGGTGCCAGTCTTGGCAAACCTTTCAGGCCAGAGAGGAGGTAGTTGAAGAGAAAATGTTATATGAGTTGGAGTGTAATTTGGATGTTATTGCTATTTCCTTACAGGCCACATAAAATGTATTATTGAAAAACATTAGGTATATACATGTATTTAAAAATGTGCTCAGCATACCTGCATAATATGATGATTGAAGTGCGCAAACATTGGGTTGGCACTGGAAGATATCAGAGTTTAGTATTGCCAAATGTCCTATTGTCACTGCCTCCAGTTTATTGATTAGCAGTATTGTTACTGAGGTATCTGGGAAGGTATATGTGTCTACATTAAACGTCATTGTACCCTAAGTCTTATAAGCAAGCGTTTAATGGCAATATTTGCCAATCAAACACAAAGTTTTGCCCAGATGCGAAAATCAGCAGTTGGGGGTATGATACAGAATGTGTACACATTTTTTTTACTGCACTTTCTGTCATTGTGTAGAGTTATCTATAACAAAATCAAAGTTTGTTACTGGTCAGTATTTGTCACTGATAGTGTTAGGACTTGTTAGAATGTTTGGTACCGCTTATTAAGAAGGAATTGGTTAGTTGAAGCAAGTTTGAGTGAAGACAGTATGTGCTTGAGCTTTTCTAGTAGTTTGACTAGCATTTTGCTTTTTAAAATTGCGCAATCAATTGTTCATTAACTTATTCACAGGCATCACATTGCAACTAGAAAATTGTCTCCCCTATAAGGACTAACTTATTTAATTTATTTTGGCTTTCTTGTAAGATAGCATTTAGCCCTGTTATGCCTAGTTGCCCGCCCCTTTAAAAGTTTCACCTGGAAGTATGTGTCTTTTGACATTAGTTTGATTATAAATCCTTGTCTTTGAAACTATTTAGGGGAGAGGTGTCAGTTGAGTTCTGATCAACATATCTCTTTAGTATTTTCTAAAAAAAACTTGTATATATATGCAAGCCCTCCTTGGCTGCTAGAGCATGAATGGGTTAATAGAACATTGTGGTGATCTGTTAAACAAGTTCACTATTGTGGTGTAGATAGATAGTTCGCATATTTGATTGATAGATTAAATGTTACTGCGTAGATTTGGCATTTCAAGAGTTTTATAGACTACTAACCATTTAAATATTTGCTGGTTTGGTCATCATATACTTGTGTCCACCGTGTGATTCATTATTGGGGAGAGTGCAAAAATACAAGACAGCATTGATATTGTGTGATTTACATAAACTAATCTGATCAATTTATCAAGAGGAAAAACTTATACTTATTTCTGTGACCAATTGTATACATCTAGAACAATTGAAAGTATTATAATATGCTGCACTGTTATTTGCAAAATGTAGATGAGCAAGGCTGCAATTGGCAACAGTTACTAGATTTGTTTGACATTTTACTTTGAATTGACGTAGCACCCTTTTGGTATTTATACACCGAATCCCCATCGCTGCCTAGTCTGCAAAATTCAAGTGTACTAACTGCAATTAGCAGTGCTGGGTTCAATTTTTGTCTCATTATGTTGTGAACTCAGTTTAAAGCTTGACCCATTACTGCTCCATGCATCTAGCTCCCCCAGTAAAGATTCAATAATTTTTCAAATACATGATATGAATTGCTAGAAAAAGTTTGATAACAGTTTTGCATCCCCTAGTGAAAAACCATATCCCCCTGAAGAATTTGTACTGATACCTTTATTTTTGATAGGAAAATTGAAATATCTCTTTAGCAAGTACCTTTTAAGGACCTTTCCTCGATTAGCAATTTATTTATTACTAATATGCTTAGGTGTGTGTTATTTATTTGATTGATTTAAGTGTTTCATACTCAGCCCTAACCTCATTTGCATTTATCATTGTTTCCCTCATTTTCATTCTTTCTCTGTACATCACACTTCACTACAATTATCGTAAATTCTCGGTAATTTGGGACACTTTAACAATGACAATTTTAATGGGTTGAGGGTGGCCCATGTTTTCTGAAAATACAGACAGAGCAGAGTAATAGTTGCTCAGATTTCCCTTGATGACGACCAGTGATAGATCAAGGGTGGCCCACATTTTCCTCTCATCATTTTGCACAATAATTATAGTGGCCCAAATTCTTAGTCGTCTAAATTTCTGAGAAGTTACGGTATGGCAGAAAAAATGTGCCCTTGTCTGAATATGCTCTTTCTCTGAAATCCTGGTTAGCTCCAGTTCTAGTCCCAATTCTTCATCTTTACTCTAGACATATGAACATATGTTCTGTACTGCTTTTGTCAATAAACTCATTTTTAGAAAAAAATGACCTATGATTTTCCTGCGTTCATATTTACTAACCCTGTATTAGCTTGAAAATGTTTTGAGACTATTTTCATGATATCTTTGTGAAAAAGGAACATTTTAAAGAAGACATGTGAAGGAGAAAAGATGATTAGACCCCAATCTTTATCTCCTCTTCAAATGATATTTTTAGAAGTTATGCTAAATTTCAAATGTATTTTTAAAATGATAAAAGGTGAGGGTGCGTGTCAAGCCAATCTCCAAACATAAATGGGTTAATGAGCAATTTCTCGGAGTTCATTTTTTTAGTGACAGGTGTCAGTTAATTTTCCAAGTAATCCTTTGGGTAGCTAGTCAAAATCATAATCAATTAATGACAATTTGTTCAAATACTTTTGAATATAACTAGGGATGTCATCGATAGTCGATAAATCAACATTTTCACTTTGTCAATTAAATCGAATTGAATGGTTGGGTATCGAATCGAAATAATCGATAATCTGTACCCCAATAATGGCGTATGATTATTTTTATAAAATACACTTTTCCCAGTCATTTTTCTGTTAAACTAGTGCAAAGTGAAACGCTGACTACATATTGAAGTATTTTCTATGGCTTTTGTAAAAGAAATTGGAAGGAATGGTGTACTTTACTCAGGCATATGGCCAAGACACAGGGTATCGAACCAATCGAATCGAATTGATATATCGGAAAGAGTATAGCAATTAATCAAATCGAAAAAAAGAGGGATATCAATGACATAAATAATTGTGCCCTACGAGCATGTTGCAGTGCATCGAATCGAATCGAAAAAATATATCAATTAATCGAATCGATAAAATTTCATATCAATGACAACACTAAATATAACTTGGACAAAAGGATCAATTCAAAAAAAATTGGACAAGATTTGTTTGTCAGATTACTAACAAAATTTCCCCTTGAAATGTTTTGAAAATTGTTGGCGTGTCTAAAATGTTTTGGCCATTTCTAGCTGCTACAGGGATTACTGAGGTAATCGATTCCTTGGCTTTGTACCAGGTGTAATGAGGTGTTATAAACAGCTCGGACACTTTTTGCGTTTGACCCATTCATACCTGTAGGCCCCAAAATGGTATGACCAGCGGCTTAGCCGCCTATGCGTACAGCGTGTCATTTGGATACCCAGAACACTTTTCTGACAGTTTGGACACCCAAAAGTTTTGTCAGGATTTGCTGTTGATGACTATTTCTAGAAGATAGTGCATGTAGTGTCACTTTTATAATACACTCAGAGCAGTTACTGGCCTAAAAAAGCAAAATCTGTAAATATATAGGGCTTAGTTTATTAGTAGTATGTACATTGTACTTCAGTCTATGAAACCTCTGTTTGGACACCCGGTTTCCAAATCCTGGCTAAGCCAAAATGATATGACTCATTTGACTATCCTTTAAAATCTAATCTGGTCTTCACAATATAATCTAATCTGTTGGAAAATATGTATTGAATTAGGAGTTTGTTAGCAGATTATATACATTTCATTATAATGAGTACATTAATGTATTAGCTTACTCACTTTGCATCACTGACTTCACAACATGGTAGGATTGAAAATAGAAAGGGTTTTTCAATATTGCCTACCCAGGACAACCATTTCCTTTCCAAAAATGGAAATTATGTGTATTTTTAATGTGTAGTGTTACGAGACAAGTAAAAAGAACAGAGACAAGCAGATAAACAATATTTAACAACGTATCACTCCAAAATAAAAAGGATACAGACTTGTATGCTACTGATCTAACTGTATGCAAACAGTTTTCACTAATCCTGGTCACTATCAATCTCATTTAAATAAAGTCTGATGATATATAATTCGAAATTGATTTCATTTCTCAGCCAAATTAGCTCTTACATAGTGTCAACACTGAATTACATATGTCTGCCAGACATATAAGGATATTATGCCTTATTTTGATAAATTCAATACATGTAAATGGTTGAAATCTGAGTATATTGTGGTCCCCCTTAAAGATTTGAACGCCCAAAGATTTTACAATTGCCAACTTTGGGCACCCAGTTTTTATATCCTGGCTAAGACCCTGCTGCCAAATCACCTCACTGCTCATGATCAGTGTAATCAATGCTATGAAATTACACAACTAAGCAAAATCTCTCATTTGTATAAGGTAAGGAAGAGTTTAAGAACTATCTCAGACCTTCACTAGTTAGAACACTACTGAATTATCTTAAATGTTCAAAGAACTAGTACGGGTAATTATTGGGCATCCCTAGAGCCCTCTAATAATTATTGCCCTACTAAAATAGTCAGTTGCACCAAATAATAACAAAACATACTTTACGTTTGGTTGATCTTTGTACTTGTTAATGGTTAAACTTGACTCGTCTTTTCTTTTTTTCAGAGGGAGAAGAAGTTCCTCCACCAGGAGATGTTCTAGATGAGGAGGCAAAGAGAGATGAATTATGACACCATAAAATAGATCATAAAAGAAATCTATATACAAAAAACATGTTTATTTTTGAAAAAAAATCCTCTCATTCATTTAATATATTAAATATGTTTTTGTGAGTTGAGTGGTTTGGTGTTATGGCCAGAAGTTTCATAGATATTTGAAGGAAAGCTATTCCTGAAAGATAGAAAAATTATGTTCATTTAAATTTAGATATTCCTCTTGATTTGTTATGCTTTTTGAAATAGGTTGTAGTGAGACCTTGATAGTCAGCCCATGAATAGGTGAACTATAACTGTTTCTGTTTAACTTGTCTTGTTTCTGTTCAGCATCATAGCAAGGGGCTAAACCCTAATGATGGCCTGGTAGCCATGACACCTAACCTTTAAGCTGATGCTGGTTAATTTGGCCAATATAAAATGATGACAAAACGCTGAGAAATGTCTAAATCACTGGCACATGGGTACTCATCTGATAGTGCCCAGCAAGAGCTTTATAATGAATACCAACATGACTTGGTTTAGATGATTTTGATATTTTTTTGCGTATTGGACAAAAGTAACCTTAGCATCAGAAGGGCTAATATTGATCAAACGATGCCTGGGCTAATAAAACTTTGAACCTGTTGGCCCTTTATGATATCTGAATGTTGAGACTGATAAGCACTTGGAACTATATGATTAAGCCTGAGCGTTAAGGAACTCTCAAATAGAAGCTGACCTCCAGATGGAAGCTTGTTTAACTTATCACATACATGCAAACTTGGATATGACAGACTCTATGGGACAAAATTGGTCCTTCAAAATTGGTCCTTCATATGCAAAATCCGTCATATACATGTGACACATACTTGGTATGCATGGAACTGGGACCAAGCATATTGCCGTCATAGACAAAGTCTGTCGTACAGTGGTCCGACATATCCAAGTTCGCCTGTAGCTATACTTGGAGATAGATGTTTTGGTGGAGGAATTCTTATAGAGGAGTTGTGGTTGTAGTGGCCCATGTGTA
>OZ012687.1:17486776-17626877 GCA_963942565.1 Maea johnstoni
ATGTGTATGCTGGAGAAGCAAGTTGCGATTTATGAGCCCTGGTAAAGAGACATGTCTGTATATGAGATATGTAAATCAAGCAGTTATCAATATCATATTCAGGGTTTGATAATTGTAGAACTAATAAAACATGCATCTCCTGCTAGTAAATTGCATCTACATGCATCCCTACCACACAAGTAGAAATGGAGAAAAGAAAGCATCAGAATAAACTAAGCATAACAAAACAAGACCTAATTAAGTTTACCGAATGATTATAGGTATTTTCCTGGATTTAAACTGTACAAACTTCAGTTGGTTGGGAATATTGTATCGACCTTCTAGCAATTGGAATATATATATATATATATATATATATATATATATATATATATATATATATATATATATATATATATATATATATATATTTATATATATATATATATATATATAAATATATAAATATATATATATATATATATATATATATATATATATATATATATATATATATATATATATATATATATATATATATATATATATATATATATATATTGGGGGCGGGCAGGGTGTAAAGAGTAATAAATCAATAACCAGTACATGTTCATGAACTTATTTTTGTCAGACTTAGAACTGAATGCAGATGTTACCTGGTTTTTCTCACCCTGGCCTGTATGAAAAGTACTAATCACTATCTCAGGTTTTCCTATAATTGGTCTGGGAATTTCTGTGCACGATTGACTGGAGTACTTACGTCAGTTGGGACCAGAATGAAATCTAAAATATGTACTTAAACAGTCTGCCCATGATACACTAGTACTAATGAGGTATTTTTTCAAAAGCTAGAATGTAGGGTCTCTAAATCATGTAGGGTCTCTAAATCATATTGTGGACTTCGTGTAGATTTTGATTTCAATAAATGTTATTAAAAACTGTTATATCGTAGTAATGTATTATTTTATATATATATATATATATATATATATATATATATATATATATATATATATATATATATATATAAATATATATATATATATCAAACATGTTAGTTTAGGGGTGAGAGATAACTCCCCTTGTGTGCTGTAAAAACCATACCCCTATAATTATGGCCTATTATATTTTTCAAATGATATCAAAACGACTCTTATGAGTGTTGTTTTATGGCGTTCTTTTAAGCACCTTGCTTCAAATATGAATTGAAAGAAGATTATTTCCGTCAAAACAAGTCTTAGATGAACTAAACAACCACAATCTTAATCCAAGATTCATATATTACTGTCACGGTATCGAAGACGGGCAGTACACAGGCCCTGTGGCAATAGCTTTGCATGTTAATTACTATAATTAGTGGCACTGATTTACCAAACCGTATCCCGACCCCATTCAGAATCCCAGGTGTGCGTTCTTGGTACAGACGAGCTCGAGGGCACGCATTTTATCTATGCGTGGAACATTTTGGTAGGAAGTACGGTTATTGTTACACGACAGGCGGAATAAAGTCAGGGAAAAGTCTCAAAAATAGAACCGAAATGCACTGCACCCCCTCTTTACCTAAACTTTGGAGTAGCTCACAAAGTCTAGTGTCCGTCCGTACTACTCCACTTAGAAAATAAAACCCCACCCGTTAAACAGGATAATCACACTTTTGTCAGCCCCGAAGTTTTCAAACTACCCCGCCCTTTCCTGACCCAGGAATTTGATTTTAGTTCACATGTTCAATAAAGAAAAAAAAACATTTTATTTGGAATGCACCTATGGTCTGAAAACTGTCAACTTAACTTCTCATAATGTCATATGGAGTAGTGTTAAAAAACATAGGACGAGTTGTTGTTTAAAAATCGTTAAACACATTTCAGTAAATCATTTCTTGAAGTATTGCTTAATTGATGATATATATATATATATATATATATATATATATATATATATATATATATATATATATATATATATATATATATATATATATATATATATATATATATATATATATTAAACGATGTTGCTTCATTTCAATCAAACATAAAATGGCAATAAATTCTCAAGTCAGAGTAAGATGAGGGGATAGTTATCTGCTAGGCGATAACCTAACAATGGCTTGGCATGATCAGTCATCATCTGGTCAATCATAGTTTGAAATATACAGGTTGATAACAATGAGCATACATAAAACAGAGCACCTCCATGGTGGGTTTTGCCACGTTTGGAATTTGTACGTTTACACACCGTTCCTTTCAGCTTCAATAGTCCTAAAAACAAATTAAATCTCCGATTTTTTTATTTGTCTCAGGCCTTTGATGAATTAAACATGTACTCGTGTGCCCTGAGGACCGAATGATATACCCTGTTTGCAGCCAATAGGGGTGCTACATTTGAAAAGACAGGCTATTAACGACCCAAGAGCAGCACTGATTACACAGCAGGGGAATTAGTCACGCTAATCAATACCCGTGTGCGTCATTGCGCACTGGGCCTAATGTGATGTATGAAAATTGGTGTCAACCGTGATCCGTCTCTACTCAGACTCGGCCGCCTGAAAGAACAGCAGAGACTTCGTAAACACGTATAGTATTTCAAAATGATACTTCACAAAACTTTTGACAATTTTGTGCTAGCACACAGGAAATTGACCTATGCACCTTTCGAGAAATTAAAACAAAATGACATTTTCACTAATTCCCCCCGGGGGCTAATTGATCCATTCGCATATCAAAAATGTTCATCAGTTATAAATTCATTTTTATGGTTGCAACGACTGACGAGCATGATATAGGAATCATGGGGATCGTTCCGTGTACTTTCCAGTCTCACTTCATCATTCAATGCGGACACGGCATGGAGCACGTGTAGATGTTTACAACACTTAGGGGGTGTGTCCCCTTGGTTTTCAAACCAGGTACTTCCTAATTGAACAAAACATATTGAAATCAATCTAAAATAGTATATTTTTAATTCTAAAGTGTGGGAAATACAGAGTTATTCACGAAAAATCAATTTTCTCTTTTGAAACCACTCGCAAGGAATGTTTAGTGTACATTTTCTATCACTTGTGACCCGCTGGGAGAAAGCTGCAAGGTGCTTTCCCATGATGCATCTGTTTGCGCATGCGTATATGCCCATCTTTTGTTAGCAAGCTACAAGCACCCATCATGGCAGACGCTGAGGAGACCCTGTATTGTCTCTGCCAACAACCTTACGATGAAATGCGCTTCATGATAGAGTGTGAGGTCTGTTTAGACTGGTTCCACGGAAGGTAGGTATACTCTAGATTACGCAGAAAATGTATTGTCCCCTGCTTTGCCAAAAATCCGCAACAAATTTTAATATCCGAATAACAAATACCAGGCTTGTCAAATACCAAAACAACCACAACGTGCTTGCGAAGCAGTAGAGATCGACTAAAGAGATTTGATTTCTATCAAATATGTAACCTTCCTGCTTTTTTAAACTATATAATACTGTTGTACGTTTGTCATAGAACACGTTTACTGCGGTGTGACCATCCACAGTGGACTAGGCTTTGTACAGGCACCTGCTCTTTTGACACCGGTTAATGACTAGTACGATCAATGTAAATGTTCGTAATTAGGTCAAACTGGGTCAGTGGCTTCTCTGTAAAAAAATCCATTTTTTTTTCACAATCTCAGTTTACTGATATGGAAAAGAAAAATGGAAATATTCAAATATGTATGCAGTTTTAAAAAATACAATAAATATTGTAAGGCTAAGCGTATAAAGTGTAAAAAGCACATCTTTAAATCATCACAGATTGTAGGCCTACAGCCGTATAAAAGTAAGTCAAGCTTCTACATGTTCATTGGCATGGCTAATGGGATTATGATGATACCAACCAGCCCTAACATTAAGGTGAATATGCACTAAATCTTTGAAATCTTTTTATTTCACTGTGCTGTATGATACTGCTTTTAACTTGTTATTTTGTAAGTACTAAAATTACTTAAATATTCATGATTGTACTCAGATATTTTGATACTATTCCAGAAATGGTCTTCTCTATCAAAAAAATAAATGAATATTGTAATCATTGAGATTCAATTTCGTTTTGTAGATCTATATTTTACTATGATATTTAAATTTCATGTTTCAGAAATCTGAAGGAAAATTTTCTCGTTGTTAACTCAGAGTACTTATAAATGTCTTTTAAAAGTCTACCCATGTTACAGATAAATATAAACCTGAGTTATATTTTAAATAAAGAGATTAGGCACTTAGAAACCCTGAGAAATTATACTTAGGCCTAATGAAAAAGTTTCGTTTCCTGTAGCGGTCCGGAGGGAAATAGGGTAGGGCGGTAGGTTTTTTTGATTATTTTTCTTTTCAAAAAATGTGTATTTTATGGTTGTGTTATGTTGATTGGGAGCTGGAAGGTTGGAAGAAATTCTTGGGTAGGGATTTTTCTTTGAAAGTAAAAACTTGTTCGGGGCGCAGGTTACAGGAATCGAACGCCTTTTTTGGGGCCTTAGATGCCAGATGGCCACCAATGTACATATCTATCTTCTCAGTAGTTTTGACTGACATTGGGACTACCCTTGGCGCCATCTATGTTGATGATAAGAAACTGCCACCAGGATATGAAATAGAACAGTAGAGAAAAAGGCAGTACCTAATTGAAGTGGCTCAATTACATTTTTTGATTTAAGGAACATTTTGAGATTTTTTGTTAAATGTTCTTTAACTTATAAATACACCCTTTTGGCCTTTTCCACATATATTCAGACCCAATGTGACAGTCTATTAGTCTAAGCAATCATTCAGTAGAATAACAGACCAAATAAATCCAAATCTTACATAGACTGTCACTTGTACATAACCTGTAAAGGATTTTCACTGAAGTCCAGATTTATTTTTAAAATTCACCCGATTCTGCCCCCTCTAAAAAGCATCTTGGGTGTCATAAAGCACAAGTTAATGGAGTTTTAAATTTGACTTATTAATAACTCAGAATAAAATCGAGGTAAGGCCGTAAGGGTATCTTATTTTTTAGGATTTTAGAAGTTGAAAACTTCCATTACAATGAAAAAAATCCAAAAAATGCTTACTAAAATTTGAACAGAGCATAAGTTACAAGATTGAAATACACTTCCTTCTATATTGGACTTTCTCCCAATTTTGATCTTCAATTGCCCAGAAGTTAGGCATAAAAAAGTTGTTAGTTTCCTGTAACCCTACCATAACAAGTTTTTATTTTTAAAAAATCTCCAACCTAAAGTTTTTTTCGCAACCCCAAATACCTAGCGTCATGGTCTTAGCCAGCAGGGCGTCTGTGTGCCTTTTTGGACACCCAAACCCTTAAAAAGAACCCCTCAGGACACCCAAATTTTTTGTGTGGAATTTCTAAAAATCTCAATCTTAAGCTTATAAATTATAATTGAATTTTTTCATCTCATTATAATTCCTTTGACATTGTTTAATGATATCATGCCTTATTTTGATGTATTTCTACATGTTTATGGTTGAAATATGAGTGTATAGTGATCCCCCTTAAAAAATTGGGCACCCAAAAATTTTACAACTGCCAATTTTAGGCACCCAGTTTCTAAATCCTGGCTAAGACACTGCCTAGCGTAGAACATGCATAAATTTATAACAAATTATCGACCTATTTATAGCAGCCTGTGCTCTGCCCTCTGTTGTGTGTAGCCCTGTCCTTTATTCTAATAGACCTTTGTGACTGCTTGTTCTTTTAGCTGTGTTGGTATACAGGAACACCAGGCTGCGGACATAGAGACCTACCACTGCCCCACCTGCCAGACAACCCACGGACCACTCACATGTAAGTCAGCTTCCTCTCCAATAATGCTTCTCATCAGCGATGAGCGATTCTAGTTCTATATCAGTTGGTTTCCTTCGCAAATGCAAGTGCTTAAGATGTGAAATATCCTTAGTAGTCATTTGGGTGAATATTTAGTTACCATTAGTTTATTATTTACCTGATCAATGACAACTAAGATGCAATATCCCAGACCCCAGGCAAGCTACCAGCCAACGTAGCTACCAGTCATGGTGATCTGTAGTGCTAGATCCAGACAGAGTCCCATCCTTACTTCTCATATGTCCAGTTTTTGAAAGTGGGTGGACATCCAAGTTTGACAATCAAACAAGATGTTCAAATAAGATACCACCAAAATAATATGGCTGGTTTGGGCTACAGCATGGATGAAAATAGTTCTTTTATAGTGTTTTTGTCTTAGGTTTGCCTATATCTGTTCTGACTCACTGATTCTGTTGAAATGTTTTGCTCTCACAATGTACCAGTACATGGCCAATGCTTTTCGACACTCAATCAGGGGGCTTTATCTAATTTTGCAATTCCATATTCATCCAAAAAATACCTGACAGGATTCATGATTAGAACTTAGATAGTAGTCTTATGTATTCAACGACAAGTAGGTACAAACTGTTTATTTTATTTTTTCAGTAAAGAAGCGACGGAACTACCACCGGCATGATTACTCCGAACTTGATGACAACATTAAGGTAGATATTAGTTGTTGTGCAATTGAGCAGGCTTTATATAAAGAAGATCAGTATACCTAATAATAATAATAATGATTGATTTTTGATATAGCGCCCTTTCCACCTATAATGTTCAAAGGCGCTCTAAAGAAAGTCAGTGTACAGTTGTTATGGTCCATATAGTCAAATAAACTCCTTTCGAAATAGCAAAAAAAGAAGAATAGTATGCTTACTGATACATTTTTAAAAAGACTATCTCATGTAACTGTATAACTGCTCTCTTATAAATCAACAGTAGGTTGATGTTGTGGTCAGTGTCTCAGACCGGATTTAGAAACTGGGCGTCCACATTTTTAAGGGGGATCACATTTCAACCATAAACATGTATAAATTCATCAAAATAAGGCATGATATCATTAGACAATGTCATGGAAATTATAAGGAGATGAAAAAATTCAATTATAAGCTTGAGATTGAGATTTTTAGAAATTCCACACAAAAACATTTAGGTGTCCTCAGAGAGCTGAGGGGTTCTTTTTAAGGGTTTGGGTGTCCAAAAAGGCAGCCAGATGCCCTGCTGGCTAAGATTATGTTGAGCTCTAAGAACATGCAGATAGGTCACTGAATGTACCATAAATCAGACTTGATTCTAGAATATTAAGACTTCAAAAGCAAACAACATGTAGTACACAATTTTTACTTGTTTATTTTTAACTTTTTGATTTTTCATTATCAAATGACCATTTATCAAGAGTTTTTTGTCCATGCTTCAGGCTGTACAGACGGGAACAGTTGTATTTATTAAAGAACTTAAAAAGAGAACCTTTCCAAGGTAAGTTTCAATGTTAAAGAAATATTTTCCTCTTCCAAATATTTAAAGAGATTAACCTATTAAAAAAAGACATGTCCAGTCGGCACTCACTCCCACAGTGCTGTCCATGATTGGGAAGATCATAGTGCACAGGATGGAGAAGGTAGTTAATGCAATATATATTCATATTGTAGATATCATTGTTCAAGTTTAAGAGTCAGGGAATGCTAGTTGTACTTGTTATTAGTAGATTCTGGAGATTTTATATTGAAATAGTTTTTTTCAGGCATGTTATTAGAAATTCAAATTTAGTTTTCTCCCCTCAATCAATTGAATGATAGATGAAGTTTCAAATAAATCATCCTAATGCTGTCTCCGCACACTCATGTCTGGAGATCTCTTGACTTGCGTCATCTGGACGCGCCCTATAATTGACTTTGATTTCACTAAATATTCTAAGGAGAGTTGATGGTTTGTTATCTGATCACCATTTCTCCCTATACTCATTCTTACAAAATGCCATAATCATAAACATACCACCCAAATAGTCAGGTGCCTTTGGGTGTTACCGTCGTGAATGGGTTAAAATGTTATCTAGACGTCCATAGTTTATCCTGCAATTCTGTCTAGTTTGTAGAATTAAGTTATTTAGTTATTCAGAAACAGGCTTGTTTAAAGTTTAAACATCATATTCCACATTCAGATATCACTAAATCATGGAAATTCCATGAGGAAACGTAATATTTAATTATCTCTTTTGCCTATAATAAAACTTTGCATGGCCGGCCAATTTTTGTATTGATTTTATGTCATTTTCAGTGCGGATGAGATTCCTGTCTACTGTTTGGAAAATGGAAGGGAATTATCAACCAAATTTTTAGAGGAAAATGGCTTTGACATTCCCATAGTTGTAGATAAAAAAGATGGTCTTGGAATGACTGTGCCACCAGCCAACTTCAGTATACAAGATGTAGAAAATGTTGTGGGTAAGTGATCCTAACAGTAATCCTCAGCACTACCTCGAAATGTAACCAGCCCTGTAGGACCAGTAACACCTATCATCTACTGGTCCTGCAAAATATTTACTGGTCCTACAAGATTTCTTTAAGGCTGTGATGCTGGTGACACACTCAAAATAAGACAACTCCTAGTTTAGCACTCCTGTACCCTTTCTAACAATAGTTATCCAATCCCTGAGGTCTTGGTGTTTCAAATATAAGTTTTCTTTAACTTACCTGCTTGAGCTGACCTCGATAAAAGTACAGTTTCAATTTTACAGTGTTTTACCTCAAATGAGGTTTTCTTGATCAATAAAGGTTCATTTGATTTATAAATACCATATATGTCTGCTAAATATACTAAGCTAGGGCAACTGAAAGGCAAATTTGGAGTTCCTGCAAGAAAATACCTTACAGCATGCGATTTTGGTGGAAACTTTTACTTGAGAAAGTAGGTCACTATGGTCAGACATGTTAACACAATGGTCAGACATCTTGACCTACTTTCGTAAGTAAAATTTCCACCAAAATCGCATGCTGTAAGGTATTCTCTTGCAGGAACTCCAAATTTGCCTTTCAGTTGCCCTAGCTTAGTATATTTAGCAGACATATCTGGTATTTATAAATCAAATGAATCTTTATTGATCAAGAAAACCTCATTTGAGGTAAAACACTGTAAAATTGAAACTGTACTTTTATTGAGGTCAGCTCAAGCAGGTAAGTTAAAGAAAACTTATATTTGAAACACCAAGACCTCAGGGATTGGATAACTATTGTTAGAAAGGGTACAGGAGTGCTAAACTAGGAGTTGTCTTATTTTGAGTGTGTCACCAGCATCACAGCCTTAACATAACAAGAAAAAAAAACATTATATAAAATTCACTGAAATTTATTTTTATTTATTTTATCTTCATTTATTTCAAAAGCATTTGGGGACATTCTTGAGGGGAAACTTGTTAGCACAGATTTCCCTAAATGTTTACTGGACCACATTTTACTGTTAGTGTTGTTCCCTGCAGTATTTCACCAGACATGGGATAGGGTTGTTGGTAAAATGTGAATACTGTGCTACTAGACTCAGAACAAATAATTATATCATTGACTAAATAAGAAGTTATCATTCTGACAATGTGTTTAAAATGATTTAATGTATTCAAATTTACCAATAGATCAAGAATACTATTCTCAACATAGATTGGTACTTACAGCTGATACTATGTAAGGTCAAACCTCAAGAAAAACGACTGGGAAGATGATTCTGATTCACTAAGGAAGCTAGTGATATGGTGTTATGAACTGTATGCATATGTATTGACTTATACCCTGTCTGACATTTTCTTCCTTGAATTTTCAGGATCTATGAGAGAAATAGATGTTATTGATGTAGAAAAGCAAGAGGATTACAAGATGCTTATGCGGGAGTGGACAGAATATTACAATAGCCCGAATCGGCGGAAAATCTTTAATGTCATCAGTCTGGAATTTTCACAAACCAAGTAAGTATTCAATTAACTTAGGTTATATCAGCAGTGACTATGGGCTTCATTTAGAACATGTCACTCAAACTAATTGTGCTTGTGTTTTCTTATATGGAGTTACACTTTAATGATGTCTACTTGCCCGGCATGATTTGTGGCTTGCCCAAAATAAGTTATAACATATTTTAGAATGGCATGTATTATTTATTATGGATTTAATAATTTGAAAACCATTTTCTTTTTGATGTTGTTGCATTGTTTATATATTTCTAGCTATTTGTGCTGAATTTTCTATATAAAATTGTGTGGACTGCTCAGAAAATCAGCTTGCCCATTCGGGCAAGTGGAAACTAAAATGTACTTGCCCGAAGGCCATTTTTTCAAAAATTCACTCGCCTCGGCAAGCGGGCTAGTACATATGTCGGACCCTGCTGGTCTGGAGCACTACATCATGATGTGTAATTTTGTCTTGTGTACTTACCAGGTTGGGAGAGATTGTTATTCCTCCGGCCATCGTGCGCGAGCTGAGCTGGGTGTCTAACCTGTGGCCTGAGGAGCACCCGGAGGACCCTAACTACAGCAAGCCCGAGGTCCAGAAGTACTGCCTGATGGGAGTCAAGGACAGCTTCACCGACTTCCACATCGACTTTGGCGGCACCTCAGTCTGGTACCATGTTCTCAGGGTATGTTTCCAGGGTTTGATTGTACCTTTTTAGTGAGAGGCCATTCGTGCCACTAACCACTAGAAATAAAAAAGCAATCAAAAATCAATATATATATAATCAACTTGCTTTATACATCACTAAAATGCTTTTGTTTTTTAATGTAATATGAAAAATCCAAACAATTACAACTAGTAGATTGCATTGTGATTGAAACATTTGGTGATAATATATTGTTATTTAGGATGAATGAAATATATATCACAGAACTTCGGATCTTATCACAAGTGCTAATGATTATTTTAAGTTATATTAATAAGTTGTAATACTGCCAATCAATCCTTGCAGTTACATATATCTATATGTATATATATATATATATATATATATATATATATATATATATATATATATATATATATATATAATATATATATATATATATATATATATATATATATATATATATATATATATATATATATATATATATATATATATATATATATATATATATATGTAAATATGCACTGCACTTAAAACCAGATGAAAGTTTTTTCCCTGTGGTTGAGATGAGAAACCTCTATGTGCAGAGACATGAGAGTAATGCTAAGTGTATGCTGTTTCAGGGAGAGAAAGTCTTCTATTTGATCAAGCCGACGCCAGCTAACCTCATTCTCTACGAGCATTGGGTGTCGTCCTCCAATCAGAGCGAGATGTTTTTCGGTGATCAGGTGGACCAGTGTTACAAGTGTCGAGTCAAGCAGGGCCAGACCATGTTCATCCCGACGGGCTGGATCCATGCTGTTTTTACGCCCATCGATTCCCTAGTGTTTGGGGGCAACTTTCTCTGCAGCCTCAATATAGATCTACAGATACAGTAAGTGTAGCATGACTCTTTGGATACATTGAGTGGGTTCTGTACTGATATTTTATGTGGTATCAATAATGAGATTGTGAGCGTAAAGCTATTGCAGCCTCTGTGTAGATCCACAGATACAGTAAGTGGGGCTGGCTACTGTTACTTGATGTGGTATTGATCCCTATACTGAGAGGGTAGAAATAATGTAGCATGAATCTTTGGATACATTGAGTAGGTTCTGTGCTGATACTTTATGTGCTATCAATAATGAGATTGTGAGCGTAAAAATAGTGCCGCCTCTGTGCAGATCAACAGATACCGTAAGTGGAGCCGGCTATTGGTACTTGATGTGCTATCAATACTAATACTGAGAGAGTAGAAATGTTGTAGCATGAATTTTTGGATACATTGAGTGGGGCCTGTGCTGATATTTTATGTGGCATCAATACCAAGATTGTGAGGCTAGAAATTTTGTAGGCTTTGTAGCATCAATCTTTTGGATACCTGTTCTGCTTTGAACTCAAAGAATTAGCATGAGGCTCTAGATTGCTGATTTCAGAAATGTCAAATTAGGGCTGACTTGTGCCAGGGTAAGGCATGGTTCATGGCTACTTACTTCTGTATATTATTCACTTTATTACAGAAATATTAGTATGTTCTACTCGATTATATTCACACAATATTTCTGTTTATTTACAGAGTCTATGATATTGAACGAAGGGTCAAGACGCCTGAAAAATATTTATTCCCAAATTGTGAAACGTTACACTGGTATGCTGCTAAACACATTCTAGACCTTCTCAAAGGTAAGTGCCAAAACTTGGCCCAGTAACAATTATTCTAAGTTTTGATCTGGCCAGAGAAAAATGTGTTATTCAAGATTCCATATCCCCATACTGATCCTGTCTAAAAGTTAATGACTTATTTTATAGCCTCATGAAAAGTTTACATACTTTGTATTATCTGTAAGATATTTGAATTTGAATAGATTTCTGAAGAAATTATGTTTAGGTGAGAATTAAGACAATTTAGATGACAATTATGACAATTTAGATGATCATTAAACAAAAATTTAGTACCCTTTTAAGTAATTCAAATTCAGCAGGTTTCTAAAGAAGATATGAAAAGATGTAATAAGTGTTTTCAATTTAAAGTTAATTAAGTTAATTAATCAATTGCAAATACAAAGATTCGATAAGATGCAAAATCTGTCACAAAATGTTGGAATTTCAAATATAGGAATTTAATATTAAGTAATCTACAAAAGATTGACATGAATTTTCAGTATTAAACCCTTCATCATTTCCATGCACACTAAAAAGTAAGAAGTAGACATCCTTAAATCTGAGGGCGAAAACTGAATGCTGTATTTGATTGTGTTACCCCTTTAACATAAAAATTGTTATCATTATCTTTATTGTTATTATTATTATTGTCATTATTATTATTATCATCATTTATTATTATTATAATTATTATTATAATCATTATTATTATTACTATTATTATTATTGCTATTTATTAATATTAATATTATCATTATTATTATTTTTATCATTATTATTATAAATATTGTTATAAATATTGTTATAAATATTGTTATTATCATAATTATTATTATTTATCATTAGTATTATCCTTCTTGTATTCAGAGCACAATGAAGACCACACTAGGCCAGAGCAGTATGTCTCAGACGGCGCTAAGGCCCTGCTGGTAGCTCTAAGGAACTGGACCCAGAAGAAGGACGATGTAAGTAGTGTAGCATGGCGAGCTGACCGCTAGTTCTGATTGGTTGACAGGTCCCATCATGAGTGAAGCATGCTTCACCGCTTGGTGCTAGCCTAGCCTCAATGTAATTAACCTTTTTACTACCATATAGGGAGAGGACAGCATGACTCATATAAACAATTTATGTCTGAACTTAGATACTGGTTCTATGATACGTTTGAAAATCATATTAAAGCGGCTAATGCATTCAAAATGTACAATGGTTATGCATTCACTGGTATTGGATGTAGAATTTTTGGTTCATTTCTGGAACACATTTCTCCAAATATTTTTTTTTCAAAGTATGCTTCTTGACTAAGTTATTATGAAAATTGTCAGTCTCTTTTTGAGTGCTACAAGCATGAATCGATCAGGTTCAAGAGCACCTAGATAGTTGCCAACTTTTGTGAAAGTAAAATGCACCAACATTGAAAAAATGATTTAAATTTTTTTTCTACAGTTTTGGTTTTCAATCTGGTCAGCGGAGGTCTTATGCAAACTTGTGTGAGTTGAAAATGATAGGTTTGGCCATTTACAAGATGATAACCGAAGTAGAAATGATCTAGAGTTGCATTCATGTTAATTCTAGGTAGGCTTCAATATTATTATATTGCTCAAAGTAGATCGTTGTCCACTTTTAGTCAAGATTCTGAACATCTCGAGGTTTGAAGAAGCTTTTTCCCCAAAAATGATAGTTACTCAGATGAGAAAGCTGCACTTCAATTCAAGTCTTCCTCCTCTTATGTTATTTTACTCTTCCAAGTCTTTACTACTAAAGATAAAGGACTGACTCTTTTCATGATTTCTCTTTGTCTGCAGCATATTTTTAGAAAGTATTAGATGCACTATTCATCAAAACTCCATCTACAACAAACTCCTGTTGATATGTGATGACTATTCATGTATAATATTCGAGTTATTGAAAAGTATCAGTGATCCAGACGACACTTCCATATTAAGGTGAACTCTACACATGAAAGGGTTAACACTTGGTCGTCAGTGTCGGGCCAGTTAGGTTCTCTAAAGCACCTAATGACTAAAGCGCATGGATTCAATTAACTGTCTTTGGTCGCAGAATTGCTGTATTTTCCCTTTTTCTTTGCAACATAACTGACTCTCTTTCCTAGAGAATGGTAGCCATCATTGCAACCAGAGTTTTTGCAAGCACTAATAGAAGTTTCTAAAAAAATGTATATTTCTCCTTTTAAAGGACTACCTCAATGGGGAAGCTATCCAATGCTCGCAATGTCTCAATACTGGATGGCTTGTGGTTCTAACTATGCTTGAGGCATGTGAGAAAGTTCTCAAGTGACTCAGAAGTAGTCTTGAGGTTTTTCCAAGCTTCCACTTTCCTCCACCAATAATGACTATTTAGTGACTACGAACAAATTTCTAAAAAGAATTTGAGTTTGACCATTTATTTCTCCATCCCTGGTAGAATTGATTTCTGGATGCCAGGATATTTATAAAATGAACATGGTAATATAACATCATTTGGCAACCCATGACTGGACTGATGGTTGTGTTGCTATAAAGGATATTTTCCAAAACCTAAAAAATAGTATTCCTTTCTTTATAGTGCTATGTATATGAATAAGGCAAGAATCAAAATGCCTAGTCAGGATCAGGAAATTCAACCCCCTCCATGTGGTGCATTCTACTGAGGGTAATATGCAACAATGCAAGCTAACAATAGGGATGTTGTCATTTCTGGAGGCAAGAAATGCACTTCAGGTTACTTAGCCAGGATTTTCATAACAGGGTGTCCAAATTGGGATTTAGGGTGTCCAAAACCCCTGATAGAAAAAGTAAAAATCATTTCACTGATAATGTACATAAACAAATAAAGTAATTATATGCTTGATTCTTCAAGAAATGTCTATATTATTATTTTGAAGTTAAACTTTTTAGAAATTTAACTTTTAATAAGTATTTACTAAAAACATATACCAAAATCTAGGGTGTCTTTTTACCTAAAATCAGGTATTTTTCATGAACCAGGGAGTCCTAAAGATGCCCAGACACCCTGCTGGCTAAGACCCTGATGCACTTAACAGTTAAAATGCAATTGTCTGGCTGAAAATCAGTCCTGTTGAACATGTTCACATTAAGACACACAAAAATATGATTTTTCTGCTAAATGAACACCAATAAAACAGCTTAATTTATGTAATGTACAGAATTTAATCCATTCATGCTAATATTTCCCCTTGATATTGTCACCTGGATGTTTATACTTCCAGAATCTTCTATCAAGGTTTTATGAAAATATTGAGGTGTAGTTGGTAGGATTTTGGTTTATCATTGAAATTTTTACAGATAGATGCTTCTCTGAGAAAGATATAAAATAGAGTCGGATCCTTTTGGGATTCTATTGGCATGAATGGGTTAAAGCAGCCCAGGACATGGATGTTTGAGGCATAGGTTCATAGAAAATTCTTGAAAATTCACAGCGGTTTATATTCAGAACCCGTCAAAAATGACTGACTACATTTACTGTGAATTCTGAGTCATAATAGTCATGTTATTTCTTCATTTACGTCATGTACAGTCAAACCTGCGAGGAAGACCACTGATGCCTTGATTCTTAAGCTTTCCAAAACTGAGGCTACTTTTATCCAAAGCACAAGGATGCAAAGATGTTTGAAAACCCTGTCATGTTGGTATTCATTGGAAAGCTCTCACTGAGTTCTCTCAGATGAGTACCCACATGTCCGAGTTTCAGTAATTTTTCCGCTTTTTTTGCATCATTTTGTATTTGCCAAATTAGTCAGCAGTAGAATAAGGGTTAAGGAGTCTCTCACAATAGCAGGGCTCGACGCTTACAGTGGTCCTATGGCCCCAGGCCAGTAAAAATTCCCCAAAATGGCTTTGGGCCAGTAAAATAAGACTTCAACTGGTCCTACAGGGCCAGTAAACATCTGCGGGCATTTTTATTAACACGTTTCCCCTCAAGAATATTACAAATATATTTGAAATAAATGAAGATAAAATAAACAAAAATAAATGTTGTCTGTCAATCTTAAGCAATGTTTTATTTTCTTTTAATGTTAAAGAAAAATTTGTAGGACCAGTAAAAATTTGGCAGGACCAGTAGATCCTCGGTGTTACTGGTCCCGCAGGGCCAGTACCATTTTGAGTTAGCGTTGAGGCCTGAATAGGTGGTCTCTTTTAGTGATTAGTGGACGATTAATTGAAAACTGTAGCATTTGATTGTGGGGAAGCCAGCTTGACACATTCGACAGACATTTGACATAATCAATTATGCTCTAATGTTTGTAACTGGCCCAATATGTAAAACAACAATAAAAACTTTTAGAAAAATTGCATTGTTTGCCTTGAACACAGCCAAAATTCGAGTGAAAAACATGGATATTTTCTATTTATTCTTGTTTCAGTGTCATTTGCGTGTCACGCAATGTTTTGGTGCACTGATTCTCAATTGCCGCGGTGCCCCGCATATGTGCCTGGCATGTGCTGGCACATGTCGAGGTGCAATGTTGCTTTAAATTGTTCGCCACAAAATTATGTCAACATGGCCAGAAAACTTGAACAGAATCGATTAATCATTCAAAGATTTTGCTATTAATCGATTCAAAACACTCTTCACATTCGCACCCTAGTTATTAGTAGGTGAAATATGATGTACCGTTCTCTTGAATTTTTTGGATATCTTTCTAGACTAGTTGTCTCTTCAGCGGGTTTGATTGTATATATTGTAGTTAAAATTCATTGCATTGTACATACCAAACAAAACCCAGTTTATTTTGAGAGAGGATTTTCTGTATTTATTCACTTTTACAGTCATTGTTATACTTATGATTGTGTAATTAGATTTACTGTGTGTGTGTGTGGAGAATTAGATTTATTGACCATTAATTTGACCTCTAACATGTCTCTTTTAACATCTCCACAGTTGGTGAAAAAAGTGGTCGTGAGTTTCTTTCCAATATTCTCTTTATCATTCCTACTGAAAGAGTTCAGGAATATGAAATAGAACGGCCACTTGGATAACTTGCAAGTAAACTCACCCATGGGCAGATTCCGACCTTAGCTGTCCCTGCAACAAGAAATCCTCTTGTGCTGAAAGTTGTCACCTTTTGACTCAGAGAATAGTCAATGACTACCTCTCCTAAGGATGAAGTTGTTCTAAATTTGGTTATAACATATTTGGTCATACTTTACCCAATTTTTCTTGATTTTTCTTTCTGAATGTGATCATACTCACATTTCAGATCACTATGAAATGAATCCAAAAGATGAAGTTCTCATCCTAAGTACCCTTCATTAAGCGATTAGTGGCATCAGCCATTACTTTAAAAAGCAACCAATACAACAAGGCATTTTGGGGCTAACCCTAGCTATGGTCAGACCCTGCCCTAAGACCAGGTTGATAAATAGTTTGATTCTCATTGGCCAGGAATTCAAATTCTTTTGTCATGTGACCAAATAGAATCCCTCCCACTGCTCTGCTTATCACTTGAGAAAGATGGCTATCAATAAAGAACTTTGATATAAAAAATGTTAGGGCCAAAATTGCATTATATGTTTTTCATCACCAGGAAACTTAAATCCCCCTCCCCTTGTACTAACCCTATCTAATCTTCCATCTTCCACTTTATCCCCCCCCCCCCCCCCCCCCTCACATCACCTGGCAAAACCCCTCCCCTTTAACCCCCTCATCCGCCTCTCAACTCCTAGATCTCCCAGTAGGGAACGGCCGTGGCCTGGTGGTTATGATGCCTGGCTCCCAAGTTTGCTGGTTCGACTCTTTGTTGGATCTTCATAAGTGAGTTGGCCTGGTCGCTATATAAATGAGCGGCATTGTGGAGGGCTTTCTATGGCCCCTCTGCAACTGAAAGACCCCTTGGAAGTATATGTGAAGAGATGGAAATTTCTTCCTGGTTCCTTGTTTCTATGCGTCGAGATATGATCTTAGCCATTGAAAGCAATGTAAAAAACAATATCTTCCCTCCCAATCTCCTCCCCCACCCATTCCCTTCTTTCTCCCGCTCTCTTCTCCACTCCCCCCCCCCCTCAATTTCCCCTTCCTGCCCTGATATCCCTACCCTACATAATTGTCCTACTGCACAGTAATGTTCACCAAAAGTTTCCAGTGATGACAAATATTCAGTACCTATATAAGCAATGTATATTGTAGCATGTGGAGTACCTAACCAAGATACATAGGAAACACATGATTACTACTCATTAAGTATGGACCTTCGGTGGGGACTCTATTTGTAGAAGAGCTGAAGTTAGCAGCTTAAGAAAGCATATTCCTGGATCCTGAAGAGTTCTCGCCTGGTGGTGTTTGTTTCTTGTGGCATGCTTGTCTGATGGTAGCCTTCAATGGCATCCTCCATTTCCTTGTCTTGGTAAACCAGCTTTCTGCCGTAGGTGTAGAGGCTGTGTAGTAAAGGGGACAAGCTGACTAACACTGTCTGTCAACGTTTCTGGTAGATTTGAATGTGTGTATATATATATATATATATATATATATATATATATATATATATATATATATATATATATATATATATATATATATATATATATATATATATATATATATATATTTGTGTAATGTGACTGCATTTAGTCTCTAAACCATGCTCACTTGGCTGATTTCAAGAATCAAAGATGACTGTAATTCAAGTGAAACCATGTAAAATGTGATGTGTCTTCTTAGTAGGGACATTTTGTCTGCCTTTGTATTCCATATTTGACACTTCTCTTATACTGTCATTTTTCACATGTACCATGCACTTGTAAATAGTTGTTACACTTGCTGTAGTCATGTTTCTAGTTGCCCCATTCCCACACCTTCCTACAAAGAAGATGTGATTTCCGAAGGAAAAAAAGGGTAGATTTATTAAATTTCCAAAAACCTGTGAAGAAGATATGTTGGTTTCGCTGTGGTAAATCTCTCTTTTCAAATTCTTTTCTAAGTATTCCTTTAGCTGAAAAATATTTCCAAAAGGAATCTTAGGGCATCGCAGACATTAATGGTTAGATTTAAGTAGAATCTTCTTAACAAATTTAGAATGCATAGATTTAAGTATTGAATATTTGAACTCTTTTTATTCTTGGTTTCCCCTAGAAAACTAATGACTGGATCTGATCATTTTAAAGATAGCTTGGAAATAATTATCAACTCACAAAATATTTCATGGAGAGTTGTTGCTTGAGTTCTGATGAATATTTCTTATTCAATTTTTTTTTCTCAAATTAGCTTTTTGTTATGGAGGTTCCACCAAAATAGTCAGGCCTTTTGGGACACTAGAGATGTGAACTGTCTAATGCAGCTTGTGTAAACACAAAATTATTCCTTGAAAACACTTTTCGAGCCTGGTTAATTGGGTTTAACACAAACAATTTCTGGGCTGGCTGTTAACATCTTTGCCAGCAATGTCCATACACTCCATGCAGGTGCTTTCTTGCATTTACTGTCTCACACCAATTTTCATGAATGAATTTCTTGGCATGTTGGTAGTTGGAATAATTAATCATATAGACTGCTATGTTTTGTGTTATTCATCCCAGTTACCACACACAGGGACTTAGCCAGGACCCCTCATGCCTGTCTTTTGGACAGGTATTTTCCCAAAAAACCTCCTGTTTGGACAGGCAAAAATTTCTAAGAAGATTTTTCCAAAATGTAATAACCAAATATTTTCCTACTAAACCATCTTCTTGGACAAAGCTGAAGTGTAAATTGTCCTCTTTGACAAACTAGGCTATTAATTGTAGCTGGTATTATGATATGAAGTAGCTCAGTAGCTAAATCTGGACGGGCAGACATTTTGAAATTGCTCTTTTGGACAGACATTTTTGAAATCCTGGCTAAGACCCTGACCACACAGTGTTTTCTGTGCATTATTAGTCAGTGACACTAATTTACGTCTGTCTCAATGCGCTAGTAGTAGGGAGGTTGCCATTACCACATTATTACAATAGGAAACATGTAACAATGGAGGGAAACAATTGGCAAATATTTTTCTCTACAGGGGAAACATTCAATTGGTCAAATGATAGTGTTTTTTTGCTAAAATTATCAATATTTGTCTTTTATAATGAAATGAATGAATACATTTTGCGACGAAAAAGAAACACCTATGCTGTAATAACATTTACAGAAATATGAATAATAATAGTTCACGTGGTAAGATCCTGATACCGTTGGTAGCTCTAGGTTGTACTTTAAAGCTTACCCCATCCCCCTGTAAAGTTTAGAAATGCAATTTCAGTATTTCAAATCTTCTTTTGAATGAAACATAATCCTTTTTTGATTGTTATTAATTCAATTTATTTAAAAAGCTCTATTAGCCAATCACTATCATTTGACCTTCAGCATTCTTGTATTGTTGGATGGCCTATTGCTCATTGTTACCCTGCATTGTTGCATGTTGCCCATTGTTCTCAGAGAGTTTGTTAGACCTCCCTGTTGGAACCATCCATGCTCTGAGATATGGCTGAATAGTCTATCAGGAGTCTTCACATCTTTGGTGTTAGTATGAGATATCAAAACACATGATTTTATATATAAGTAATGTGAACAGCCATAAGTAATGTGAACAACTTCCGTACCACTTTTTTTCAGTATAGTTGTTATTTGGTACTAGTTTGCAAAGTAGTATTGTCAAACCATCCTGGGACTGTAGACATCAGTTCATTTTAGTTCACAAACCAAGGCCCAGAGCTTCTCAATGGCCTTAAATCTTTGCAAATAATGTGATTAAAAATGTGTGTCAAATAATTATGTATGGATGAAATTTGTTCCTACTTTTAAGGAAAAAGTATCTTTTAGAATTTCTTTAACTTTGATATGTTTAGACATTTCAACCTTAGACTGAAGTTGCTTGAGGATGAAAGGGTTAACTCTATGAGTTAATGGTGTAGTCAGAGTGCGTATGTGGTTTGCTTTTTGCTTTGGAGTGAAATAGTAGTTATTAGACTAAGATTAACAATTTTCCTGATTTTCATTCTGATATGTGTATGAGGGCACCATGTGATTTATGAGTGATTGATTGCTTGCATTCAAGGGACAGACCAATGTTTTAACCTTTTCATTCCCAGACCTCCAACATGATAAAGGCAAATATTAGTAAGAAATTTGTGTGTTTAATTTTAGTAGTAATCTATTCTTCAATAATTTGCTTTTACAAAAGATGCTTTTATCACTAAAAAATCTCCAAAAAGACATGCTGCTTTAGGAAGTACTCTGAGAATGAATTGGTTAAAGCAATTTTTTCATTGTTAAAATGTCATAAAACTATCGTAAACATATTTTCCATTGCATTACTGAATCCTAGAAAGAAAGCCAAACTTGGCAGTCTGTTCGTTCCAGAGAGTGAACTAGGTTTAGCCTTGTTACATGGTAATGTCTACATCCAAGGAGTATACATAATCAAGGACTTGAGCTGAGGTGTTTTTTGTTTGTGATTGCAGTACTTCAAGGACCACAAGACAGAGATTCCAGAGACCATTCAGTACGGCAAGCTCCTCAAGGACCTGGCCAAGGAACTCAAACAGCCACTACCCAAGGTAATGTGGGACTCCTGGCGGGGTGAAGTGGACTTCTCTAACTGGTCATCCCTCAGATAGCCAAACCAATCAACTGCTGGTTTTTCCATTCTGATTACTAAAAAGGTCTGTTAAAGGTCTCTGAAAATTGGGGCCAGGTTGAGAGAGAGAGGGAGAGAGAGAGAGAGAGAGAGAGAGAGAGAGAGAGAGAGAGAGAGAGAGAGAGAGAGAGGGAGAGAGAGGGAGGAGGGCAGATGACTACAAGGAAGCAGGTAATGGGTGAGACTAAATAGATAACAATTGAAATCAAAACTGTCAGGGCTCATGAAAAGAGACTGATTTTCCCCATTGGACATTCAGGTATGACAAGGTATCATTATAATACTTCTTTGGCACCTATCTGATTGTTATTGCTGAAAGTTTCATGCAAATTAGTGTTTTCTCTACAGCCAAAGGCAGCACCCAAGACCAAGACAGAGAAGCCCAAAAAGCCCAAAAAGCCTAAAGCGACAAAGAAAGATGCCAAAAAGTCTGAAGCGGAGGATTTCAATCTAGAAGAAGAACCCAAGGATCTCATGATAGCTCTAGTAAGTATAGGGCCAACATATTTATCCATTTATGCCTATGGCACATGTTATACCTGCCTTTTTTGGTAATATCTTTAAAATTAATGCATTTTTGGGGCAAATCTTACAGAATGCAACCAACAACTGCTAATTGCAGATTTTGTGTGTTCATGCTTTTGTCTCAGGTATTGTCAATTATGATGTAGATTCAGATGAATATTGCCAAAGAGAGCCTTAATCATGAGTTTATGAACTGTGCCTTCAAGATGCTGTGAGGGTCTGTCAGGTTATAGTTTTTTTTTTTGGGGGGGGGGGGGGGGGGGGGGGGCAACTGTTGATATTTCATTCTTATATCGTTGAAAATTTTCTAAAAGTTTCAGAAATGTAATGTATTGAAAATATTGAATTATAATGTTAATCATTCATTGGGGTTAATTTATCTATCCTATTTGTACGCAGGATGATGACAGTACGAGAAAGCTGAAGATGCGCATACCTAAAGTGGGGGCGTTTCCCAGTGACTTCATGGGGGATGACGAGACGGGGGGCAGGGAAAGTCCGTCTCTCAAGCTGAAGCTCACTGGAGGCAAGATCATCAGGTAAGTGGATCCCATTCCTGCATGTTAGCAACTAATTTTAGCATGTGTGCATCATTATCACATTATTTTGGTAATTTCATTTGTCTTTTCAACACTTGAGGATGGATAACTTTCTTTTTTTAGGGTTGTAAACTCTAATGTTGTAGCACCTAATTAAACTAGGGCTGGGCTCGATAGGCACGACATCGATGGATCGGCAAAGTCGTAAGATCGATGTTCAACATGAGAGGACATCGATTGCCGAACTCGATACGGCCCCCCCCCCCCCCCCTTCCTCCATTGTTTTCCCTACCCCCAAATTACAAAAGAGCCTACCCTATTCTTTAAAAAGACCACGGCGCTGAGCCGGCCACAGCTGGCCGCCATTGAAACTGCACTATGATAGATACTATCGCGCACGGTAGTACTTGGAAAAGTGTGGAGAGGGCCACGCAATGTATTTTACATGGTGCTGGTCCTGCTCCCACCACACTTTTCCAAGCACTACCGCGCGCGACAGAATCGAATCAAGAAAATCGAGTATATCTTGAACCTGGAATTAAACAATTCTCTTAGAAAAAAGACTTAAGAAAAAATAGAGTTGAATATACTCCAGCATTTGTGACAAATTTGGATTTTCATCTAAATGAAGGTAGTTGTTTGTTTATCTATGAAGAGCATTATTTAATTCTATTCCAGCGGGACCAATAAAAATGTTACCAGTTCCCCAGGGAAATTCCAGTCGCTGACATTAAAGAAGGGACTTATGAAGGATAAAGCAGCCAAAGAGAAGGAGCCTGCAAAAGAGAAGGACCCGTATGCCTTCTCTGATGAGTCTGAGAGTGAAGAGCAGCTAGTGGTGGACGAGGCCCCACGCCGCTTGCTGACCAAGAAGGTGCTCGGATCACCGATCATATCGCCGCGGGCCAAAGCTGTGGCCTCCCCTGCCGCTAGCTCCATCTCAACCCTCAAGCCGGGCTCACTCAAGATGAAACTCTCATGCAAAGGTATGTAGAATAGAATCTGTACTAAAAATACAGCAAGATAGTCCTGTTATCCATCAGGGTTCGACTTTCCCAGGGGCAGATGTCCCTAGATTTTGCTGTGGTCCCCTAGGTTTTTCAGACTAGGGGCCCAAAATAGTATGTATAATGACCAGAAATCCTGTTTCTGACCACTATTTTTTTTTATCAAAAGACCTTGCGGGCCCCTAGCCTAAAATCTAAGTGTCAGACCCTGCAGGACCGTGCAACCTCTTTTCACAACTGTCAGGCGAGTTAATGTGTCTTTAACTGTCACAAAGTTGCTACCTTCAATTTTCAAAGAGGACCCTTTTGAACTATATCAGACATCAGATATCCTCAGACAGGCCTTACATATACCTACAAGAAAATACACAAAAGGCAGCAGCAGGGAACCAGTGGTGAAAATAGACAGTGGCCCACCGGTCCTTTTCTACCAAAAATTTGAATGGGCTAGTAAAAGTCTATGTTTACTTGCCCAGAAAGTCTGCTAAATATTCTGACCACATTAATTTAGTAAGCACACATCCAGTTTCCCATTTCTTCTACAATGGATTATAACTACTGTTGCTGCTACTGTTCCATCATTTGCTTTACCATTTCTCTTCCAGTAGATATTCCATCTCCAATAACAAGTACTCCGACCATAAAAATGGAAGATACCAAAGCAGGTCTTACGCCCATCAAGAAAGAACCCCCCACGGTGCCTGTACTGAGTTTAGGGAAAACCACAGACAGTTTAATGCTGCCCCCTGTAGCTGTCGGCAAGGCAGTCCTCCCTACATCACCCACAAGCAAGAGCAAGAAGGCCAGCCCAGCTCGGTCACCAGCTTCAATTGCCAAGTCTTCAACAAAAACTGAAAAGGATCCTTCGACAGTAAGTCACACCTATTTAAGCAACTTCATATCAGTAGTGTCCAAAACATCCGGACTTGCTTGGTGTTCTCTCTTGAGCTGCATATTTTTCTGAAAATATTTAAAGCAGAGAATTTGATCACAAACCTTCGATTTAGTTCAAATACTTTCTGATTTTATGGTTAACTAGATAAGTTCCTGTCCTGGAGATAGTAACCATTTTTTGCCCTTGCTAGTCCTTATACGGATATGTTTGTATTTACAGGCGCCTACTGTTAAAAAGGCCCCGTTGCCAGCGAAGGGAGGAGATCCAGCGAAGGGAGGAGATCCACCACCAGAGGGGGGTGAGGGGGAAAACGGAGAGGAAGACGACGAAGATGTCGCAGCTCGTCTCAACATGCCAACCATCCGCGGCGGTCTCAATGGCAGCATAGCAGATATCCTCGAGGCCAGCGGCTACGGCACAGAGACAGACTTCCAGATAGATGAGGACATTGGGTAGGTGCACTTAAGGCTATTTATTGACTTGAATCATTTCCAATTCAATATATTGATGTGTGTATATATATATATATATATATATATATATATATATATATATATATATATATATATATATATATATATATATATATATATATATATATATATATATATATATATATATATTTATATATATTTATATATATTTATATATATTTATATATTTATTTTTCAATTTTCCATTATTGACTAGTTCGGTACATGATGTATCGATAACCAGTATACGTAGAAATGCTGTCTGTGCCTTGATGTATCATAAAGCATCGTTTATTTTTTCATATTTCTAGCACAGTGCATTAGACTTCTCTGCTACGGTGGAAGCACCTAGCTACTGTGGGCACACTTATTAACAGTTACAGGTGAACTATGATGTGACAGACTCAATGGGACCAGGAAAATTGGTCCGTCATATGCAAAATGCGTCATATACATATGACACATACTTGATATGCATGGGACTGGAACCAAGCGTACTGTCCGTCATAGACAAAAGTCGTACAGTGGTCCGTCATATCCAAGTTCGCCTGTGTAAGTGCTTCACATTGGCTTGTTAGTATGTGTTGATTATTTGTGTTTGTTGTTTATTTCAGTGGCGTGTCTATGGGAACAGTAATTAACAGTTTTAAGTGCTTCACATTGGCTTGTTTGCAATGTTGATTATTTGTGTTTGTTGTTTATTTCAGTGGCGGGTCTATTTGAACAGTAATTAACAGTTATAAGTGCTTCACATTGGCTTGTTTGTATATGTTGATTATTTATGTTTGTTGTTGTTTATTTCAGTGGTGCGTCAGCGTCTCCCAGCATGCGTGACGCCATTCAGGGCATGCTGTCTATGAGCCAGATGGGAGGTCTCCCCGGCGGGTTCTCCACGCTGGGGGCCACCAGTCTCGACTCATCATCGCCCTCTGCCAAAGCTGCTCTCAAGTTCAAGAAGAGTATGAAGCCAGGGGGGGAAGATAGCGAAAAAATGCCCACATGCTACAAGGATGAAGAGTATGGTGGGTTGAACAATCATTCCCTATTAGGACAAAAAGTTACTTAAATGCTTGAAAAATTGTTGGTAAAAGAAAAAGAAATATGAAAAGAGTGACAGGTTTAAATGGAGTATTGCATATATATTGAAGACATAGCCCAAATTATCTGCTGAATTATGAAGTCTATATTTTGAAAGCTCCATTCTCATTCCATAGTTTTTTATTCAGATAACCCATTCATTTAAGTTACTCCCTAAAAAAGCTGGATTGTTTCAGTAATATCTTTTTGACCTAAGGAAATTACAGATTTTCAAAAAAAAGAAACAATCAGAACCAAATCAGCAACTCTTTGTGTACTTTCATGCGTTATTACCATGATATTTTCAAGATATTGTATATAAGATTACTTTTTAGGGGAACTTCAAGTAATTGTTACAGTTTACCAATCTTCACATGAATAACTTAGCTAATAGCCCATGCAAAACCCTGCACTTAAACAATTACTTAGAGTCAAATATTTCTCAAAATATGCATTGTTATATTTATTTCCCTTCATCAGCATCAGCCTATTGTATGCCGCATCTGTTATACTGTATCAGTTTAATGTTTTTTCTGTTTGCAGTGTACCCTACGTTAGATCTCTCAGACGATGAGGCAGAACATGTGTTCAAGCCTCGTGGAAGACCCAAGAAGGATGAGACGTGGAACCCAAAAGCCAAACTTGCACCCAACTGCCCCAAGCCTGAGCGTCCGCAGCGAGAGGGGACGCGGAAGGAATCGGTAGAGAGTGGCCTAGCGGCTGCTGCTGCCAGACTTGCCCATATGCCGGTAAGTATGGACAGCATAGGGAACCCCTTATACATAGGTGTTTGGAGAGGGGTAATATGAATACATTAGAGTTAAATTTGCCTGGGCCTTGTTCAGGGGGAGAACTTGCCTGTAAGGACCGGTCCTATAAGTATAGTGTATGAAAAGGTCTTTTATATTTCTCCCTATATTTATGATCTGTTTTCTCCAAAGGTTGCCTTTCGCCCTATTGTTCTCACAATTCCTGAAAAGATTTGTCTGGATCTATGGTACTTATAAAAATGATCAATATTTTAGCTGCAATACTCGTCAAACCTGCCCTAGTTAAGGTCACCTTTTAGGAGAGATACATCCTACAATGCCTGGGGAAAAAAAATGTCTTGAATTTACCTGTTAATAAAGACTTACCTTTCCTAAAATAGCCCTTTTAGGAATCAGTGATCTTATTTAGCAGGTTTGTTCTAGCTGGAATACAAATATAAACATTGTCTCACAGATATGCAGCTCTTTTCAGAGACGTGCATGGTAACAATGTCATTATTCATTAGAAGGCCATATGTAAGTGTCTTTGTCTGGGATACTTAACCCTTCCGATGCTGAGGCAACTTTCGGCCGATGCACAAAAAAGCAAAAAAAAATATGAAAATCATCTATAACCTGTCATGTTGGTATTCATTGGAAAGCTCTCACTGAGTACTTTCAGATGAGTACCCATTTGCCATGGTTTCAGTCATTTCTTAGCCAGGGCTCAACATTAAGAAAAAACTTCATGAGCCCAGCAGGGCTAGTTTCCGAAACTTTTACTAGCCCTGAAATATTTTTGCTAGCCCTGATATTAATGACAACTCTTTTCAAATAGTGACCTCTGTTGATATCATAGCCTCTGTTGATAACATGAAAAGAATACAGTGTATTGTGGTAAATTGAGTGAGATTATCATCCAGGTATGCAGAGCCAAAGGTGGGCTTCATAATATGTTAAGCGCTGATATTCTAATTCTATCTAGCCCCTCAGGGCTACTCACAGGTAGAATTTACTAGCCCTGACTATCAATAACTAGCCCGGGGCTACGGGGCTAGCCTTAACGTCCAGCCCTGTTAGCGTTTTGTTATCATTTCATGTTGACCAAATAAGCCACCAGCAGCATAAGGGTTAAGAATCTGAGGTAAGCAAGGTTACATGTAACACAATGCATACTTTATTCTGATGTATTTCTAAGGAGTACCTCAGAAGAATGAAAAGGTTAGTCTTGAGCACTATATTTTTGTGAAGAGTCCAAACCTGTGCTGTTCCAGGGGGCCAGCTAGTATGTGATAAATACAATGATTTCATACTCAGTATTTCGTTCTTTCTTCAGAAGCCAAAGCGCCAGTATATACGGAAGAAACCTAAGGCTGAGAAAGAGGCCGGGAGTCTCAGCCAGTCAATGAATCTGTCTGAATGGGACTCGGAACCAGGGACGTCTCAGCTCACACTCGCACACAGTGCCCCAGGTAAAGCCGAAAAATGGTCGCAAAACTCCCAATATTTTGAACTCTTTGATGTATCCTATGTTATCCATTTAATTTTAGTTGCCTGAGCCAAGATTCATGATCTTCGCTTGGATTTTAAAGATCCTGTCTGAAACAGCAATGACAATATTTGTGCTTTTTCAGATTAACTAAGTGTCTACTTCAAATCCTCATAGTACACAAAATACATTTAACTGCCTATTGTGGCAAAAAGGGCAATTTACAGCTCAGCCATGTCTTAGAAGATGGGTTTTTTTTGAGAAAGATGTGGTGATTACCCCCAAAAAATCATTTTTTAAAGTTCATCATAATATTTTTGCCTGTCTGAAAAGGAGGTTTTCATGAAACTGCCTGTCCAGACTTGGATGGGTAATAATGGAGCTGCATTCTAAATTTCAAATTTCTGACGTTGGTAACTTTGCTGATTTGCAGTATGGCATTCTTCCAACTTCTATTAATTGCTTGAAAAAACATTCTATGACCTCTACGGTCAGATTTCATCGGATAAAGATGCTTTGGTTAGGTTCATCAAAGATTTTCCAAAAAAAAAAAAAATGCTCCGATGTAATTTGCCAAAAGAGTTAAGGCACTGCAGGCATGAATGGATTAATTTTGCAGCAAAAAGTCTCCTCTGTGCTGACATTTAATGTTTTTCTTTTGATTTTCACAGCTTCCATGTTACGGCCAGGACTTGGCACCAAGAGGCCTGGAGATCTCGCAGGCAGCAGCAGCAGCCCAAAAAGTAAGTATTGACAGCTTAGTATTTTACCATACATGGTGTTCAATAGTAGGGGGTTTACCAGTAAAATGTAGGCACTCTATCTGTATAAAATTCAGGACTTGACAAAGTAGGGAATCATGTAGTTTAAATTACCTTTGTTCCCACCTCACGAATTCTCATGAAATTTATTGATTGAACTTTAGGTAGCATTAACAAGGATTAACACTTATTTCAAGAACGATAAAATTTGTATACTTTATGATTTCTCAACTTGAATATCTTTCTGTTGTGAACATGTGAAAAGACTAGTAATGTATAGCTAGGATCATGGTTGACAATCAGAAAAATAACCAAAATATTTTTTTTCTTATAAAAGTTTAGGATGAGTATGAAGTTCAAATATGAATGTAAATTCACCATATTTTCCCCATTTGTTTCAGAGAGGCCAAAGAAAGGAATGGCAACTGCAAAGCAGCGCTTGGGGAAAATTCTCAAGATGCATAAAATCATATTTTAAGTGGCAGTTTTTGTTGGATTAACCCTTATGCTGCTGGTGGCTAATTTTTCCAATACAAAATGATGCAAAAACCCTAAAAGATGATTGAAACCCTGGCAAATGGGTACTCATCTGAGAGTACTCGCCGAGAGCTTTCCTGTGAACACCAACTTGACAGGGTTTAGATGGTCTTCCAAAATCTTTGCATCCTTGTGCTTTGGATGAAAGTAGCCTCAGCATTGGACGGGTTAAGTGTATAGCAGATTATCAGCTGTACATAGAGTGCTGTATTTAATGGAGGTCCAAGTAGTCTGGTTTAGACCTAGGCGAAAGAGGTGTACATACATAGGAAATGAATTACTTAGAGATACAGATTATAACACTGCATTTCAGTGCACCTAAATGGTATGTCAACTTAGGGAATGTTAGGGAAGTAAGTTTTATTACCCCTCAGGGTCCAAGCTTGAATTCCAAAAAATTCTGTCAAAAGATGGGCATTCATTTTTTTGTGGGTAAGATATTCATATAATGTGTACAGCATGAAATATTCATTTTTTTCAATTATGTGAACATTCAATTTTACTAAATACGGAAAAAGAATCGACTTAGTAATATACATGTAGTTGCACTATACATGAATGGAAGCACTTTTTACCACAGCTGTTCAGGTTTTCATCTGCATTTTACATATTAACATACTAGAAGCTCATGATAACTGTTCTTATGCTGATTTTCACATTAGCTGTTCTATTTTGGTTACGACCCAGATCTGAATTACTAGCTTCAAACTGACCTATATAGCTCCTGTCTGATCTAAATAAGTGTGACAGTCCTATATATATCACATAAATGTGTATCTCCAGAGCTGAAACATGTCCTTGTTTCTACAACTTGGTAAAGATGCTAATTATTTTATACCTAGGATCTGAGGAAAAATATCTGTGACGATCCACTTTTTGGATGAAAATTTACAAAGGGAAAAATATGCCAACCAAATCAGAAGCTGAATTAATGATTTTCTACTGCACATTTGAAACAACGATTTTTATGAATTTGTGCTTCTTCACTCTTCGGGAGGTAAAGCATATGGGCGCTTCCATTGAACGAATTGTCCTCCATATTTCAAAATCCATTCATATTTATTTACACATATTTAAGTTTTTCAAATGAACTGAAATACTTATTACATGTTTATCCAACAGGAACTACCAGGTAGTCAGTAAGCAGTAAAAGGAGAAACAAGGGCATTATTACCTATTTTAGAGGTATTTTTTACTGCAGTCAAAAATGGTAAGCTGGGTATTAGCCAGAATTTACACATTGGGTGCCCAAAATTGCCAGTTGAAAAATCTGTGGGCATCCAATTTTCATGGGAAACCACAATAGACTTAGATTACAATCATAAACCGGCATAACCCCTATGCAATATCCTGGGATTTATATTGGATATATTGGGGTAGGAAATATATATAGATGTTTAAAAATGAATTTTCAAAGAAAAAGTGTTTCAAGAAATACTTCACATAAATCTTTGGATGTCCTGAGGGGCAATTTTTAAGGGTCTGAATGTCCAAATGACGCCCAGATGCCCTTCTGGCTAAGACTATGCTGATAAGAAAAAATACTGTGGGGATGAATTTAAGGTGGTCTTACAAGGCAGGCTACCCCTGAGGAAAATGGAGTATGACTTATGTATGGAGGGGGCGGGGGATACGGAATGTGTCTCTTTTTACACATGGTCTCCTGATCAGGTATGATTGTTTACTTGTTTTACCAATATGGAATCTAACTTTTGTCTGTGAATAATACTTAGAGTTGTCTGTACTAAACACATCAGGGAAAGGTAATGAAACAAATGTTGTGTAGGTAGCATTTCATCTATAGCAACTGAATATATGATAAAATATGATAAAAAAGCAATATTTTGAAATACATTTGAATAGAAATTGTTTTGTCTCGAATCAATCCATCAAATATTTTTCAAATATTCCTTTTTGATAAGTTCTAATTCATATTGTCAGACTGTGGGTGCACTGCAATCAAGGTGCTAACGGGTTAAGGGTATGATTACAATCATGTGTAAATTACCAATGAGAAAAAGAACAGACCGACAAAAGATATGCATGTTTTAGAGCCTTTCATGCTCATTTCTCTTTTTGAAGGTAGCATCTTGATGACCTGATTAAGAACCCATCCCAAGTTTAACCTATTCATACCTGTGGCACTAGAATCTTTATATAGGCTTAACCCTTCCTATGCTAAGGCTACTTTCCTCTAAAGCACAAGGATGCAGAGATCTTAAGTTAACCATGTCATGTTGGTATTCATTAGATAGCTCTCACTGAGTACTCTCAGATGAGTGCCCACACACCAGGCTTTCAGTCAATTCCCAGCATTTTTTGCATGATTTTGCATTGGCAAAGTAAGCCACAAGCAGCGTAAGTGTTAACCATCTGACTCTTTGTTTTATGTCCTTACCAGTTTCCTAAGTATCCTTGCATCACTTTTCCGAGAGGCAGTCTAAGCATGAATGGGTCTGTTTTATGATGGCATTTGATTTTTCTCATTAACCCTTCCAGTGCTGAAGCTACTTTTGCCCAAAACACAAAAAAGCAAAGATTTATGAAAAACATCTATACCTTGTCATGTTGGTATTCATTGGATAGCTCTCGCTGAGTACTCTCAGATGAGTACCAATTTGCCAGGGTTTCAGTCAATTTCCAGGTTTTTTCATCATTTTGTTTTGGCCAAATTAGCCACCAGCAGCATAAGGGTTAAGTGAATGAGACAGGTGTCTTGATACAACTTGGAAGCAATAAGTATCTTATACTATCATGAAAATTATTTGCATATTGTGGTTTAAGGCAAAGCTAGAAAAAATGTTTTATACTGTAAATGTATATCATGTGCACAAACCTGATGATATTGCAATATCAATTTTTAGTTGGGTGTAAATTGTTCAGTGTTTTGTGAATCAGGGATAGTTTTCTCAATATCTGAAAGGCTGTATACATATGAATGTGCTGGTAGTTGGAACTGCAAATATTGATACCCATTTTGTGAGAGCAAATCTCATAGAAATCTATTAATTGGTCAATTAAAAGCCATAGGAAATCAACCAGTCTCATGGAGAGCATTTCTTTTGATAAACATTTGGCTTAATATAGATGACTGAAATGAAAAGAATTCCTAAATCGCACTATTTTACGTGCAAAGAAGGTGTCTGGTACATAAAATAAGCAAATCAGGTGCATACTACTCAGTTAGGCTGATGACTTATTTCAGAAATATCTAAATGCCTGCTGCGTCTCCTCATACAGATGACTTCATTCGCTTGCACTGATTTGTTTTGTAACTGAGGAAAGTGTTTGGTTAAAAAAGGGTGCTCTGATATAAATAATTAACCATACGTTGGTCTTGTCTTACAGGGAAAGATATGCTCAGAAGTGAATTATTGTGTCTAGGGAAAGACAATAATTTAAATGATCAATTGCCTCTCTAGTTTAAAAAACACTTATTAGGAAATGTATGGGGAAATGTCATCTGACCAGAATTTCTTCATGGGTTTTAGAGAAATTGAAGGAGAAACTTCAATCATAATACAACTCAGAACAAGTTATAAAAAAACACAAAACTCTCCTTGAATTGTATTTGAACTTGATACCTTTTTCCTACGTTAAAGGAGAAAATGGGCCTGTATCGGGCAACTATGGAGTTGGCTTGATATATGCGATTTATCGCAATTAAACAAGATAGTGTTTGTAAAATCCACTACATTTTTTAAAGCATTTATCGCTGTACATTTTGAAAACAGCTAAGTATTCTCCATTTTAAATATAGAATGTTTCAAGTTCATGATATTTTCATTTCTTCACATTTGGATATATTACTGATGTATTTCTTATGAGTTGCACTGTATAATAAAATGTTTAACCTTTGAGTCAGATTCTAGGTAGTAACTTTTTTGCGTCTGTTGCTCCGTGTAAAATCCTATTATAAAAAGTCTTTCCAATGATCACACATCTTGGAGAGACTATTTATACGAAGTTCTGGGCATATTTGTGAGAAACCATCCATACCTGTCTCTATAGGTATTTAGTAATGTCCGTGGAGCAGAGCGGTTTTTTAGAAAAATAATTGCGGAAGAAATGCCAATTAGAACTTATACCATCACTTTTCATACAGGTAGTGAATCTCTGCTTGATTCCAAAGTTAGTTTCAAAGTCATCATGGGTCCAGACGCCATTGACCAAGTAGATCTCCAGGTATTGTTTATGGTGCTTTGTGCAGCAGCCGAGCTCTTGTAAATAGTAGAGATGTAGGAAAGAGTGTACAGTGTATGTAAATGTAGTTGTGAAGGTACCGTGTACATAAGAGCTGTCTGGTATGCTTAGTAGTATTGTAGAGGCTAGTGGTGCGTACTGTAGAGTATTATTTTGTGGCAATCCATTCACTGCATTGTGTTCAGGAATAAAATCATGCCCAACTGGAATTTTGTGTTAGATTTTTTTCTCAACTGCAATAAGGATATACCATCCTATGGTAATGCATGTGGTATTATTGTCTTGTGGCATTATTTTCTTTATTCTGTGGAGGCATTTTCTCATGCCTGTAGGGCCTAAAACTACCTGACTATTTTGGGGATATCTCCTTAACAAAAGCAATTTTCAGACAATATTTGAAGGAGAAATGTTGATAAATAAATCCAACCCACAACTCCTAATATTTTGTGAATTTGTTTGATTTCAAAGTTACTTTGAAAAGTATCAAAGATTCAGACAACACTTGTAATGGAGATCTCCAGGCATGTGTGGGTTTACCCATTGCAACCAGGAGTGCATTCATGGTCTGACTACTTTAAATATACTTAGTATACACTTGCACACATACATACATACCTGCATTTACTAAGCAACTAAATGACTCCTCACAACAGAGTTTGCTTCCTCTCTTTATTCATACAAATATCCAATAGCATAAAGAAAGTCGATATCAAACGAAATCTGCAATAATTAAAGACCCAATAAGTCACACTGAGTCTCGTAGTTATATCCTTGGATAGCCACCGTTATGGCCGTGCTATTTGCCAAGCAGCTAACGCACATCATTTTTATGTTGGCAAGGTTCACTAGTTACAACTCTAGGCATACCTAATCCTTCACTATTAATATGACCCATTTTTTTTCAGAATTTGCAAAAACATCAAGATGGTATTTACATCAAATATTTTACAGCACTGTAGTTCCCCTAAGTATTCAGCCAGTCTAAAGATCTAGCCTACCCCTTTTTTCGGAAATATCCTATTATTGATGTTCTAGCTACCGCCCACTGAACACATCAATGACACCCACAAGGTACAGATAAAATATTTTATGTATAACTCCAATCAGTGTGTTACAGTACATACATTCATTTCCTGCACTAAGTATGCAGGCATACTGGGCATCTGTCTGACTGCATGACGGGAAGTCTACGCAGGATAAACATGACCACACATCGGGGATGTCACATCCAAAGATAGCTTTTATACCCAGATATACAGGTCATGAATATCTGTGCCTAAATATCTTGCCGCTGTGCAGCCAGGATCACTCGGGTAACCACTTGACCGGTAGCTGGAAGATGAAAAAGGCAGCTGGAACATTAATTAAATGAAGTTACTGTAATTTTTGTTGCCCAGTAGATGATCAACTTTTACCGGGTAGACTTTAGAGTGTTTCTGTTCTATCCCTGAGGTAGAGAATGGAGTGCATACCAACAGGAGCTTATTATATAGTTTCTATTTTAGTCCTTGTCATAAATGTTATTAAAATGTCACAAAGTCTTTGCTGGCAATTCTTCCTACGATGGCATCCACTAGAGAGGACGTAGCAATTTCTGGCTCTGTGAGCTTGTATATCTGAAAGAAAAGACGGTACGAATTAAGACGGTAAGAATAAGAATATGCACACAAACATATATAAAGAGAGAGAGAATAAGAGACAGACAGAGAGAGAGAGAGAGATAGAGTCAATTACAGCCTTGACACCAAGTTTTACATCTAGCGGCATACCACATAAGCAAAAAAAAAAAGAATTGTCTCCAAATATTTGACATTTTTGCTCTTCTTTTATATTACTTCTCTGAGTAGAGATACCTTATTTCCTAGGATAGCCACCATACAAAATGCTATGTAATACACATCATACTAGACCGAATAAAATCAAATCAAATCAAAATACTGATTGCTATGCTGTCATATTTATTTTCCTATCATGTTTTTTTTCTAGCAAGCACCAAATAGTCTAGATGGCCTAAGTGGTCAATTTAGTTAAAACTATTTCTCACCAGGGGAATGGAGGATTCAGTAGGAATGTAAATCTCTAGAGATCAGGACCGGGTGGTGTCATCTATCTACAATACCTGGTACTATTAGTTATCAACTGTTTTGGAGTATGATACAACTTATATCTCGCAATCAGAGGGCTGTATCACCCGAGGCGCAGCCGAGGGTGATACAGCCCTCTGATTGCGAGATATAAGTTGTATCATACTCCAAAACAGTTGATAACGAATTTATCTCATGATTGCCCCCTCGACCTCTGCCTAGGTAATAAAAATGAACAGAGAATTGTCTGCTAAAGGGGCAGCCATCTTGCAATGTTTGGGAGAATTGGTGGTTGCATCATGCACTTAGGGGGGTAGGGAGAATTCGGAATTGCATCATGGGCATAGTCATCTAAAACAATGCTCAACTCTCCCTACCCTAAAAAGCAGCAGGTTAATACAAGAATGCTTGGAGGGTAATACAAGATTCTGAGAGGTTAATACAAGATTCTGAGAGGTGAATTGAAGGAAGTTCATGATACAGCTTCATATCATGGGCCAATTGACCAATCAAAAGCCTAGGATTTTGCCAATCATGAGATAATACACCACACTGTTTGGTCAGAATCAAAGGGATTACTGTATAACTGGTTAATTTGGCGTGTACTTAAGTTGGCATTTTTTTCAAAAAGATATTTTCCCTGTATTTATTTTAGCGTCTGGAGCAGTCAGAACAACGCCATCTTTATGTAGACATATTTTTATCCGATCTTTAATTTGGCATTGATGGGCATTCGCCAAAAAAGGCCAAATTAAAAACCACGCCAAATTAACAAGTTACACAGTATCAACTTTTTAGGGACTTAGTTGCTGTCAACTCCCTGGATCTATCCCTCTGTCAGATTTTACTTACCTTTTTCACTTCCTCTATGTCAGTGTGTTTGTGGAGATTGTCAAGAGAAACCCTATCTCCTTGTATATGAGAATCAAGATTTTCTAATGGATTTTCTTTTCCTTCGCATAATACAGCCACAAAGATAGCTGTAGCTTTGTCAGCCATACCAAATTTCTTGAAAGCTTCCGATATCTGAAAATATGATAAGTAAAAAAAATGTGTAAGTTCAAGAAGTGTTTGCGATTGTTTGCTAAGGGTTTAACAATATATATGGTGGACTATTTAGTTTAAGCTATATTGATAATTATTAATAAGATATACTTCCAAGGGCTAATGCAATTTCAACCTTTTTAGCCCTGCCAGAGCAGTATGCATGAGCAGAATCTTTGATCAATCCCTTGCTATCCACTTCCAGAGAAGTTATTGTGAGCAGTCTCTTTAATTAATAAGACCTCCCCCTTGCTACAAGAAATGGTTCACACACAGCCAGATGTGTCTATCCTTAATACAGAATGTAGAATAATTTGATTATAATCCAATGTATTTCAAGGCCTTGAAGTTAAGGGGATTTTTTCCAGGGAGCCAAATTGCATCTTCAAAAGCTACTTAAAGGTGCTGTGTATGGAAACCAGTAGGCCTACACCTTTGAACTCCTTCCAGAAATTTGAGAGAGTCATAGTAGAATTCAAGGGAGACCTGCAGCCCCGGCTCCAGCTAATTTTAAACCCTGATTTCTTACTTTTTTGGATCCTGAGAGACAGTAGAGGACTTCAGAGTGCAGGGACCTGGTGATCATCTTGTCATGCTTGTGAAGGTGGAGGGCTTTATTAGCTGCTGACAGAACCTGGAAACAATCCACAACCTGCAAAAAAAAAATACCTCAATTAGGGAATAACTCACAAATGATTTATCTTAATCCTAGACCTTAGTTACTCTATCATGAGTATATCATGGTGAAGTCCAAGAGAGTGTGCCAGAGGCTCAGTGAAAAAAATGAGTATAAATATAAATTCAAGTTGCAAGAGAGAGAGAGAGAGAGAGAGAGAGAGAGAGAGAGAGAGAGAGAGAGAGAGAGAGAGAGAGAGAGAGAGAGAGAGAGAGAGAGAGAGAGAGAGTTAACTCACCATAGAAGGGTTCAGTAACGTTCCTATTATTTCACCACTCATAATCTTTTTCTTTACTTCTGCACTGTTTCTGACATTCTCGTACAAAGCAAGCACAACCCTGTGCTCTGGATAAATGGTCAGAGCAACCTCTTGACAGGCCATGTTGCTGCTTGCTCATTCCTTAATTGGTCGCATCCGTTTAACTACAATCAGCCGGTAGAGTACATGACGGTTAAGCAAAGACTTATGATATTTTAGATTATTTGAAAAAATAATTCTTATCCAGATATGAATAAAATTCAATTTCGTACAGTTCAAGTTTCGCTAGAATAGTATGCGAAGACGATGATGTCATACACACAACACCTTTGACAGATTAGAAGCTGGTAGGTTAGCCGGATTGTCAATCGTGTCAGCCAAGAGCAGACGGGAAATATGGCGGCTCCAAGTCAAGGCACACTGGCTTTTCTGGAATTTATTGGAATTTTCCTGGGATTATCAGGATGTCTCTTATTAAAAATAGATCACAAACAATCAAAGCCCTACATGGATGAAGTTTTTCACGTAAAACAAGTGAAAAAGTTCTGTCAAGGTAACTTTATGGAGGTAAGAAAATGCCAGTATTCACAGCTTCGATTGCTAGGCTGTCGTTGAAGGCTTAGCCAACCAGAGGCTAGCGCGTGTTGTTGTTTGTTCCTTAGTCGATATCGCAATTAAAAGCTGACAGTCAGGTGCCTGGCAGCTTTTTATATGGAAACCATGCATTATTACCCTACTTGTTTGTACCCCAGCCTTGAGGTCTCGGGCCTATATGGTTTCAATATATGACGTGTGGTACTGCTAGGCTTCATATCTTGTGCTATTTCTGTTGAGGGGGGGGGGGGGGGGGGGGAGGATGCTGTTGGACAAATAGCAATAACATGACTTTTCAAATTCATTAAAACCTATGTTTACCGATTTATTCCCTGCAAATTTCCTTGAAAAGTATCATCGAGACATATTACTTTTGGGAGTAACTGATACATGTATTAAACAAGTAAGAAGTATGCTTTCAAAAATATTCAAAGAAAAGTAATTGATTTCAATATTTCTCCCTCAAATGTTATGTTTTCTTTGAAAATGCTGGAGTCTGATCACAAATACATCACTTTGATAGCCCAGAAGCTTTTGGGTGCTACAGTTGTGAAATAGGGCTAATCTCAAGGCTTGATTTATAACCTGAACTGCACTGTGAACTATATGATCTAATCAGTCGAGTGATTTGATCTTTAAAGGATCGACAATCAATATTTTAGGTAAATCTTTAATCAAGGGGCACAATCTCAGTCTGAGTAGTTATATTGTATCACCTGGTTTGAATGATGCTAATATGTACCTGCCATGAATATTGAATACCCACTAAAAAGTTTCCATGGATACATTGTAAATGATGATGTGAAACTGTGAATCAATATATTGGATACATTATAATCTATAGGCTGAATATATTGTAATACATGAAATATGACTTACTTCAATTTGAAACATGACATTATTCTCAAGCTCTGCACAAGGGCAGGTAAGTAAGCTGCATGTGCATGCACCACGATGCTAATTGGCCAATTTGTGGTTCCCTATTAATTAATGCCAATTATTAGTGCTCGGACGATTACTCGTATGGTCGAGCATTCGGTCGTCACGCCATGCTCGACCCATGGTCGACCATGGCACGGAATGGTCGACCGAAAACGAGTATAATGCATTAGCGCTAGTCTGTCTAAAACCAAAAATAGTTCACAATGCGAGTAACTTCCCACGCCGCCAACCTAATCCCTGACTTCCTATCTATCGAATTATGTACAATAAAATGAAAATAAACTTACCTTTATGTTGTTGTTTCTGTTGTTTTCTTCACCCTGTCCACCCAGCGCTTCGGCATTGTAAACAACATGGCTAACTACGCACTGCGCCGGGGGACCGGCGCCGCTCCTGAATTGTCCCGACATGCTCGACCATGGTCGAGTATCGGTCGGCAGCTTCTGCCGATTACTCGACCATGAAATTTCCAACGATTCCGAGCACTACCAATTATATTCTTAACTGCTACAAGAGTTGTCTGAATTTTTGATACATTTATGAATTTGAATTGATGATTCATGTACAGATCTTTATAAGGAAAGTTATAGATCTGGTTCTGATTTGCACTTGCAATAGTTTCTGAAAATGACACATATAGCCTAGTAATTTAAAATTACTTCTACATTATTCAATTTATTTGTATTGTTTTTCAGTGGGATCCGAAGATCACAACTCTACCAGGTCTGTACATGATCTCGGTGGGAATCATGAAGCCGCTGGCATGGCTGATTGGCAGCGAGATTAAACCTGTATGCAGTACCTTTTGGCTGCGCTTTATGAACGTCCTCTTCGCCGTGGGAAACCTCTACCTCCTACTGCTCCTGCTGCGCAAGATACACGGCAGCAAGGTAAGTAGTGCTAGGACAATCGCTTGGATACTCTTTACTGTGTTATTTTTCACATATAAAAAGGTGCGCTTACCACTTACCAGGCTGCTGCCTTTGATGCTCAGTTTGATTTTTGCATACTGGTGTTGAATGATACTATCATGTCAGCGTATTGTACACTACAATACTAACGTAAAGATTAAATTCCAAATAATGGTGCACAGTCAGGACATGACTTTAACTTTTGCAGCGACTTGCCCCGTAAGTGAGATTCAATTTTCACTTGCCCTACTCCAACTTTCACTTGCCCTTGAAAAATTGTATGTTTTATAATATTTAAAACTAAGTAGAACATGGTTCTGGCTTGTGAAAGCATATTTTCTAGGACAAATTTGGATGGCAGACCACGAAACTAGCACACATTCTCATAAGTAAACCTGAAATATACAAAGCGTACTTTCCTAGTGGGGCAAGCAAGATGCAGTTTTCACTTGCCCAACAGCTATAATTTACAAATTCTACTTGCCCGGGGCAATGGGGCAAGCATGAATGTCGAGCCCTGACAGTTTAATAAATGCGAACTCCAGGGCCCGATATTATAAAGGAAGGTTAAATATAGCAAGGAATAGCCGGCCAGCAGGTTTGTTCACTCACTGGTGAATGTTACAGGAAAATGGGTTGCTTGAAAGGTAGAGGAACAATACCCAGGGTAACTACTCCACGCTACTCCACGACTGGTTTGGCAGGGTGCAGTGAGGCGGGCCGCTTATTTTTAGCCACATGCAGGGCCTCAATCTAGCCTAGCTACTAGGCTTTTCTCTCTTTTACTTTCTCGTATAGATATCACTGCTCACACCTACGTTGCACCTGTAGCCTACAGTTGGCCATATATTAAATTAGAACAAGTTATGACATCCAGATGTGGCCCCTGGTGGTGAACGGAGAAACAAACAACCATTACTTCTCTATTAACCTGCCCTGCAGTTTAGAACTCTGATCTACTTATGGCAACTTCACAATAAAAAAAATAGTTACGTGGGTCTGGGAAATAAAATAAAACAAATGTTCCTGACCATGCTAGAGGGAGGGTAATTAAAACTTTATTTATCCTCCCTCTACAGATGGAAGGTAAATATATTTCAAGCAATGGCTGGTTGCTTGGCTCATTTTTCTTACCAAGGGAACCTACTAATTTGCGAGAGTCCGATACAGACCATGTGTGTGACTTTTCATATGTCATAGAATATCATTTTTACAAAAAATAAAAAGACCCTATCAATAATGGAAACACATTTATTTATATGTATATCCATTAGTATCTAACATCTATCTACCAGTCTGTCTGTATTTCTATCTACCTATCTGTAAGTTAACATGCACACACATATATACATATGTACATACACACACATACATATATATATATATATATATATATATATATATATATATATATATATATATATATATATATATATATATATATATATATATATATATATACACACACACACACCCATATATATATATATATATATATATATATATATATATATATATATATATATATATATGTATGTTTATATATATTACTATATATATCATATATAATTATACATATAATCATATATCATTATATTATACAATCATTATTATTATCATTATCATTATATATACGATAGATAAAAAGGGAGATAGATAGACAGACAGAGAGGTAGATAGGTGTTACGTGTTAGATATTGACATATTGACATATAAATAAATGTGTGTTTCTATTATTGATAGGGTTGTCTTACTTTTTGTACTAAGGATATTCTATCACATACTGAAGGACATGCACATGGTCTTTATTGCGACTCTCGCACATTAAATGGTTCCCTTTTCCAGCAAAATGTGCCAAGCAACCAATCATTGCTTGAAATATACTAACCTTCCTTCTGTTGATGGAGGTTAAATTAATTTTCCCTCCTCCCTCTAGTCATTTGGAATTTTGTTTTTCGTCACATTTATGCCAATTATGGCTAATTCGTGACTAGCCAGTTGTAAGTAGTGGAAGAAACCAGAGTACCCAGCAAAAACCACCGCCTGACCCCAAGTCACTGGCAACTTTCCCACATGCCCAGGCTGGGATTCGAACCCAGACAGAGGTGAGAAACAGCGTGCAATCAGTGGCTGCGCCCTAGACTACACAGCCGTCAGAGCAGGCCCCATCCCTCCAGAGTGGTCAGGAAAAAAAATAAAGTTTTAATATTTCTCTCCCCCCCCCCCCAACCCCATCCCCCCACCCCCCCACCCCTCAATGTCTATTAATTTCAACCTGCAAAAAGGATATTTGAATGGTTAAGGCAGCTATCACCTACACCTACTTTAATCTCTATATAGTCTTCATTTTGGGAATTAAATGGATAAAAATATTGATTATTTATAAATGAACACATTCAGGCATAATATTCCAATAAGAGAGTACCTCTATTTCATCATATTGTGAGCTACGCACATATTCTTAACGAGATATCATTTATTGATAACAAACATGCCCCTTGTTATCAAAGATGCTGAGGACCAGTTTGGTATGCACCGAAAAAAAGGTTTTGATAGAAAAATAAAACATTCCTATGATTTAAGCATCAATAATTGTATGATATCTCTCATATATGTAGGTTGCAACGGCTGTTTCATGGTGAGCGAGATGCTAAACTACCCACTAAACCTACCCCTTGGTAGGTTTAGCGAAAGCGGCTGATTTGGGCGCATTTACCCCATCGTTTAGGCTAACCCACTATCTTGCACTCTGTCCTCTAAACCTAGGTTAACGCTCACCCACTGTTTTGCTTGCACTGCCGTTATGCACCTCAACAGTGGGTTAAATGGAAGTTATTCTATGGGTTAGCTTAAACCACTGCTAAACCACCTTTATAATATCGGGCCCAGGGGTATGCAAAGTATGCATTGATTAAACTGATGCAATATTGATACTGTATTCAGTAATCACTTAATAGCTTGATTTCTCTGCAGTGGCTGCCCTGTTGAATTTGGGCCGTCAGCCAGGGTCTTAGCCAGGTTTTAGAGACCGGGTGGCTAAAATTTACTTTCGTTGAATTTTTGGCATCCTATTTTTCAAGGGAGAGTTCACTATATTCAGATTACAACTAGAAACATGTATTTCATTAATGAGAAAAGGCATCACATGCATTATGCAATGACATGGGAATCACCACAAAATCTTTGGGTGTCCAGATTTGTGAATATTTAGGGTTTGGGGGTGTGAATGATCTCCAGGCACCCTGCAGGGTAAGACTATGCCTACAGCCAATGATAGCAATCACAGTTTCTTTTATCTCAACATTCTGTTATAATTTCAAACAAATATATTTATCATCCCACCCGAAATTTAAGGCTCCGCTGTCTCATTCTCTATGTTTCAGTCATTGTTTTTGACTAATTTCCCGGTGAATTTAAGTGTTTGTGCACAGAGAAACATGCATGTGTTACAATTTTCATTTTGTGTACTTCTCAAAGATATGTATTTTGAAGCGGGGAAATAAATCATTTGAAATTTTCAGTGATTAATTGAGCTGGTAAATTCTTAGTTTTCCTAGCTCTAAAGGTAAGCGCAGGAGACACAGACTGTCACGTGATTAGTTACCTGCTATTGGGCTGATAGAAATTGTATCTGACTTGCTTGACATGACAGGTTCAAAATCAAAAGATGCAATGGATACATTGCTTCTAGATAAAATTCCAATTTCACCACTACTGCAATGCATGTACTGGTAAAACTTTTTCAACACTTGTAAGTTAAACGACTCGCTCAGATACAAGATCTGAAACATAGATTTTTAAATTTCGATTTTGTTAATTTTCACATTACCTGCCATACAGAAGCTAAGCTATGAGTGGTTGAGAAAACTTTCCTAACTTAATTACTTTAAATATTAAGGAGATCCCCTATACGCATTTAAGCCCAGAAAACATCAAAAAAATGTTTCCACATTGAAAATATGCTCAAACCAGCAAGAAATATGGCTTAAATGGGAGGGATCTATTGTTATAGTTTTATTTCATTAGAAATCGAAAGGGGCAACACTAAATGCAGGTGAGGCAGCCTCATTTCCTTCCAGTTTACATCCCACCTGACTACCTGCTTTTCCTGCGATCTGTCTAGCCATGTAAAGGGAGGCATATTAAGCATATATTATATCCCCCACTGTTGACTGCATCATTTGCCCTTCAGTTGGGATCATTAAACTGCACACTGTTGTGTTGAATATGTGGATGTTGTATTAATTATGTATAGGTGAGTGTGCCAGCTGTCAGTGGGTGAGGACTGGAAGCAGAGTAGGCATGTATTGTCAACACGACCCATTTTGATCGAGCCAATATTGTATGACAATATTTCTCAGCTCATTGTTGAATTTTGTTAATCATCACTTTTGCTGCTGCATTGACACAAAGAAAAAACCTACTTCACCCCAAGTCACTGGTGACTCTGTCACATGCCTTGAGACAGATTTTAACTGGGGCAGTGTGAAAAACAGATAAAGGCAGTGGCAATGTTTCACATCACTCTGCCCTATGGGGTTGGGGTGGCCATCTCTCAGCCCGCTGTTATTTGGAGGCTGCCCCCATGGTTGAGTTGTATAGCACATTGGCTGAACACTGGATCTGCTTAGAATTCCCCTGAGTGTGAAAAATGTCAGTGGCGATGAGCTCAGATTTTCACAGTACCATGATCTTAGAGGACTTCCTCCTTCATTAACTTATATCTTTAAATATAAGCATCTTTTGGAAAATATTTGTAGTAAAAATAATGATAGGAATCCACTCTGCGACTCACCTCAAAATATTCATGCGTTATTCCCTTGTTCACAACAGCACAGGACACATGTCCAGGTTGATAACTGGCTACTCACAATTTAACCCAGGATAGTAGAATACTTGGCAATAAACAGAATTTCTTAATGCTGTATCGAGGACCTTGCTATTTAAATTTAGATACTAAACACAGCATGCTTTATGACAGCGTTTGTGCAAATGCTATTTTTTTTATTCACACTGTATCTGCTCCTTACTCAAATTTTTAAGTTTTGATTATTAACCCAAAGACCCATGTGTTTATTGTTATATTAATATAACAAGGTCTTGAACATTTTAATGGATATAGCGCTTTATAAGTGACAATTTTGTTATTATCATTATTATTATTATTATTATTATTATTATTATTATTATTATTATTATTATTATTGTTATTAGTATTAGTATTATTATTATAAGATTTTAATTTTAGGGTTACAGATTTTAAGCTTTTGCGGTGTAATTGTGCTGTTGCTTACCTTATTTATGCACTGATGTTTTGATCCATAAGGAGGATATCCCATTCACGTGCAGAGTTCCATGAAATCTGCGACATTTCTGAAAATAACTTCAAAGTTCTAAGCATGCACTCACAAAATAGATAAAGGAGACTTTTAGGTTGAAATATCTTTATTGATATTTCTATGTTATTAGTTATTTTCCCAAACATGCTATTATCAGAGATGCATCATCTAAAACTTCAGCCCTGTTTTGCCACTACGGACATGAATGGGTTAGTTTGTTTGTTAATGTTATCCAACAATTAGTTATTCTCTATCATGTAAAATCTATGTGTTGTGACATGGAGTCACATTGAAGATCAGTGCTCAGTGCTCAAAGTCAGAACAGATTAAAAGCATGTCAGCAGATGGCTAGACCAGAGACTCTAGGGCTTGACAGAAGCACTATATCTATGGTGTTTGAAAATTTGTTTATTGTCATTTTTTCTGCTGCAACAATCCCTGCATGGTGGAACTAGATATTATCTAAATTGTACATGCTTTAAGTTGTGTCCTGAGAAATATCATATGCATGTATAGAGATTATACTTGGAAAAGGACTTGATTCTAGAGCATTATTTCGCACGAAATTTTAAGAAAAGTTGTCAGTAGAGTTACAATTGACATGTGTCCTTGAAGTGTTTTTCTCAGGTTTATGGGCATTAATGGGTGGATGATGTCAAGTAGTCTGATCTGTTTAACAAATCATCATGCTTGATCATAACAGTGTTATGATCAAGCATGATGATTTGTAGACCTTGAAGTTTTAAACTAACCCACCTCCTATACAGGGGAATAAGAGCAATCAATCTTATGCATGTTTCATTCAATGTAACCGCTGTTGTAAACAGAGTCCCACCTAATCCCATTTTAGAAACAGAACTGTTAGACAGGATAATCGTAGAGTAAATTTAATTTATTTGTGTGCGATGTGATAAATTCCACTAGTAGATCCATGCATTAACACAGAGACTGGACTTCTAGGGCAAGCCAGATTTATATTTGTGGAAAGAACCAATGTGTGCATTTTACGATTAAAAAATCTACAGCTGCTCCTGCAGTAGACCCAAAAAGACACATAAATGCACTTTGGCAGCATCATGTACATGGTCTAGCGCCAGTTTCGAAGGAAAACTGATAGTGCACATCAGAACACATGCAAATTTTCATTGTTGGACAAGTGCATACGCCACCTACTCAGTTCTGTATTTTTCTCCTCTTTATCATGAGAGGAACTTGTCCCACTGTATGTGGGTGGGAAGATGAATACTCTTGCACCTGTGAGTGAATTTGTGTCTTGGGACAAGGCTTGTTCCCATCCACTCATGACGTTCCCATCAATTGTATGTCTAAAATCATTGTTCCCCTTCATCAGTCAAAGGTCATCATTGTTTTAGGACAGTGACTTGGACAGTTACTTAATGTCCACTGCCTCTGCTGTTGTAGTAGCATTATTGGATGAAAAAGGTTAACCCAACTACGCTAAGGATTATTTTTTTAATCGTCTTTGGATCTATGATACTTTAAAAAATACTTAGGCCATTCCAATTTAATTACTTGTCTTACGAGCTTTTTTTGGAAAATAAATCCTGTCAGACTCCAAAAAAAGGGAAAAAAAAGTCACCTTTGGTGTCTTACGGACGAAAGTGGTTTTGAAATTTTCTGTCAGACTCCAAAAAAAAAAAAAAAAAGTGCAAGTTTTAAGAATATTCTTTGTAAGGGTGATTCAATCAACTACATGAAGCTATCATTGCTGTAGTAGAGCCTCAGACTTGAGGAGGTATATCTCCCACCCTTCAGGTTAAAGGGATTAATTGATTGATTGATTTTATTTAGTTGAGAATAGGCTGGTAGAAACATATCCCTACCAGTCCTAGTCGTCAGACTCTAAAAAAAATTTAAAAAATAAAAAAAGTCGCATTTTTCAACTTTTTTTTATTCCAAAATGGCTCATTTCCTACCTCCTGAGCACGTAAGACAAGTAAATAAATTGGAGTGGCCTTATAAGGAATAAAGTATACATTTGCTTACTCTTTGAAGGAGAGATGTCGATTGAGTTGTAAGCAATATTTCTTCTCATATTTTCCGGAAAGTGCTTTGGTAAAAAAGAGATGACCAAAATAGTCAGGCTACTTCAAGCATGAATTGGCTAATAGGGGTGACTTTTTGGGGCTTATCACCATAACCTGTCAATGATTTTTGTCTCACAATGATTTCATCCTCGTCTTTTTTTTCTTTTGTAGTTCCACCAAGATGCGCGAGGTCTGGCCACTGCTGCCACTTTAAGTATCCTCCCCGTCCTCTACTTCTTCACTTTCTTTTACTACACTGACACCGGATCGACCTTTTTCGTCCTCCTCATGTACCTCCTTAGTCTCCATGGCAACCACAAGATGGCCGCCTTCATAGGACTCATCGCTGTGACTTTCCGACAGACCAATATCATCTGGGTGGTGTTCGTTGCCGGGGCAACAGTTGGGAAGACTATCATCCAGTACATTCAGCCAGAGAAAAAGGATTTGACGCAAGAGGACCTCGGTAGTTTTAAATTCCTGAGGGTAGTTATTCATCATGTCTACATCGGTATTAAGGAGGATCGCCTGGGCTTATGGCAAGTTATCCGCGACATCATTGTACGTGTGTGGGGCTATGTTGTCCTTGGTGTGATTTTTGCGCTGTTCATCATCATTAATGGCGGGATAGTGGTTGGTGACCGTAGTGCACATGAGGCGACCCTGCATTTCCCGCAACTCTTCTACTTCGCCAGTTTCGCACTTGGTATGGGCTGCTCGCATTTCATCACCGTCAGCCAGGTATTGAACTTCCTCAAGTTCCTCAAAGATCGACCAATCACAGTGCTCGTTGCCATGGTTATCTCCATGGCGATGGTGTGGCTCTTCACCTATGAGCATCCATACCTGCTTGCGGATAATCGCCATTACACATTTTATATCTGGTCCAAAATCTACCGTCGGCATGAACTGGTCAAGTTCTTGCTGGTTCCTGGGTATGTGTTTGCTATATGGAGCATGTACTCAGGGATCGAACATAAGGATATTTTATGGAAAATCATCTTTTCTCTCTGTGTAATTGTGGCGACGGTTCCGCAAAAACTTCTTGAGTTTCGGTATTTTATTATACCATATTTACTACTGAGACTGAACATGCCAATTTCATCGTACGTCAACATTGCACTAGAGTTTGCACTTTATGCCCTGATGAACATTGTAACCATTTATATCTTTATCGAGCAAACCTTTGTTTGGGAACATACAGGAGAAACTCAGAGATTCATGTGGTAAAAAAGCCAGCAATGTTCCACAATAATAGTAGCCTAAGGCATAAAAAAGTTGTATGTTTCCTGTAACCCTACCATTATAAGTATTTATTCAAAAAAATCCCTACCCTAAAGTTTTTTCTGCCCTCCCAACTCCCAATCAACGAAAACATGCCTAAAACACACAATTTTGACCAAAAAAATAATCCCCCAATTTTTTTTTACTGAGCTACCTACTCTTTATTTTTTCGGGTAGTTACAGGAAACAAACATTTTTTTTAGGCCTAACCAAGCCAGATTATTGAGCAGGGTCAGACATCAACCTCACTTGCCTAAAATAGGAAGCTAAAAAGTGCCTGGAAGTTGAGTTCAGTTGCCACAGGCTTGTAAAATACCAACAGCTTTTAGTACAGGTGAACTTGGATATGACGGACCACTGTATGACGGATTTTTGCATATGACGGACGATATGCATGGTCCCAGTCCGATGCATATCAAGTATTCGTCATATGTATACGACGGATTTTGCATATGACGGACCAATTTTCCTGGTCCCATTGAGTCCGTCATATCCAAGTTCACCTGTATTATCATTGACTAAGTCAATCTATCTGGCCTCTTGCAAAGGCTGTCAAAAGAAAGGATAGTATATACTTTTAAGATTAATAAATGTTCTTTCTAGCAGTTAATACTATATTTGCTTAAAAAATTAATTTTCTTTGTTTTTAGTAGTATGAGTAGGACTAGTAGATTTTAAGTGCTACTAGCCCTATCAGGCAAGTTAATCAATTTGGATATTGGCAGACCCTATTAAGGTTGAGGAGACAAAGAATGACCTGTCAATTCATGGATGAAGCTCTACCAGGATAGGTGAAACAAGGAAGAGTAGTCAAGTCCTGATAAAATTGAATAAGAAAATATGCAACGATATGCAGGTATCATTCAGTATAAACCAGTGCTGTGAACATAGTCCCAACTTCCCCCAAATTTAAAAACGGAATTTAAGGTCAGTTGCCTAACCAGGCTAGTAGAAATACCAAACGCTTTTAGTATTATTATTGACAAAGTCTGTCTATCTGGCCTCTTGCAAAGGCTTTCAGGCTATAGTTACGCTAAGTATTCTACAGATCTGTAACACCCTATTAGTACTTCTGAAAATTATATACTTTTCCTGGTAGGTATGGGGTGGAAACTACTCACTGACTGCTTTCCTATTACTGTATTACCCCACATACAACACGCACCCCATAGATAATACGCACCCCCTCCCCAAGTCCCTTTCCCATATGTAAAATACAATTCCCCGTTAATAACACGCAGGCGGATTTGGGGAGTGTGGAGTGTCCGGTTAAGTACTTGACCCTTGTACCGTAACCCGCGTTGCCTCTTGAATTAGAGGCTTACAGTGTTTATAGTGATCAGAGTCACTGTCCAAGTGATACCAATTACCAGTACGGGTAGCCTATTTTTAAACATGAGCTGGTAAATATAGGGTATCATAATAGCAATCATCATAACATCGTCATGGTGACAGGACAATAGACAATAGGAACCCACTAAAGATAGATGTTCGCTACCACGCACGCCCCGCACCCATACTTATCAATGTAAAAAAGTTCTATTTATGTACCCGTTGATAACACGCACCCCCTCCTTGACATAGGTATTGTGGTGTATAAATGTGTGTTTTGTATGTGGGGTAATACGGTAATTTATATGGTTATCTTAATCATAAGTCCAGCGGGTCCCAAGACTTACAAACCAGTCCCCTTTTAAGAATCTTGTATTTTTAACCTTTTTGGAGCTCAAGTTTACTACATCTCAGTAGTTATGTTGGATATAGGTTCTACTACATTGATCTTGAGATGGTCTTATCATGGTCTCATTTGGCCTCGATGCCAAGATGTTCAGTGTTCAAAATATTGAGGGAGGGACTGAAAGTTGATTCTGTGAATCTTTCCAATGGGCCAAGTTGATCAGTGAAGTGAAACTGCCAGTATGATATATATGTAAATAATGTGTATTTTAACCTTTGTGTGCTCGGGCCCCCTATTTGGAATAATGGCTATGCAATTACTCTTAAATGATGAATCCTCATTAGAAAAATACAATGTATGAAAGAAGACCCTCTCAATGTCCACCAGACTATGCGGCCTCAATGGTCATTTAACCTTTTCATGCCTGTTATTGCTGCAAAGAAATCTTGAATATTTTGGCGATATCTCTTTTAACATTTGGCATATTTCTTTTTTGAAATATTGAGAGGAGAAATGTTAATCGAAAACTCTCCATCAAACTATACAAGTTAATGGATATTTCTAAAACTGATTTTCAGATGCATCTTTGGCCCAGACCACACTTGTCAGGGAGATCTTCAGGCAAGAATGGATTAAATCTGGCGGTTACTATTGAGACCACTAACTAGTGAAAAGGCAAGATAAAGTGGTTTGGTGCCATTGAAAAGTATGGGAGTTTTTAAACCATCACCATATTGCAATTTGATAAGAGGGCGATAGTTTGAGAAGTATTTGATTGAATGTTGTAGTTGCTGGTGGCTTAAGCAATCCCTTATCAAATAATTTTGAAATATTGAGTTATGTTGAAATATGTTCTAAGTTTTCATACTATGCACTTGATATGCATAAGGGTAACATGCTCTTGTTTGTTTTTGTCTTAAATCATTTGTAAATTTATGGTTGTGATATTCAATGTCATTTATAAATTGTGTGTGTTTTGCATTCCAAGACCAAACATTTAGAGTAAAGTACTCTTTGTTTGAATTGTTGTAAATTAACCAAGGAAATAATGACTTCCACTTTAAAAGGGAGTCACTCACAAGCCTATGTTATGAAAGAGTGATCCTTACCATGTTTACATGTAAACATAACATGTTTATTAAAAACTTATTGACACTAGATCTGAAGATAATAAACTTTAAAAGATTATTTGGTTGTCTTTGTATGGAATCTGTATGATGTTATTCTTTAACCAATGCATATGTGTATGTACTATGGTTGTATGCAAATGTCCATGGGAAGATCTTGTTTATTAAACAAAAGTAAAACTAGTACCATGTTTGAGTAATTAATGAATACTTTCCTGAGTAAATTTTACATTGTATATGCATCAGACAATTTTCCACTTTTTATTCAAGTGCCTTAGTACACTGGTGAAAACATTTTTGTGTTGATGTCAAAATTGTTTCAATACAACTCTTAAATTGTATCGGCATATCAAGGTTGATGTACAAATCTCACATTTCATAGATATATATCAAAATGCACATGGCTTTAAGTTTCATTGATAAATTGCTACTGAGTTTAAGACCATCGATTTGAGAGACTCAATAGAAAACACCCAGGATATATGAAACAATTTTTAAAACCTTGAAACTGACCCTAAAAGACCGCGAACGTAATTAATTATATGTACCTTTATAACTACCTACTAATATCCAATATTTAAGGACAAAAACAATAAGCAAGAATTCTCAAGGGATATCTTGGTCCCTGGATGGAAGGGGAAATGGGCAAATACCTTAGACTTCCCAGTAGAGGTGCAAACTTGGAGAGGATATACACAGAGTGGCGGCGGATCCAGGGGTAGTTTGAGCTGATGAGTCACTTTGTACCACCACGCCACCTGTGGACAAAAAGCTGATGTAATTGTTTTTCTTACCTCAGCCACAAGATGCACCTTGTGCACCGTCTAGACAACATCCTGTGAATGCAATCAGTCCCCATTCACCCTGACATCATGCTATATCCCTAATCCTAATCCTGACCCACATCCCTGAGCCACCCATTCAGTCAGTCAACACCTCCCGGGGAACCCTAAGCTGGTGAGCACCCTGCTCGCCTTATAAAAGAAGGGGGATGTGTGGATCTGTCTATGGATACCCTGCATCTAAAATATCCCTTGGTCCTCTTTGGATCTGACGGCTCTGCTCTTACACTCGCTCTTTTTCTTCTTTTACTTAAAATGATTATGCTTTGTCATTGTTCCCTCAACAATGGCAAGGGACCACTTTTTGATAATATGTTATGGCACTAAATGACCTTTGTGTGTCGATGTGCCTTTAACACTTATTCATTCATTCAGTCAGTCAATTAAGATGAATGCTTTTGAATTTCCCCAGAACCCTACCCTTCCTCCCCAGACTGAACAATCAGGGTGTTAAAGTGGAAATCTAGCTGGTGGCACTGTCGTCTGCCATCGGTTGGCCCTTAGGTATGGTTATTAAAACAAAAGATAACACATGAGTAGTGATCACTAGCCATAAATCTCGACCAAGTGACTTTCTATTGACATGGGCTTTAGAAGATAAACTAAAGGCGCAATGGTGTCTAGGTGAGACCTATTTCTGGATCAACTCAACCCAGAGTCAGCGTGAAACACGTATACTAGATCTAGTACTCAGTTTGCCTGTTTACACGGTGTATCTCCAGATTCGTGTGTGTTAATAGGTAGAGAATATCATAGTCAACTGTCCTTTGTTAACCCATATTCTATTTCATTTCAATATCTACAACTTTTCACTCGAATTACGTAATCTCATTACTTTAACAGGTAATTGTCAGATTCCTTACTGCTAAAGTCTTTTTTACAGGCCATAACATTTGAAATCTTAGTGAGATATCTCATGTGTGGAGGCTAGAATACCCCCATTGATAGCTGTGGTCAATGATCACTAGTCTCAAGTAACTGAAAACTTGGCATGCTATACTGTAAAAACCTTTATTACCAGATTACGGCGCACATTTTTTTTTCACGCAACTGCCGTCTGAATCTGATCGCGGCCATTTAATTAAACGCATCAACTTTATGCTAGATGGGGCATTGTTATGCTATTTTGAACGTATATCAGCGCCAGTACATAGTTTGAACAAGATTCTAGCTATAAGCCCATGAGGTTCCCTAGTATACTTGGAATGAAGACTTCTCACTAAAGTTTTCAATGTTATGGCCTGTGTCACACCCCTGATAATATGCTACAAGTGAGAGAATGCACTATTTTCAAACAAATATAACACTGCATCAATTTAAGGTGGCTTGTAGGGTTCATTTGTGAATACATTGTATAGGGTCATTTTGAGAATTTTGCACTTGTTAAAGCCTACATACTTTATCTCATAACCAGATCAATTGTGGATATCTAGGCGATCACTGAGCAGATTAAGAGACCATCTATAATAGAAGCTCCAAAAGGCTTGCACACAAGCAGGCAACGTTTTGCCCCTTTTCTCCATATTGAATTTCACCAAATATGGTTGCTTAAAACAAGGATTTTGTGTATCAAATATTAACAGATTTGCTTAAAATCTTTCATAGTTAAGCTTAGGTTATTTCCGCGGGAAGGGTATCAGAGATTTTCCATTTTTTGACTTGATTCAAAGATTATTGAATATGAAAGTTGAAAATCAGCATTTTTTCTCATTTTCAACAAAAACGTGAAATGGCTATAAAATTGAACAGAATAAAGATTTGAGAAACTGTGATATTCTTCCCTTCTTTATTAATGTTTCCTCCACATTTGTGAAATTTGAAGGTCCCCGCTCCTTAATTGTGCGTAGGAGCTCCGTTTGAAAACACTATGCATGTTATTTACCCAAAGATTGTACACCCTGCTGTAAGGGTACTTTCATCATATCAACCCATTAATGCTTTAAAGTTACTCTTAAAACTGTTGTCTGGATCTGATAATTTTGATAATAACTGAGAATGATTTCACAAAGAGGCATATCAAATGACATGTTGATTTGCAAGAATATGTCTTCCTAAGGGAATTTGACTTATTTCTAAAATGAGTTTATTTTGTGAAACATCGTACCATACAACATTGTATTGATATACGATATATTGGAATAAAAATTAGAGGCGTTTTTGAGTATATTTACTAATGCATAGTTTGAACTGCACGAATAGAAATGGTTTTATCAGTCAAACTGCGTTCTATAGTATTGTATTGTATGTTTATTGACTGTTCCTATTATGGTACAAAATGCTGCATATACGTATTGATTAACAGATATAATGATCGCTCTAGTGCGACAGGCAAGGAGTTGAACGTTTACCAAGGACTTTTCTATACTTCCTTGGAATGTAACTTTCCACTTTCCATGTTCAGGATGTTTTCCAATCATTACGTGAATAGTTCAAGTTGTTATTCCGTTAAGTAAGAGATTAAGATATTGTCGATAGCTCTAATAACACTGCAAATGGACACTGCAAAACCATGTGCATTCCACACAAGGAAGAGGGGCCGTTCGATTATTTTGAACAGAGCACCATGGTTGGCAAGCTTATATTCATCATCCCGCTATGTCCAAAGGTACAAGCTATCTCCCAAACTAACTTTTCCACTCTAGCTTGTCCATATAGCAGCCAATAAAATGGTATTAAAGCACGTCTAGAATTTCAACATATTTACATATCGTTAAGTATGTCATAGTATTTTATTAGTAGTAGAAGTATCAACTGTCTTGTATTGTTAGTGACCGTCCTAGCGACGTACAATATCATACATTTATATATCAAGGGAAGTTAAAGCCAAACAAAACTGACATTACAAAAATACATGTATGCGGCAAAATCATAGGGCGCATTGATGAACGCATGTCATTAATCACACACAAGCGTAGGTTAATATATTAAAAAGTCTATATAAAATAAACACAAACATATGTATTAGTTCTTATATCTTAGAACAAACAAAGGCAAAACCAAATTATGCGAATTGTCAATTATCCATATCCATGTATTTATACTTATTTCGGATTTTCAATCGCTGTATATCAAGAGCTACAACTTTGACTTGAGTTTTATGAGGTTAACATAAGCAGTCTACCTATTCATCTATTGCAGTTTCCAACATATTTGTCTCATCCCAATACACTGTTTCTCTAGCGAAACAACAACGAACCCCCTGAGAATTTCATACAGACTTTGTATCAAAAAGAAGTAATGACAATATTGCACTCAACACTATTGAACACGACTCCATTACTGTAATTCGAAGGTGTGTGGGTGGTCAACTTGTATTATTTTGACCAGCCACGAGTCATCACAAAGCTCTTTGCAAATGTTGCAAGGCCATTGGAGGTGAATTACCTCTGATAGCCCTGACAAGTTGGTCAACAAATGGTCTAAGGTTTATTGAATTGAGAAAGCAAAGTTCTAATAACACCCAGGATGAAAAGGGGTGGTGACGATTTTTGAATAAATCACTTCACTGTGTATGATGAAAAAAAATTGTCTTGTGCACTTGTAGCTCAAGTGAAAATGCTGTTGAAAACCAGTATAGTAAGGCAACTGAAGTCTGGACCAACTACACCGTAATGGAGTGAGAACCGAGAGACTTCTATTAAGCAAAATAAACAATTATGAGGAAAAGGAGGAACGTAGACAGTTTGTAGTTTTTGCCGCCGCTGGTAGGTGGCGCCGTTGTTGGTTTTGGAGCCCCGATGTTCTTGTAGTTCCCGCATTTCGGGAAACCGGCGGGAACTGGCGGGCTATCACTGGACTCTCCAACTTTGATCACAACTGACATCCCGATCTGGGAGTGAAACGCCAAGTGGCAATGGAACAACCAATATCCTGCAATAGAAAACAACAAGTTGAGGAAGTTGGTATCAGTTGCAAAATTACCTAAACACATACATACTTACAAATATACATTCACCCATACCTTAGATGAGTAATATATATATATATATATATATATATATATATATATATATATATATATATATATATATATATATATATATATATATATATATATATATATATATATATATATATATATATTGGGAGCCCAATATTAATCCTGTATTGGAATCCTAACAATGTTTTTTTTCCGGGTGTGTTTCACAACGTTCTTTGGTAGGACATATATTAGGAGGCCTGCCGTCATGGCCGTGTGGTCTAAAGCGTTGCCACTGACTGCTAACTGTCCCTCACCACTGCCTGGGCTCGAATGCTGGCCGGGGCATGTGAGAAAGTTGCCAGTGACTTTTCCTCCACCAGTTACAACTGGCCAGTTACGAACTAGCCGCAACATGGCAGAAAATGTGACGGAAAATCAAAAATCCAAAATCTAATATATATATATATATATATATATATATATATATATATATATATATATATATATATATATATATATATATATATATATATATATATAGAGAGAGAGAGAGAGAGAGAGAGAGAGAGAGAGAGAGAGAGAGAGAGAGAGAGAGAGAGAGAGTACTTCCGCTAGTGTCACGGCAACATTGTTCGGCATACTGTGGTAACAGAGGAATGTCGAATTGGCGGCCAAATGCTGATCGTAACCCGCTAAAGATTGAGTATTAAAACAGGTTTTGCGCATTATAATCAGCCAACATAAAAGTATATCTGGAATATAAGATGGCAGGACTTAATTAAGATGAATTTAGGTATGAGAAATCCTTGCAGGTTGCTCGATCTGACTGAGTCACCGTCGAATCTGCCGAAGAAGATGTCCACTGCAAGAACCTTGAACTTGTTGTGCCTAACATAATTCAGAATGTATATGGGAGGCGGCGGAAGCTGATGATTAATTCGTTATTCTTGTGAATATGGTGCACAGCCGACACCTGTGTTCAGCCAGCGATATCACACTGGGCCTTACAGCCTCGTTCGATATTGCTGGCTACTCAAAGACAGCTTGCCGTATATTCTTTCACAACAAGGATAACTGATGGCAATAATAATAATAATAATAATAATAATAATAATAATAATAATAATAATAATTATGATAATGATACTTATAATAATATGACATCCAATATCCGGACATCCTAGAGGAAATAGATACTATATTTGAGCATATGTAGAGGGCTGAGTACCCAGATCTAGAGTTAGTATTGGAACAATTCGCAATCTTTCCAGTGCTGCTTGGCGAAACAAAACTTTACGTATGAACCAATGGAACATATTTGGAGCTTATTAGCAAGATGTGCAGTCGGCTGAGCACTTTTATTCGGCTCAAAAGAAGGTGTGGAGGAAGGTCATTTCTTCTATTTTCATTGGTGTCCTTTACGTAAGTGTAAGTGGTTGCACCGTATTTATTAGTCAAATGTGCGTCCGCAAGGGGCGCCACTAACTTGATGAAAATATTACATTGAGCATCTAATATTTTGATGGAAAACGCGAAGTTGTGCGGAGACAAGGCGCCCACGACCGCATGTCAATGACTGGTATAGTTCTATATCACTATACTTTACTGAGAACTGGTACAATTGAGCTGTTGTTGTAGTTAAATATGATCCCTTGTTGTGAACCTATGTTATGGTGTGTGCTTCATGCACGAGTCCACCCAGCTGAACGGCTGTTACAACTGAGCTCACGGTACCAGCATCTGATCAAAAATAATTTGAATTGAAACACAGCCATTAGCAACATAAAGAGCGCAACAACACAGACATAGCCAATGATACAGTATTTGAACGTCGGACGATCATAAAAGAGTGATTTTAAGTGTGAGAAAATCGCATTGTAAGGTTATTTGTGTTGTCACGTGATCACTATGTTTCCCAATATTACCATGTATCCAAAACAGGAAGAAAAGATATGCAGGGAAAAAAGGTGGACTCGCGGCCACGGCCGCAAAACAATCAAAGAATTGGCTTACGCACGTCGAGGCAGGGGATAACTGGTTGTCCAAGCAAATTTCAAGTCGAATGTTTGAATTCCACTGCATGTAAAGGAATATTGTTGGATATAACTTATTTGTAAAGATCTAACATTCCGCTGACACAAGTTAATGATCGATATCCATGCTCATTTCCTCATCAGTCAACTATCCAGCTAAGCCTAAACATGGGTATTGTGCGTTGATGCTTGTTTTGAAGATTCAAGGTTTTTCCGAAGCTATATCTTTGTTAAGGACATATATTACGCATTCGAAAACACTATACTAATGACACCCAGAGAGGGCCCCGTTGAAAGAAGAACTGGCCACGGGAGGACAGTACAAATAGAGCAAAGGGGGAGGCAAGTGACGCGGCAGGGCGCTGATGGGGAGGGGAGTAGAAAATGACACAGTTGGATCCGTGCACCGAAAAATTGAGTGGCCGGGGTACAAATTCAGGCCCATAGTACAGATAAGTAGAGGTTAAAGGTGCAGGTATTGGGCACTAATTCAACCCCCTCCCCCCTCTCAATTAAGATACCGGACTAAACGGCTAAGTGGCCATGACTAACATGTCCAGTAAAACCTTGTTAACTAGCCAAACTGTACTTGACCGTTTTTATCAATTACCCCCAAAATTTAGAGACTGCCATAAAATGAATTCCTCATAACGTTCGACTGCTGTCGATATCTGAATGTGGTGCTGGCTAGCTAATGCCGTTAACCGGCTGTACATTAGCTGTATGTCATTATGAATAAAACAGCTAAAAAACTTTTTGATCTACCCACCTAGTCCCTTTGCTAATGGACAAACATTACTAATTCTAGCTATACGCCTTTAAGTGTCGTTAACGATATGGCTGCAACACGGGAAAATTCCAACCTTAGAATCCTGGTGGGGAGGCGTTCAGAACCTAACATTTGCAAACGTTTCAGTTTTCAGGGCGCCTCGGGTATGAACAATTTATCAATGGATGATAGGAAGAAATATATTTGAAACTTTCAGTCAACTATAGCTTAAAGGGTTGTTTTGTGATTTTTTTCCATTTGTGTCAGAGCGTACGTAACCTATATACTAGTATATGCAAAGGACAAAGTAGCTCAGTTGGTTAGGTGTCGGACTTGTAATCAGTAGATTGCTGGTTCAATTCCTGCTTTGGTATGTCCTTAGGCAAGACAGTTTATTCCATATTGCCTTAGTCCACCAAGCTGAAAAATTGGTACCTAGCAATAATAAGGCAGTGCTTAGAGCTTGTGCGCTATATGCTGCCAGCTGCTCTGTTATATCCCTTGGGGGATTAAAATGGTTTCCGTGTGTACAGTGCCTGCTAGGGAAGGAAGGTTGTGTGAACATTTCGGTGGATACAAGACTATAAACCGAACACCTTTACATGCGACTTACCAGGATTGGTAGCGTGGAAGCGGATAACTGTGTAGCCGCCATCAGCCACTGTTACTGTGTCCTTCAGGGTACTGTGGGTCAGGTTCCTCTTGATCTTTCCCTCGCGATCCAACTGCTTGATATAGTCCAAGCTCACTGAGGAATTAATCTGTAAAAGAAAATTGTTTGTACAAGTGGGGAATGCATGATGAAATATATGGTGAAATTCTACATTACATTTATGATATTGAAAATAAAGTATCCATATGTGTATTACTCCCTCTCTCTATGGTGAAATTTCGTGAAGTATTTTTTGAGTATTTCATAATTTAATTGAATGCCACCAGCCCACCATTATGCCCATTTGCGTATTCAGTATCCCTCCGAGATGGAAAAGAGATACTGTAAAGTTCAAAATATTAACGTGGAAGTAATATTAGCAACTTTAACGAGTGGATCCGATTCGCTAATATTACGATCCAGAAATATATGTTCTATTTTGTATTCAAATTGCGTATCTAGTCACTATTACACATGGTCAGTTGATAACCATACGTACATACATAGACACATGTACGTGCATGCTGTGATATATAAATGTCTTTACGGTGTACAACCATATTTTAATGATGCTCATAATAACAGTTAATCTGAGTTCCTTGATTGCAACATACCAATCAGGACAGACCTTCATTGACACGTGAGTTCGATAAACAGCCGCATCGCGATAGTCGTTTAGCCCATAAAATCTGCAAAATCTGCGTGGTGCTATGAAATTACGATTGCCATAGACCCATTTTGACGATAACTCGTACAGTTCATACCTCTATCTTATTATCTTGAACCCTTAATTTCACTTGTTGGATGGTTGTGTCGAAATGAAACAAGGTCTCGTCAGTATCGTTGGGCACAAGTGGAAGATTAGTACATGAATTAGAATACCACTACTCAGATGGTGCTTTCGGTGACGGACCACACGTGAATATTAGGATCTGCTATTATTGATAAACGGATCGATTCGCAAAATATAGATTCGCTGATAATTCGAACTTCACAATAAGCAACAGGGGCAATGTTTAGTCCTTTGATTGGAAATACCAAAGCTAGCTTTTACACAGCTACCAAAGCCATTATATTTGTCCTCCATTTGCAACCAATCTATGTAGAACATTGACTTCCCCTCCCTGGAAAAACCAAAATATGAGAAAAAACATTTCCAAAGAAATAAAATAAAACAATAAAAACAATTGAAGTTACCTTTCCCATTGCAACCACTCTAAAGTTGTATCCATGAAGATGGAATGGGTGATTGGCGTTGTAGGTGACTCCTTCATCCACCAGGAAGATTTCCACCACCTCTCCAAGCTTGACATCCAATGTATGGGCGCATTCACAGTAATTCTTCTTGCAGTAGGCTTGGTCAATGCTGTCATAGTTGCAGAGGTCTTCCTATCATAAGAAAAAGAACAGCATATTAGAGTTATTGATACCCTCTGATGAGCGAGCTGTATAAACAAAATTTATGCCTTTGGATTGAACCTTGTGTTGAAAGGAATGCAAATTCAAATTTTATTTAATCTCATTTAACACAGAGAGCAGCACTGGTTGTTTTGTGTAGCTGCCCTCTACGTTACTCTAACTGGTTATAGGTGACTCTTCAGGGTTTGGTGAGCACCTTTGGTCAGTGTCACACGACTGGCCACACCTAACTAGTCATTTTGCCACCTGAAGAGCTTGATGCATTACGATATTCTCTCTCTGTATGAAGTTGTCTGGAAAGCAAGGAGTAAAAAAGGTGAGACAACATTATGTATGCATCTACCTAGTAAATAGTTACATTTGATAGTAGTTTGAATGTGCCATATTGTATTACTGTCATTTTAATTGCTATTTGTTTCTTCTGATACTTTACTTAAATGTCACATGGTAGCATAGTGCACCTATATTCTTATGAATTGAATGTAAAAGTATGTAAAGGTTCTATGACTTACTGCTATTACTATGTCCTATTATGATATTGTTGTCTTTGAAGTCAATTAGGGTAGATTTCTCAGGGTATTTTGTACTTTCACAGTTTGGAGAATAAAACAACATGATTCCATATCCAGTGCGCTTCCTTGTCAACCCCTAGTGACTGCTACAGTGAAACTTTTATGGACTGAATGGTTAGTCTGTGACAACAGCCACACTCAGACAAGAGCATGTCACCTATGGGGAATTGTCAAGTACTTCGCTTCAGGGAAACCAGTCTACGATGTCTTGGCGCTTATTCGAACATTTCCGTGGACAGAATCTTCAAGGTAGAATGTATGCTGTCATTTGACCAGAACTGTGAGTCACTTATGTTGAATTTCAAGCCAGTCAAGCTTGACAGTGACTTCTCTGCAATTTGTTATTTGAAGAGACTCGACTTTGATTTGAGTAATGATACACCAAATGTTTGTGTTGTCTTTTCGTTACATTGCTGTTGTTACATGTGAACTCTGCTAATGGGTGTGGTTTATATGTGCACATTGTTGATTGGCAAATGAGTAGGAAAACTGAATTGTCTGAAATGAGTGTACACACTCCTATTAGCAATGTACCCCTTTGGGGAGATATTGTATCTCATGAGAGTGTTTTGACAAAGGGTGCTGTGCAAGGTATTATGAGCGAAAGAAACGACTGAAAAAGGTCTAATTTGGCATCTAGAAACAACAAAAACAGAGTTTTCGATCCTCAATATTGGCTTGGAAGCAAAGAGCAGGTAGAATAGAGCGCTAGGTAGCTGAAGCTGTTACTACTACTGAATTGAAACAAGCTAGTGATGAAATTGAAAAGGAAATGGCTCAGGTAACAGCAATTTATGATAAAATGGATGATTTATTGTCAAAGAAAGACAAAAGGGTCCCAAGAAATATGAACAAATTGAGAAAAATCATCATGATCTATTGAAAAGGGTATCTCAAGGCATATGTGAGTTAGAAGGAAGTGGGTCTAGGGTGTCTGGAGGAAGCAAACAATCATCCAGACTTTCAAGATCTTCCCACTTATCAAATTCTTCTTTCAAAAGAGCTGATAGCAGAGGCTGCAGTGTTACAAACTAAGCTCAAATTTATTGAATCTGAAAGTCGTCATAAAGCTACTTTTGAAAGAGTACAAACAATGAAACAACTAGAAATGGCTAAAGCTGAAGCTATATTGGTAGAAAAGGAAAATCACAAGTATGCTCCTGAGTATGTAGAATCCCAGATTAACTTGAAAACCCCTTTTTCTACATCAGCCCCTGCTATGTGTTTACCTATGACTACTGGTATGACTTCTATTTCAGCAAATGTTTCAACAACAGCTTCTGTAAGTTTGCCTATAGTTTCTGCTAACAGGACATCAAACCAACATACCTTTGAATTCATGTTCCTCATTGTTTGCACCCCCATCGCATGAAGGTTTAAATCCATATGTGAATGAATCTATCCCTAACCAAGCACCAATGCAAAAAGCCCTTATATGAATACGCAGAGTACGTGGATGTATCCTGTACAACATACTGGGTTGCCCACAGGTTTGCTAGGTCAACAGGGTAGTCCAAATGCGATCATGTGTATATGAGAGAGAGAGAGCACTTGCGTATGTAAGTATGTTTCTATCTATCTATCATAGGTAGGTTAATAGGGTATAGTATGTAGGTATGTATATATCTGTATATAAGATATATAGGTGCGATCATACAAGAAACATACATAGATAGATGAACTGTTAGATAGAAAGATAGAGAAATAAAATAATGTATTGCCCCAGATTGCACTTACCTTTGATACATCGTCAGGCTGTGAGAGGAGAGGGGCAGAAGGAAATCTGCTCGCAATATGGTTGATCTGGGGGGAGTACAAATGTTTATTCTTTGGCAGAGAGTAGACAGAGTAAAGATCTCGATTGTGAAAGACCATGTTATCAATTCTGTAGAAGTCGTAGGCGAGGAAGAACTTGCGGTCGGCTTTCTCCTTGGCTATTGGATCAGTTTCCTTGGCAGGTTTGAGAGACACCAGGGTTTCCACACCCATGTCGATTGCAGTAGAAGCTTTATTCAGCGGATTTACGTTCTGAAATGCAAAACATATCAATTATTGAATTTTGTTTTTTGTCACATTTACGCCATATTTTGGCTTATTCGTGACTAGGCAATTGTAAGTAGTGGACGAAACTGGTGTATCCAGCAAAAAACTCTGCCAAACCCCAAGTCACTGACAACTTTCAAACATGCCCAGGTTAGCGTATCAATTCATGGCCAATACCCTACACAATGAGAATATCAATACGAAGTACTTAAACAGTATTCCCACATACAAGATGTACAATAATACTCAAACAAAGTAAATATTCCTAGAGTATATATATATCCGCAATAAAGGGAAAAAAATATTATATGTATCTGTAATGTTTTGTGTCTCATATCATGTGTATACGCTGCAGATGCAAATGGCTTGAATTGTAAGTTGAGGAAAAAAGCAAGCTTACCACGCCAGCTGCGGTCATGGTGTCGTAGGAGGGGTTACCAGCAGGGTTGGACTCAGGAGCCCCCTTGTATCTTAAGATGGCTGTTGTGTGTGACTTCTTGGGCTTGCCGTCCAGTAAACCCTTCATGTTGATCCAGTAGTTACCGACAGACTGGGAGGCGTTGACCACAAAGTCCCACCTCTCCCCAGCGTAGATGATGAAGTAGTCGACAATCACCGGCTGAAAGGGGGCACCATCACTCGCTATCAGGGTCATCCGGTGATTGTCAATGGAGACTCGTATGGGGGCGTTCATGATGCCATTGCTGATCATACGAAAGCGATACGCGTAACCTTTCTGCACTTTCATCACCTCTCGCGGGGTGTACGTGTAGGTGGTTGATTGTCCACTGGGCTCTTGGAATTGCTTATACACACCTTTGCCTGCAGATAGAATATGGTAAAGAATGGTTGGATTTTTGTGGAATTTATTTATCGTCACTTTTCCTGTCATATCAAGGGTATATTTAATTTTGTGACATTGGTATATTGAAAACCAGAGTATGCCGGAAAACCACCGCCTAACCCCAGAGCAGTATTTTGGCTTTGTTTCCCTACACAGTGTGTGTAGTGCCAGAAACATTCATTAAGAGAAAATATCTCGTTTTTTACTTCTTTCGTTGCCCTTACATGTCGCCACCAGGTGGAAAAAAAACCATAACTCACATATTGGTGGCGCTTTTCCACAAAGTTAAGCCAGATGCGCTTTACCAGCCGTGTCCTGCGTGGTAATGGAATGTTGATAGAACCAACATACTAGTATATCAGTCATGAATGTCTTTGACCACATTTACGTGTTAATACCTGGAGCGCACAAATAGACAGGAAAATGGTCACATAGAACTTTTGAGAGGCACTAAATACAACTTTCAACCCTCAAGAGCACGCTAAAACTATATTAAACTGCAAGCCGGTGTATCAGATACTTCCTTACCTAAATATCCCACTTCTATGTAGTCATTTCCATTAAAACATGCTTTTACACTCAGTTTTCTTCTACAAGGTGAAAGCTGTGAGGCTGTCTCTTTTTGTGTAACAGCCCCTCTGACAGCTTATTTGATTTGACCTATATAGATGCAGATGCATTGGATTCTCAGGGGAGCAGCTAAGCAGGAAGCACAGCCCAGCAACCTACAGTGGGGAGGACTCCACTTTTGCGGACCTCCCTACTATAGACTCTGTGCACATTTCCTGTAATGTTCGAATCTTACTCTGTTTAATGAGTTATGTTCAAAAGTGTCATGCCATGTTACTGTCAAATGGTTAAGTCCTCTGACGTATCGCTGTATTATATTGTTGTTATTATTCAGCCTCATATTGCGGACTACGACGATCAACACTTCCATGAGAAAAAGGAGCACCGAAGTATTATCTCACTATGGACAATGACCAAAATTCAATTCCTATGTTGCCAATATATGAAATCATGCATAAGATTCCCTGGATTATACCCTTTCTAAAAAGTTCAGTCGCACCGCAATCTTTTTAGCATTGTGGCGCCATCTTACGGGCGTGTGAAGATAGGTATGGTTCCAACTGCAACTTAAATCGATACTTCTTTTAAACGCTAAAACGCAAAGGAGTAAACTTTCAAATAAAATTCTCATCAAGGCATGTCCTTCTTTGGCTGCACTCTTCAGTCAGTTCAGACATGCTTAGGTAGACCTTAGATGAATAAAAAAGTGGATATGAAACCATCCGGTCAACCTAAACAACTTGGCTGCGGCGAATAGCCCAACGTTACGTTATGCACATGTTGGTGTGCAGCTTTCTCTGTAATGTAAACGATACGAGAGCCCTCATTGTACCGTCACACTGAGGCCAGATTCGAGACGCCTTGGATAGCCAGATCTTCACTATCATGACTATGGCGCACATAGTAATTGATCTCTCGCTACATATCCATTTTTTTTATTCATCTAAGGGTATAGACACACACAGCCAGGTTGCGTTACTGTATGCTGTACTTACCGTTGACCAGCATGGATTCCGGTTTGTTGTCAAAGCCAGCGTGGTGGTGTCCGGCAAATTTATTTACAGTGGATCTTTCCAGCCAATCAGTGACGAGCATGACATGCTCTGGAAGGTCGTAGTCATAGAGACCCTTCTGGAGCTCGTTGCTAGGAGACTGCCTCACAACTAGTGCGCCGTAGAGACCGTCAGCGCGTTGCAGGCCAGAGTGCGAGTGCCAGTAATTGGTGCCGGGCTGCGACGCTCTGAACCTGAAAAAACGACGAGAACAAAGATTGAGAGGAGTTCAACAAACTTATGAACAATCTCCTTTTAATTGAGATTTTTTTCTAAATTGACACTGTGAAGATACAAAAAGAGATATCACACCCTGATAAGACACCAACATGGGAAAACGATTATAGCGCATAGCTATGAAAATACCTGGCCTTGGAAAACACACTATGTTCAGTAGGAAGCTGTTTCTATGACTTTAAAGTGGTCCCGGTTCACAACACTGAGCTTAGACCAAATCCCTGCACTGGGCCGATATTACGACCCCAAATACCGGCTCAGCAACCATTAGTAAACATGAATTTTGTGTCATTTTCATAAGGTTGTAAGATAATTTTTTATCACTCAAAGATAGCCATTAAGACCCGCCACTGAGCACTGGCACAGATTTATAGCCTCGCCGAGGGTGTTTGTTGCAAACACCTACGTCTCGGCTATAAATCTGCACCTATGCTCAGCGGCGGATCTTAATTTCGTTCTTTTATTGAGGTGCTTTTATTAGTACCGTAATTGTACTTTGTAATATCTTAGATGAAGAGAACATCGAGATTAATGGTAATATACATTTGAGCACCACATCAAAAGGAGAGAGAGAGAGAGAGAGAGAGAGAGAGAGAGAGAGAGAGAGAGAGAGAGACGCACTTGTACTCGAAGGATGTGTAGGGTGTGATTGGGCACTGGGTCAGTCCAGCGACGCCGTCCATATATGGTGTTCCCTTCTGGTGGATCCCGTGCCAGTGGATAGACGTACTTTCACCATTCTGCAAACGATTGGACACCCGCACTTCAATGTGGTCACCTTCACACACCTAAATGAGAGATAAGAAATACTATAATAATGGAGCATTCTGTAATGGGCATGTCTAAGTTACAAGTTCAACTGGTGTCAGAGCACTGATCGGAGGGTCGCTGTTCGATTCCTTGTCAGGGCACTTGTGTCTGCTCCTGGATAACACAGTTTACCGCCTATCGCCTCAGTGTACCTGGCATAGGTGATTTCATTAACTTTACAAATGGCAGCAGGGAGTCCCAACGAATACAGATAATCCATTTATCATCATCATCATTATTATTAGTTTTGTTTTTGTCATTATCATGGTAGTAGTAGTAGTAGTAGTGGTGGTGGTGGTGGTGGTAGCAGTTGTAGTAATAGTGGTAGACGTAATGGTAGAAGTTGTACTGTTGTACTGTTTTCTTACGTGAATAGCTGGTCCTGGCATCATCCTGTTGGCTGTCATTATTGCCCTTGGAGCGCCATCTGCCGGCACGCAGTGGAGCCTGGCGCAGTCAGTGGCGTTGAAGGGGCAGTTGTGGCAGGCTTTGGCCATGGTGTAGTACCACTCAATGATCCACTCATATTTACAGGTCATAGCTTGCGCGCCATCCTTGCAGTCTCGCAAGCATGGGTGAGTTCTGTAATCTGTGAAAACGCAAATCAAAATATTTACAAAAAGTCCTATCAAGTATCATATGTAAAGCCATTGTTCCCGTTCTTTTTTAACATTTCACGGAAGTATGCGACGATGCAGGGTTGCATCTTTTGGGGAGGGTAAATAAACTGACCACTCTAGAGGGAGGGTAAATTAATCTTTTTGCCCTGCCTCCACAGAGGGAGGGTAAAAAAGCCTTATCTAATCGGATTAGATTAGATTCCGATATTGATAATGACCACCATTGTCATGGCAACTATAGGTTTGACCACACGTTAACAGGTTACAGCCTCGTTTTGGGCCCTAAAATATCATTGCAAATGTAACTACATTCTCCCCTGACAGAGGTCGCTTCTCTTAGCAATGTATTATTAAGATGGTGGACATTGCACTTCACACTGCCGCTAGAAAATGTGTTTTTTAAAACAATATTTGCGCATAAAGGCTGCCAAAATGGTTTGTATCAGGAGATAACGATGGCAGAAAGTAATTAAGATGGATTTAGACTTGTATATCACAAATTCAAGTGAGAAATCCTTGCCGTTCGCTCTGCGTCAAGTTTTCTTGAATGTCCGCTGAATGTACCTGGAGCTTGTTGTGCTATCGTAATTCAAAATTTGTGTCGGGTAGTGGGGAGCTGATGATAGATTTGTTATCCTTTTTGTAAAAAATGGAATACAGCCTGCTGTTTGTGTTCAGCCAACCATATTGTACAAGGCGGGAGGCCGAGTGCGATGTGGTTGGCTTCTCGCAGACACCAGGCCATATTCCTTTTTTACAAAGAGGATAACTTACAGTATCTTAATCTGCAGTTTACTTAAACAAAAGTGTTCGAGACACGTGTGGGAACAGGCATGAAAAATAGAGAACACCGACCGGCGTAGTATATGTGTCGTTCGCCATGACTGTGAATATTTATCTCAAACCATATGTATCACGAGGTATTTGACCTGGTGGTCGATCTCGGATTGAATTCCCTCATTAATGGGAACTTGCTAAAGCAAATCAAAGATGGCACGTTTAGCTAGCCGGCTGAAATCAGATGATTTCAAATTCAAAGGATTAACCCCATGTTATGATGTTATAGAATGTGTACTCGGTTAATGACTACAGCGCTAACAATGTGAAACACGTTTTAAAGCAATGCCGAGCCTTTGACCAGCTATGAGGTTAGAACCATCTTGTGAAGAAAATGTGGCTGAAAATCCTGGTAAGTCACTCTAGGGGGACGTTAGGATGGCAGAGTGAGGGAGGTCAGAATAATATCTGAATTTCAGGGCCAGAATGTTTTTCTAAAAAATGATAGCCCACTCCTCCCACCCCAAGAATATCAAATGGTCCGACCCTAACCTTCTTTGGGTCTGTAAAAGCTCTCAGGATCACCAGTTCTTACAGAAGGTATCAGTTTTGCCCTTTTGAAGTGTGGATATTACTAGTATATTACTAGTATTACTTACTTACTAGTATATATAGCTCTCTGTTTTTACCTAGGAGGCATTAGAACGCTTGACATTTTTGGGCGTTGTTTAGTTCATAGTGAGGAATGGCTTAGTGGTTAACAAGAACAACACCGCCCCAAATGCATCAAGGTCTACAAATCGTGGTGTTTCATCGAACAATTCCAGTTCAACTAACAGAACAGCTGGTAACCGTGACATTCAAAGACAATCAGTTTAATATAAAGCAGGTTTTTGGAATGTCAATGGTTGGTCTATGAATACTAACTCAGAAAATTACAAAACGCGTGCTCTCTGTGCTTTAAATTTTGATCTTGATTTTATTGGAATTGGAGAAACGTTTAGGGTAAATAACCAAACTCTCAAGTTGGATGGGTACTCTTGGTTTGGTAATAATAGAAAAAATCTGCATCCTAGGGCTTCTCGAGGTTCTGGGGGAGTTGGCTTCTTCGTCCGAAACTCTATTATACATATTTATAATGTCTCTACTCTCGATGATTCGGTTGAAGGAATTATGTGGCTGAAATGTACACCTAAGACAGGAGTTGATGAGCCTCTTTGTTCCTTTACTGTCTGTGTTTGTTATTTGCCACCCCAGTCCTCAAGTAGAAACATTGATGCGCGTATGTTTTTTGACAAGTTGCTTACTCATGTCTACTTGTATCAGAGTATTGGTCCTTTTTTCATCTGTGGTGATTTTAATGCCAGGTGTGGAGACAGTGCAGACTTCATTGAAGGTGTGGATAATTTGCCGTTTCGTTCCACAATTGATTTTAAACGCAATGAATCAGGTGATCTGTTTATTGATTTTCTATGTAATGCTGGTTGTGTAATGCTTAATGGTAGAAGTCCCTCTAATGACTTCACTTGTTTTACACACAGTGGTCAATCAGTTGTTGACTATTGTTTAGTTCCCAGTGAATATTTAAATATGTACAATGATTTTGCTGTCCATCCACCTCTTTCCCTTAAAGATTGTCTCCGTAATTCTTTCTTAGAGTCCCTTCCTGACCATGCCCTTCTAACATGGTCAGTGACTTTTCCTGTTATTGCTCCAGGAGTCGAAGGACTCCCGCCTAGTCCAGACTTGCCTGGGATTAGCTCAGGTGAGTCTTTCGGTCAATCTGCACCTAAAAGATACAAGGTTGACTCAGTCCCATGCAACTTTTTTTCTAGTCCTGATATTATGTCTAGGATTGACAATTTAATTTCAGAGTTCGATCAGAGGGAAACGGGACAGCAGGTTATTGATACTGTATACGGTAACTTCACTGATCTTCTTAAAAATGAAATGGGTTCTACATTCTCACCTGCTTCTCACTCTGAGTCCAATGTTCCTTCTTCTCTTCCTATACGTTTCCATAAACCTTGGTGGAATAATGTTCTTAAAAAACTCAATCAAGAGAAAAATGCCGCCGAGAAAAATTGGAGACGTTGCACAAGCAAAAGTAGCAGGTCGCATTTCAAGGAAGTTTTTATCAAAAAGAGTAAACTATTTAATCGTGAAAAACAACAAGCTAAGAGACGGTACTGGAAGGAGCAACAGGATGAACTTGTCCTCCTGCAGTCCTCAAACCCAAAGTCTTTTTGGGAGCAAATTGGTAAGCTTGGAGTAGCAAACGAGAGAAAGCAAAGTATCCCCTGGGAAGTAAAGAACCCAGATGGTTCCATTTGTAATGATATACAAGCAGTGATCTCTAAATGGTATCAGGATTATTCTTCATTATACTCCAAGGTGTCCATAAATAAAGACTTCGATGAAGACTTTGCTCATATGGCTCGTACAAAAGTTAACTCTATGGAAACCGAACTTGGTAGTTTTGTTTCTGATTCATTAGATGTGGCTGGTCTGAATAATGAGATCTCCCTATTAGAGGTACAGCAGGCAATATTTAAAGCAAAAGCTGATAAGGCTCCTGGTTGGGATGCCATCCCAGCAAAAGTGATAAAAAATGAAGCCTGTATCAAATATCTTACCTCTCTTTTTCAAACTTGTTTTATGTCAGGAATAATTCCTTCTCAATGGTTATGTAGTATCATCCAACCCGTCCCCAAACATGGTGAAGACCCATCAGATCCTCTTATGGGATATAGAGGTATTGCTCTTACTTCTGCCATTTACAAAGTATACTGTGATATTCTAAATGCAAGACTTACTCAGTGGGCAGAAGATAATGGAAAGTTGTGTGAAGAACAAAATGGCTTCCGTAAAGCCCGTAATTGTATTGATCATATTTTTGTATTATCTACTATTCTAGAAAACAGACTTCGGAAAAAAAAGGAAACTTTTGCTTGCTTTGTGGACGCCCGAAAATCCTTTGATCGTGTTGACAGGGACTTATTATGGTTTCGTCTGATCTCAATGGGTGTTTCAGGTACCTTTTTAAATGCACTTAGGTCCCTTTATAAGGGTGTCAAAGCCTGTGTTCGTATAAATGGTAAACTAACTGACTGGTTCAATGTTGACCTGGGCGTAAAGCAAGGCTGTCTTTTATCACCATGTCTGTTTAACCTGTTCTTTGATAGTCTCTCTGATGAAATCAAGTCATTGCGGAAAGGAGTTCATTTTGGTAATGAAAAGCTTTCAATTTTACTTTATGCTGATGATGTGGTTTTACTGGCTGAAACGGAGGCGGACCTACAGATAATGCTGGATGTTTTATACAAATGGTGTATTAAATGGCGGCTAGAGATTAATGACACAAAAACTCAGGTTATACATTTTCGAAACCCTTCTAAGCAGAGGTTGAGTGTCCAATTTTATTGTGGTGACCAGTTGCTTAAAACGGTCCCTCAATATAAGTATCTAGGCCTTGTTTTTAATGAGTTTCATGATCTGGCGCAAACTGCCAAATCTGTGGCTGCCTCCGCTAGTAGGGCCCTAGGTCTTATAATTTCAAAATTTTATGCTAATGGCGGTATGCCCTATAAAGTATTTACTAAAGTGTATGAGTCCCTTGTTGCACCTGTCATTGACTATGGAGCAGCCATTTGGGGTACAAGGGAATTCAGTTGTATAAATGCTGTCCAAAATAGGGCTTGCCGAGTATTCTTGGGTCTTGGTCGTTATGCACCCAATGCTGGAGTTCAGGGTGAAATGGGCTGGTTCTTACCTATCCATAAGCAATGGATGAGCATCTCTAGGTTTCGCTGCCGACTTTCCCAAATGAGTGAGGATAGACTTCCTAGTAAAGTCTTTAAATGGGCATTAGCACAGAATATCAGAAACACCTGGCCCACTAAGGTGCGAAAACAATTTGAGACTCTCGGTCTTCATAGGCTTAACGATGTAAATGATGTTGTTGCATTCCCAGAAATTGGGCAAGATCTAAGTGATAAGCTTCTTAATGACTGCAATCTTAAGTGGCAGGCAACATTAGATAGAGAAACTAGCAACAAGTTAAGAACTTATAGATTATTGAAGACTGAGTTCATATCAGAGCCTTACCTGGAGATGCCCATCTCTAGAAAAGAGAGGAAAGCGCTAGCTAAAGTCAGGTGTGGAGTAGCTCCTTTAAGATTAGAAACGGGTCGCTGGGAGAAACGTAACAATATACAGATTCCTCACGAAGAAAGAGTGTGTTTGAATTGTTTTAAAAATGGATTTATTGAAACGGAAAATGAAGAACACTTTCTTTTGCGCTGTCTGCACCCTGACCTCAAAGTACTTAGAGAAAACCTTTTGCGTAAGGCTTGCACAGTCTTGCCATCCTTTATTTATTTAAATGACACTGATAAATTGGTGTTCCTACTGTCCAACTGTGATATTATCTTTTTCAGTGCCAAAACCTGTTCTAAAATGCTAAACATCAGAACAGATGTGTCCCGTACTGATTTTATATGATTATTTCATTTTAAAATTGTGTATTTCTCTTTGTTCATATTGTATGGTCTCTCGTAGGACAAAGTTGAACGTCCTTTGTTTTATCTTGTCTTGTATGTATTATTTATCTATGGGTGAGACCTTAATAAAATTTTCTTATCTTATCTTATCTTATCTTATCTTATCATAGCGAGAGCCCAGGCAAACGAATCGTAAACTAACCATACATAAAAGCAATAAAGCATGCATCATGCTCACGCACAAGGAACCATGACCTATATATGTCTGTCTTCACATGTGCCATTTTCCCGGTGGGTGGGGGGTGCGGGGGGGCACTTCGGTATTTAGGGGGTACACACGCTCGTTATCATAATTTAAAAATACCCCTAAAGCACTAATTTCAGGCAAAAAAGCACCCTTTCTTTTAAGACGCTGACTTTTTCTAGTAAATAAACACCCCTTCTTTTATCAAAACACTGACATTGGATGAACGGGAACACGTATTTTAACTTTAGATTTTATAATCATCTGCTGCCTGTATAGCGGCAGCAGTAGCGGCAGAAGACTCGGAAGCCAAGTCACTTCGGGAGTCACTCGGCGTCAGAGCTGAGTATGTTTCCTGGATTGTAAGGGGCTTTTCATCCCCCATACTTCGTACCTGCGTACAAAAAGTACCCTTCTTTTACAAAATCACTGAGGTGGTCTTCACAAATCGATGAATTATAATTTATTCATGGATTCCTCGGGACTAGGGTGGAATTTGCGCCTACTAAGACAGGTGGTCTTAAAATGGCAAAAAAATGTATTTCTGAAAGATTTTGATTAAAATAAGATTGTCTCTTTGAAGAAAAGATGTTATTGCGGAAATCTGGTAACTATTTAAACTATTAAATTTGATAACTATTTTTTCAGTTAAAGAATGAAACTTGGGGCACAGAAATGACTTTGATATTCAATTTTCTTAAAAATGGAATTGTTACATTCCTTTGATCATAAAAAGGTATACACTATTCTGGGTATTTAACATATTTGTCCAAACATTTTGTGTAGGTAAGATATTAATCAGAACTTATACAAAAAAACTTCAAGTATTCTCTTTCAATTCTGTGATAACAAGAGAACATCTTTCAAAGGTACTAAGAGCATGACTGATGGTTCAATTGTATACCCTGGTCAATAATTTGTACTTGTTACACCTCATCAAATGCAAAGTAATTCAAATAATATCAAGCTAGTGACATCGGCTATAATTATGATGAACACTGTAAAGTACACATTCTTATACCTGCCCCTTTTCCGCATTCTAACACAACTATTATGATTGTTTTCTTCTCAATAAAGATTGGCTTAGAAATAATACATTAAAAAATGTACTTTTGATGTTAGTAATGCTTAAAGGCATAATAATACTAACAAGGATCACACAAATACATAATACATACATATATGCATACATACATACATACACCCACACATACATACATACATACATGAGTTTTCCCAATCACCATTGGCTCTCCACTCAAAGTGCCGCATCAATGAACTGCCAAAAGTAATTAATTAACACTTGTAGAAGTAGTTCAACATGCATTCTTCTATATCTGGCATAATGATTTTGAAGAAAGCAGGCTGAAATGTTTCGCCAAGTTGAATATATATATATATATATATATATATATATATATATATATATATATATATATATATATATATATATATATATATATATATATATATATATATATATATATATATATATATATTGTAAAAGAAGGGTACTTTTTCGTACCCAGGTACGAAGTATGAGGGGTGAAAATCCCCTTACAATCCACGAAATATACGCGGCTCTGACGCCGGGTGACTCCCGGAGTGACTGGGCTTCCAAATCTGCTACCGCGAAACAGGCAGAGAATTATAATATCAAAAGTTAAAATGCGTGTTCCCGTTCATCCAATGTCAGTGTTTTGATAGAAGAAGGGTGTTTTTTACTGGAAAAAGGCAGCGTTTTCTTTTTTAAAATAAGGGCTTTTTTGTCTGAAATCAGTGGTTTAAGGGTATTTTAAAATTTTGATAACGAGCGTATGTACCCCCCTTATTACCGAAGTGCCCCCCCCCCCAGGCACGTATGTAAGACGCACCCCTTGCGCAGGCCTTTAAAATGATGTATAGACCTTAGTTTCGTGTGTAGTGCGCACCCCCTACTCGGAACTATCGAGGCAGATCATCTACCCACAATAACGCTAGAAAACTAGTGAAACGCAATTCGGAATGCGTGAAGTGTGACCTACATGCTCCGCATCACTCAGTGTCAGTCACCCGATACACATAGTTCAGACAAAAAACCTACCTATTTTCCCGTTTCTGTTTCCATCCTACTGACGGTAGGGTTTAGTGTTAAGTCTTAAAAATCATGTTAGCACTCTTCCGCCGAAATTTTGAGCGGAAGCATTTTGCTATAATCTGGGCACATACAAACAGCTGGGAAACGTATTTTTTCCTCTTTTCAATCACCGACGGCTATCTCTATGTATTGCCGTCATAATTTAAAGTCAGCGCCGTGGAAATAGAACTATACCAGACTCTTTTCATCTCCAGCCGGCGATGGACTTGGAAAAGTTGTATATGTCCGCCATATTGGTTTTGTAAAAGTCGGAATTATTTACAGAACGGAAATTTGGATTAGCGGAAATGCAACACGTGTCAAGTATATTATTAACCTGAAGAGTATGATTGGTTTCTATTGCGAAATATCCAGAATATTTGTTGGAAGAAGACATATAATATGGCAATCAATGACACTTTCTGGACCAAGAAGCCTAGCATTGGTTCCGTTTATGGGTTTTATGCTAAACCACCGCTGCTAACATAAAATTAGAGGATCGCATTGAACCTTACATGTGCAACACAGAACATCCACAATAAGATATCGTTGCATATATAGTAAGGTTCAATATTATTGAACTACCGATACCCATTGTTTAGGCGTGACATAGATTGTAATCAATGAATGCTAACGGAGGGTGGTACTGCAATTACAATTCATAAATGCCGCGGCAAACATAGATAGGCATTGTTTTTGCCGCATTATAATTGTAATTAGTCGAACAGTCCACACGTCAGGCCATCTATAATCGGTGCAAGGCACTAGGACAGGATCTGAAATGTCACAGTTGGCGAGCATCACGCCATATGTGACACAAAACTTAGTACTTTTGTCATGACAGAAGTACTTTTGTCTGACCAGAGTAATTTTGTCAAGACAGAAGTACTTTTGTCTGACAAAAGTTACTTTTGTCAGACAAAAGTACTTTTGCTTCTGTCAACAAAAGTATGGATGTTACAAACGGCGCCCCATATTGAAGTAACGCTGTCAGACTTGGGTGGTGGATAATGTCAGCGGAGGTCACTAGCTGTAGTGGATGTTGGCAGGTGACTGGTATTGAGTGGCTGCTGAGGGTGGAGCTACGCAGGAACTCATTCTGTGGTGGATGTAGTATACCGTCTAACCAGGATCTGGTGTACGGCTAAACAGTACTATAACACACATGGCAAACTCTACTGATTTGAGGAATACTCCCCTGATTCCATACCCAAAACTTGCTGTCTGCTGATAGAGCACCTGATTTGAAGAAATCTCATGATTAGTTACTCAATTACATCTGACCCAACATGCCGCGAAAGAGGCCCGAATAGCAAAGAGTTCAATTCTTTTATTTACAATTGCTTTTTCAATATGCTGCAATATGTAAAGATGCTTGACTAATTCAGCTCTATTAGTCCCCACGAAATGTTTTGTTTAGATCAATGATACTTTTGAATGACCCCGAAAAAGTGCTTAACCCGCAATGAACTTGTACAAGAGAGTTGGTCAACATTTCTTCAAATGTTTTTCTGATGCTTTAGTCGAAAACATAACGACAAAATAGCATAATTTTGGCTGTTGTAGATTTAAAGGGATAACCTATATACATATGTGAATCTATATATATGTAGTATGTCTTGCAGCTAAGGTTCAACCAGTACAGCATGGGATACACAGTAGAAAAAAATGTGAACTTTCAAGAACATCCTGAAGTGTTCAAAACTCACCCGGTATTTTCCAATCCAGACTCGTGACACCTAAAATTGCGCATAGGCCAACGAATGGCAGCAGAAACACACGAAGAGTCATTTTTTAAAGAACTGACAGCGAAGATGTGCGATACCTTAGTCCTCGTCGCACCTTATGCCGCGGCCTTGGATGAGAGTAAGTAACTTTAGTACCTAACCTCGTTCCGGTGTGTGCCCGCTACCATGTATGTATACATACATATTCATCCAACCATGCATTCAATAAACATACCTACACACCTTCCTACCTGCCTGCCTTACAGCGTACCTACCTACCCACCTATATACCAGGGTCATATGACATATACAAATATGATATCCGTGTGGGGTGGCCAACATGATTTTTTTTACCCCGAGTGAACACTTTTACCCGAGGCAGGGGCGGATCCAGGATTTGAGATGGGGATTTTAGAAATATCAGTTGGCCTAAATTAAGAAACAATATATGTTAATCATGACAAATCGACCCAAAGCAACACGGGAAATGCTAATCGTAATTACTAATTATTTACTAGATGGTCATCTTTTGTCCTGCTTCAAGCCCCAGGTAATCTACGTCATCTCAGAGACTGGACGACTTTGTGCCTTTACTATGTGTCTCAGGCTGGTCAACTGATCAACATGCTAGTCAGTTGTAGTTGCATGAACACGAAATATCGATATCTCATTAGTGAGATGAAGAGAATAGATATCTCATATATTGATAACTCATAATGATAAAAATAGAGAGATGAACAACGAACCTTGTTTTTATTCATTTAAAGGTGCTGTCCCACTTACGACTTTTAAGGTGAGAAAAGGTGCGAATTGGAAATTCGCAGCTTATCTTAGCTTTTCTTAGTCATCGCGGTTGTTCGCAGTTATTCTTAGCTTTTCCTAGCTAAAGCCGCGATTTGAAAAAAAAGTTTTACATGTAAATTTTTTGTGTGCGACAACATTTATGTCCTATTTATGTGATTTTTGTCGTACATTGACGTACATGGTTGAACATCATTTCGTATATGTTCGTAAATTATCATACATTGTTGTGGATTGTTGAAGATCGATTCGTGGTATATCGTCCATGTTTGTATGTATTCGTACTTTGACGTACATTTTCGTACAGAAATTGAATGTACCTTCTGACTTGAACATTCAAAAGAGATTTACATGACCCACTTTATCATGAAATAACAGTTTATTCGGCCAAAATTGACATACGAAGTCACGAATTGGTGGTGACTTAAACAAAAATCGTAATAGTGTTACGAATGTTGCGATTTTCTAGTCGAACATGTTCGTATTTTGACTAATATTGTCGTCATTAGACGTACACGTGGCGTACATATGTGTATGTATGTCGTATGCATTCGTACGTAGTTCGTATATATTTGCACACATTCGCATACATGCGCACCTTGATATTCGTACACATGTACGATTATGTTCGCCTATTTGCGACAAATTACGATAAAAAACGTAGTCTGTCGCACATATAAGGATGTTGTCGAACATCAAACGTACCTAGTTCCGTGGGATTTCGTATAATTTCGCACAATCTTTTTCGTACAATTCGTATCCATCCTGCAAACGTGATCTTCACCAATTTTTCTTTTTATAAATTCGTGGCTTTCGTCGTAGATTTGACATATTTAAAAAATCGTACATATTATTTGCAGTGGGACATCACGTTAAGGTCGCACGAACCCAATCCATCGAACCCCCCCCCCCCCCCCTCAAATCAGCCATCACGTTTTTGGCCAATTTGTAGGTGCAAATGCCCAAAAGCTCGGAGTACTGTTGAGTTTATGCACTGCGACACGATTCATCAGATGCGGCTCGTCCAGTTCTATAGGGCATCAGCCGATTATTAGAGTATTCTAAAGGGGGTTGCTACCGCCGAGCCCTACCTACCCCATGGAGGTAGGTAGTACCATATTTCCACAATCGATGGGGATAATGCATCTCTCACACCTATGTTGAATAACGATTAACTGCACTCAAAACTACCATCCAATGCTCAAGCGACATCATACATGTTGAGAATTGGCACTGTGTTATTTCTGAGTGCAAAGGAGACATGTGCAAAACTGATGTATGCACTACAGAAGATTGCAACATTCCTAGTTGAAGGTCGAGTCGAATGTAATGTGGTGAACCACTTTTGTTGAACATGGCTTGCATGAATGCATCTCCAAGATGCTTTTCCAAAAGGAATTATCCTAATTGTTCGTTATTTTATTCAAAGTTGATGGACCATGTGTTTGCTCTAGATGTAAACAAATTAGAACTGGGTCACTTGCTATCGCGTACTGTTATTGACCTAGTTTCTTCAGTAAAATTTATACCAAAATCGTTCCCTGTAAGGTATTATCTTGCATGAACTTTAAATTCATCATTCAGTTACTCTAGCCTAGTGTGTTTAACAGACGTGCGTTGTATTGACAATTGAAATGTACTCTTTATTGATCAAGGATTTGTCATTTGAAGTCACTCTTGTCCTATCCAGGTGAGCTCAAGCGGTTAAGGTAAAACGTACAGTTGGGTTAAAGTTGCACCGTCAGACCTGGGTGGTGGATTATGCCAGCTGAGGTCACGGTTGGGGATAGTAATGTCAGCTGAGGTCACTGGTGTTGAGTGACAGCTGAGGGTGGAGCTACACCCTCAGCTGCACTCCGCCCTCAGTCGTATCTCAACAAAAGTGACCTCAGATGGCATTATCCACCACTCAAGTATGACGGCGTAACTTAAACACAATAACTATACGTTTTCCTTACCTTACTTGCATGAGCTGAGGATCACAGTTTATATTTTGCAATATTCTACCTCGAATAACATATCCTTGGCCAATAAAGAGTACAAATGAAATGCACATCTGTTAAACACACTAGGTTAGACGAAATGAATGAAATATTTGGAGTTCCTGCAAGATTATACTATTTTATGTGATGGGCTGATAGCCCATTCATAATTTTGTACTATACAGTACTATATTATAGTAGCCAACTCCACTGATTTGAGCAGTATTTTTTCTGATTCCATACCCCAATCTGGCTGTCTGATGATGGAGCACCTGATTTGAAAAAATCTCTTGATTAGCTACTGATCTGCTGATTTTAAAAAATCCTCCACCTTTTCCCAGCAAGTGGGTCCGTCTGCTTCTCTCTTTTCAGTGTATATCATCTTACCCATTTATTGTTCTATGGGATAAAGATGGAAAGGTAAATTGTTGGCTAGCATCATCAGATAGCATCTCAAGGAAAATCTACAATGGCTGACAAGGAAGATTCTCCGCCTCGTAAAAAACACAGGTATCTGTGCACATTTAAAGGACGATTACACCATATATAAAACATGGGCCTAAATGATGTCTTCTAAGGGTATACTCACATCAACTCTAAGTCCCCACATATTCCCACCTCCAAATTAAAAGTCTATTGATATTTAAAGTCATGTTTGGCCAACACTGAGGTGGGTCTCTGGGGACCCTATGTTGAAGCCAGATGCTGGTGCTATACGGGTAAAAAAGAATCCGCCATTTATCACACACATTTGAGAGAGTAGGAAAAAGTTCACATTCCCATAACCTTTGTGACGAAGGTAAGCAAAAGTATTTTGCAGAGGAAGAGAAAGAGCGATTAGTAAAACAAAAAATACGAAAAAATGAATAAATCAGAGAGAGAATACAGAAAAGAAAATAATGCAAACATAAAGGGGAGAGAAAGCAAAGAAATGAGATAAAGATAGGGTACATATACAGTATATTTACAATAAGCAATATAAAGTATATATCCACCCCCCCCCCCCCCTCATCACCCCTTAAAGGTCAGAGGGACAGCGAAAGCCAGAGAGAGAGAGACACAGAGAAGGCAGAGAGAGAGAGAGAGATTTTTGTATAATTTAATAGATACATTCGTATTATATTTTATGAAATACATTGTATAACCATTGTATCAACTCTAGCAATAATAATAATAATTATAATAATAATAATAACAATGATAACTATAGTTATGGTTAGAGTAATAATAATTGAAAATGGGATTGTTACCTGAACACCCATTTTGCGTCCCTAACAATCTAGTGGTTTGATATTTTATGTTAATAGTCCAGTAGCCAGATCAAGAAAAGGGCTCTATTTTAGAAGTTAGGTTAACCCGAGAGCTAGAAAATTTCCGTTGGTATCATGTTTTAGGCCCACACTTGGGGCATACCGCCAGGGTGGATGTAGACTTCAGAAGTTGTGCACATCTTTTTTATGGGGTCATGTCTTAGACACCCTAATATATGTAAAAAGGCTCCAAAATGGTCAAAATAATAGGTATAGGGGTAGGAAAGGCACCCTAAAACACTCATAACTCAGCTTGAACCAACCATAGGGATGAGTGTTTTGTATCAAAAGTTTGGTATGAAAGAGAAGTATCTTTTGAAATAGTAAATACATAACCAACTGTATCCCATGATGTAATAAAGGTCATTCAAGGTCAAAACGGCTGCCAAATCAAGAATCTGGGATTTTCCGATATTCTATAGTTTCCGTTTATGAACTTCTCAGTTTTTTTGACGGTATGTATTTCTTTTTTGTAGCCACTTTTTCTGGAGGAATGTCTTTTAATGGAATTGTTGAACATTTTAGAAAGCTCATTGACTAGAGTTTTAAGTCCAATTTTGAGCTGTAAGGTACAAAGTAGGGTACCAAGCCCACCTGGAGACCCCAAAAAGTGCCTAAAATGGTAAAAATTTGAAAATCAAAATGACTTTATATTAAGTTTTGTAAGTAGGAAGGGAGCAGATGATGCACTAAAACATCAGGTTTAATTTTCTCCTCAATCTGGAAGATAATGGAAAAATAATATTGAAATTAAGGGGTTGTTGAAGGTCAAATAAAGGTCAAAATGTCATTTTTCCTCTAAAAAATTCATATTTTGATCAAGAAATTTTGATGAAGTAGTTGTGTTTTGTCACTATTTAATTTCCAAACCAAGTTACCACAATGATTGACGGATAAATAATCTTAAATTTGGTCCAACAAATCATTTTTTACCATTTACCGGTGAAAATGAAGTAGTTTTAAGTCAATATGGAGGTATGGAAGGTGGCATTTGGCTATTCCATGCTTATAATAAGTGTTTACGAACGGGTTGTGAGAAGGTGCTAAGATGGGACCACTGTTTTGGTCATAAAAGTTATGAGCATCAAACAATATAGGCATTGTTTGGTATCAATTTTTTTGTTGTAAGACAGTCTTTCCATTCCATGCAACCAGCCAAGGGTAGGGTCTATTGTTGTGATACTAGAGGTCATTCAAGGTCAAACTAACCCCAATTTCATAATTTGAGGCATTTTATCTTTGAATTTTCCATTAAACAGCTTATCATATTCTCCTAGAATACATATTTTATCCTGGAAATATTTTTAGGTGAGATATACTTTTTAAAAAGGATTCTGATACATTTTTAGGTCATTTCAAGAGAAAGTCTGGACCAATTTTGAATATTTCAGGACCAAAATTACGAAATGCCTGGTTACGGGTGCACTCACATATTTAAGTGAAGCAGCAGAAAGTTGACATAACAGGTCGAGTCATATCTTATGGTATGTCAGTTTTCATTTTCAATAGGGAGAATAAGCCTTTTAACTTGTGGCATTACTTGCCTATTGTGTTTGTCATGTAAGATTATAAAGGCAGTGTAAAATATCTCTGATATTTAAGGAAAAAATGAAGGTCAAATATCATTTTTTCTCTAAAAAAATTCATATTTTGAAGGAGAAATTTTGATGGAGTACTTTGTGTTTTATTATTACATAATTTCCTATCCACATTACCACACTAATTGACAGACAAGATACCTTAAATATGTTTTAGCAAAACATTTCCACCCTTTACGTGTGAAAATGAAGTTACGAGTTTAAAGTCAATATGGAGGTGTGGAAGGTGGCATTTGGCTATTCCATGCATATAATAAGTATTTACGAACGGGTTGTGAGAAGGTGCTAGTATGGGACCACTGTTTAGGTCATAAAAGTTGTGAGCTTTAAACATTATAGGCATTGTTTGGAACCTAAATGTTTGTTGTAAGACAATCTTTCCATTCCATGCAACCAACCTAGGGTAGGGTCTATTGTTGTGATACTAGAGGTCATTCAAGGTCAAACTAACCCCAATTTCATGATTTAAGGCATTTTGTCTTTGGATTTTCCACTTAGCAGCTTATCAAATTCTCCTAGAATACATATTTTATCCTGGAAATATTTTTAGGTGAAAAATATTTCTTAAAAAGGATTCTGAGACATTTTCAGGTCATTTCAAGAGAAAGTTTGAACCAATCTGGAATATTTAGGGGCCAAAATGACAAAATGCCTGATTACGGTTGCACTCAAATATTTTAGTGAAGCAGCAGAAAATTGACATAACAGATAGAGACTCATATCTTATGGTATGTCAGCTTTCATTTTTAAAAGGAAGAATAAGTCTTTTAACTTGCCTATTGTGTTTTTTATGTAAGATTATAAAGGCAGTGTAAAATATCTCTGAGATTTAAGGAAAAAATGAAGGTCAAATAAAGGTCAAAATGTCATTTTTTCTCTAAAATGTTCAAATTTTGATGAGGTACTTCTGTTTTGTCATTACATAATTTCCTAAGCCTGTCACCACAACAATTGACAGACAAGATACCTTAAATATGTTTTAACAAAAAAAAACCTTTACCTGTGAAAATGAAGTCTAGTTTCAAGGTAACATGCAGATGTGGAATGTGCTATTTGACAATTCATGCCTAATCGAGTTGATAGCAAGTACCCTAGCCTGACTGCATGAAATGGAAAGATTGTCTTACAACAAGCATTTTGATAGCAAACAATGCCTATAATGTTTGATGCTCACAACTTTTATGACCTAAACAGTGGTCCCATGTGTTACTGGCACTTGCTAACAACTCGAATAGGCATGAATTGTCCAATAGCACATTCCACATCTGCATATTACCTTGAAACTAGTACTTCATTTTCACGGGTTAAGAGTAAACTTTTTTTGTTAAAACATATTCAAGGTATCTTGTCTGTCAATTAAAGTGGTGACATGCTAAGGAAATTATGTATTGACAAAAAAGAAGTACATCATCAAAATTTGAACTTTTCTGAGAAAAAAATGACATTTTGACCTTTATTTGACCTTCATTTTGTCCTTAAATCTCAAAGATATTTTACACTGCCTTTATAATCTTACAGAAAAAACACAATAGGCAAGTTAAAAGACTTATTCTCCCTGTTAAAAATGAAAGCTGACATGCCATAAGATATGAGTCTCTATCCGTTATGTCAACTTTCTGCTGCTTGCCCGTAATCAGGCATTTTGTCATTTTGGCCCCTAAATATTCCAGATTGGTTCAAACTTTCTCTTAAAATGACCTGAAAATGTCTCAGAATCCTTTTTGAAAAAAATTCTCAACTAAAAATATTTCCTGGATAAAATATGTATTCTAGAAGAATTTGATAAGCTGCCAAGTGGAAAATTCAAAGACAAAATGCCTTAAATCATGAAATTGGGGTTAGTTTGACCTTGAATGACCTCTAGTATCACAACAATAGACCCTTCCCTAGGTTGTTTGCATGGAATGGAAAGATTGTCTTACAACAAACATTTAGATACCAAACAATGCCTATAATGTTTGGTGCTCACAACTTTCATAACCTAAACAGTGGTCCCATACTAGCACCTTCTCACAACCCGTTCGTAAACACTTATTATAAATATGGAATAGCCAAATGCCACCTTCCACAACTCCATATTGACTTTAAACTACTTCATTTTCACAGGTAAAGGGTGGAAATATTTTGCTAAAACATATTTAAGGTATCTTGTCTGTCAATTAGTGTGGTAATGTGGTTAGGATATTATGTAATGACAAAACACAAAGTACTCCATCAACATTTCATCATCAAAATTTGAATTTTTTAGAGAAAAAATGATGTTTTGACCTTTATTTGACCTTCATTTTTTCCTTAAATCTCAGAGATATTTTACACTGCCTTTATAATCTTACATGACAAACACAATAGGCAAGTAATGTCGCAAGTTTAAAGGCTTATTCTCCCTACAGAAAATGAAAACTGACGTACCATAAGATATGACTCGATCTGTTATGTCAACTTTCTGCTGCTTCACTTAAATATGTGAGTGCACCCGTAACCAGGCATTTCGTAATTTTGGTCCTGAAATATTCAAAATTGGTCCAGACTTTCTCTTGAAATGACCTAAAAGTGTCTCAGAATCCTTTTTAAAAATTATATCTCACCTAAAAGTATTTCCAGGATAAAATATGTACTCTAGGAGAATATGATAAGCTGTTTAATGGAAAATTCAAAGACAAAATGCCTCAAATTATGAAATTGGGGTTAGTTTGACCTTGAATGACCTCTAGTATCGCAACAATAGACCCTACCCTTGGTTGGTTGCATGGAATGGAAAGACTGTCTTACAACAAAAAAATTGATACCAAACAATGCCTATAATGTTTGATGCTCACAACTTTTATGATCTAAACAGTGGTCCCATACTAGAACCTTCTCACAACCCGTTCGTAAACACTTATTATAAGCATGGAATAGCCAAACGCCACCTTCCACACCTCCATATTGACTTAAAACTACTTCATTTTCACCGGTAAATGGTAAAAAATTATTTGTTGGACCAAATTTGAGATTATTAATCCGTCAATCATTGTGGTAACTTGGTTTGGAAATTAAATAGTGACAAAACACAACTACTTCATCAAAATTTCTTGATCAAAATATGAATTTTTTAGAGGAAAAATGACATTTTGACCTTTATTTGACCTTCAACAACCCCTTAATTTTAATATTATTATTCCATAATCTCCCAGATTGAGGAGAAAATTAAACCTGATGTTTTGGTACATCATCTGCTCCCTTCCTACTTATAAAACTTAAGATAAAGTCATTTTGATTTTCAAATTTTTACTATTTTAGGCACTTTTTGGGGTCTCCAGGTGGGCTTGGTACCCTACTTTGTACCTTACAGCTCAAAATTGGACTTAAAACTCTAGTCAATGAGCTTTCTAAAATGTTCAACAATTCCATTAAAAGACATTACTTCAGAAAAAGGGGCTACAAAAAAGAAATACATACCGTCAAAAAAAATGAAAAGTTTAAAAACGGAAACTATAGAATATCGGAAAATCCCAGATTCTTGATTTGGCAGCCATTTTGACCTTGAACGACCTTTATTACATCATGAGATAGAGTTAGTTATGTATTTACTATTTCAAAAGATACTTCTCATTCATACCAACTTTTTGATACCAAACACTCATCCCTATGTTTGGTTTAAGCTGAGTTATGAGTGTTTTAGGGTGCCTTTCCTACCCCTATACCTATTATTTTGACCATTTTGGAGCCTTTTTACATATATTGGGGTGTCTGAGACATGACCCCATAAAAAAGATGTGCACCACTTCTGAAGTCTACATCCACCCTGGCGGTATGCCCCAAGTGTGGGCCTAAAACATGATACCAACGGAAATTTTCTAGCTCTCGGGTTAACCTGAATCCCAAAAATGGGTGGCTGGCTACTGTACTATAACTGATATTCAAATTTGTGTGTAATTCCTATGTGAAATATTTATGTGAAACGGGCCAAATACATTGTCTCCTGTTCCCTCGAATTGATAGAACTTGACAGAGATAAAATGGCATATTTTGTGGAGCTTACATGAACACACTAGATGTCGTTTAAGTAGAATCCTTACCCTTCACATCACTCAAGACCACATTGAGATAGTGCCCTGATTGTAAATCTTTGTTTGTTTGTAGTTGTAACTTTGTAAGGCAAGAAATGGTAAGTAGGGCAGATACCAACAAATGCAAGCATTTCCGAGAGTTCAAAGATCCTTGGGCTATCGCTTCAATAGCATTTTGATGATTGCTATTGCCATTGCAGGAAGTTAATCTGAGGAACAAACAATCAATCAGTCAGGTAATGCCATTACTGTAATGCTATTACTGTCAATCTAACAAACACTTTCCCTGATATGTTTGCCAGTTTAGGTTTTGGTATTTGAATTCTTAAGGGAAGTCCTTGGATACCAAGCTTTTCCAGCTGTCATAACAAAAATGCAACCAAAATGAAGCGTTATATGACACTGATGTTGAGGATATCAAATGAGAAATCCACAGACTTGGGTGTCTGGCAGAAGTAAATTTAGCCATAGCAAATGTAAAGTGCACTTTTATCTCTCTCTCTCTTTCTTAGCCATTCTATTGTACCCTCTTCCCTCCAAGAACTTGATGTAACAGACATTGCCTTATTGTTGTGTGCACTTTCTTTTCTCTCTTGTTGACCATGGCTCTTTGTGGGATTAAAATTGAATATTGTAGGCATTGCATCCTAAATCCCAGTCTTGTCTGTATCTTGTGTGTAGTATCTTATCAGTCTCAAAACAAGATTCCTCAAAATGTTCATGACAAACTTTTTTGGCACCACTATTTGTAGTTGTCCTATCACTGTCTATGCTGTCCCAATGTTGAATAGCAATCTTGCTGCTAATGCCTTCTTTTCTGGTCAAATCCTTGGGTTAGGAATGAAGAAAAGGCAGAATCCCTTTCCTTTTCCACTGTCACTTCTGTTATAGCATCCTTGAGCAGCACAAATCACCCTTTTTAAACATTACTTTCCTAGTGTCGGTAGTACACAGTGCACACAGGAAGTACCCGAGTGACATCATCATCTGGCTCTCAAATGGAGTGTTGCAAGGCAGTTGGATATAATGGCCGCTATGGGTTTCAGCTGGGATGGTTGGTTGGGGGTGGCAAATAAGTGCAATTGTACAGGTAGGGAGGCCAAACAGTTCTCAGGTGAACAGGGACTGTAAAGTAGACATATCAAAGTATGTTCTCAGCATTTAAGAACCTGACAGTGTAGTAGTTCTTTAATGACAAAAATATTGTGAAACTAGGAGCAAAAAGGGTGATATTTTTGCTTACTGTGTGACATGCAGTGTGGCTTTATTTATAGGGAACACAAAGCAACTGACTGATAATGTTATATTTAAATTACTGTAAACCTTAAAAAATTTAAAGAGTAGCAAAATCACAAGAAAATCTTCAACAACAAAGTTGAACAAACTGATTTTCTAGCCAAGTGCCAAAAACCTTATAATAAGATGAACATTGAAGTATTTGATCTTGAAAGATCCAATAATGTAAATGCTGTTGATTGATTGTTGTTATTTGCATTGCCAAAGCTAGCTCTGTGTGTTTTTGATAACTGTCACAACTGTGTTTATATCATCATGGAGCAATTGTGATCTGCTACACAGAATTAAAGTAATTTCATTAACATGTTCGTATGGTTTTCACTATAGTGGCCCACTCCTAAGCTAACTTAAACTACTAACCTGACCCCTGTTACATAAACATTGCTGAAAGGCCATTTCAATCAAAATAAATTAATCATTTATATTCGTTAATTGATTTAGATATACATTTTTATGAAGATGGGAATTTCATTTGTTTATTTTAAGTAAAAGTTAAATATCTCACTTGATAATAACAACATCTTAATTGTTGACCTTTGTTAAGCAGGGGACTATGGGTAAAATATCAAGTTAGATTGAGTATATAGGGGGATGAAAATGACACAACTCCCGGACATTAGTTGGGTAGGCAAGAAAGCAACAGATTTATTGAAAAGAAGCAACATGTTGTACGTATGTGTATGTATGTATACTGTAGACTAGGCTGCTAAAACAGACATCTATGTCAAACTCCCAGCCATTTCATCGGTGGCAAGGAAACAGCTTTATTCACAAGGAAGCTGGTTGTATGTACAATGTATATACCTACATTCTGTACATGTATATAGATAAGGGATTAAATGCTATATAATAAATGACATCTACTTGTTATTTCTTTGAAATGTTTTTGAACGTTATGAACGTTACCTGATTACATATATACAGGTTGGGGGTAAGAGACATATTATCACACTATCATTATGATTATCAAAAATGGTTGTTATTCTTTTCTTTTTTCTATTTCTTATTTATGTTGATATTAAAGTTCACAGGGCCATTGAAAATGGCACCTGCAAATATAGATTTCGCCCATGAGATACCTCAATTGTACTACCTATTGAACAGGAGGTTGATGGTGAAAAATATGGGGGAGCTTAACATTTATTGAGGACTTTTCTATATATTCTTGGAATGTATTTCCCTGTAACCTTCAAAATTTTCAGTGTAGTGTCAAAATGTATATGTTCAGAATTTTTCCCAATCGTAACATAAAATATATCGAGTTGTTCCTCCAGTGAGTTAGAGATAAAGACATAAACGATAGCTCTAATAACATCATACATTTCAGCCCTGAAGTCAACATAAGATGGAAACTGCATAACCATGTGTATTACATTTTCCCTTCAACCCTAGCAACAGGCAATAAATAACCTGTAATCAATGTCCTTAAGTAAACTACTGTTACATACCAATTTTGCCCTAAGTTACCAGTCCTTGGTCATGAAAGGGATTGTCTGAAATTATCCACCACACAAGGAAGAGGGTCCGTCGAATTATTTTGAACATAAGAGTACCATGGTTAGCTAACTCATTTTCCTCAACCCCCTTTCTCCAAGCTGTTGCCTGAGTTAACCTTTTCCACTCTAGTAGCAGCCACTAAAAATCATGCTAAAGTATGTCTTAGGATTCCAAAATCTTTACAAACGCATTTCATAGATAGGACTATCATTAACATAAGTATTAATGTATTATAGTATAAACTGTCTTGTATGTTAAGCGATCATTCTGGTGAGGTAAAATATCATATATCATACACGTAAACATAAAGGGAAGTTAAACTAAACAAAACTCACATTACACATGAATACGCCAAAACCACAGGATGGATCAATGAACATATATGATTAATTACACACAGGCGTAGGTTAATATACAAAAAGTCTGTAAGAAATATGCACAAAACCATGTATTAGTTATATTAGTTCTTATATCTTAGAACACACAAAAACATGAACCAAAAATTCAAAACTAAATTTCAAATACCATAAAACAGATTTCAGACAAGTTCACCCCAGACAGGGGTACTGAGATATACAATGGCAACACACTTAAAACTCTCACAGACACTTTTCACTTCACCGTGATTTGTCATTTTGCTGTCATAGGATATTTCTATACATCCTACTAACATATCTTAATGAAATCATACTGTCAGCATAGAATCAAAGGGAATATCTATTGGCTTTCTCATAGTAAAATATGGAAAACATCCAGCGGCCTACCCAAACATTGCTTACAGTGTTCATCTTCGATCTCATTTGGTAATTCATGGCACATTTCCATTTGCATATCCTCTAACGCAGGGCATTGTATCATTAAGTGCACACTTTGTTATCATGAATTTAAAAATACCCCTAAAGCACTGATTTCAGGCCAAAAAAGCACCCTTATTTTCAAAAAACGTTAACATTTTCCAGTAAAAAACACCCCTTCTTTTATCAAAACACTGACATTGGATGAACAAGAGCACATATTTCAGCAGACTCGGAAGCCCAATCACTTCGGCAGTCACTTGGCATCATTATTTCCCGGATTGTAAGGGGATTTTCACCCCCCATACTTCGTACCTGGGTACTAAAAAGTACCCTTCTTTTACAAATTGCGGACATGCGGAGGTCTTAAAAATGACCCCTTCTTCCAGGAAATATGTAAGGTGGGTGCGGCCCCCATCTGTACCTGACAGCACCCCCATCAATCGCAGTTCCCTCCCATATTTGACTCATCTCTATACAATGTGTTTCTCACTGGAAACCGTTCCACACAGACATTGTGTTGAAAAGAAGTAATGAAGATATGGTACTCACCAATATAATTGTACGCAACCTCATTGGGTGGTTTTAAACAGCTCTTTGCAAGTGTTGTAAGGCCATGTTGGCAGTGAATTACCAAAATAGCCCTGAGGAGTTGGTCAACAAATGGCACCGGTAGTTTAAGATTGATTAAATTGAGAAAGCAATGTTCTAATAACATCCAGGATGAAAAGTGTCGGTGACATTTCTAAAATAAATCACTTCATTTTGAAAAATAGTTGTCTTGTGTGCTTGCAGCTCAGGTGAAAATACAATAAACCGAGTTTATAATGAAAGTGACTCCCACCGCTGATTTTTCATTCAAGTAGAAATTATATAGCAAATCAGAATAAAATGCGATCTTGATCTCGATTGAGTCTAGGTTGAATGCTGCCATTAATATTAATCAAGCATACCTGGAGTTAGCTGAAAACATTATTTTGGGGGAAAATAAAACCAAGGTGGAAAACCAGTAAGGTTACTAAAGTCTGGGACCAACTACACCGTAAAAGAGTGTGAACAGAGATACTTCTATTAAGCAAAATAAACAATTATGAGGAGAACGAGGAATGTAGACAGTTTGTAGTTTTTGCCGCCGCTGGTAGGTGGTACCGTTGTTGGTTGTGGAGCTCCGATGTTCTTGTAGTTCCCGCATTTCGGGAAACCGGCGGGAATTGGCGGCCTATCACTGGCCTCTCCAACTTTGATCACAACTGACATCCCGATCTGGGAGTGAATCACCAAGTGGCAATGGAGCAACCAATATCCTGCAATAGAAAACAACAAGTTTAGGAAGTTGGTTTCAGTTCCAAGTACCCAAACGCACATGCATACATAAATGCATTCACACATACATACATACACATATACATTTACCCATACATACACACATACATAGAAATATACATTCACCCATACGAACATACATACATACATATACATCTCTCATACACATACAAACACACACACATCATCAGCTCCACTCTGATTCTAGCAGCTGATTGGTCAATTTCGTTGTTTTACTGGACTGAACTGGGCTTCTTCTGGCATTGCTTTTAGAAATTGTCAATGCTAGGAGCCCACTATTAATCCTGTACTAGCTGGCCCCCGTGCACAGCACGGGATTAGACTCTAAGATCTTACCAAATGAGAAAAAAAATAATCGCCCATATATCACAAACATTTGAGAGAGTAGGAAAAGAAATGTTTAAATTACCATAACCTTTGTGACAAAGGTAAGAAAGAATTGTTGCAAAGAAAGAGAAATATAGATCAGTAAAACAAAAGAAAATGCTTCATAAATCAGGTACGCAAGTGGAGAGAGATGACAAAAAGTAAATACAGAAGAAAAAAATTGAAAAATTATGATAAGATGAACAAATCAGAGTTCTAAATAGAATACAAAAATGAAAAAAAAAATACAAACATAATGGGCAGAAAAAGCAAAGTAATGAGATAAAGATAGGGTACACATACAATATATATATATATATATATATATACATATATATATATATATATATATATATATATATATATATATATATATATATATATATATATATATATATGTGTGTATATATATAAGCAATATGTAGTATATCTCCCCAATTTTTTGAAGAATTGAGGTATTAAATGCCAAGAGTTCAAAAGAATAAAAGTCTTCCCACCATCTACACACCCCTGGAAAAAGGTCCACAGGGGCAGTTTAGCTCGGCATCACGTATGTGCCTCGGAGTCGGCAATTTAAAATTCCAAACTTGAACAGGAAAATCTGCCCCCACCCCAACCCAAACTTATGATGTACATATGATTTCTTAAATTTAAGTATGTTCAAATTATCTTTTGAATTTTAACACCAGAGGAATAAAAGATTCTTAGTATTCATCACCTGAATTCTTGAATTCCTTTATATTACCTCTATAACAGCAAAATGAATTCAAATATAACAGCAAAAAAATAATTTCAACATAGCAGACCAGTAATTTAGGCAGTGACAGTATCTCTGAAGGGATCAATTTAGCAAAGAAAGATACCAATTTTGGAGCAGGAGATGTTCATTACATAAATTGCATTATTTTTTCAAAAAGTCAATGATCCCATGATTGAAAGTTCTTTTGGAGACCCTTTGGCCATTTAAGAGAAAACCCAAATATAGAATGCAGTGGAACAAAGGAGAATACAGAGATAATGGGTAAAAGAATGATGTTGTAGATTTTTGCAAAATTGTATTGTTTTATAGATCCAGTTGTATCATATCGTATGTAGACAGTTGTCATTGCTCTTCTGTCCTTCGTACCCACCTAAGACGATTTCCCAAATTTAAAAGCATAAATGCCCCCGATGGGCAAATAAATGCTCCCACTCCCCCAAGCCCACCCCCGCCCAAAAATCCACAGCGGGATCAGAAAGAGATCAAATTTAAAACAAACTATTTAGGAAAATAGTCCGACCACTCCCCCCGCCCCCCCCCCCCCCCCCCCCCCCAGATATACTGCAGCAATTTGATAGAGGGGAGAGAGAGAGAGAGAGAGAGAGAGAGAGAGAGAGAGAGAGAGAGAGAGAGAGAGAGGGGAACAAAAGAGAATTCTAACGGTACCGATACTGGTTACTTTCGTGCACGTTAGTGCTTGGAAAAGTGTGGTTGGGGCTGGACTAGAACCATGTAAAATACATAGCGTGGCCCTCTCCACACTTTTCCAAGTACTACTGCGCGCGTTAGTATCTATGGTAGGTCATCGTAGTGCAGTTTCAATGGCGACCGGCACTGGATGACCCGATCGCGAATTTGCGATGTATTTTCCCGCCGATCCCGCGTCTCTGCACTCTTTTCCGCCTTGCCTGCTATATCAGCAGCAAGGCGGCTTAGTCATGCTACCGGTACCAAAATACCGGCTACTAATTATACGGTTTTTTACCGGTATTTTCGGGCGGAGTATCGGTACGCTCACGGTATGGCGGTACCGGTGTGGACACCTAGTCATCGCTCTTCCATCCTCTTTACCCATCCAGGACTTCTTTCCTTATAAAAAAGCAAAAATGCCACCAATGGGCAAATAAATGTTCACACTTCCCCCTTCCAACCCCCGCCCAAAGATCCACAGCAGTAGTTGGGACCGGCGAGGCGCAGCCTATTAAAAAAAACGCCGCTTAAACTCGGTATTTATATGATAGAAGATTTGGATCCTAACTGTGCTTTTCACAACGCTCATTGTTCGGACCCTAACATATTTATACTACTTCCTTCCGGTAGTGTCATGGCAACCATTGTTCACCCATACCGTAGCAACAGAGCAAATTTCGAAATGGCATCCATTGCCGATCGTATCCAGCTAGAAATTGTTTTTAAGCATTAAAACACCATTCGCACATTGTAAGTTGCCAACATGATGTATAGCTGGAATATATAACATGGCAGGAAGTAATGAAGATGGACTAAAGTATGATAAATCCTTGTGAGTTGCTCGAAGTAGATGTCCACTGCAAGAACCTTGAACTTGTTGTGCCTCATTTAATTCAGAGTTTGTATGGGAGGCGTGGGGATCTGAGGATAAATTTGTTATGATTGTGAAAATGGTACACGGCCGACATCTGTGTTCAGCCAGCGACATTGTACTCGGCCTTACCGCCACGTACGATATTGCTGGCTTCTCGAAGACATCTTGCCGTGTATCAATTTCACAAGGATAACTAATAATAATAATAATAACAATAATAATAATAATAATAATAATAATAATAATAATAATAATAATAATAATAATAATGATAATGATCATAATAATAATAATAATAATAATAATAATAATAATAATAATAATAATAACAATAATAACAATAATAATAATGACAACGACAGCATAATCATCATAAATGGGTATGTGTGTTATGTAGAGGGCTTAGTACCCAGATCCTGATTCAGTTAGGTATAGGGAACAGCTAGCGATCTTTCCAGTGCTGCTTGGCGAAGCTGTCGTAAATGTTACGTATGCAACAATGGAACATATTTAGATCACAGCTAGAGAGTTTATTAGCAATATTTAAGGTCGTCTAAGCACTTTTGTGTGGCTCAAGAGAAGGTGCGCAGTGAGGTCATTTCGTCATTTTCGTTGGTGTCCTTTACTTTGTGTAAGCGGTAGCACCGTATTTATTAGTCCTATGTGCGTCCGCAAGGGGCGCCACTAACTTGGTGAAAGTCTCCCAAGATGCTTCTTAGTTCCTCTACTTTGTGAGTGCAGGAGTATGTGTCAACAGGCGACCTCATCGTATTGTTTACTTCGTATCGTGTAATTCAACTATTCTTTTATACCTTTCATTTGTTCGTTAGCATTTGCGGAGCTTTTAGCAACTAAGGGCAATGGAATTTGAAGACTGTGTTGCGATCACTAATGCTCATTCAGATGCTTTCAAAAACGCTTCGATTACAAAGATATGCCCAAACAGTGAAGCCGAGGCAGGGAATAACTGGTTGTCCAAGCAAATTTCAAGTCGAATGGTTGAACTCCACTGTATGAAAAGGAATACTGTTGGATGTAAGTTATTTGTAAAGATTTGATATTCCTTTGACATTTAAGATAATGATATCGATGCCCATTTCCTCATCAGTCAAATATCCAGCTAGGCCTAAACATAGGCAATGTGCGATGTTGCTTGTTTTGAAAATTCAAGGTTATTCCGAAGCTAAATATTTGTTAGGGGTGTTTATCACGCATTCTTAAACTCTATACTACAACATCGAGGGATGATAGGAAGAACAATATTTTGAAACTTGTGAGATATTCAAAACATTTGTATCAGAGCGTACGTGTAACCGATAAACGAGTATATGCGACTTACCAGGATTGGTAGCGTGGAAGCGGATAACTGTGTAGCCGCCATCGGCCACTGTTACTGAGTCCTTCAGGGTACTGTGGGTCAGGTTCCTCTTGATCTTACCCTCACGATCCAACTGCTTGATATAGTCCACGCTCACTGAGGAATTAATCTGTAAAAGAGTATTGTTTGTACAAGTGAGAAATGGGTGATAACATTCTACATTACATTTATGATATTGAAAATAAAGTATTCATATGTGTATTACCCTCTCAATCTCTCTATGTTGGAATTTGAAGGAAAGAATTTCAAAAGCATTTCATAATTTATATGCTACCCTTACGCCCAGTTGGGTATTCATTTTCCCTCCGAAATAGAAAAGAGATAAGCAACTAAGACAATGTTCAGTTCTTTGATTGGAAATATCCAAGTTAGCTTTTACACAGCTACCAAACCCATTTCATATGTCCTCAAAAATTGCAACTAGTATATGTTGAACATTGACTTCCCATCCCTGGATTAACCAAAATATGAAAAACGCTCCCATAGCAACTAACACATCAAGAGAAAAAAGCAGTTACTTTTCCCATGGCAACCACTCTAAAGTTGTATCCATGAAGATGGAATGGGTGATTGGCGTTGTAGGTGACTCCCTCATCCACCAGGAAGATTTCCACCACCTCTCCAAGCTTGATATCCAGTGTATGGGTGCATTCACAGTAATTCTTCTTGCAGTAGGCTTGGTCAATGCTGTCAGAGTTGCAGAAGTCTCCCTATCATAAGAAAGAGAACAGAATATTAGAGTCCCTAACGAGCGGGCTATATATGAACGAAAGTTATGACATGGTGTTTCTTTTTCAGCCTTTGTTTGTTGTCAGGTGGCGCTGCAATCACTCCTTTTCCTCCACCTGACCTGTGGTCAAGGAAACACAATATATAGAAAAAAGTTAACCTGATTGAGAGAGAGAGAGAGAGAGAGAGAGAGAGAGAGAGAGAGAGAGAGAGAGAGAGAGAGCATGTGTGTGTATGTATGTTTCTATCTATCTATCTATATATCTATCGTAGGTAGGTAAGTACGGTATTGTCATGTAGGTATGTATATATATGTTATAGTAAGACTGTCAAACCAGGGATTTGGCCAAATCCCTGTTTCACTCGGGGATTTGGCCAAATCCCTAAAATGTTTAGGGATGTGGCCAAATTACTGAAATAAGGATAAATAAGGATAATTCAGGAATAAAGTTCATTAAAAAGACAGCCTTTCTTTGAATCTTATTTTTACTTCTAAAAATGAGGGATTTGGCCATATTACTGGAGCATCATTTCAGTAATTTGGCCGACTCCCAGGACAATCACAATTCTTTTCCCCCTGACTCCAAAGATGCAATACCAAAATAGTTTAAAAAACAACAAAACAGTTCAGTATTTTCTAGGATTGTAAGTGTTTTAATATCTTATTAATTTTGCACACAAACCCCCCTTCCCCTCAACTAATGACCCAGGGGTCAAGAAATCCTCAATTACGGCAGAGTCCTATATGCTTATTATAACTGTGCATAAAAACCTATAATTTTTAATATTTAAAACCACTCCAATATACTCAATTCCATGGTTTAATGTAGGAATCCTTTCTAAGTATTGCAAAAACTTTCCATTTCAAATGTATTTTTGTTGTATTATAGTAATCATACATCTTATATGTAATCAGTGTGATGATTCATGCACATAAGTTATTGAAAGTACATCCTATCTTGGATATGACTTGGTTGAAATAAGATTCAGGGATTTGGCCAAATTACTGGACCATCATTTCAGTATATTAAATTTGGCCAAATCCCTAGACATTTTAGGGATATGGCCAAATCCCTGAGTGAAACAGGGATTTGGCCAAATCCCTAAAGCTTTCAGCGATTTGGCCAAATCCCTGGTTTGACACTCTTACTGTAACATATATATGTATAAAAGATATATAGGTGCGAACAGACAAGAAACATACATAGATAAATAGTTAGAAAGATAGGCAAATAGAAAAATGTATTTACCCCTGAACGCACTTACCTTCGGTACATCGTCAGGCTGTGAGAGGAGAGGGGCAGAAGGAAATCTGCTCGCTATATGGTTGATCCCGGGGGCGTACAAATGTTTATTCTTTGGCAGAGAGTAGACAGAGTAAAGATCTCGATTGTGAAAGACCATGTTATCGATTTTGTAGAAGTCGTAGGCGAGGAAGAATTTGCGGTCGGCGTTCTCCTTGGCTATTGGATCAGTTTCCTTGGCAGGTTTGAGGGACACCAGGGTTTCTACACCCATGTCGATAGCTGTAGAAGCTTTATTCAGCGGATTTACGTTCTGGAATGCAAAATGTATCAATTAGATTACTGGAGCATCTGTGGCACTTATGTGGCTGAAGATAGATTGTTCACTTGTATATGTGAGTTTGCTCTTAGCTGGCTAGTGCCATACACGATGAGAATATCAATACGAATTACTTAAAAATTATTCCCTCTCACAAATGTGCCGCTGACAACTGTGTACAATAATACTCAAACAGAGTAAACACAGAAAAATATCTGAAATTGAGTTTTCTAACATTACCTAAGGTATTTAGGTCATTTAAGGCCATTTTTCTGTTGAGCCCCTCATTGAAAAAAAGAAAGTTAAAGAAAGAGGAAAAGTTATTCCTTAAAATCTATATTTGTGCATGTTTTATAATCAAAAGATAGAAAAATAGTTTCCAAGTTGCTCAATAGGTGTCAGGTCATCAATATCTATGCATGGGTTTCTGACAATAAGATATTATGTTGAATCTTGTGTAACTGGCTTTTCATTTTTTATAACTGCTAATTCGCAGTTTTTTTTTGGAGGGGGGGGGGGGGAATCTCCATAACCAGAAAAAAGTTGCCTTATATATCTGCACCAACACGAAAAATAACTCAATTCTCTGATTGGTTGTGGCCCGGGCCACTATTTCAACATCGGTTTCGCGCTTATTCATTGTTTGTTTTCATATACTTAGAGTAGGCCACGGACAGATATTGATCACGTGGCCACACAAATATCCGTACAATGCATTTTTAAACACGTATAATCATTCAATTATGATCATCTGTCAGTGAAATGTTGTATTCTTGGCTTCGTTACAAGTTAGGCGCCCTCTATGTTGTGATATAGCCGTGTTAGGAAGGAACTTTCTCTTCATAAAATGGAAGGCTAAACATGTGTTGTTAGGCCACCGGTTTACTTGGTTATGCGCTAGAATATAAAGTGACGTCATTGTCTGGTACTTTTTCCTAAATGTATAATGCGTTTTATCACGTTTAAAATCATTCTACTATGATTGTCTGTCAATAAAATGATGTATATTTGGCGTCGCTAGTGTCGTTGCGTTTTTTATGTAGCTAATGGCCGTGTTTAAGGACGAACTATTACTCATAAGAAAATGGAGATTACATGTTGTGTTGTTCGGCGACCGACCTCGCCACCGCGTGTATGAATACAGTGGATGGACTAGTGCCAGTCCTTTGAGCTGTTTTGTGCGTGAATTTGCATTGAATAGACTAGTGCCAGTCCTTTGAGCTCATTCTGTAAGACATAACTGAGTAGTGCTGAAGAGGACAGATTTGAGGGAGGTCTTATTTGAAAGGTGACATGTATAATCTCATTTTGAACCTAAATCATTCTGATGGTGCACTTGTCGTTCAAGAAAAAAGCTTACCACGCCAGCTGCAGTCATGGTGTCGTAGGAGGGGTTACCAGCAGGGTTGGACTCAGGAGCCCCCTTATATCTTAAGATGGCTGTTGTGTGTGCCTTCTTGGGCTTGCCGTCCTGTAAACCCTTCATGTTGATCCAGTAGTTGCCGACAGGCTGTGAGGCGTTGACCACGAAGTCCCACCTCTCCCCAGCGTAGATGATGAAGTAGTCAACAGTCACCGGCTGAAAGGGGGCGCCATCACTCGCTATCAGGGTCATCTGGTGCTTGTCGATGGAGACTCGTATGGGCGTGTTCATGATGCCATTGCTGATCATACGAAAGCGATACGCGTAACCTTTCTGCACTTTCATCACCTCGCGCGGGGTGTACGTGTAGGTGGTTGATTGTCCACTGGGCTCTTGGAATTGTGTGTACACACCTTTGCCTGCAGATAGAATATGAGAAATAATGGTTGGATTTTGGGGTAATTTATTTATCGTCACTTTTTTAAGCCATAATATGATGAGGCATGGCCTCGACGACGAGCGAAGCTCTTAAGAATAACATAGCTGCAATTTTCTACCCGTAGTGCCAGCATGTCCGGGGGGGGGGGGGGGGGGGGGGGGCATTTTGGTATTTAGGGGGATACGGAAGCCCACGTCACTTCGGGAGTCACTCGGCGTCAGAGCCGCATATATTTCGTGGATTGTTAGGGGATTTTCACCCCCCCCCCCATACTTCGTACCTGGTTACAAAAAAATACCATTTTATACAAAATCGCGGACATTCAGAGGTCTTAAAAAAGACCCCTTCTTCCACGAAATACGTAAGGTGGGTGCGGCCCCCTCTGTACCTGAGAGCCCCACAATACCCCCCCCCCCCCCGCACGCGCAGCATGTATTGCGAACTATGTAGTTAATGATGCGTGGCGCGCTTGTATCACGTTCGCTATAATAGGCGCCAGTTTCTAAGGAAAATGAATGCAGCACGTCGATCACAACACACGCACATTACCATTGTTGAATTAGTGTATAGGCGTCACGATAAACGCGTATATTTCTCTTTTTTGTCCGCAACCTTGGGTCGTTAAAACATCTATAGTTCATAACGAGCGAAGCTCGCAAGCTGCGAAGCAGCTAGCGAGCGTAGCGAGTACAATGGCAATGCGCGAGATACCTCATTGTTGTCAGTAGGACGATGGCCTTAAATTTCCATCGATCAATTTATGGTACGTCCGGGTCCCGCTGTTAAAACGGAAGTGACGTCAGACGGAGTCGCGTGAAGTGGATACACACTGAGCTTTGTTATGCCAATTCCCAGGCCCAGCTCTATGTCCTACAACATATGAACTATGGATATGTTTTAACGACCCAAGGTTGCGGACAAAAAAGAGAAATATACGCGTTTTATCGTGAAGCTCATACAGTAATTCAACAATGGTAATGTGCGCGTGTTGTGACGTGCAGCGTTCATTTTCCTTAGAAACTGGCGCCAAATAGCGAACGTGATACAAGCGCGCCACGCATCATTAACTACATAGTTCGCAATACATGCTGCGGAAGAAGGGGTCTTTTTTAAGACCTCCGCAAGGTTTAACTGAACTACGAAAGACGTCGGATGCGCTCTACCAGCCGTGGCTGCGTGGACATGGAATGTTGATAGAAAAAGTTAACATATTTACCTGTTGATACCCGCAGCACACAAATGGACTGACACATAAAGGCATATTATGATTACAAAGCAATATGTATGCTATGGTTGTGTTGCTGGGCCTGACTAACCCTCTTCAAAAATCTTTTTTCGAATTCTATTCAATGAGTTTTGTTCTGAATTGCCATGCCGTGTAAGTCTAACAGCCACAGGGTTAAGGCCTCTGACGTATCGCTGTATTATATTGTTGTTGTTATTCAGGCTCATATTGCGGCCTACGACGATCAACACTTCCAGGAGAAATAGGAGCTCAGACGTATTATCGGACTATGGGCAATGACCCAAATTCACTTCCGATGTTGCCAATATTTGAAATCATTGCATAAAGGTTCGCTGGATTGACATTATTGAACCCTTTCTAAAGGGCGTGATAAGGATAGGTATGGTTCCAACAGCAACTTAAATCGATACTTCTTTTAAACGCTAAAACGCAAAACCTTAGGAGTTATAGATACTTTAACTAGGTGATAAATCTCCAAAGGAGAAAACTTTCAAGAAAATTCGTAAATCAAGGCATGTCCCTCTTTGTCTGTACGCTTCAGTCAGTTCAGATACTATTAGGTATACACACACCGTCAGGTTGCGTTAGTTTATTCTGTACCAACCGTTGATAAGCATGGATTCTGGCTTGTTGTCAAAGCCAGCATGATTGTGTCCGGCAAATTTATTTACGGTGGATCTTTCCAGCCAATCAGTGACGAGGATGACGTGCTCCGGAAGGTCATAGTCATAGACAGGTCCAGATCCAACCCTAGATCGTAGTGTACCAGTTAGACGTAAGTGCAGCACTTCAACTGAAGTGTATGTCTACAGTCTAAGGTGGTTCACTTTGATCTAAGGGCAGCACGTAGATTGTAGTGTCTGAGCATGCTCAGTGAGCACTTCCTGTTGACTTATGGTAGCTCTAGCAAAATAAAGAGAAGGAGGTACATACGTTCGTTTAAATAGGTCTAAGTGACTAAAAACATTACAGAAAAGTATGAAATTGGCGGGTTTGATGTAATTTATATAAAAGAACATATATGCAAAGTTTGAGTTAGATCCATTGACCGCTGATGGTTCTAGCTCTTCTTGAATGAATTGATATTTCCCTTTTCAAGGTAGATCTGCCATCTTGACAGCATATACTTTTATCATGATGTTCCTTCTTTTCGCATGCAGAGTTGAAACCCTTCCGGAAGGTTTTGCCCGCTGATATTTCACACACTTGTAGTTAGAAGTATGGCGAATAAAATGAGACTAGTCCGAAGTGTGAACATTTCCTAATTCTTTCACCCTGCCACTTCAAACATGTACTGTTTTTTCATGTTTTCTTGAGGTTCACATTGCTTTTCCCTTGATCTCCTGTGCATTTCAATATTAGTATTTATTCTCGGGCAGAGTTGAAAACCTTCCGGAAGGTTTTGCCCGCTGATATTTCACACATTTATAGTTAATAGTGTGGCGATTAAAATGAGACTAGTCTGAAGTGTGAACATTACCTAATGCTTTAACCCTGCCAATTCAAACATGTACTGTTTTCCTGAGGTTCACATTGCTAATTTCCATCGATCTCCTGTGCATTTCACTATTAGTATTTACTCTCGGGCAGAGTTGAAAACCTTCCGGAAGGTTCTGCCCTCTGATGTTTCACAAACTTGTAGTTAAAAGTGTGGCGATTAAAATGAGACTAGTCTTAAGTGTGAACATAACCTAATTCTCTCACCCTGCCACTTCAAACATTTACTATTTTCTTGAGGTTCACATTGCTATTTTATTGATATCATATGCAATTCCATATTAGTATTCATTCTCAGGCAGAGTTGAATACCTTCTGGAAGGTTTTGCCCGATGATTTTTGCACACTTCTTATAAACCCTGTGCTAAAACAAATAAAAGTAGGCTGAAGCATGAACATATCCTCATTCTCCTAACCTGTTAATTCAAAGATATCCTTATTTTTTGTCCACTTTGGGGTTTAAATAACCTCTTTAATTATGATTTAGGGTATTTCTTAGAGACATGATGAAATTTAATTCATTTAAGCACTTAGTTTGTTACATTGAAATGTCCCTGCCTCTTTAGCTCAATTGGTAGAGTGGAGGCGCATGTTAGTTGGTAGTAAGCATATCATGGACTGTTGGCTGTGGTTTTCAGGCATTTTAGACAACATCTGAACGAAATGTAATCTCGGTGCATCTTTATTGTTCAGGGACACTGTGTAGATCAGTATCTGCTCATTTGTAAATTAGCAACATAACATTAAGTGAATGGTACAAAATTTATTATCATTGTTTCATGTAGCAAATAGTTGTATTTACAGACTGTGATCTGTGGTTATGTGTATAAACATATCTTGGTTCTTGAGAGGATTTTGCAGGAGCTTTAGTTTAAAACTATTTATGGTGTTTGTACTTGGTATTCTGTTCTTAACGTGTCTAAACTGTAACCTATGACCTGAAAGGTCCTGATGCAGAATTATGTGAAATAAAGCTGCAATTTTGTAACCAACATTCTTTCTTGTATTTTGTGAAGACAAATAACATTTAGAGAGAGTTGTTTATGAATTTAGTTTGTCTAATGCATATATTATTGAAATTTATTCTAATGAAGTTTCATCATACTTATAACTTATAATCGAAACATAATTAAACACACTTTTACAGAACATTTTCTACTCCAATGTGGCCTATATTGATATGATACAATGTATCCATGGACATCATAATGCAATTTATGGTTAAAAAAATATTTACTTCATGATTGGTTAGGTAATTCAACTGACTCCCACCACTACCAGATACAAACCAGTTGTGTAGTTTTGAGTTGTGTACATCGACAGAACCTCATTTTCTTATTGAGCAAAAGTTCTGATGCAGACAAAGTATATAATGAATTGCAGATTAATAAAACATTTCTCATACAGATTTTTAGGTTTTACCTTACATAAAACAAATGAGCATTAATCCCAAACTGGGAGCAAAAGATTTTGGGACACATCCTGATAAACCCTGCTTTTGCTTTCAAATAAGGTTACAATTTACCAAGTGACTAGCTTTCAACAAATTAACAGAAAATGGTGAATAAAACAAACCAACACAAACTACTTTGTATGGGAGACCCCATACCCAGGTAACACGCCAAGGTCATTTTAAATGCAAGAGAAAACCATCATGGGGGGGGGGGGGGGGGGGGGGGGGCGGGAATTAAATTTTTAACTAAACAGATCCAGTGTTTCAATAAAGTTACAGCTACTGTCTCCCACCATTTCCTGGTTCTGAAGCCCGGCCTGGGCATGTGAGAAAGTTGCCAGTGACTTGGAGTCCGGTGGAGTCACTACTTACAACTGGCTAGTCACGAATTAGTCACAATATGACATGAATGTGAAGATAAACAAAATTCCAAATTCTATAAACATATTTATTAGGGCCAGAGCTTACGTCCAGGATAAGTCAATAAAGTTTGCATCAACTGTGCTTGCGTTCGATGGGGTTGGATACTCTGACTCTATAGGGATATTAATAACACTGCGTTCAGTCTCCGTCTCTGCGTCCTCCTCAGGACGCCCAACTGCTGCACTGATGACACGCATCTTCTTCTGGCGTAAAACGGTTGCAACTGTCTTCTCCAAGGGCTGCTTTCCCCCCTGGTCCTCAAAGTCAACTCTCTTTGTGTCCCCAACATGTTTTAATTGAAAACCTCCTTCATTGAGTTGGTTCCAATTATCGCTATCCGAGGCATAAACATTGGTGTCACCATTCTCCTTTTGAACAATTACGCTGACAACATCCCCGGTAGTAACATGTAGTTCATATGCCTTCCTAAGGAGTGTGGACCTTCTCGATATCCTTGTCTTGGACCTTTGGTTCACATCTTCTACATACTGCAATGAGTAGGGGCCTTTGTGATGCCTCCACTTCTCATGACTGTGCAAACAAAAGTTACAAACATAATCAATCTCAGGTTTGAATGGAGGTATTTGAGCTATCCTGAAGCCCTTGTAATATTAAAAGTAGAGATTGAGTAATACATTTAAACAGAAATTAAAAATTATAATAAGATTGTTTAATATAATATCAATGAGTTAAGAAGTGTATCCAAAAAAAATAAAGTGCCTATTGGAAGGAGGGGGTCTCAAAATAGAGATTTCTTTCCATACCGGTTCAGCCTGTATGGGCAGCTGCCACGAAAACACCTTTCCAGATAATTTTCCTAACAGTAACTTTATGTGCAGATAACATATGGCAGTTTTAAAATCCTGGCTAAGATTATGCTTCTAAACAAAAGCTCACTCCTTTTTATTTAAAAGGTCTAGGTAAATGATCAGCTCCATACAATAACATGCTCAATTTTCAAATAATCAATATTTATCCCCCCTATCTTTGGCTTAGATTGGAAATGAATGTCACAAATTGTTGAATTTCAAAAGAAATTCATAGAAATCTAATTTATTTCTGTTTGAAATCATGAAAAGAATGAAATCATCTTGGGGGGGCCTTTTTCTCCATGTGTATGATACAGACTAGCTACTTCCTTTTGTTTATCTATAAGAAAAGATATAAAAGACATAAGTATCCACTGAGACAACACATGGTTCATATGGCTCATAATGCATAAATAATTTTTATGATGATATTCTTATAAAAGAAAAAGGCAAATACTGAAGGAAAAGGATTGAAATTGATAAAGAAATAGTATAATGTTGTAAACAAAATTTATCCAAAAAAAAAGAGATGAAAAAGGAAGTGACTTGGGAATTTGATCCAGGTTCCTCCTCGCAATTAACAAGTTTAGAGAATTAGGTTATGTTCACACTTCAGACTAGTCTTATTTTAATCGCCACACTTTTAACTACAAGTTTGTAAAACATCAGCGGGCAAAACCTTCCGGAAGGTTTTCAACTCTGCCCGAGAATAAATACTTATATTGAAATGCACAGGAGATCAATGGAAAAGCAATGTGAACCTCAAGAAAACAGTACATGTTTGAAGTGGCAGGGTGAGAGAATTAGGTTATGTTCACACTTCAGACTATTCTCATTTTAATCGCCACACTTTTAACTACAAGTTTGTGAAACATCAGAGGGCAGAACCTTCCGGAAGGTTTTCAACTCTGCCCGAGAGTAAATACTAATAGTGAAATGCACAGGAGATTGATGGAAATTAGCAATGTAAACATCAAGAAAACAGTACATGTTTGAAGTGGCAGAGTGAGAGAATTAGGTAATGTTCACACTTCAGACTAGTCTCATTTTCATCGCCACACCTTTAACTATAAATGTGTGAAATATCAGCGGGTTTTCAACTCTGCCCGAGAATAAATACTAATATTGAAATGCACAGGAGATCAAGGGAAAAGCAATGTGAACCTTAAGAAAACAGGAAAAAACAGTACATGTTTAAAGTGGCAGGGTGAAGGAATTAGGTAATGTTCACACTTCAGACTAGCCTCATTTTAATCGCCACACTATTAACTACAAGTGTGTGAAATATCAGCGGGCAAAACTTTCCGGAAGGGTTTCAACTCTGCATGCGAAAAGAAGGAACATCATGATAAAAGTATATGCTGTCAAGATGGCAGATCTACCTTGAAAAGGGAAATATCAATTCATTCAAGAAGAGCTAGAACCATCAGCGGTCAATGGATCTAACTCAAACTTTGCATATATGTTCTTTTATATAAATTACACCAAACCCGCCAATTTCATACCTTTCTGTAATGTTTTTAGTCACTTAGACCTATTTAAACGAACGTATGTACCTCCTTCTCTTTATTTTGCTAGAGCTACCATAAGTCAACAGGAAGTGCTCACTGAGCATGCTCAGACACTACAATCTACGTGCTGCCCTTAGATCGAAGTGAACCACCTAAGACTGTAGACATACACTTCAGTTGAAGTGCTGCACTTACGTCTAACTGGTACACTACGATCTAGGGTTGGATCTGGACCTGCTGAAAGCACCGTTATTAAGCTCTGGCACTATCAGTCACGTGAGACCTGCTGCTGCTTCTTCGTTGCATCACTCAGAACATGGCGGCCAAGTCGTGACACATGCGACTGTGTACTCAGCGATTTTTTTCTTGGAATAGATAATAATGACAGAATATAAAGTGACCGAGAGCAGGAAAGGTAAGCTTCTTATTCAAAAACTATGTGTGTGTTCTCTTTTATATTCTTATCGCTCCTGAATATGCGTTTAGCCGGTTTTTCGGCGGAGTCTATAGAGTTGTGCGGCGTGCATGCCGCCGTAGACTACGGTAGATCCTATATTTACTACAGTGAGTCGGAACTTCAACTTGAACAAAGAATCAGAGCTATATGACTGGTGGCCGGCAGATCTCGCTGTGTGACCCTCTTAATATCTTGCATGTGACCTTCGTTACGGCTTGAATTAAGAGTGTCATCTAAGGTTACGGGTCACAGTAGTGGATCAACTGATATACCCAGCTTGCAGCCAATAACCGTCACACGTTATGATCCTCATTTCACTGAACACCCAGGCGTACCACGGTCGCTGCACACTAGCCTAGTGTGATTGTCTGATTTTCTGATAAGATATTCTGATATTTTAAAGCAAAATAGTGCTAGGATTGATACCTGAAATATTATTAGAAATGTAGTTAGAGCCATTTCATATGCTCTTGGAGTTGGACTAAATAAAATCATAAAATGCATTATTATATATATTTTTTATCTATCTATATATCTATAGATGTTTATTATTATTATTATTATTATTATTGTTATTATTATTATTATTTGATGATTTATTTATTAGTATTATTTATTAGTATTAGTATTATTTGATTTATTATCATTATTATTAGTAGTAGTATTGTTATTATTATTATTATTATTATTATTATTATTATTATTATTATAACTTATTATTATTAATAAACGTTTTATTACATCATTATTATTGATATTATTAGTATTATTATTGGTATTATTATAATGATTATTATTGTTTCTGTTATTAATATCATTATTATTGTTGTCATTATTATTATTATTATTATTATTATTTGTTTATTATTTGTTTATTTATTTTTATTTTTACTCAATGTTATAATTTATTGATTTATTAATTATGTTATAATCATTATTGTTATTATTATTAATTCGATATTATTGTCACTTCTATTATTAATTTGTTATTATTATTAAATTATTATTATTATTATTATAGTTATTATTATTATTATTATTATTATTTATTGAATTATTATTATCATAATTATCATTTTTTTCACTATTTGTATTATCATTTTTAAAATTATTATTATTATTAAAATTATTATTTTTATTATTATTATTATTATTATCATTATTATTTTATTATGATGATGGGGATGATGATGATGTGAGGCACTTTATGTGCACTGACCTGGCCCCGCCCTCACCTGGTTTGACCTATGACCTCTATAGCCATCTGCCACTCCTGTAGGTCATGACCCCCGGGTCGGGTCCTCGTCGTGGCAACAGCCCGCGGCAGGTAGATGTGCTGTATGAATGGATTTGCATCAGGAATGCACACATGGTTAGCAAATCAGAAACCTTAGGTGAATAAAAGAATGGATATGTAGTGAGAGACCAATTACTGTGTGTACATGAACTATATAGTGAAGACCTGGCTATGTCAGGGGTCTTGAATCTGACCTAAGTGTTTTGGGGAATTTTTAATGGCCTCGAACCAGTAGACCTCTATCAGCATAGATGCCCTGGATACAAAGACCAATGAGGGATCTCGTATCGCTTACATTATAATTACAGAGAAACTTGTGCACCAACATTCGCAGATCATAACTTTTGGGCAATTCTACGCAGCCAGCTTATTGACGTTGACCGGCTGGTTTAATATCCTTAGCCAGGACCCGTCCTACCTGTCTTTTGGACAGGCAGTTTCCTGAAAAACACCTTTTTGGACAGGCAAAAGTTTCTCTGAAGGTATTTTGATTTAGACTTATGGGGGTTATAAGAACATATTTTCCTAGCAATTTATCTTCTAGGACATAGCTCAAGAATAAATTGCCATTTTTTGACACAAAAGGCTGTAAATAGTAATTGGTATAAGGATTTGAAGTAGCTGAGTAGCTAAATTTGGACGGGCAAAATTTTTGGAATTGCTATTTTGGACAGGCATTTTTGAAATCCTGGCTAAGACCCTGATATCCACTTGTTTTTATTATCTAAGCAGAAACTAGCTAACAAATTATTGTAAGGCCTAAAAAAATAAATTGTTTGTTTCCTGTAACGGTCTGAAAAAAAATAGGGTAGGTAGGTCTGTAAAAAAAAATTTTTTTGCATTATTTTTTTGGTCAAAAATGTGTGTTTTATGCCTGTTTTACGTTGATTGGGAGTGGAATGGGTGATAAAAACTTTAGGGTAGGCATTTTTTTGAATAAAAACTTGTTAGGGTAGGGTTACAGGAAACAAACAACTTTTTTTTTAGGCCTAAACATGAATGTGCAAACATTAGTAAAATAGATACGTTAACTAGCCTAGGACGCCACTTCAAATAATACCCACACATAGGATCGGAAGATATTTCACTGAAAAGTGTACAACAAAATCTGCCCCCCCCCCTCCTCCTCCCCCCTGGAAATTTGTCCCCCTTACATTTCTGCTTAAATATTTCCGAAGGGATGCCCTCATGAAAGAAATTACTATAATTTTTGGGTCACCCTAGTTCACTAGAACTGTCAAGACTGGTTTGAGCTAGCTTAAAATTCCAGTTTGTCTTAAGTAGTTCTAAGACAGATACTGTAAATCCTGTTAATTTACTACCACCTTTTTAATCTGCCAATATTTACCGATCAGGGCCCAGTAAATTGCAAAGGTCACTTAACTTATCATCTTCACCCTTATCCAGCTGTGAAACCTATGAGCACTGCTGCACACCACAACAATTGTTGTGGTTAGCAGGATAAGGGTTAAGTGAGGCTCTAAGAGCTAACTAAAGCCCATATGTACATTTAACTGACTACAGTCTAAAAATCTTTTAAGTATGTTACACACTTGAGCAGTTTTACATTTAGATAAGCACATAAAAAAATATGATTTAGACACTTGACAATATTTGAAAATCTATATAATTTTGAGTAAAAATGTTAAAATCAATATAATTATTATCATATGATCATTTAGAATCCACTAATCTTTGTGAAGTTACGTTAAAAAATGACTATTTCTAGACTTCTAGATAGCTTGTGTGAGCTTTAACCCTTATGCTGGTGGTGGCTAATTTGGCCAATACAAAAGGATTCAAAAAAAACTGACTGAGACCCTGGCATATATTTTCATTAGGGATGGGGACCGTTGAGAATTCTACGGTTCGGTTCGGTTTTCGGTTTTGCTTCTACGGTTCGGTTTTATCACGGTTTCCTAAACGGTTTATTAATGACATTTCTTGGATACGAAACTACGCAATGGAATGCGTGGCTGAACTTGCCTGAACTTGTAAGTTCCAATATACTAGTTCCATGGCCAGTTTCTCTATGCTCAGAAGGCTTCTGCGCATAGTGAAAGTGGCCAGAGAACAGGAAGCGCCACTTTGAAATGGCTATTTGATCGGCGCACTTGACAGACATTGTGAGGCCAGCAGTTCTGACAGTTTTTTTACGCCTCCAGCGTGCATAGAAAACCGAACCGCATGGAGAGGGGTCCGGTTTCAGACCGGTTAACCGCAATGCTCAGGCCGGTATCACATGTGGACCGGTCTCCGGTCCCCATCCCTAATTTTCATCTGCAATTTTTGTGCTTCGGACGAAAGTAACCTGAAGCATTGGAAGGGTTAAGTGAGGGTTAGGGGAGCCCCCTACCACCTTTAGCTTTTACACATAAACTAATGGCTCCAAAAAGTATGATTACATTACACCAGTTCTAAAAGATCTTCACTGGTTGCTCATTAGGAAAAGGATTGAGTTCAAGATTCTGCTTTTGACTTTCAAATGCATGCAAGGATGTGCCCTTCTATACTTGAGGGAACTGTTAGTCAAACAAGCCAATACAAGGACTCTAAGATCAAACACTTAAGAACTTATTACAGATACCACTCACTAATCTGAAAAGGTTTGGTGACAGAGCATTCTGTGCCTAAGCACCACGCCTTTGGAATGAGCTCCCTGACAACATAAAGGCTGCTGATAGTGTGTAAAACTTAAAGAAACAGCTGAAAACATTGCTATTTCGAAAGGAGTTTATTTGACTATGTGTACCATGACAACTATCCACTGACTTTCTCTAAAGCGCTTTTAAACAAATTATAGGTGGAAAGGGCAGTAGGGCACTATATCAAATATCAATTATTATTATTATTATTATTATTATTATTATTATTATTATTATTATTATTATTATTATTATTATTATTATTATTAATGATGAGCAGGTCCAAGGAGTGCTCTGTATTACTGGCCATAAGTGCTAGGAGCCAGTAGGAGGGGCTCGTTATTATGATGATCGTTGGAGATAAGAATGCTTTGTATTACTGGGCCGGAGACTTGATGAATAAAGGTTTATAGTCTTGTATCGAAGTGCTCACACAACCTTCCTCCCCTAGCAGGCCTGTACACACGGACACCATTTCAATCCCCCGAGGGATATTCCAGAGCAGTTGGCAGCATATAGCGCACTGCCTTTTTAATGCTACGTACCCATTTTGCAGCTGGGTAGACTGAGGCAATATGGAATAAACTGTCTTGCCCAAGAACAGACCAAAGAGCCCCGGCCGGGAATTGAACCAGCGACCCTATGATTACTAGTCTGACACTTAACCAACTGAGCTACTTTGTTCCCTAAGGTAAATAAAATAAGGTACGGAAAAATCTGAAAATTCAGGTTGGTATATTAGGCCTAAAAAAAAAGTTGTTTGTTTCCTGTAACCCTACCCTAACAGGTTTTTATTCAAAAAAATCCCTACCCTAAAGTTCTTTTCGGCGCTCCCAACTCCCAATCTACATAAAACATGCATAAAACACACATTATTGACCAAAAAAATAATGTAAAAAATATTTTTTTACCGACCTACCTACCCTATTTTTTTCCAGACCGTTACAGGAAACAAACAATTTTTTTTTAGGCCTTATCATTAATTGACAAACTAGATACATGTATGTCCTGTTGTTAAAACTGCCTCGGACAAATAAATGGAGAACATTTACTTTATTCTGATTAAGGGTTTGGGTGGCTAAAAAGTAATTGATACTGACTGCAGTGATTGGTGCAGGGTTATTGACTTAACTCATCTAAAGCCGAGATGAGAGCAAATTGACACCAACTAGTGTCAAAGGCTGATAATCATTTAAGCCTTTGACAGTGTATATACCACTTGTGGCAACTTGACTCTACCAGGTTATCAGTATGTATTATAATCCTCTCTCCTTGGCCCTTTTATCACTTGATTATAAAGATATTAAATCCAGGTAGATCTGCTGGTCTAGTAGGGGGGGGGGGGGGGGTTACGTAATGGTGTCAATGTGATAACAGCTAACTCAGGCCTTGACATTAACTTTTTGAGGTACTTGCAGGGTCTGACACTTAGATTTCAAGCTAGGGGCCCAAAAAGGTTTTATGATAAAAATCAGTGGTCAAAAACAGGATTTCTGGTTAATTATAGATACTGTTTTGGGCCCCTAGTTGGACAAATCTAGGGGCCCACAGCTAAATCTAGGGGCATATGCCCCTGGGAAAGTTGAACCCTGACTTGCCCCGTGGGCAAGTGCCATGAGGCTTTCACTTGCCCGGGCTAAGTTTTACCTGCCAGGCCTCACTAGGGGTTAGGCTTCAGCTAGAAAGTGAGGAGGACTGCCGGGCTATAGGTTCCCAAATCTTCATAGCCTGAGTGGGGTGTGGGTCGCCACCCAGCCCCAGGCTCTGATGAATACATTCCCTGTAGATCGGAGCCAATTCTCTTCAACAATGGACTTCTAACTGGACCCATGATCACCCGATGTATTATTCGTCTGACAATACCACTGGTCAGCCGGAACAGTAACTGAACAGAAGTACTTGTCCGGCTGTCAATATCACTTGTCGCAGAAGACAGGACAGTGCTTAATGTCAAGCCCTGTAACTGAGCACTGCTTTTAATTTATTTATCACATGTGGTCACGATTGGTAAATTAAGATTCAGTAAATTCTGAAAAAGGCTAGATTGCCAAATTTTTAACACATGGCAAGTGAACCAGATCTACAGTAATGAAAATGTACTTATCATTTTTCCTAAATGATCTAAGATAACCTGCCACCCAAGGTCTTAGCCAAGATTTAAAAAATGCCTGCCCTGTCCAAGACAGCAATTCTAAAGATTCTGCCTGTCCCGATTTAGCTATATGCATCTTTTTCTGACAAGGAAAAATAAAAAAAATATTTTAAATAGAAAAGATTTACCTATCTTAATAACCTACCCTATTTTTTTTTGGGGGGGGGGGGATGTCACCCTAAACAAACTATTTATTTTTTTAACTTGTCTGTCCTCAGGCAGGGATTTAGCCAGGTAGGGCTAGGAATCGTTCCGAAATTTCGGCTCGATTAATCGCCGAAGTTTCCAACTGATCAATCGATTGTAAACGATTATTATAAGTGTCCCTATATCCTTCAAAATTCGCTAGTACCGAACCCGGAAGTACAGCGATGTATGGCGTGGACACGGCGACGGCGCCATTTTGAAAATCAGACTTGTCAACACAAGTATAAGTTGCTAGTACGTAAAATGGATGCGGCGGCGAGAATAGGCAATTTAGAAAACAACAGTTAAGGTAGGCAAATATGTTTATTAGCCGCTGTAACAGTGGGATAGGTGGTCAAGTGAGTGGTCAATAAGGGTTTTGTGGGGGAAATTCCATTGTTTTTTACGATGTTAGCGATGTGAGCGATAATCGAAAATAATCGGCTTTCCAAAACACGACTTGAGCCGGTCGGATTTCTTGCTTATCCGATCGATTGATCGAGCTTCCGATTGATCGTCCTAGCCTTATAGCCAGTATTCTCATAACAGGGTGTCCAAAATCGCTGATTGAAAAAGGAAAAATCATTACCGGTGAAGGCGGTTATTTAATGTACATTAACAAGTAATTATATGCTGAAATTCTTCAAAAAAGTGTCTTTGTTTATATTATTTTGAAGTTAAAATTTTCAGAAATTTAACTTGGAATTAGTATTTACAAAAAAGCACATTCCAAAATCTAGGGTGTCATTTTACCCTAAATCAGGTATTCTTCATGAACCAGGTCCAAAAGACACCCAGACACCAGGGTCTTAGCCAATATTTGGAAACAGGGTGTCCAAATAGAGGTTTCATACACTTTTGCGTGTCCAAAGTGTGGTACAAAGTACATACTACTAATAAAATAAACCCTAATATATACAGATTTTGCTTTTTTAGGCCAGTTACTGCTTTGCGTGTCCTGTAAAGTGACACTACAGCTTCTACATCTTCTATCTTCTACTAAAAGTCATCATCAGTAAATTTTGACAGAAACTTTTGGGTGTCTAAACAGTCAAAAAACAGTGTTCTGTGTGTCCAAATGACACGCTGGACGCATAGACGGCTAAGCCCCTGCCAGACACCCTGATGGGTAAAACCCTGTCCTCAGGCATTGGCTTCACCCGGGTCAGTAGTTGTCACTGAGGTTGATCATGCAGAAACTAAGCGCAATATCAAGAGCATTGAACGGCTGAACCTCACCCGATTTTTTCCGCCTTTTTAAAAATGATTTCACGCTCGACCTGGTTCAGCTTGTTTTTACTAGGCCAGAACTCAGAACTCGGCCTGTCGCTACCGGTGAAGGCAGGGTTGGGTTTTCTCACATTTCTCTGGTGACTGTAGAGGGGTAGGTTGCAGGAGAAGTGGGTAGAATGGTGAAGGATAGCTACAATGTGGAGCATGTGCCAGGGCACAAACAGAAAGGTAGGTGGATCGAGGGGCTCTTACAATAGCATGTAACCTGTGTAGACCTCTATACCACTAGCTCTGTCAGACTGTCTGTAAATATTCATTGCTAGTATAGTGAGTATGTCCTCATTGTCCTGGCAGCATGAGTGCATATATATATATATATATATATATATATATATATATATATATATATATATATATATATATATATATATATATATATATATATATATATATATATATATTTATATATATATATGTATATATATGTACAGTGAGTCTGGTACCAATGTGTATAAGTATGCCAGGGTCTTAGCCAGGATTTAGAAACTGGGTGCCCAAACTTGTAAAATTGTAAGATTTTTGGGTGTCCAAATTTTTAAGGGGAACCACAATATACTCCGATCAACCATCCACATGTGTATACTATACATTTATTTTGCGTAATATCCTCATGGGGGAATTATATGGAGATGAAAAAAATTAACTTGAGACAGAGATTTTAAGAATTTCCTCACAAAAAGAATTGGGTGTCCTGAAGGGTGCTTTTTAAGTGTTTGGGTGTCCAAAAGATGCCCAGATGCCCTGCTGGCTAAGACTAAGGTGCACGCTGCATTGCTAGTACTTTAGTGTGTAGGGCCCGGCAGCACGCGTGAGGTGGTGCATATGTATATACATACAGTGAGACAGGTACCAGTGTCCGTTTCTTCAATGTTCATGTGGTATCTCAGTAAAGCCACTATAGACAATGATCTTTCTTCCATTTTTTCCTATTTCCTCTAAGACTACTTGGAAGACTACCGGCAACACAAACGCAACACAAACGGCATCTATTAATTAGCTTGTTGACCTCATTTGTCCTCACTTTACAACTTTAGCCTGGTTCGCAGGCTGACTTCTAAAGCTTCTATGTTATGCCACCACCACTACTGTAGGTGTGATGTCTCTCTCAACCTATAGATGGCAGCACAGTTTTCAGAAGTTGCAGTTCGAAAGTCACATACTACAGCTCTTGAAAATGTGTCCCCCTTGAGGATTTATTCAGAACTAAACCTGGAGTGAAATCAACTCAGGGTAGATCGACAGTGAAAGAGCCAGATAACACAGACTTGTAGCAAGTCTAGTACAACTTCTGCTGGCGGCAGCATGGCTCCCCACGTGGGCAGACGGGCTGCTTACTCATGTACGTAGCCCTGCCGCCCCAGATCCATACTACACATGCTACTGCTACTGCCCTGTATATACAATACACATGTGTACTAAGTACACACACTATGTAGTATGTACATAAGAGCTCTATACTTAACCCGGCTGAGCATTGTAACCTCTTCAAATAATCATGCCCTACAGCATTTCATCTTGACCCGAGTTCTTTATACAGGTCATGTAGGTGGTATCATAATTAAGACTCAGCATGTTCTAAGAAATGGGGAGTGTACATGAATTCTCGTGTGTAGTACTACTAAGGTACTACAGCTTGGTCCTCAAGTAACTTGACCAAACATTACACACCAGATTGGTGTTCTATACTGATCATGTCCACAGTATTCTAAATTCTAGAATGTAATTAACACACTATGCTATGTATCCTCATACATGCATAGAATTTACACAGTCACACACACAGAAACTTAAAGGGGCTCAAAGCATGGTCTTAGCCAGCAGGGCGTCTGGGTGCCTTTTTGGACACCCAAACCCTTAAAAAGAACCCCTCAGGACACCCAAATATTTTTGTGTGGAATTTCTAAAAATCTCAATCTCAAGCTTATAATTCAAATTTTTCATCTCCTTATAATTCCCATGACATTGATTAATGATATCATGCCTTATTTTGATGAATTTATACATGTTTGTGGTTGAAATATTAGTATATTGTGATTCCCCTTAAAAATTTGGACACCCAAAAATTTTACAACTGCAAATTTTAGGCACCCAGTTTCTAAATCCTGGCTAAGACACTGGCTCAAAGACCTATTTAAGTACTCAGAAATGATTTACTTTCAATGTAGTTGATAGATTGTTTTTGAAAGCATATGTGTGACATTACATGTAGCGATGGCGATCAATAAATTTTGATTGACTGAAATTTTCCCAGACTCCAGCTGCACCCAGGTTTATATGCGTACTATATGACATTGTATCTGTTGCTTAACACATTCACACTCAGAGTTCTCTGGAAAGGATCGTCTGCTTCTCTCATACCTTTGAAAATAACTCGGGGAATAAAGCGAAAGTTCACAAAATATTTGAAGGAGAGTTGTTGTTTGGCTTATGTCATTGTATCTGTTGCTTAACACATTCACACTCAGAGTTCTCTGGAAAGGATCGTCTGCTTCTCTCATACCTTTGAAAATAACTCGGGAATAAAGCGAAAGTTCACAAAATATTTGAAGGAGAGTTGTTGTTTGGCTTATGATCAACATTTCTCCTTCAAATATTTCCCAGAGAATGCCTTTGCAAGTAAAATATTTCCAAAATCGCCAGGCCTGTTTTGGCTGCTCTGAGTGTGAATGGGTTAAGTTGACCGCTTTTTCCTGTCAGATGTATTTATCAATAAAAGAAATTTGGAGCAACATGAGGTGGGGGGGGGGGGGGGGGGGGGGGGGGGGGCAACAAGAGACAAGGTAGTATATCTCTGAGTGTGAAGGTTTTGGTGGGTAATTTACTAATTTTGTCTATTTTGGCAAGACTCTTTAGTGTTAACATGTATGATATCTAGGAGTGTGAAGGTTTTGCTGGGTAATTTTGCCTATTTTGGCAAGACTTCACAACAAGCATATCGTTAACATGTCACTTGTTTTTTCCAAACAAGCTTATTTTCTGCTCAATTAATGAGACTCACAGCTGAACGCGTCAATAACTTTAGCTTCCGATATTAAACCAAGTGTAAGCGACACACCACTAGTTGCATGGTGAAATGTAGATTGATGGTCTGGATTTAGTAAAGATAGTAATTAGCAAAAGGGTAGGATGTATTTGGCTGCCTCACCGCTAGATGAAATTAAGTTCACAGTAAGGAGCCGAGAGCAGGGTTTGACTGGATGATTGTTAAGCATGGTCTTAGCCAGCAGGGCGTCTGGGTGTCTTTTTGGACACCCAAACTCTTAAAAAGCCCTCTCAGGACACCCAATTTTTTCTGTGATAAATTTCTTAAAATGTCAATCTAAAGCATATAATTGATTTTTGTCATCTCCTTGTGATTCCCATGAGATTGTATAAGGATATTATCATGCCTTATTTTGATAAATTTATACATGTTTATGGTTGAAATATGAGTATATTGTGGTCCCCCTTAAAAATTAGGAAGCCCCCCCAAAATTGCCTATTTTGGGCACCCAGTTTCTAAATCCTGGCTAAGTCCCTGATCGTAAGGCTGTTCTGGGGATCTATTGAGTTGCTAATTGAAAAGACTCTGGGCCACTATATAGACCTTGTAACCCTTATGCTGCTGGTGGCTACTTTGGCCAATACAAAATGATGCAAAAATCCTGAAAAATGATTGAAACCTGGGCAAATGGGTACTCATCTGAGAATACTCAGCGAGAGCTTTTGAACAAATGAATACCAACATCACAAGGTTTAGATGTTTTTAAAAAATCTTTGCGTCCTTGTGCTTTGGATGAAAATAGCCTCAGCATTGGAAGGGTTAAATGGTAGGGCCCACCTGCATTGGTGGCCACCATGCAGATATATAACCTTTATCAGCAATCATGGCGATGCCCATGGTTTCCAACTGTTTTTCCTTATAGTATTATGGAAACCCACATTGTTTTTAGTGTGCATTTAAAGAAAATTGAATGTAAATCAATCCAGGGCCCTGACATATTTTAAAAGTAAGGAGGCTTGCTCTGTCCCTAGTAAAAGTAAAAAAAGTAAAGGAATCTTTATTTTAAGTCGGTATATCAATTATACAAGAAACACAAGCTACTAAGGCTCTTGGCCGACTGGACCAACGGCTTAAAGTGCCTTAGAAGTGAGTGTAAAACGTAGATGAACTGGATGTCCTCAAGTAACCCAGAAAAAAGCCATTGCATTATGTTGAGTCAGTGTAACTGAAGCATGTCATTCAGAGCATAGGTACATCGGCCGTATCACACCACCAGAGTCAGGTCTCTCTCTCTCTCTTCCCGGTAGCATGTCAGTCGTTATACCCTCAACATGTCAGTCTGTAGGGCATATATCAACCGTAACCGGGCGCCACCTGATCAGGTTTTTCTGTCCCTCTAGTGCGGCAACCTCGGCATGGCGGAAGCGACGATTTTTAAACTCAGGGTATGAAAGTTCTATGAAGTGAGGGGGCGTACTCCATTGATGCCTGTAGGGCCACGATTTCTAGGTAGTCATATGTATTTTTTCTGTCTCAGCGCTGAACTTTAACTTTAGAAGGCACTTTTGATCTGCCAAGTAGAACAGGTAAACTTTAATTTCTATCTGTCCAACACAATTTTGACCTGCCCTGCAAAAGGTATGATAGAATGAACATGAAAGTGAGTTTTCTGTATTTACTATAATACTGCTTGTACCAATTAACTGTTTTCCTGCTATAGATCTGTACTGTTGAAAGAGTATTGGATTCCGATTTCCTTTGCATTATTGTATCGCTGAATGTATATATATATGTTGAAATCTTACCTGCCATGTAGGGCAGGCACACTCTGATTTTTACCTGCCCACTAGACATTTTGAAATTTTTTACCTGCCCGGGTCAGTAGGGAAGCCCTTACTGTTTCAGGGCAGTGCTCAAAATGCCCAGAGTGGCCAACGTAGTTCACAGATGAATAGAGGGCTTAGTTTGAGGGGGTTGCTGAACCAGCTCCAGCTAGCATGAAAGTGTAATAATAATAATAATGATGATAATTATCTTTATTTCACAAGGGTAACACAGTCGAAAACAAGGATTTGATTTTCGCTGTGGCCCTAAGATTTAAGGATTGTATACCTTTCGTGCTTCAGGCCACAGGGTTGAAAAATTATTTCTCAAGGTATATTAGTTTCTTGAATGATGAGAACTTAGTCAAGGGTTGCTGGGACTGACTTAGCATATGTAAGTACACAATGAGCCGATAAACCGTGTGATGTGTGTAAAATTGTAAAATGTCAACTGTTGCGGGCCCTGTTTTCTTTTCACATGCTGAATTAAACACCAAACAAGAAAACATTTACCAAGGTCATTTCATGAACATAAAGGCCAGTTTAAATAACAAACTTAGCATAAAATGTTGACTGAAAACAGGCGTTGTATGAACAGTCGTGTCTCGGGCGGTATGGTTTTTGTGAGGAAAGCAGGTTGATCCTTCTATGTTTAACCCTTATGCTGCTAGTGGCTAATTTTGCCAATACAAAATAACACAAAAAATCTGAAAAATGATTGAAACCCTGGCAAATGGGTACTCATCTGAAAGTACTCAGCGAGATCTTTCTCGTAAATACCAATATTCCAGGGTTTCGATGATTTTCACAACTTTTTGCGTTCTTGTGCCTGTGACGAAAATAGCCTCAGCATCTAACGCGTTGGTCTGTCTATCAGTGTTTGTGTTTAAGCAGACTCTGCTTTTGGAACCCCCACTGTTAGAACTGTTAAACATTACAACTCCGACTCGTGTCATTTAAAGTTCATGATAACCCTGAAATCTCTTGGCACCCTCTTAAGTCACGATACACCCTTGAGTTTTCAGATCTCCTTGACAAGTGCTGTCTGGATCTGTGACACTGGGTTCACCCTTAACCCTCAACTGTCCAGAGGCTAATTTGGTCAATGCAAAATGATGCAGAAACTTTTTAAATGACCGAAACCCTGGCATGTGGGTACTCATCTGAGAGTACTCAGCGAGAGCTTTCCAATGAATACCAACATGATAGGGTTAAGATGGTTTTCACAAAATCTTTGTGTCTTAGTCCTTTGAGCGTAAGTACCCTCAGCATTGGAAGGGTTATTAGGCGTATTATGGGCGCCCAGTTTTTTAAAACTGCGCCTAGAATGTGTCAGCCTAGGTGCCCAAATTACACCTAGACTTTGAATCACATGTTTTAATCTGAAGTTGCAAAATTGCGGGCTAGAAACTTTCCCTAAAATTATTCCTAAGAGATCATTGTACCAGGTATCTTCTCCGGTAAAACAATCTGCCCCCATTTTTAAATTATCAGACTCGGGCTCCTGATATTTCTTGTGGGCGACTAGATTTTCCTTTGCTAGGCACCAGAATGGCACCTATAGATATAGAAAAAATATTAAGGTTGATCCCTGTGAGACCTTTGAAAATCACTTTGCTAAGCTCTTACACATTCCCCGGGTATTTGATGGATATTTGATGGATGTCAACATTTCTTTCTTCATTTGGTTACAACTCCTATAAATATCTCAAATATTCTCAATCAATATAAATTGGTTTAAAATCCTCCATGAGGAAGTGCTCCCTATACCAAATAAGGCCTAAAAGAAAAGTTGTTTGCTTCCTGTAACCCTACCCTAACAAGTTTTTATTCAAAAAAATCCCTACCCTAAAGTTTTTTCTGCCCTCCTAACTCCCAATCAACGTAAAACATGCATAAAACACACATTTTTGACAACAAAACATAAATCAAAAAAAATTTTTTTACCGACTACCTACCCTATTTTTTTCCGTTACAGGAAACAAACAATTTTCCTTTCTAGGCCTAATATATTTACTCACATTATAGGCCTGAAAAAATAATTGTTTGTTTCCTGGAACCATACCTACCTTATTTTTTTGGCGCTTCCTAAATCTTTTTATGACATTTTGAATCAAAAATATGGTATGCCATAAAACATGATCAGCTCAACAGGGCTCGACGTTAAGAAAATTTTGCACTAGCCCACCAGGGCTAGTTCCCAAAAATTTCACTAGCCCTGATTTTTTTTCCCTAGCCCTGAAAATTTATGACCGAAAAGTGCTGAAAAATATATTTGCTATTTACCAATTTGTGACCCACCATTTACCCCTGTATTGATTTGCTTTGTAGTATGATATAGTTGATTGCCCCATGAATTAAAGTTGTTTTGAAAATGACTGTAGTACTGAAGATCACTTTCTAGGCTTTTTGCCCTCCTTTCCTGGTCTGCCCCCGAGGTAGAGGGCCTTTGTAAAAACCCAAACTTTAAAAGGTCTGGTTGACCTTTCTTAGCCATTTTATTTTTGTTATTACTTTTCTTTCTTTGTGATTTTATGTAATGCAATCTATGGGAAACTTGTGGCTTGGGGAGAACCTTTTTGGTGGGAAAGTGATTGGCCAATGAAATTAGCCACACATAAATTATGATAAATAGCCTGGGGCTGAACATGCGGTCCATTCCATTTACTGCAATAAAGTTTATTATCCCCACCCCCCAACATGTACATACCGTTTTTACACTGCAGGGAAGCACTTGGCAGCAACAGATAAGCACAGTAACATCACCAAAATCTGTTGCTGTGTGCCGTATCTGCTGCTGTTTCCTCCAATTTTTATCTACTTGATATCGGCAATTGTGATGGTTCAATTCGATTGAACCACCGGCAGATCAACTATAACCCGGTCCGCACATTAAGTGAGTGTTTTTATTGGCTATTAACTCCAACTGGCACATTATCTATATGCCGGTTTCTATTTGCGAGTGCACTTCGTAACATCGCAGACTTTGAAGTGGCGATGCTACTGCTGATAACCACTCCAGACTCAAGTGCTGCTGTGACTCCAAAGTCCACATTCCACAATAGATCAGATTGTGGAGAAATCATGTAGTGGTGATAAAATTTGACCTAGCCCAGCCGGGCTAGGCAAACAATGGAACGTCTAGCCCTGAGCCTTTACGACTAGCCCCGGGCTATCGGGCTACCCTTAATGTCGAGGCCTGCTCAACTATGAGCCTACCATTTATCACTAGAAATATTTCTCAAAATAAAAACATTTTCCTACCTACCCACCCTATTAAATTATTCTCGGGGTGCTACAGGAAACAAACAATATATATTTTAGGCCTTTAAATAGGAAGCAAAATGAAGAGGAATTAATTCAAAGGGTCATGTTTATGAACCCGGTCTACTGTATATACAAGGGGACTCAGAAACACCAATATTTTATTTGACGTTTTATAAACAAATTACTTCATAGGAATGAGGTTAAATATTGCCAAAACAACCTCCCAACCAGCCTCTTTTTAGCCAGTCATTGATTTAGCAAGATCAAAGATCAATTGATCCAGTGATCAATATTATATGATTTATAGACAGCATTGTTCTCCTACAATCAATGTAAAGGCATGCACAAGGTTGAAGTCAGGGTCTTAACCCTTATGCTGCTGTTGGCTAATTCTTCCTATATATACAAAATGATGCAAAAAAGCTGAAAGATAACTGAAACCAAGGCATATGGGTAGGGCTGTCATCACTAAGGATTTTTTAGCGATTCGATAATCGAAAAGATATTTACCGATACGGCACTTCGATTCGATTCGCTATCGATTCACACTAGAAATTGTCTCACGCTTGGTTTTTGGCTAATATATAAATTATGCAATTAGCTTTTCACGCATTAAATTTTCATTCCCCAGCAATCCCCGCCTCTAACAATAACTAAAATCTACCTACAATTTGCGATCTCGCCATTAGCGCCGATATGTCTTCGCCCGTCATCGTCTCGACGGGACCCCACAATGCATTGCGGTGACATGCGCAGTAGTGCGCCAGAGATCGTCCGTCCTCAATTCAACTTCCGTTTTTGAATTGAGGTAAGTTCTCGCTTATTTGGACTTTTTTAAAAAAGATTTCTGGTTGGTTACGGCAGTTTTCACGAGTTGCAACGTATCCAACCAGTTTTTTATTATTTTTTATAGCGAATCGATACCCCAGCATTTCTGGCGTATCGATTATCGCTAGGGCTTCGCCAGCGATCCATCGATACTGCCGGTATCGATGACAGCCCTACATATGGGTACTCATCCGAGAGTGCACTCAGCAAGACCTATCCAATGAATACCAACATAGCAGGGTTTAGATGCCATGGTTTTCAAAAATCTTTGTCTTTGTGCTTTGGAAGACGGTAGCCTTGAGTACCATTGGAAGTATTAACCTTTTTAATGCTAATAAGACCATCAGTCAGTCAGCAGAAAGTTGCTGCCAATTATGAATTGAACGAGATATTTATTTCAGTAATACTCTCTAGTATAAGACATCAGCTTCTACCTGATCTTTGATATTTTTCTTGCATTTGATTGCATTAATTATTGAAATTTGCATACAACTACTTTTAAACAGCATGTATTTGCATTGGGCCACTACGCATTGAAATGGATATTTTAGGTTTTTGCTATTCTAGCTAGGCCAGTCATGAGAGCATATGTTCCAGCAATTGCACCACTTAATTGAGCTATTGCTGAACATTTGCAGACACTGTTAGTCATATACTCAGCTCTGATTCATTCGCAAACACTGTTGGTTGTATACTCATATCAGTGTCTTAGCCAGGATTTAGAAACTGAGTGCCCAAAATTTACAATTCTAGAATTTCTGGGGGTCCAGCTTTTCAAGGGAGATCACAATATCCTCAGATTACAACAACAAAGATGTATTTATTTAATGAAATAAAGCATAATATCCCTTTACAATTTCATGGGAATTATATTGAGGTGAAAAAAGTTAAAATATATGCTTGGAATTGACATTTTAAGAAATTCCCTTCCAAATACTTTGGGGTGTACTAAAGGGTGATTTTTGTGGATTTGGGTGTCTAAATGACACCCAGACGCCCTGCCGGCTAAGTAGGACCGTCATTGATATGACAAGTATCGATTGAAATAATTTTTTCAACTAATCCAAAAAAACATGTCAATTGTTAAGTCAATTAATCGAAACACATTATTTCAGCCTTTTACATATTTTTTTGCCATTTTTAGCCTACACTAATAAGAATTATGAAGAGAAACTCAAATACTCAATCAAAAAGTGTTGAGAAAACTTTCATTGTCTTTGCACTGTGAGAATCTTAAGATCCTAGCCACAAAAAATGTGTGGAACATGGGAAAATATTCTACTAGTGCAGTTCTTCAAAATCGAATCGAAATAATCGGAATCGAAAAAAATAAAACGTCAATGATCGAATCGGAAAAAAATGGATATCAATGACAGCCCTACAGCTAAGACCATGTCGTATACTCCTATTCGTTGGCTGACTCATCTGTGTAAAGCCCGGGCTGACTTCTCAGTGCACTCTATACAGGTGCGGCGGCTGCGTGGGTTAGCAATCCTCTCCTGTCAATTTAATGAAGCAACATTCCCTCATCCCCCTACTTCAGACCCTAACGCCGCTTTGAAATTCAATTTGCTGATGAGTTCTGGGCCGGGATTGTGTTGATCAGAGGGATAGCGGCGGGGGGCGCTGAGAGGACTTGGAAACGGGATCAGCGTGTGGCAGAGTGGCACAGGGGTTCTCAGAGAGCTGGGCACAAACTCTGGAAGAAAATCAAATCAGTTGGAGTCACCCTTTGAAGGCGGAATGCATCTATTCACATTACTGTCAAAGACGGAGGGAAATGGACATATTGATTTTATCTCACGCTATCTGTTTCCATTAGTGCGATCGGCTCAGTAGGTGGTCTATCCTTCCCTAATCCTCCTCTGAGTTTATTAAATAGAATATTTAACCAATTCGTCCTTAGCTCTGCTCCCAAGGCAAGCCTCGGTAAATAGCCTGGCCCTGAAAGCTAAGGCAATAAAAAGAGGAGCTACGAAGTAATCTGGCCCTGCTAGCATAGGCAATAAAAAGAGGGGCTACCAAGTAGCCTGGCCCTGCTAGCATAGGCAATAAAAAGAGGGGCTACCAAGTAGCCTGGCCCTGCTAGCATAGGCAATAAAAAGACTCAAGAGGGGCAACCAAGTTGCCTGGCCCTGTAAGCAAAGGCAATAAAAAGAGGAGCTACCAAGTAGCCTGGCCCTACAAGCATATATAGGCAATAAAAAGAGGGGCTACCACGTAGCCTGGCCCTACAAGCAAAGGCAATAAAAAGAGGAGCTACCAAGTAGCTTGGCACTGCTAGCATAGGCAATAAAAAGAGGGGCTACCAAGTAGCCTGGCCCTGCTAGCATCTAGGCAATAAAAAGACTCAAGAGGGGCAACCAAGTTGCCTGGCCCTGTAAGCAAAGGCAATAAAAAGAGGAGCTACCAAGTAGCCTGGCCCTACAAGCATATATAGGCAATAAAAAGAGGGGCTACCAATTAGCCTGGCCCTGCGAGCATAGGCAATAAAAGAGAAATAGTAGATATTAATTGTCTTCAATTTGTGAAGAAACCCTTAGAAGTACTCATTTTTAAGTTCTTATGCATTTTTTTTGTTAAAAGTTCACATGTAAATCTAAAGCAACGTATCATGTTCTGACATCTTAATAGAACACCTATATTGCGCAGCTTTGAAAGCAGGAGTGTATTTCATTTACTGTGTGTGCACTTTTTGTTTAGTTATGTTATTTTGTGGAGAACAATAATTATTATTTTTTCCACAATCCAGTTGAGTATGAAAGCAAATGGGAAATGGAAAACCGTCTCAGTCTACACAGGCCAGTGTTGGCGGAAGAGAATTCTATATGTTATCACTTATGAGGATATTCCCTGGCATGACTCCGAACCACTATAACAGATGAGGTGGCGGGCAGCGTAGATTTCTCGGCTGTCGGGGAAATAGATGTAGGGTCAGGTACGCGCAGTAGGCAGGGCAGGTATGAATAAAACATACACGCCTGTCTCACTGCTGCTGGGGAGAATATATGATGCTATCCCGCCTACCTAATAGTACCTATATACAGGGACCGACGTTAACTTTTGAAAGCACTTGCCCATTCAGGCAGAGCGACCTCAAGTTTACTTGCCCGAAAAAATATTTCAACTTGCCCGAAAAAATGTTATTCTGCACTTTGTTCATTATTATTAACACAGTGACATCCTATTTTGGATGCCCCTTAAGCATTTTTTAGAATAAACACTATAGAGGCATATAATTTAGAATGACAGTCCCACTGTGTGTAGTTTCTCAGTCTTACTACAACCGTTTTGGATGGGAATATAGACTTGCCCATTCAGGCTTTTAGATTAGGCCATGAACTTGCCCGAAACCATGTTTTTTACTGTCGAACTTGCCCGGGGCGACCGGGCAAGCATTAGTGCCTGCTATAGACTCATTCACGCCCCGGCACAAGGTATAGTCATCTTCAAATAGTCTGCAGTATCAGGGTGCAACATAAGTTCTAAAACATTTTTACAAACGTATAGGGCAAGCTGCCCCTAAAGTTTACTAGCCTTGCCGACACTTCCACTTGCCCTGCCACTCTATTTTTGATAAAGGTGAGTTACACTCTGCCCAAAATATTACTTGCCAAGCGGGGAAAGTTAGGCCAGGCCAGTAAAAATTCCCAAAAACAGCTTCGGGCCAGTAAAAATATACCTCAACTGGTCCTACAGGGCCAGTAAACATTTGGAGGTCATTCTTGTTAAAATGTTAAAAAGTTTCCCCCCAAGAATGTCCCCAAATGCTTTTCAAATAAATGAAGATAAAAACTACAAAGATAGATGTTGTGCTGAATTTTATGCAATGTTCATTCTAGTTATGTTAAAGAAAAAATGTAGGACCAGTAAAATTTTTGCAGGACCAGCAGATGCTAGGTGTTACTGATCCTACAGGGCCAGTGTCATTTTGAGTTAGCGTTGAGGCCTGCTGAGTATATGGATTTATTTTTGACTGAATTTATTTAAATGCACTAAAAGGTCCAGAAAATTTTTCAGTCCACTCAGCTACCAGATGCAGCTAGATATCCATCATGCAGGGACTTGAAGAGGGGTTCAAGATGTGATATTAGTGGGAAAAAATGGACAATTCTAATGAACAATTAATCTTCCCCTTTTGTTGGTAGCACAGGGTCATTGATCCTTGTCCAATTCATTCTTGTAGTTAAGACCAAACTGTTTGTGTGATATCATAATCACATCTCTCGAACAATGACATATTTTAGAAGTGATCTGAAGAGGAAATGGTGAATAGGACTGTGTGTAAATTCACTAGATCCTCTTATAAAAATAGACAGGTATTAACCCTGCTCTTGCTAACACCGGATATATCCGGTGCTACAGATCTTGCCTGTGTGACCAACACCGGATATATCTGGTCTTTGGGTACCCTTGCACTTAGCAAAATAAAAACTACGTAGGTCGATTAAGGGGTATTGAATTATACTAGATATCAAAGTTTTATCTTTTACTATGTTTCTATTTCAGTTTGTGAAGCACATTATTGAAACAGTAATAAAAATATATGAAATCCATCTGATTTGGTGGGTAGACCCCCAATATCCCTGGTCCCAGGGGATAGGTTCTCCCATGTGTGGGTCTAGCATGACAAGGGTTAAATAGGCTCTACTCTGTAATCTCTCCCCCCTTATGAATGCTCCTTTTAACCCTTATGCTGCTGGTGTCTAATTCAACCAATGCAAAATTATGCAAAAACCCTGAAAAATGAAAAATGACTGAAACCCTGGCACATGGGTACTCATCTGAGAGTACTCAGTAAGAGCTTTCTAATGAATACCAACATGACAGGGTTTGCATGGTTTTCAAAAATATTTGCGTCATTGTGGTGGAAGTAGTCTAATTAGCATTGGGAGGGTCAAACAACATGTAGTCCTAGAGTAGTAGTCAGGCTAAATACATATAGTGCTGTCAATGTAGTCAATAGTTTCCAGGCCTAAGGTGTGTATTGCTAACATGATTTATGATCCAGATTGGGTTGTAAAAATAGATACACAATTATTAGTACAAAGCCTAAAAAAGTTGTTCTTTTTCCTGTAACCCTACCCTAACAAGTGTTTATTCAAAAAAATCTCTACCCCAAATTTTTTTCCGCCCTCTCGACTCCCAATCAACATAAAATATGCATAAAACACACATTTTTGACCCCAAAAATAATAATAAAAAAAAATTATGAACCTACCTACCCTATTTTTTTCGCACCGTTACAGGAAACAAACAATTTTTTTTTCTAGGCCTAATTGAAAATAGAAGCCCCGTCCTGCTTAACACAGGTCTGTCGAGTGTGCTTGAGCAACTCCTTCAGCTCGGATATCTTTGTAAAAAACAATAATGGACCTTGATGAGAGCAGCTGGTTTAGGGCAGATTATTATGTGAGACACGCACACCACACCTACTGTTCTCTTACCTTAACCCTTTCAATGTTGAGACTTTTTTTGTCTAATTAGGCACAAGAATTCAAATTATTTTGAAAACCATCATAATCCTGTTATGTTGGTATTCATTGGAAAGCTCTCATTGAGTACTAACATATGAGTACCCATTTGCCAGGGTTTCAGTAATTTTTCAGGTGTTTTGCGTCATTTTGTATTGGCCAAATTATTAGCCACCAGCTATGACTGAGACTACTTTCGTCTAGGGCACAAGAATTCAAATTATTTTTAAAATCATCTAACTCCTGTCATGTTGGTATTCATTGGATTTCAATATGATTGAAACCCTGGCATGTGGGTACTTATCTGAGTGTACTCGTCGCAGCGAGAGCTTTCCAATGAATACAAAAACGCCTGGGTTTAGATGGTTTTCATGGACGAAAGTAGCCTCAGCATTGGGAAGGTTAAGTAAGTCAAGATGGTAATAAAGCTACAGCTGCCACCAGTGTGATTTATCGTGCATATCTTCAGGTGTGAATGTTTGGATTACTTTACACCAGTAGTAAACAAATGGTGGCGATAAAAAGAGCATTTTTATGTCCCCACCAACTGTGAAGGACATTATAGATTAATGCATGCGTGTATGTGTCATACTTATTGTGTTGGTGATAAATTAAAAACCAAAAATCTGGTTGTAACCAGATTTGGTATATGGTTATACTTATTATGACCAAGGTGTGAGTTTTCATAAATCTTCCATCCTGACCTATCTCTTGTTGAATGAGGCTGCTTTTGGGAATACTCTTGTTTTGCCCATATCTCGATAACTACTTGTCAGATTTCAGTCAAATTTGACGTGTAAAACTGTGAATACTTCAGTTCACAGGATCGAGATCTCAGCCAGGATTTAAAAACAGGGTGTCCAGTATTGACAATTGTAAAAATTTTGGGCGTTGTATTTTTTTAAGGGAGGCAACAATATACTCAGATAACAAACATAAACATGTATAAAATTTGAAATTATCATTTTAAGAAATTACTTGCCAGAACATTTGGGTGTCCCGAGGGGTGATCTTTGGGGGTTTGGGTATCAAAAAGACGCCCAGCGCCCTGCTGGCTAAGACTGATTATTTTAATTGCATATGATGTACGTGGATGTGCAATTTTTGTAGATTGGTCATTGCGACCAGCTATTTTAGAATGAGGCTGGTACAGCATAAGGAGGCCTCTTGTGTCTGAAGGGCGGGCCTTTCTAGTCATATGTAATGGGTTACAGGGCTCGAAATTGGGCCTAACAATAAAGTTGTTTGTTTCCTGTAACCCTACCCTAACAAGTTTTTATTCAAAGAAATCCGAACCTTTAAGTTTTTTCAGCCCTCCCCCGACTCCCAATCATCATAAAAAATTCTGACCTACCTACCCTATTTTTTTCGGACTGTTACAGAAAACAAACAATTTTTTTCTATGCCTAAGGGGGTGTTGGGAGCTGAGGGCTCCCTTGAATTCTCCAGCGGCTCCCTCAAATTTCTGCAGGGAGCCGAAAGTAGTATCGGTTTCCATGCACAACTCCTTTAGGTATAGCTTTTGAAGATGCAATTGGGCTCCCTGAAAAAAAGCTTAATTTCGAGTCCTGGGTTAAATGTCAGATGTTTATATTTGTAGTTGCATTATGATAACTCATAACCTAGTTACCATAAACCTGACTGACAAGCAGATTGCGCTTCCAGTCTGATGAATAATTGAATTGTGCCAGCAATTTTTGCAATTTTCTGCATACACCCGTGAGACTCTGTAGCTACCCTTGCCTCTGGGTTTCTGAGATAGTAGCAGGATTAGGCGAAACAAATCACCTGGGATTTGTGGTGAAATCAATTGGGGTAGTTTGGAGTAAAAGCACAATTTCACGGAAATAGTTTTTTTGTTTGGTTCTGATTAACATTTCTCTGTTGAACACTTTGTGCCAGAATTTTTGCAATTTTCTGCATACATCCCATGAGACTCTGCAGCAAACCTTGCCTCTGGGTTTCTGGGATAGTACCATGATTAGGATATACAAATCACCTTGTGGTGAAATGAACTTTAACCCTTCCAATGCTAAGGCTACCTTCGTCCAAAGCACAAGGATGCAAAGATTTTTGAAAAACATCTAAAACTTGTCATGTAAACTCATGTTTAAAGTATTCATCAGATAGCACTCACTTCAAGTACTCTCAGGTGAGTACCCATGTGCCAGGGTTTTAGTCATTTTTCAGGGGGTTTTTTGCATCATTTTGTAGTAGTTAAATATTAACCACCACTATCATAATTAAGGGTTAAGGTAGTTTGGGAATTGGGACAAGGTGCGATACTCTGTATTCAGACAGGGTTTTCAGTAATGAACAAGGGTACAAGAACAAATAAAAAATATATCAAAATAGTTAAAACAATTTGTTCTATGTGGCATTATGGCCAAGAAAAAAATATTGTTTGTTTCCTGTAACGGTCCGAAAAAAAATAGGGTAGGTAGGTCGGTAAAAAGATTTTTTTTGCATTATCTTTTTGGTCAAAAATGTTTGTTTTATGCATGTTTTACATTGATTGGGAGTTGGGAGGGTGGAAAAAACTTTAGGGTAGGGATTTTTTTAAATAAAAAAACTTGTTAGGGTAGGGTTACAGGAAACAAACAACTTTTTTTTAGGCCTTATTTGTTTCACCCATCAGAGATACTGTTAAGATGGGTCCAGCACTAACGACAAAAGCTACCATTTTCTTCATTTACATCTTGTAGGGGATTGTAACGCCCAGTAAAATAAATATTTTCTGAAAGAGGACCTTATTAGCTACCTCTCAATGCTACTTTGACTTATCTTTCTTAGATATCAGAGTTTTATTGAGAAAAATGTAAAATGTTAGTTTTTCAATTTAATCACTTTCAGCCCACTGCATGCCAGGCTGCCAATTCAACTTATTAAAAGAAAAGATAAATTAAAATAGCATTGAGAGGTAGTAGATAAAAATGTCTTCTTTCAGAAAATTATAAAGCTGCCTTATTGGTACGTGTTACCAATTTTAAAAAGAAGAAAATGCTAGCTAATCATGTCCTTAGTGCTGGACCCAGCTTAAGAGCTGAAGCCCGGGATAATTGCTCCCTGCTTAATCTCCTACTGAATAACTTATAAGGCAGGCAGAGGCTTTATCAATTAGGTCCGAAATAAAAGCCTCATAAATTGCCTTATCTTGTTTATATCACATGTGTCATACCCAGATAAGAGATTTCTTATGGATAGTACCTCATGGTACCATTAGGGGGCAGACTTCTGTTAACAACTTTATGAGACCCCAGGACAGGCAGGACTTAGCCATGACCAGTCTGACCTGTCTTTTGGACAGGCAGTTTCCTGAAAACCTCCTTTTTGGACAGGCAAAAATTCTTATAAAAAAAACATTTACATTTTCTAAACAAGCCGTCTTCTAGGACATAGCTAAAGTGGAAAATGCCCTCTTTGACACAATTGGAAATTAAGGATACCAAGTAGATAAGTAGCTGAAGATGGATGGGCAGAACTTTTGAAATTGCTGTTTTGGACAGGCATTTTTGAAATCCTGGCTAAGACCCTGGCCCAGGACTTCAGGTTCTCAAATTGCCATAGTCCCCACCCCAAGATCTCATAGCCCTAGATTTTCTAAATGCTGCAGTCCAACTGTAAGCCTTCCTTAAAATCAATTTTTGAAGTTGTTAGCAATCTTTTCACTGGAGTGGATTTTATGAAAAAAAGTGAAAAAAGCACAAACACCAAAAATAAATGAAAAGTCGGAAGAAACAAAAGAAAACGTAAAAAACAACAATATGCATTGACATCTCGGCCATAGTGGTCAATTTAGTTTACACTTCTCTCACCAGGATTCAGTTAGAATAAGACATCTAAAACCTCTAGAGATCAGAGGATCAGGTGGTGCCATCTATCTACCAAACCTGGTACTACACCACACTGCTTGGTCAACACAGAAGGGTATGTCAATTTTTAGGGACTATATGCCTAGTCTTAGTCATAGTGTGTAAACTTAAGGTAAAGCTTCCATCCTGTAACCTGAAACATTTTTTATTTTTCAAACATTTTTATTTTCCTGAAACTTTATTAACCTGAAACTTATGATATATATCCCTCTCAGAGAGGTTCTCTCCAAGTGCATTATATTTTCATTATGCCATATTTATGTCTATTCTATTCTATTCCTAGAAGTCTAGCGTACGTGTGGCTGATCTTGGGCCATTCTTGGCTGGCTACCAATGATCATAGTAGTCGGCATAAGGCGGTTTGCCACTTGATCATTGCCAAGTGACCTTGACGATGTGGGAAAGTGCTGAATGATTAGCGATAGTAATAGCAATTCTGAAAATAAGAATGGTTGAGACATGGTTAAGATGTATTTAAGTTGGTGATGATGATAATGATAATGATAAATATAAAAATGATGAATTTGCTAATAATGATGATGATGATAATGATGATGATGATAATAATAATGATAATAATAATTATAATATATCTAATAATAATAATAAAAATAATGATAATAATAACAATATAATGATAATAATAATAATAGTAATAATAATAATAATAATATTGATAATGATAATATTAATAATAATAATGATAATAATGATAATAATTATATTGATAATAATAATAATACTAATAATAATAATAATAATGATAATGATAATAATGATGATAATAATAATAATAATAATAATAATAATGATAATAATCAGAGCCACACTCATATCTTACCTATTAAACTGTAGAATAATTCTATCTCACCATTGTAATAGGTATAAGTAACTTTTTATTGAACATTAAGACCTTAGTAGGATGTGGGCAAATTTGTTCATCATCAGTAACTGGTGAGAAGTGAAGTGCAGTGATTTGATTATGATAGAGATATATTCCGGTCACAATATGCTGTCTGGCCATTATCTATCTTGCTCCTGCCTGCGTTCCTGCGCCTGCCCTGTGTGATGTACACAGCTGTCTATGTATGTGTAGGCAGCTCAGTGCTCCATTGTTGAACTCGGGCTGGTTATTGATTCTATACAGTGATGCGTTGGCATTCGTGTAGACTAGCTCCTGATCTATGATTTCATCTAATTATGCTTACATCTCTGTTCTGGTTAATTGTTATCATTTGCTTAACCAAAACAAGGCAAAACAAAATGATTCGAAAAACCTGAAAAATGACTGGAACCCTGTCTTAATACAGGTGAACTTGGATATGACGGACTCAATGGGACCAGGAAAATTGGTCCGTCATAAGCAAAATCCGTCATATACATATGACGAATACTTGATATGCATCGGACTGGGACCAAGCATATCGTCCGTCATATGCAAAAATCCGCCATACAGTGGTCCGTCATATCCAAGTTTACCTACATATGCTTACTCATCTGAGAGTTAACTCAGCGAGAGCTTTCTAATGAATACCAATATGACTAGGTTTGAATAGTTTACATCCTTGTGCATTGGACGAAATTAGCCTCAGCATTGGAAGGGTTAATGTCTAGGTGTTAGTTCCTGTGACTAGTGATAGATGACACCTAAAAAACGACTGAAACCCTAACACATCGGTACTCATCTGAGAGTTCTCAGCAAGAGCTATCCAATTTGAATACCAACATGACATGGTTTAGATGGTTTTCAAAAACGTTTGCATTCTTGTGCCTTGGATGAAGGTTGTTTCAGCATTAAAAGGGTTAATAGGAAGTTTGTTATGCAACTTAAGAGTCTAAATATAATCTCTGTACACACTATCAACATTGAGTAACAGCGCCTAGTAAACAATGTTTGGCACTCCTCCAATAGAACAGTAGCCAAGCCATAGGGGCCAGACAGTTATTATAATCTCTTACTTCTGGGATTGCCAAACAGGCCGCCAAAGAATTAGGCCTAAAAAATATATTGTTTGTCTCCCGAAACAGCCCAAGAAAAATTAGGGTAGGAAACTGTTTTCATTTTATGAAATATTTTTAGTGATACATGCTAGGCTCATAGTTAAGCTGTTCATGTTTTTCATTCGGAATAATGTGTTTTTTTATTCAAAATGTCATAAAAAGATTTAGGGTAAGGCCAAAAATAGAGGTAAGGTAGGGTTACAGGAAACAAACAATTATTTTTCTCCTTCTGTTCCTTGGTCTCATTATATGAGAGATATTAACCACTCCTAGCCCCATCTAAGCTTGTAGGCATGGGGGGGGGGGGGGGGGGCGGGATAAGTTAGATGTAGGTCATAGAAAATCAATAGGTAGTAGGCAGATTCTTTAAGTAATAGCTCTTTTTAAGGGATCCTAAAGTAAAAAGTAATATATATATATATATATATATATATATATATATATATATATATATATATATATATATATATATATACATATATATATATATATATATATATATATATATATAATATATATATATATATATATATATATATGTATATATATATATATATATATATATATATATATATATATATATATATATATATATATATGTGTGTGTGTGATGTTTTTCTTTGATATAAGAGCTACAGGGATAATTGAGAGGAGTCAGCTGAGCTTGAAACCTGATCTGTCTTCTGTCATTATAGAATTACATGTAACTCGTTGACCATGGGATATAGCATGACAGTATAAGCAGGGGTTGCCGTGGGTGCATGGTGTGGGTTGGGGTTAGGGTAAGACCCTGTGACTGTGTCAGACTGACCTGATCGACTCCTACCCTCCTAGCAGGGCAGGGTCTTAGCCAGGGTTCAGAAACGGGGTGCCCAAAATTGGCCATTGTTAATTTTTGGGGCATCCAGATGTTTAAGGGGGATCTACAATATACTCACAATTTCAACCACAAACATGTATAAATCTATCAAAATAAGGTGATATCCTGACCTAATACAATGTCATGGGAATTATATGGAGATGAAAAGAATCAATTATATGCTTGAAATTGACATTTTAAGGAATTCCTTACTGAATAATTTGGGTGTTCTGAGGGGTGCTTTTTAAGGGTTTGGGTGTCTAAAAAGACACCCAGACACCCCTGGCTAAGACCATGAAGCGGGGGCTGGCCTGGGGTCAGGCAGTGAAGATTTTATTTACTCTGCTTTAAAACCTGTTTGCCACCCCTCTCAAAGTCACAACTACACAACTGGTATACTATATACAGGGATTGACTTTAATGGTGGTTTAGGGGCATTTGCCCCTTGAGCCTTTGATTTTACGACCAGATGTTAAATTATAGGAGCTGAGGAACTTATTGTTAATTATCAACTTTGATATGAGGACTTTGAGAATGTGTTCTTCTTTTCACTTTTCGTCTCCCATTATTACGGGTATACCTAATAGTGCCCCAAAATGCATATCAGAGCACATAATCTTCAAAGATTTCTGAGAAAGCAATTATACCCCCAGAGACTGCCTCACACTCATCAGGTACATTCTAAAGCAAATTCTTGACAAATAAGATTAATTCAGACAACATCTTCTTTCCTTACGTGAAAACCCTTGCCGGCCTTGAACCATTATTACACGCCTGGGTAACGTACGTCATTATTATAACAATAACCACATGATGTTTTTCCGAAATGGTTATTTTATTTCCAGTTGACCGGAGTGAGCTAGAGGCCCTGACTTATTTATACTTGAGTACTGGCACATGGATAGTACATAATTTATATAGGTTCACTCATCGGATAAAACATGGATTGTATTTATTATGTGCAGTTGACTTATCACAGACATGAAAAACATTGATTTCATATTCAAGTACTTTCTGTTGGTTTCATGCTTAACCCATTAACGCTTATGCTGCTGGTGGCTAATTTGGCCAAAACTAAATGATGCAAAAAACCTGGAAAACGACTGAAACCCTGGCAAATGGGTACTCATCTGAGAGTACTCGGTGAGAGCTATCCGATGAATACCAACATGATAGGGTTTGGATATTTTTTAAGAACTTTGCATCCTTGTGCTTTGGATGAAATTGTAGCCTCAGCATTGGAATGGTTAATGCTCGCAACAGCCAAAAGCAGCCTGACAATGTTGATTCAATATCTTTCAGCCACTAGCATATTTCTGAAATTATTTGAAGGAAAAAATCTATTGCGCCATATTTGGTGCACCGATTCATCAAGTGCCTTGGTGGACGTCTGCTTGCTTCTTTATATGAATTACTGTGTTATTTATATTTGCCATTCAATATATGAATGAACATTTACTTTTCTCAATCTTGCAGTGCCATGGTGGGACTTGCCATTCTTGTTCTGTATTACTATTTCATATTTGCCATTCACCATGTAGGAATGAACACCTACATTTTCTCAATCTTGCAGTGCCAATTGGTGGACGTCAGCTCGCTTGGGACTTGCCATTATCAACTTCTTTATTAGGCCACTCCAATTTAATTACTTGTCTTATGAGCTTTTTTTGGAAAAAAAATCCTGTCAGACTCCAAAAAAAAAGAAAAAAAAAGTCATCTTTGGTGTCTTACGGACGAAAGTGGTTTTGAAATTTTCTGTCAGACTCGTACTCCTAAAAAAAAAAAAAGTGCAAGTTTTAAGAATATTCTTTGTAAGTGTGATTCAATCAACTACAGGAAGCTATCATTGCTGTAGTAGAGCCTCAGACTTGAGGAGGTATACCTCCCACCCTTCAGGTTACAGGGATTAATAGATTGATTGATTTTATTAAGTTGAGAATAGGTTGGTAGAAATATATCGCTACCAGTCCTAGTCGTCAGACTCTAAAAAAAATAAAATAAATAAAAAGTCACATTTTTCAACTTTTTTTTTTATTCCAAAATGGCTCATTTCCTACCTCCTGAGCATGTAAGACAAGTAAATAAATTGGAGTGGCCTTACTATGTTATTCATATTTGCCATTCACGTCTACTTTTTCTCAATCTTTCAGTGCCATGGTGGTCTTCAGCTCGCTTGGCACTCGCCGTGATCGGTTTCTTCGGCTTCGTGAACGTCTACGCTCTTCGCATCAACCTGAGTGTGGGCATGGTCTGTATGGTCAACCACACCGCCATCAAAATACAGGCCCTCAACGCAGCCGGAGCAGGTGGCGCCACCTACTATAACAGCTCCGTCAACGCCTCCTCGACGGGGAATTTCAGCGTGGCCGCGCCCGAGGATGTAGAACTTTGTCCGGCTGCAGACAGTGGCGGTGGTCCATCAATTGTAAGTCACTTTTGCAGTGCTGAAAACAGTTTGCTAAGCTTCGGTGGTCAAACGGTCCATCCAAATGAATAGTCTAGTGGTCCGCCAGAAAAATTAGGGGTCCATATCACTTTGATTTAACCAGAATGGTAGCCAACAGCCATTTCGAAATAACTGAACATTCATGGTTAATTGTGCTAAATTTATGAATTGTGACAGTTATAATCTAATGTAGAAGAAATGTGAAACTGGATGTGATACTTACTAGATTAATGTGGTCAGAATAGTTAGTAGACTTTCTGGGCAAGTAAACAAAGACTTTTACTAGCCCTTTCGAATTTTTGGTAGAAACGGACCAGTGGGCTACTGTCTATTTTCACCACTGCTTTTGTAGGGATATAGAGGTTCCATCACGAGTGGATGGAAAGATGAGGTATCTTGCATGAGTGAGTGATATTTGACCCAGCAGCAGTTACCCTTTGATTGAAATTGAGGGCACTAATTGGACAATTAAACTAGTTTGACCTTTAACCCCGTTTAAAACAAACCATTGAGGATCGACAACTTCTCTTTTACACTTTTAATCCTAACCGTAAAACACACCTCAGAGTGGGAGAAAAAAAGTATCTAGCCTTAGTTATTATAGAGCTGAAAAATGTTTGATCGATTTGTTCTTCAAAGAGTGTAACTTGATTAGTCAAGCAAGACATGAAAGATGACTTCTCATTATTGTAAAGGATTAGCAAACTATTGTCACGTAATTTTTGGGCTCGGAATCAGGTCCATCTAACAATCAGTAAAATTAGCGAGTCGGATCTGCCGATTTTTGAATCGTGCGATGGTCAGACTCTGGTGTGAATGGGGCATTATAGATAATTACCATTGACTTGGAGTTGGACCCATATACATAAACATATATATATATATATAATATAATATATATATATATATATATATATATATATATATATATATATATATATATATATATATATATATATATATATATAAATATATATATACATATATATATATATATATATATATGTATATATATATTTATATATATATATATATATATATATATATATAAATATATATATACATATATATATATATATATAT
>OZ012687.1:17627077-17664577 GCA_963942565.1 Maea johnstoni
AAGGATATGATATGTCATTTGGGAAAAATATTACAAAATAACGTAAACTTTGGTCACCATCTCTCCCCATATTCTGCTATTTGGTAATTAGCCTGTATTGAGAAGGCGCCGTACCTTGGGCTGGAAAAGCGAGCCAGCTCGCAAAGTGAGGAATTGGCACAAAAACGTCCAGGTGAGCTCATGCAGCTTACGTAAAGAAAACGTATAGTTATTGGGTTGAACTAACGATATCAGACTTGGGTTGTGGATAATGTCAGTGGATGATGCCAGGTGACTGGTATTGACTGACTGCTGAGGGTGGAGCTACGCAGGAACTCCTTGAGTGGTGCGAGGATGTAGTATAGCGCCAAACCAGGATCTGGTGTCCGGCTAAACAGTACAATAACACACCTGACAAACGCTACTGATTTGAGGAATACTCCCCTGATTCCATACCCAAAACTTGCTGTCTGCTGATAGAGTTTTAGTCGAAAAAAATAACGACAAAATAGGGAGGCTATTTTGGGCTGCTGTAGAGATAACCCATGTACATATGTAAATCTATAAACTAGTATGTAATATGGCTTACAGCTAATGTTCAGCGAGTACAGCATTGGATGTACAGTAAAAAGAACAGTGCGAACATCCTGAAGTGTAGAAAAACTCACCTGGTATTTTCCAATCCAGACTCGTGACACCTAAAATTGCGCATAGGCCAACGAATGGCAGCAGAAACACACGAAGCGTCATTTTTTCACAGAACTGACCGCGAACAGGTGCGATGCCTTAGTCCTCGTCGCACCTTATGCCTTGGATTAGAGCAGGTAACATAATACTTAACTTCGTCCCGCTGTGTGCCCGCTACCATGTATGTATAAATACATATTAAACCACTAATCTATCCATGCAAGCGTAAACATACCTACACGCCTGCCTTACAGCCTACCCACCTACATACCAGGGTGTATATATATATATATATATATATATATATATATATATATATATATATATATATATATATATATATATATATATATATATATATATATATATATATATATATATATATATATATATATATTGACATCATTTGTTTCAAATGGGTTTTTTTAGGTAGGAATAAAAAGAATTGAATGGAAAGCTACCTACTGAAATGGTATTTATAATATTAGAATGTAGGTTTGATATTAGTCTTAGTGGGATACATATCAACTATTTTAGGCGAGCAGGCAGGTTTCCATTCAAGACTCCTAGCTAAAAACCTGATTTAAAGAAAACTTTGTTAAAATTTGGTTGTCTCGGACAACTGGGCAATTCATTTTTATAGCCCCATCAGGAGTTGCTACTCAAATCCTACCTAGTCCATGGACTCTCTCGGTTGCTTTATATTTCAACAATCGCTGGGGATAACGCATTTCTCACACTCATGTTCAATAATGATGAAGAACATTCGAAACTTAGCCACCTTTCTGATGAAAACTTCCATCCAATGCTTAATCGATATCTGACATGGTGACGATTGCCACTGTATAACGGAGACATGTATGCTGGATGATCTATGCACTACAAAGGTGGTAACATTCCAGGTCATATATGACGTTGATTGTATTGTGGCCAACCTCTTTTGTTGACCATGGCCTACAGGAATGTGCATCAAGAATTACCCTGTTTGTTCAATAGTTTATTCAGAGTTGATGCTCTAAATGTAAACAAATTAGGACTGTGTCACTAGCTATTGCTCACTGTTGTTAACCTACTTTCTTAAGTAAAATTTCTACCAAAATCGTTCGCTGTAAGGTATTATCTTGCAGGAACTCCAAATTCTCCATCCAGTTACTCTACATGCAGGGGTGGACCCAGCCCTAAATTTGACTGGTGCCAAAAATTAAAATAGGCACTGAGCACCATAGGTGCACGGTACTAGCGGGTCTGGGGCCGATCAAGGCCCCCAGAACCCAGAGGATTATTGATGCTCTGATATGCATTCTCAGCCATTCCTGGTACTAAAAATTATGAATTTTATGGACTTACTTTTCAAGAAATTTAATTTCATTTCTAGTATTTTTTAGCCGTATACTGAACCACTCATTAGTCATTACTCAGTATTGATCTTTGCAATGTATTTCATTATACTAATTTATGGGTAAAATATTTCTTTGTTATTGAAACTGTAATGATTGCTTACATATTACACTTCACATTCACTATCCCCACAGGGTGGTCTCTGTGTGCAGGTTGCCTCGTGGGCGGGTTTGGCTGTGCGAAGAAGTGCATATAAATGGAGGGATAACAATGATGAGGTTACTGTATTTTTTTCTTCTTCTCTCGTTCTGCTCAATCCCCATCATCATCATCATCGTCATAATTTTCCTCTACATCCTCATCATCACTATCGTCCTTTTCATCACCATCATCCTCCTCCTCATCACCATCTTCTTCTCCTTTAAATATTTTGCAATTATGCATTTACTTGAAAGATTTCATCAGAAGTGTCATGCTGTTTTAGCCCGCTGTGGGTTAAGGTATTAAAGAAAATGCATGGTCTCTTGGTTATCCAATCTAGAGATCCACTGAATCGGATTCTATTTACATAAGGATATGGTAGGTAAGGGTAAGGTAAGGGTTCATTGACGTGTCAGACACTTTGAACTTTTAAAATCAGAAATTCGTTTCGCTAATTATGGACGGCTGGAAAGTTTTGATGGAAAGCAGCCATTCCTTCCTGAAAAATATTGACCCTTTAGAAATGATGAGAATTAAAACACCAAATGTCGGCTCTTTTTCGGCAGACCAAGAGTAATCGTTTACTGAAGTATGGAGAAATAAGAGTAAATCCTATACCACATCATTATAGGGCCCTGGAAGCCTTTTGCAGGCACCAAAGTTACCAAAACAAAATCCACCGCTGATGCCCCAGGTGCTACAATCAAGAAAGCCTTTAGAAATTGTTATAAGATTATTTGCATAATTTGCCAAAACCAGCCTGTAACATTAGAATCCATGTTTGTTGGCACTAAATTCATCCCCCACTTCAAGGATTTACTTGGTGTATTGTGTTGACTGCAACAGCTGTGCACTAGCTTGGCTGGCCTTAGGCATCATGTATTCTCGTTCAATATTTTATTCACATGCGATTTCCAACTTCATCTATGTTCAGTTAGTGAATAGAACCCATTTTACAATGTTGAAAGTTTAGTAAATAATAATAATGATGGTATTACTACTACTACTACTGCTGCTGCTGCTACTACTACTACTACTGCTGATGCTGCTGCTGCTACTACTACTACTACTACTACTACTACTACTACTACTACTACTACTACTACTTATAATAATAATAATAATAATAATAATAATGATAATAATAATAATAATAATATTAATACTAACCATAATAATAATAATAATAATAATGAGAATAATAATAATAATAATAATGATAATAAACAATACTATTAATAATAATAATAATAATAATAATAATAATAATAATAATAATAATAATAATAATAATAATGAAATAATAATAATAGTAGTAATACTGATAATAATGATGATAATGATAATAATAAAAAATAACAGTAATACTACTACTGCTACTGCTACTACTACTAATACTAATAATAATAATGGTAATAATAATAATAACAATTAATAATAATGATAATAACAACAACAACAACAAGGACCTCATTATTATCAACATAAAAAGGTAGTCTGCTGAAGACATGCACTATAAAGAGAAGGTTTGGCTACATATCGAGACACACTTTGAGCACGTAGAGACGGGGGAGTGGAAAATAGGGAAAAGTGACTTGCATATTGTGAGCCAACATGCATGGCATGACACATTTCAACATGTCACCCCCCAATACTGTGACAAGTAAAACATTACATGAAGAGGGGTTGTTATCCCATAGAACCTCAACTTAAGTGGCAAGTGAAATCCATCCTCAAATAAAGTGACTAGTAAAAAGCTATGCTTAAATAAAGCAGAATCAACTTTGAGTCAAACACATATGAAGATATTGCATCTTAAATCAAGACATTTTCATACGTGGCAGACCATTCGTATGATCCAGAGGTGAAAAGCTTCAATAGGTGTGGATAGATTGTACCTGCTTGATGCAGAATTAAATAACATTTTAAATCCCTGACCGTCTGAATACGCATTAGCCGATACCAGCGGCGATTTCAAGGGAATTATATTTGCTTCATGAAAGGAAATATTCGGCGTCGTTAGGGAAATCCAGATTATCGCTCAACAAAGGGATTTTCTCGACACGATGTATGAGAACAGGTTTGAAACAGTTGAAGAGAGTAATACTCTGTAAAAGCTAGCTACGTGGATTCTTACCTGCATTACCGACTCGAATACCCTCTTTTACCTGGGCATACTTTAATAGCATTAAGCAGACTGAAAGTAACAGGGAAACTAAGATATTACTAATACCACCACACAATCGTTAGATAGTGTTAGCCCATATATGCGTTTGGAGTACAACTGTGACCTTTTGAACTTAAGCAAAATTCATAAGTTAATGATTTACTCTTGAATTTTAAATTATCTGCTATTTTACTCCAAGATCATAAAAGTATGTCCTGAAAGACTAGATATACTTAATGTGTGCCAACTTACCTCCCCTCTACTTATCATTTATATCGCTGTTACACCATGTATGTTATATTTTGAATTGTTATTTTGTAGTCGGCCAAGAACCCTGGTAGCTCGTGTTTACTATGTAAAATCATTACCGACTTGAAATAAAGATTATCTATCTATCTATATAACAGTAGGTAGTGGTCAGGGTGACGAGCTACATGCTTTATATATACCTTTAAGTATTTAACCCTTTCCCATCCGTATAGCTCACGTTCTAACATTTATATGAAATTTTGTTCGTGATACAACATATTAAAAAATCTTACTCGCATTCCATTCTTTGTTTTGAAAAAAACACAAACATTTTCGAATCGTTTTCAAATTTTGGGGGTTTGGACGAAAGTAGCCTCAGCATTGGAAGGGTTAATGCCATCTCGCCTGGTCATCAAGTACTCTAGGGAATGAAAATAACAATTCATCGTATTTGAATTCTGGACAGGTTTGTGTGAGCGTGTGTATTGACCCTTGTACCTTACCGGAACAGTTACAAGTCAGTTTATATGCAATTATGTATTACGTTTTTTCACAATAAACTAAATAACACAATATACATGCATATTCACACGTTCATGCCGGCAAACTTCTATACCTATTCGTATGCCTCGTTCAGTTTGTATGAACAAATGTAGTTATCTATACATACAAGTTATATACATACAGTTATCTATACAAGTATACAATCATACATAGATACATACAACACACATACATGCACATACATACATACATACATACATACAACATACATACATACACGCATGTACATACCGTATTATGACTATTATTTCTAACCTTTTATGAAATTACACCGGCCATAACTAAATGCAATATGGTTAATTTGTAAAGTTACACCACATGGAAGGTAAAGTAAAGTAAAGTCGGTATATCAATTACAAGAAACACGAGCTACTTAAAGGCTCTTGGCCGACTGGACCAACAGTGCTTTATACAGTGCCTTCCGAAGCACGAGAAGTGCGCCCCCCACCCCCCCCCCTCCTCCGTCTTCCCCTTCCTAAATCACCCGTTCCAGTTGTTTTTAAGGAAATTTATACGGGGCATGATACCCGTAAACTGCACGTCTAAGTGGTGGTGTGAACAGGCAGGAATCAGCTCGCGGATTTGACCGGTGCCAAACATCCAGTTTTTGAACTGAGCGGTGACTTGTCACCGGAAGCACCCACGTGGATCCGCCGGTGACATGTAGCCTAGTGTGCTTATAAAACGTGCATTGTATTTACAGTTTCACTGTACTCTTTATTGATCAAAGATATGTCATTTAAGGTAAAACATTAGAAAATGTAAACTGTGGTCCTATCCAGGTGAGGCATTTGGAATTTCGGAGTACCCAACGAAAACCACTGCCTAACACCAAGTTACTGGCAACTTTCTCACATGCCCCGGCCGGGATTCGAAGCCAGGCAGTGGTGGGAGACAGCTAGCAGTCAGTGGCAATGCCTTAAGCCCCTTTTTACACCAACTGGCGATGTACTGGCTACCAACTACTTTGGGTACATCGCCAACGTATCGCCGTACATCGCTATAATATCGCCAGTCTTCGACGGCCGTCGTGAACACTTCAAGCTTGGCGATTTTTTGGAATGGTAAAATAAATCGCCAAGCATCGCCGATGAAAACAGTGTTGTGAAGCATTCATTATCGCTTCGCCAACCATCGGCACGATGTCGCTGCAGCTCGCCAATGCGTCGTTACCAGTTTGTTAGCTGCCTCCGTTGGTGAACCGGTGACGATGCACTGACAAGTCATTGAGACCCTATCGCGATGCTTTGCGAATCAGTGAAAACTGCTGACAATTGAGTGGCGACAGATAACAAACCCATTCCGGAAAGAAGTTATTTCAGCAATTAATAAATTTCAAGACTCTGACCCCTACAAACAAAAAACTCAAACAGTATGGAATAAAAGCTTCCGATTTTCGTAAATTAAAAACCAATTGATGTCTTTAAAATTACCCACCTCTGGGCTATATGGAATAGCAGGTATTATGTTCGTAAGAGACCTGCTGCTGCGTCCAGGTGAATGTCACTTATAATTCGAATAATTGAATGCCCAATGAAATACCAATATAAACTTTCTTGAATATCAGAAGCGCAGAAAAATGTCATAAGCCTGCATCCCTAGTGCCATATGAATGTCTTATAAACCTTAGTTATTAGAGAATTTAGGCATGTGCTACTCTGGATGCCAGCACCTATATATTTTCTGTGAAATTATCATGACAGGAAATGGTCACATAGAAAATTTGAAAGTCACTAAATACAGCTTTCAACCCTCAGAAGCACGCTAAAACTCATATGTTAAGCTGCAAGCCGGTGTACCATATACTTCCTTATCTAAATATCCCACTTATATGTAGTCATTTCCATTAAAAGTGATTTTATACTGTTTTCTTCTACGAGGAGAAATCGGTTAGGCTGTCTCTTTTTGTGTAACAGCCCCTCTGATGGCTTAATTGATTTGACCCAGATAGATTAACAACCGCCTAGAGCATTGAGGGGGGCTACTAAGCAGGAAACACAGCCACAGCACAGTGTAGCACCGTAGCCGCCACTCCACATCCTGGGTCTTCCCTACGGTACTCTATGTAATGATCCAAGTAGGCTCCATCCTAATATAGCTATTCAGTTCATCTGAAAGTCTATGCGCAATCATTTTACCCCCCCCCCCAAAAAAAAATCATAAAATCCATCAAAAGTTTCAAAAATTTCTAGATATATGTACATCCACATATACAGTTTGGATTTTGGCACCAGAAAAAATCCAATCAACTAATCTTTATCAATACTTATGTATCTATACATCTATCTACATTTTTATCTATCTATCTATCCATCCATCCATCCATCCATCCATCCATCCATACATACATACATACATACATACATACATACATACATACATACATACATACATACATACATACATACATATATATATATATATATATATACAGGGGCGGACCCAGCCCTAAATTTGACTGGTGCCAAAAATGAAAATATGCACTGAGCACCATAGGTGCTCGGTACTAGCGGGTCTGGGGCCGATCAAGGCCCCCAGAAGCCAGAGGATTATTGATGCTCTGATATGCATTCTCAGCCATTCCTGGTACTAAAAATTATGAATTTTATGGACTTACTTTTCAAGAAATTTAATTTCATTTCTAGTATTTTTTTAGCCATATACTGAACCACTCATTACTCAGTATTGATCTTTGCAATGTATTTCATTATACTAATTTATGGGTAAAATATTTCTTTGTTTTTGAAACTGTAATGATTGCTTACATATAACACTTCACATTCACTATCCCCACAGGGTGGTCTCTGTGTGTAGGTTGCCTCGTGGGCGGGTTTGGCTGTGCGAAGAAGTGCATATAAATGGAGGGATAACAATGATGAGGTTACTGTATTTTTTTCTTCTTCTCTCGTTCTGCTCAATCCCCATCATCATCATCATCATCGTCATAATTTTCCTCTACATCCTCATCATCACTATCGTCCTTTTCATCACCATCATCCTCCTCCTCATCACCATCTTCTTCTCCTTTAAATATTTTGCAATTATGCATTTACTTGAAAGATTTCATCAGAAGTGTCATGCTGTTTTAGCCCGCTGTGGGCATCAGTGGGTTAAGTTATAAAAGAAAATGCATGGTCTCTTGGATATCCAATCTAGAGATACACTGAATCGGATTCTATTTACATAAGGATATGTCAGAACTAGTATATTATAAAAACCCATCTTTGTGGTGTGAATACTGTATCTTATAAGGCAAAAACCTTTCTGCGTGTTATGAATACAAACTACCCCCCCCCCCCCCTATACCACATCGATATAGGGCCCTGGAAGCCTTTTGAAGGCACCAAAGTTACCAAAACAAAATCCACCGCTGATGCCCCAGGTGCTACAATCAAGAAAGCCTTTAGAAATTGTTATAAGATGAATTGAATTGATAATAATAATCATAATAATAATAATAATAATAATAATAATAATAATAATAATAATAATAATAATGAAATAATAATAATAGTAGTAATACTGATAATAATGATGATGATGATAATGATAATAATAAAAAAATAACAGTAATACTACTACTACTACTACTGCTACTACTACTACTACTACTACTACTACTACTAATAATAATAATAATAATGATAATAAAAATAATAATAATAACAATTAATAATAATGATAATAACAACAACAACAAGGACCTCATTATTATCAACATAAAAAGGTAGTCTCCTGAAGACACGCACTGTAAAGAGAAGGTGTGGCTACATATCGAGACACGCTTTGAGCACGTAGAGACGGGGAGTGGAAAATAGGGAAAAGTGACTTGCATATTGTGAGCCAACATGCATGGCATGACACATTTCAACATGTCATCCCCCAATACTGTGACAAGTAAAACATTACATGAAGAGGGGTTGTTATCCCATAGAACCTCAACTTAAGTGGCAAGTGAAATCCATCCTCAAATAAAGTGACTAGTAAAAAGTTATCCTTAAATAAAGCAGAATCAACTTTGAGTCAAACACATATGAAGATATTGCATCTTAAATCAAGACATTTTGATACGTGGCAGACCATTCGTATGCTCCAGAGGTGAAAAGGTTCAATAGGTGTGGATAGATTGTACCTGCTTGATGCAGAATTAAATAACATTTTAAATCCCTGACCGTCTGAATACGCATTAGCCGATACCAGCGGCGATTTCAAGGGAATTATATTTGCTATATGAAAGGAAATATTTGGCGTCGTTAGGGAAATCCAGATGATCGATCAACAAGGGGATTTTCTCAACACGATGTATGAGAACAGGTTTGAACCAGTTGAAGGGAGTAATACTCTGTAAAAGCTAGCTACGTGGATTCTTACCTGCATTATCTACTCGAATACCCTCTTTTACCTGGGCATACTTTAATAACATTAAGCTGACTGAAAGTAACAGGGAAACTAAGACATTACTAATACCACCACACAACCGTTAGAGGTGTTAGCCCATAAGCGTTTGGAGTACAACTGTGACCTTTTGAACTTAAGCAAAATTCATAAGTTAATGATTTACTCTTGAATTTTAAATTATCTGCTATTTTACTCCAAGATCATAAACGTATGTCCTGAAAGACTAGATATACTCAATGTGTGCCAACTTACCTCCCCTCTACTTATCATTTATATCGCTGTTACACCATGTATGTTATATTTTGAATTGTTATTTTGTAGTCGGCCAAGAGCCCTGGTAGCTTGTGTTTACATTACCGACTTGAAATAAAGATAAGATTATCTATCTATCTATATAACAGTAGGTAGTGGTCAGGGTGACGAGCTACATGCTTTATATATACCTTTAAGTATTTAACCCTTTCCCATCCGTAGAGCTCACGTTCTAACATTTATATGAAATTTTGTTCGTGATACAACATATTAAAAAATGTTACTCGCATTCAATTCTTTGTTTTGAAAAACACACAAACATTTTCGAATCGTTTTCAAATTGCACTTTAATTAATGTGTTACTCCTGACAGTGTCAAAGCATGCGCTTACTCCAGACATGACTTGGGTAGGGCTTGGTATGGTAAGGCAAACACCTTAACTCTTATACTGCTGGTGGCTAATTTGGCCAATACCAAACAATGAAAGAAGATTTTTCAAAAATCTTTGTGTTTTGGGGGTTTGGACGAAAGTAGCCTCAGCATTGGAAGGGTTAACGCCATCTCGCCTGGTCATCAAGTACTCTAGGGAATGAAAATAACAATTCATCGTATTTGAATTCTGGACAGGTTTGTGTGAGCGTGTGTGTTGACTCTTGTACCTTACCGGAACAGTTACAAGTCAGTTTATATGCAATTATGTATTACGTTTTTTCAAAATAAACTAAATAACACAATATACATGCATATTCACACGTTCATGCCGGCAAACTTCTATACCTATTCGTATGCTTCGTTCAGTTTGTATGAACAAATGCAGCTATCTATACATACAAGTTATATACATACAGTTATCTATACCAGTATACAATCATACATAGATACATACACCACACATACATACATACATGCACACATGTACATACATACATACGTACATACATACAACATACACGCATGTACATACCGTATTATGACTATTATTTCTAACCTATTATGAAATTACACCGGCCATAACTTATTGCAATATTTTTATTTTGTAAAGTTACACCACATGTAAAGTAAAGTCAAGTCGGTATATCAATTACAAGAAACACGCGCTACTAAGGCTCTTGGCCGACTGGACCAACAGTGCTTTAAACAGTGCCTTCCGAAGCACGAGAAGTGCGCCCCAACCCCCCCCCCCCGTCTTCCCCTTTCTAAATCACCCGTTCCAGTTGTTTTTAAAGAAATTTATACGGGGCATGATACCCGTAAACTGCATGTCTAAGTGGTGGTGTGAACAGGCAGGAATCAGCTCGCGGATTTGACCGGTGCCAAACATCCAGTTTTTGAACTGAGCGGTGACTTGTCACCGGAAGCACCGACGTGGAACCGCCGGTGCGGTTATAAAGCCATCCCCGTGTTGACCATTACAAAGGATACTTGTAGTCCTGACCAAAGATTTGTTACCAAACACCAAACCTTATCCTTGGTGTATGCCGAGTTATGATCATTTTTATGGTTAGACTATCGACTAAAATAGGGCCTTTTTCCTTATCTGACTACTAGCCAGTTGCATTCCAATATGGCCACCATTTACCATGGCAACCAATTTAGAAGTGTACTAGGATTTTCTATCTGTGTAATGTTGTGCCCCTCTCAACTCTGAGCTTTTCCACTATCAAATGTTAATAGCTCGCGTAGTGAGTCGGCCGAAGGCCGGCTCAGCGTAGCGAGAATTTACGGTATATATATAGTGTAATGGCAGGATACATACTGAGGCAGATTTTCTGGTGTTGACGTCTGTCTGTTCGTCTCTCGTCGAGCTCGCTCGCTCGACCCTGCTCGCTCGATTACCTCGGAAAAATGAGCATAACTTTTTGCTTTAAGAGCACATTTTGCCGCCAGATCGTTTCATGTTTTAAATATTTCTTAATCAAATAATAAATTTGGATTGTTTCCTTTAAATTGTATTGAAATAACGTTTTGGTCGCCGACTATCGTGCAACACGCGCGGAACTATGCAACAACTGAAACATACATGCTCACGTGCGACAAATGCTGACGTCATGAAATGACATGTTACGACGGAATTCCGCGGATTCCAAAGTCGTAACTTCGATGTTCACGGTAAAAATGACTTTAATCATCTTTCCGTGAATGGATTTCAATGCAGTTTAAATAGCCATAACCGCAACAAATGATTCTACATGTCTCTTAATTCTAGTTGAAATCTGTCGTGAAATGACGATTTTGCAACAGGTTGAAGTCGTAGTAATTTTTATGCCATATTTTTGCTCAATCGATCGCTACGCATACTGTGTGTGGTTATTGCACAAATATGAAGCTCATGTTAAGGGGCTTCCAATATGTTTCAGCAAAGTTCAAGTAAAGAAATGAAAACTTTAACAATAACAAACAATTTGTGACTGCATCTGAAAGGGAATGCAGAAATATCATCGAGCTGCGCAAGCATTTAAAGCTTTGCTTTCTCGTCATATTACTACTGAATGCATGCATTTATTTCATTAACAATAGCTTTGGAGGTCAAATTTTGTGTAAAAAGCTTTATTTTAATTTTGTGTAAAAAGCTTTATTTTAAGTACAGCAGCTTGGTCGCCATCTTGAAATCCAATTTAGATGTCATCTGATGATAACAGCTATTTCAGAATTAGGTTCTGCACCCCAGAAACCTACTTGTAAACACTACGATCATGTTTCTAGCTAATGGATGCTTAAATATGCAGAAATATAGCTTTCAGTAGTGGCCATTTTGAATTTTAATATGGCCGCCAGTTGCCAGGGCAACTAGTGTGAACATGTATTCAGGTTACTGAGTCGGTAAATAACTGTGTAAATGCAAAGTAACATGGGCCCAGTTCAGTAAAAACATCTTTATCCCTCAAGTGTTCCACTACCAGCTAACTTGACTGGTGTAACTATTGCATGTCTGAATAAAGGCTGAAAATGTTGGATATTTCACTAAAAGGGGTTTAACGTTCACATTCCAAAAGTGGAACTTTCATTAAATTTGAACCAAGTTTGGAATACAAAATGACTTCAGGGCCAATGTGCATGTTTACAAGTGAAAGCTCCTGTATTACTCCCTACATATATCCTTGAAAAAAATCTTTCATTTGAAGTGGTAGAATTTAATCTTGATGCCAAACCTACTGATTCACATTTATGCTTCCTAATCTATTAGCAATACCAGAATATGATCCATTTATTAAAGTGTAACTCCACCTTCAAAATTAAAAAAGATATGTTTTAGAGCTCAGTGTCACTTTTCTCAGGACACCTTGATTACAATTGTACTCCGCAAATTGACTGAGATATTTAAGTTTGTATCTTGAATAATACAGCAAATTTACTGCCTCAGCTGGTCCATGGGGGCACCATCTTGGAGCTTATCAGAAACAGGAAGTGACGTCATACTGCTACATCCAGGCTGCTCAGGGCCATTCAGAACTGAACACCCTAACACATTCTGTCATTAGTAAATGACTTGCAAAGAGGATAGTGGTGTATCAGACTCAGCAAACAGAGGCACTGTGTCTCATTGTATACCTATATGGTGCAATTTTATTTTCTAGAGGTATACCAGGTTCTGTGTGGCAAAAGCAATGAGGGAAAAGAGACCTGCAGTAAAGGGGTTATGGATGAGCTTTAGGGCTCTAGAGATTCTACCAGTTTACAAATTAGCCTGTTATTTAGTACTCTTACAATGTCCTGACAGTCCGGACACTGTTATCTTGTGATGAAAGGAAGTTTACAATTAGTAAGCTGTGTGTGTATTGTCATGTAGAGTGTGTCGGCTGCTCAGGAATTGACTGCAATACACATTAATCTCAAAGGAATTGCGTCTGCTCTATAGTCTCATGCTTTACCTAGGAGGTTAACTGCAATAAACATCCTCTGGGCACAATTATTTCCAATTGCAGTCAGACTAGTTACTGTTAGGAAAACACAAGTATTTGAAGTACAATTGTGAAACCAGATAGCCTATAAACCATCTTCCAATTATATTGTGATGATGTTTAGTTCATATTAGCTATATATTACTTCTAAACTAATGCCTACAATTTAAACAGAAATACGGCAAATATAACATATTTTTAATTTTGTTATTGTATGACAGAAAACTATAATTATTATTTATATTAGTGTATTCTTCCGATAGTTGGAGGGGGAAGTCAGTGAACATCCTTTTCTGGCATTCAGAACTTCCCCCACTTAATCTAAATGTTCCTTGCCTTTAAATGTGGGGCTATCACAGACCATATATTGATCATATTTTTGGCGGTTCAGACTGTATATTGATCATGTTTTCACTGGTACATGCGCTTATTTCGAAAATCTTTGTTGCATCCAAACTGGAAGCTTGACAATTCACCATCTTTGTGCTCAGTTTTTGAGCTGTCCACAGTCACGGTCTTAGGGTTCAACTTTCCTAGGGGCATATGCCCCTAGATTTTGCTGTGGACTCCAAGATTTTGCATAATAATAATAATAATAATTGGAATTTATATAGCGCCTTTTCCATTCATAAAATGTGTAAAAGCACTGCACATTGTCATAGTTTGAGTAATAGTCCACAACGCCTCAATGGGCGAGCCTGAAAAGGTGTGTTTTGAGACACTTCTTGAAGGCCTGACACGATGTAGAATCCTTCAGGTGTTGTGGAAGCGCATTCCATAATCTCGGTGCACTAATGGAGAAAGCGCGATCTCCAAATTTTAGTCTAGTCCGAGGCTCGTCCAGAAGGCCCTTTGCTTCTGATCGTAGATGGCGTCTGGGTTTATAAGGCACGAGCAGCTCCTTGATGTACTTAGGTGCAAGTCCGTTTAGCGCCTTGTATACCAGCAGTAGGACCTTAAATTGGATGCGGAATTTGATTGGTAGCCAGTGAAGCTTGATGAGAACAGGTGTGATATGTTCATACTTCCTGGTTCTCGATAATATCCTTGCTGCACTGTTTTGTAGTCGCTGCAGCTTTGCAATCAAATCCTGTTGTATTCCAATTAGGAGAGCATTGCAGTAATCCAAGCGAGACATTACCAGTGACTGCATCACTGTTTTTGTGGCATCTTCTGTTAACACACGTCTCGCTTTTCCAATATTTCTCAGGTGAAAGCTAGATTTTTTGACAACACTTTTGACATGGGGTGCCATGGTCAGTTGAGAGTCAAACATAGCTCCCAGATTCCGCACAGGCTCAGATGCAACAGACACATCAGTCCCCGCTACAGAGAGTGACTTAATGTTCAGTTCAGCTAGGTGTTTCTTAGAGCCGAATAGAATGATTTCAGTCTTGTCATTGTTGAGTTTCAGTTTGTTCTGAGACATCCAGACACTAATGTCACACAAACATTTCTCAAGATTTAGGATTTCACGTTTGACTATTGCGTTATCACTTGTCTTTTTGAATGATAAGCAGAGCTGGGTGTCATCAGCATAGCCATGATTGTTCAGACCGTAGGATCGGATTAGCTGTGCCAGAGGTATGATGTATATTAGGAACAATAGTGCACCCAACACAGATCCCTGTGGTACAGACCACAGGATTTCCTGATTTTCGGAGAAGTCATCATTGATTTTAATCCTCTGTTTCCTGCCTAACAGGTACGATTTGAACCTAGGGTTTCAAACTAGGGGCCCAAAATAGTATGTATCATAACCAGAAATCCAATTATTGGCCAATATTTTTTTGTCAAAAGACCTTTTCGGGCCTCCTACTTTGTGTTAATGCCAATCATCTAAGACATTGAGTAGACAACAATTCAGTCTCTGGTGGACCCATGGTCATAGGACGCATCACTCAGTCGGAAGTGCAATTGATAATGTAAGAGGAAGCCGCGTTCGGTGTGGATCCGTACCTGCATAGTACCTTAGATAAATAGATGGATTTGAGTGATTTGAACAAGTGGATTTGAAACCAGCTGGTCAACCTGAACGGGCTGGCTGCAGCGAATGGCCAATCAATTGTGTTCTGCGCATGCTGGCATGCAAGTTTCTCTGTAATGTAAATGATACAAGAGCCCACATTGGTCTTTGTCTCCTAGCGAGGTCACGCTTAGGCCAGATTCTAGACCTCTGACATAGCTAGAATGCCTATAGTACATATAGTAATTGGTCTACATTCTTTTATTCATCTAAGATAGTGCCATAGATCCAGACAATGCTTTTTAAATATACCTCTAAGCATGAATGGAAGGATTGATAAAAGACAGCCATGTTTCTCTTTATGTACCGCTGAGATGGTAAGGTGCAAACATGCCTCTCCATAACCGCTGGATATTCTGCCAAATTCCAGATAAACCAAAAAGCTGAGATGGATCCGAAAGAAAAAAGCACATATAAGAAAGTCAGTACTAAAATTGATTTAAAGCTGCATTGTCTTTAAATAAAACAGAAGATAATTTTCACTCGAAGTTCCCCTGTACATTTCTATGAAATAAGCCAGCAATCCTTTCAAACATCAGAGGGTCAATAGGTCACGCAAGAAATAATGGTTAAGAAAATGCATGGATTGCATCTGGATTGCATGAATGGTCTTATAACGTTGACTATGATTAATTGAATAGTTATAATAGAAAAATAGTTGGAGAGAGATTGTTACACCCAACTGAAACAACTTTCAAATGAATTTCTTCTCAAAATATTCATTTTTTTATCCTAATATATGATATCAATATTTATCTCATGATTGGCAAAATTCTAGGCTTTTGATTGGTCAATTGGCATATGATATGAAGTTGTATTAACCTCTCAGAATCCTATATTAACCTCCCAGTATTTTTATGTGTGTATGTATGTTCATTTTTATTACCTATGCAGAGGTCGAGGAGGCAATCATGAGATAAATTCGTTATCAACTGTTTTGGAGTATGATACAACTTATATCTCGCAATCAGAGGGCTGTATCACCCTCGGATACTGCTAGATTAACCCTTTCAATGCTGAGGTTAGTTTCGCCCACGACACAAAAATGCAAACAATTATGTAAACCATCTAAATCCAGTCATGCTAGCATTCATTCGAAAGCTCTCATGTAGTACTAACAGATGAATCCCCATGTGCCAGGGTTTCAGACATTTTCAGCTTTAAAAAAAAATTGTATTGACCGAACCAGCCACCAGCAGCTAAAGGGTTAAACAACCTATCTGTAAATGGCTCTCAGAATGTTCACAGTTTTTTTCAGTTTGTGTGTGTTCTCCAAATGAGAATGAGTTAAATCTGAATGAAAAGAGAAAGGAAATGTGCCCCATTTTCTCTCACCTGTATATGCCCTGTACATGACCAGGTAGGCCAGCAGCCCTATCATCATCAGGTTCCTGATGACCTTCATGGTCATCACTGGAATGCGGCGTGAGACGAAACATCCCAGCTTCTGGACAAGGTCAAAGACACTCTGAGATATGGATTCTGCAACAGGGAAATAATAGCGCGGTTCAGTGCTAAGCAGTGTATACTTCTAGAACTTAATATTTTTCCATCGTTATTAATAGACAATTCTGCTACTTTTCAGAATAGGATACACAGATATATATTAATAAACTTATGCCTGTAGCAGCCGAAAAAGACAACTCATTTTATGATATTTCAAAGTGTTGGATGCTAATTTGGAATAAAACAATCTATACAGTGTATCAACATCTATGTCACACATTTGATATCTATCTATCTATCTATCTATCTATCTATCTATCTATCTATCTATCTACATATATATATATATATATATATATATATATATATATATATATATATATATATATATATATATATATATATATATATATATATATATATATATATATATATAGAGAGAGAGAGAGAGAGAGAGAGAGAGAGAGAGAGAGAGAGAGAGAGAGAGAGAGAGAGAGAGAGAGAGAGAGAGAGAGAGAGAGAGAGAGAGGGGGGATTTATAATTCAATCACTTAAAATACATGAAGAGACTTTAAAATGGTAGAATGATAATTATTTACCAATACATATACGTCACAGCTTTACCTTCATAACCTTAAATCTTACGAGGTTCTGTGTTTTGTTGATGGATTGCAATATTTTGACAGGTAAGTGAAAATTGGTATCAACTGGCAAATATGACAAGTAGGTTTAAAAAATTGTTTTGTCATGCTGTGATTGCAGTTATTTGTGCAGACTCATAAGACTAACCTATTATATCTTGATTCTTCTTGTTTATCTCTTTCTTTTTCTTGTCTTGGAGGGCCTCCGCCTAAGCTTATTGTGCAGTGCCTTTTCTCTTGCACTCTCCACATACTTAAGATACAAGTCCTTTTTCTCCTCAACCAGAGAGGAACAATTGTCCACAAACGTTGGAATGTCCGTCCATTTCTGCTGTGGAATTAGGACGTGCTGGATGTAGAGTTCTATAAGGGTTACATATCCAGGTTTCTCCCGGTTGACAGGGGGGCGCAGCCAAATGTGGGTGACTGCAGTGCAGGTGGTATAGTCTCCCACATGAGCATGAAGAAGAACACTGAAAATGTGAGTTAACACAATCAATTAATTGATGAGTAAAATATCAACATATTCAGGGGGTAATGGCCACAGATTTTTTTTACAGGATTCTAGAAGGGTATCAGGACAATATTCCCCCGGACAATATCCCTCAGGACCAAATACCCCCAAACAACATCCCCCTGTTCCAATATCCCCCCCCTTGCAAAATATTCTTCTTGTACTAATGATCTAAATAAAATTATAAGTTTTACTATTCATTGACATTTGATTTAAGATATAGAAACGGTAATCAACTTACTACTGAAAATAAATCTAGATCTTTATTACTTATTATTGTACTTAATTGCTATTTAGACATTAAAATGACTTCCAGACATTGCCAATAAGTTGTTCCATTTAAAAGGCTGGGGGGGGGGGGGGGGGGGAGAGAGAGCAATGGAAGACTTTCTAAGGAGGGATGGGGGGAGGTTGAATTCAGAGTTATTTCCCCTCCCCTACAGATTCTGCATTGGGAGTGGGGGGGGGGGGGGGGGGGTGGTGAATTTCTTGGAGCAGAAAACCCCCTCCAATCATATATAATTCACCACCTAACTAATTATACAGTATCAATATCTGACCTTATTTTTATTGTTTGTTTGCAGCCACAACCCTTAAGTTATTCATTTACATAAACTGTTATAGAGGTTGTTAAGAGAATGTTTTACTAGAGGGGTATATTGTCCGGGGGTATATTGGAAAGGGAGGATTTTGTTCGGTATAATAAAACAAGTATGCCATGGCAGTGTGGGTAACATGATGGAATGTTTCCCCGAGGGAGGATGGTTTTCCCGAGGGCAGGCATGGCATATTTGTATAGTGGTCTTGAGTGATGTGAAGGGTAAGGATTCTACTTAAATGACAGTGTGTGTTCATGTGAGCTCAACCAAACTTGCTAGGATATCTGTATAGGACAGGAGGACGGGAGAGGGGACTGACCTGATGCAGGATGCATGACGTTAGTATGGGGGGATAGGGAATATGAAGAAAAACAAGGCCCGGGGGTGACGAGTGGCATGGGTGGTAGGGGAGCTCTCCGTAGGTCCTCCCTCAGGAGTCGACCCCGTGGGACAAATGCGGTTACGGATCCAAAACAAACAAACAATGTTACACTTTTTCGAGCCATAAGGTATAAATATTGCGACACTGACTCAAAATTAATGTGACAATGTGCGATAAGAAAAATTACAAGGATCTTACAGTATCGCTCCCATGAGACATGAGTAGATTGTTAAACTTATACAATCACACAAGCACTTGCTGAACATGCTGACTACAAGCAGGTTGGACGCTGGACTCGGATTATCAATTACTTCCAGTTGGAATGCAATTGATAAGCCTTACCTGGCAAGCAACGTCAATTGGAATTATATCCTTTGAAGTGGAATGCTATATAACTGGTCAGCAGGCTTCATAAGCGTCATTGAAGTGTAAACAAATCGACATAGTATTGTGTCAAACAAGCCTCGATAAAAGCGACCATTTCCCTATGTAAAGGGCATACACATCTGATTTTCTCTAAATCTAAGCAGTAGAGTCTTCATAAAGCTGCCACCTCTAAACCGAAGAAGTTAAGGACTCTTGAAAAATACCAAGGCTACAGATTTAAAATTGCTCTCTAAATACTTTTAGAACATCAGGAACGTGTGTACATAATGGTGCATGCATGTCCAGTTTCTATTTAGTCTACTTGGGAACTCGTTGTACACATAGTCTAGCGGAAAATGTTAAATGATCATATGTCACCTTGGGGTACTAGGTAGAAATGCTATTTTGCGACAGTACAATATTTTATTGTATCGAAAAAGTAAAGTATCGTTCATTTGAAATTTGAAATATACATACATTTGGCTTAATTGGCACCAGGACGACTGAGCTTGAAGAAATTTCGCCATTTATTAACAAATTTTCGAAGCTGACAGGGCTAGATTTTACACAATTGGGTACCTCGGAGGCAAGCAGTATCTTTAAAAATATTTTCAAGGTATATTGTTGAGGAAATATTGCTATTATAAAGCATTGCAAAAATTTTAAAATTTGATAATTCCTAAGGTGTCCTTTTGGTGAAAAGCCTTCAAATAAGACTAGCTCTTCTAGAAGGTTCTAGGACAATATCCTCCTGGACAATATCCCCTGAACAATATCCCTCAGGACAAAATCCTCCCTTTCCAATATACCCTATAATATGCGACGGTGGCGACGCGTAGCGGCGTTCATTTACACTACAGACCTGTAGTGTAAATGAACGCCGAACACATTACACGTTACAGTCAACCTCCACCCCCCCCCCCCCCCTACTACACCCATTCTACTGCCGACACATGGCATCCAACCCTAGTTCGGAAAAACTCTGGATGATAGGAATCAAAATAATATACATAGTAATCCGGCCCTGTCTAGACTCAATTCCCAAGAGGGCCGGCTTACTGACTCACAGGTGTTACCATTTCCTCTAAGTGATCACACATGTGTATTTCATAGCAATTAGGACATAATGGTTTCTATCCACCAACACAAATCAAATGTAAGATCCTTGAAAATGACCTTTTCCTGATAATCCAAACATGAATTTACCTCGTCAAATCCATTTAATAAAGGCACTTGTTTTCTTAGCAACAGTTCCATAAAGTTTCACATTTTCAGTCATTTCTGGAAAAAAATTATCCTAAAATCAGGCTTTATGGGTACATTTCATGGCAGTTTTAGTCTGTATATTTTTAGTTTGGAGTCTAAGAGATCTGTCCAACATTCAATGGAAACATTTAGAAGTCTTCAATAAACCTCACTTCTACTCTGAGATAATGACCCCTGTAGTGACTTCCTGCCACTGCTATCTCTTGACCAATCAGAGGTTGGTGCTTAAAATGTGTAGCCCTGTCCTGATAATGAAAGCCTCCATGGCCAGCCTCAGGCCTGATTTTTACACACTTTCATAAGCCATAACTGAGGAGTGCAGAGGAGGACAGACTTGTGGGTGGTCTTATTCGAAAGGTGACATGTATACGCTCATTTCGAACCTAAATCATCCTGATGGTGCATTTGCCCTTTAATTGCCACCCCCAACCAACCATCCCAGCTGAAACCCATGGCGGCAATTATATTCAACTACCCTGCAACACTTCATTTGAGAGCCCGAAGATGATGTCACCCGGGTACTTCCTGTGTGTAGTATACTCATAAGACTAGGAAAGTAATGTTTAAAAAGAGTGATTTGTGTTGCTTATGGATGCTATAACAGAAGTGACAGTAGAAAAGGAAGGGGAATCTCCCTTTAATTCATTCCTAACCCAAGGATTAAACCAGAATGAAGGCATTAGCAGCAAGATTGCTATTCAATATTTTGACAGGATAGACGGTGAAAAACTACAATTAGTGGTGCCAAAAACTTTGTCATAGACATTTTGAGGAATCTTGTTTTGAGGCTGAACTACAGACAAGACACACACAAGACTGGGATGTAGGAGGCTAAGACGCTCGAAACCTGATGCAGTGCCTACAATATTCAATTATAATCCCACAAAGAGCCATGATCAACAAGAGTGAAATGAAAGTGCACACAACAAGAAGGCAAGGTCTGTTACATCACATCAAGTTCTTGGAGGGTAAAGGGTACAATAGAATAGCTAAGAAAAGGAGAGAGTTAAAAGTACACTTTACATTTGCTATGGCTAAATTTACTTCTGCTAGACGCCCAAGTTTGTGGATTTCTCATTCGATAGCCTCAGCATCTGTGTCATATAACTCTTCATTTTGGTTTCATTCTTGTTATGACAGCTGGAAAAGCTTGGGTATCCAAGGATTTCCCTTAAGAATTCCAAAATCCCAAAACTAGACTTGCAAACATATCAGGGAAAGTGTTTGTTAGATTGACAGTAATAGAATTACAGTAATGGCATTACCTGACTGATTGATTGTTTGTTCCTCAGATTAACTTCCTGCAATGGCAATAGCAATCAACAAAATGCTATTGAAGCGATAGCTTCCTGAGCAACAAAAGTCTCCAGGATTTTTGAACTATTGGAATTGCTTACATTTGTTGGTATCTGCCCTACTTACCATTCCTTGCCTTACAACTACAAACAAACAAAGATTTACAATCAGGGCACTATCTCAATTTATTATACCTCACTTGAAGATCGTAAGCCGTGATTGGCTGACTTAACAGTGAACAATCATCATGTTGCCTGATGCCATCAGTGAGGGCTTCATGTTGCCCGTTGCCACTAGCGACACCTAGCGGCGAATGTGTGAATCACCAGTCATCTGTGACCTTGCTTTGTTTAAATTACAAATGGGGTTTCATCATCATCATCATCATCAGATACGGCCTCTTTCTCTTTAGAACATTATGGCCGGCGCATACTGAGTTAGTGTGTTATATAATATCCGAAAAATAGAAGATCTGGAAAGGGAAAATAAAAGATCAGAGGTTTGGTTAGTGTTGTTATGGGTTAAAAACAGACACAGACCATCTAGTATATTTTGCTGACATCTATTGTTGTTTGTTTTATGCCAGCTTTGAATTGCTCCAGTGTGGTAGACCTGGTGACATCTGCTGGTAGGATGTTCCAGGCTCTTATTAATGCTACTGGGAAGAAGCTGAACTTGTGGTAGTTTGTCGTGGTACGAAGTTGGACGTACCCCCCTCGAACCATGCTGCGTGTGTTGTATCGGTTGATACTTAGTTGCGTTGTCGGTATGCAAACAAGGTTGTTGTTAATCTTGTAGGCTTGTGCCTTCAGCCGCCGTTGGACAAGGGTTTCCCAATTGAGTTGGTTTAGCATGTCCGTCACGCTTTGGTGACCATAGCGATGGAAGACAAACCGTGCAGCCCTGCGTTGCACCATTTCCAACGAATAGATGTGATTTTGTTGATGGGGTGACCAGACAGTGGAACAATACTCTAGTTGAGGCCTCACTAGTGCCTGGAAAGCTAGTGCCTTGGTGGTAACTGTGGCGCCTTTTAGGTTGCGTTTGATGAAGCCCAGTGATCGATTTGCTTTTGCTGCGACCTTTTTGACCTGTGAGTGCCATGATAGATCAGAGCTGATGTTTACTCCGAGGTAAGGCGCTACATCCACTGATTCGAGGACTACCCCTTTCAGGGAGTATGGGTGTTTCGTAGGGGATGGTTTCCTTGAAATGCTCATGGTGTTACATTTGGAAGGGTTGAAGGACATGCCCCAACAAATGTAAGCAATTCCAATAGTTCAAAAATCCTGGAGACTTTTGTTGCTCAGGAAGCTATCGCTTCAATAGCATTTTGTTGATTGCTATTGCCATTGCAGGAAGTTAATCTGAGGAACAAACAATCAATCAGTCAGGTAATGCCATTACTGTAATTCTATTACTGTCAATCTAACAAACACTTTCCCTGATATGTTTGCAAGTCTAGTTTTGGGATTTTGGAATTCTTAAGGGAAATCCTTGGATACCCAAGCTTTTCCAGCTGTCATAAAAAGAATGAAACCAAAATGAAGAGTTATATGACACAGATGCTGAGGCTATCGAATGAGAAATCCACAAACTTGGGCGTCTAGCAGAAGTAAATTTAGCCATAGCAAATGTAAAGTGTACTTTTAACTCTCTCCTTTTCTTAGCTATTCTATTGTACCCTTTACCCTCCAAGAACTTGATGTGATGTAACAGACCTTGCCTTCTTGTTGTGTGCACTTTCATTTCACTCTTGTTGATCATGGCTCTTTGTGGGATTATAATTGAATATTGTAGGCACTGCATCAGGTTTCGAGCGTCTTAGCCTCCTACATCCCAGTCTTGTGTGTGTCTTGTCTGTAGTTCAGCCTCAAAACAAGATTCCTCAAAATGTCTATGACAAAGTTTTTGGCACCACTAATTGTAGTTTTTCACCGTCTATCCTGTCAAAATATTGAATAGCAATCTTGCTGCTAATGCCTTCATTCTGGTTTAATCCTTGGGTTAGGAATGAATTAAAGGGAGATTCCCCTTCCTTTTCTACTGTCACTTCTGTTATAGCATCCATAAGCAACACAAATCACTCTTTTTAAACATTACTTTCCTAGTCTTATGAGTATACTACACACAGGAAGTACCCGGGTGACATCATCTTCGGGCTCTCAAATGAAGTGTTGCAGGGTAGTTGAATATAATTGCCGCCATGGGTTTCAGCTGGGATGGTTGGTTGGGGGTGGCAATTAAAGGGCAAATGCACCATCAGGATGATTTAGGTTCGAAATGGGCGTATACATGTCACCTTTCAAATAAGACCACCCACAATCTGTCCTCCTCTGCACTCCTCAGTTATGGCTTATGAAAGTGTGTAAAAATCAGGCCTGAGGCTGGCCATGGAGGCTTTCATTATCAGGACAGGGCTACACATTTTAAGCACCAACCTCTGATTGGTCAAGAGATAGCAGTGGCAGGAAGTCACTACAGGGGTCATTATCTCAGAGTAGAAGTGAGGTTTATTGAAGACTTCTAAATGTTTCCATTGAATGTTGGACAGATCTCTTAGACTCCAAACTAAAAATATACAGACTAAAACTGCCATGAAATGTACCCATAAAGCCTGATTTTAGGATAATTTTTTTCCAGAAATGACTGAAAATGTGAAACTTTATGGAACTGTTGCTAAGAAAACAAGTGCCTTTATTAAATGGATTTGACGAGGTAAATTCATGTTTGGATTATCAGGAAAAGGTCATTTTCAAGGATCTTACATTTGATTTGTGTTGGTGGATAGAAACCATTATGTCCTAATTGCTATGAAATACACATGTGTGATCACTTAGAGGAAATGGTAACACCTGTGAGTCAGTAAGCCGGCCCTCTTGGGAATTGAGTCTAGACAGGGCCGGATTACTATGTATATTATTTTGATTCCTATCATCCAGAGTTTTTCCGAACTAGGGTTGGATGCCATGTGTCGGCAGTAGAATGGGTGTAGTAAGGGGGGGGGGGTGGAGGTTGACTGTAACGTGTTCGTGTTCGGCGTTCATTTACACTACAGGTCTGTAGTGTAAATGCGTTCATTTACACTACAGGTCTGTAGTGTAAATGAACGCCGCTACGCGTCGCCACCGTCGCATATTATAGTTAGCTTCCCATTACTTGTGACGTCATCAAAACTGTAAAATAGCTAATTTCACTGATTTAAAAAAGGTTACTAGTATTTAATTTCCTAAAAGTGTATTCTTAGTACAATTGGTCCATTGAATGTATCCATGCTGTTTGACCAAGACAGAGTGGACGCTATCATACATAACTGGAAGAACCAAGTTTTCTCTAATGAAACAATCCATGGCGTTCCACTAAGGCATTCGACGTGTTTGAAGGCGCCTATCGGCGGGTTCCGGAACCTCGCGTCAAGATGATGATTTAGAGTCTTGAAATGCATCTTAGAAGGGTTGCCTGAACTAAGACTGAAATTTACTAGTTTGTTTTTAATAAACCTTGTTAAGGATAACTGTTATGACCGGGGAGAGCTTATACCAAACCCTTTTTAAAATGGTTTGATTTGGCTGTCATATACCCTAGGTTTGTCTACACTCCTTATAATAATCCAATCCCACTATCAGGTGCAAGAGTCAATTTGAGTTTCAACTGTACAAAAACACATCTATTTAGTAAATCAAATGCTCCAAAACAATGGCAGGTCACTCAGTTCATAGCTGATAGTGATAGCCCCTGCAATTACTTAAAGATGTTATTTTAATTGCAATAAAAATTGGTAGAAGATAGAGTAGTGTTTGATTACAAACAAATGAGTGCATTTTTGACCATATATATTGAAATGACCTCTTGCTTTTCAAATAAATATAATTCTGTGCGCGTTTTTCTACTCTTTTGGCACAGCTGTCATCCACTAAAATCTGCTTGAATGCAACATTTGTTGGCACTGCAACTCTTTTCAACTTTTTTTCTTAATATTCCATTAGTCTTGCCTGCATATCATCCAAGAAGCAGGATGCCTCAAAGTGGTCCTCACACAATCTTTTAAATATGAAGCGACTTTGAATTTCTTGACACTCCATCCAGTTTTAATGTTGTGGAGCCATTGTGCTGCTAAATACCTTTTTTCTGGATGTATGTTCCGATTAGGGATTGTATAAAATGTTCCTTTGTCCCTAAGTTTCCTATTATTACATCCATATGCTGCACACAGCACCATGATTCATGAAGTTCCCAACTTGAGAAGGAGAACTGCACTGACTGTAGCTCTCAGCACCAGAGCAGTGCTGCGCCAGTGGCTGGTGCTTATCTGATGACAGGATAGGTCATGTGACCTACACAAAATGGACGCCCCATGGTTTTGTTTCACAGAAAATTGCAATTTCCTCTTCAACAGGTATGGAATGAATTTGTGAGTTGGGCAATTTACACATACCATATGGCACTACACTTTTAGCACAAGTTATCCCAATGGTGCATTTGCCATTTAAGTGCAATTTTGCAGGTAGGGAAGCCAAACAGTATTCAGGTGAATAGGGACTGTAAAGTAGACATATCAAAGTATGTTTTCAGCATTTAAGAACCTGACAGTGTAGTAGTGGCTCGAGAATATTGTCAAACTAGGAGGAGCAAAAAGGTTGATATCTTTGCTTACTGTGTGACATGCAGTGTGGCTATATTTTTAGGAAACACAGAGCAACTGACTGATAATGTGATACTTAGATTACTGTAAACCTTAACATTTAAAAGAGTAGCAAAATCACAATAAAATCTTCAAAAAACTGATTTTCTAGCTAAGTGTCAAAAACTTCATAATAAGATGAACATTGAAGTATTTGATCCTGAAAGATCAAATAATTTAAGCTCTGTTGATCGATTATTGTTATTTGCATTGCCAAAGCTAGCTCTGCATGTTTTTGATAACTGTCGCAACTTTGTATATATCATCAGGGTGCAATTGTGATCTGCTACATAGAATTAAAGTAATTTCATTAACATGTTCGTATGGTTATCAATATAATGGCCCACTCCTAAGCTAACCCAAACTACTAACCTGACCCCTGGTGTATAAACATTGCTGGTAGGCCATTTCAATCAAAATCAATTAATTATTCATGTTTGTTAATTGATTTAGATATACATGTTTATGAAGTTGGGAATTTCATTTGTTTATTTTAAGTAAAAGTTAAACATCTCACTTGATAATGACAACATTTTAATTGTTGAACTCTGTTAAGCAGAGGACTATAGGTCAAGTTGGATTGAGAATACAGGGGGATAAAAATGACGCAACTCCTGGACATTTGTTGGGTAGGCAAGAAAGCAACAGATTTATTAAGAAGTAACATGTTGTATGTATATGTATGTATGTATACTGTAGACTAGGCTGCTAAAACATTTCATCGGTAGCAAGGAAACAGCTTTATTCACAAGGAAGCTGGTTTTCTGTACAATGTATATACCTGCACTATGTACATGTATATAGACAAGGGATTAAATGCTATATTACAAATGCCATCTACTTGTTATTTCTTTGAAATGTTTTTGAACATTATGAACGTTACCTGATTACATATATACTGGTTGGGGGTGGAATATATATTATCACACTATCATTATAATTATTACCGTTGTTGTTATTCATTTCATTTTTCTATTTCTTATCTATGTTGATATTGAAGTTCACAGGGCCATTGAAAATGTCACCTGGAAATATAGATTTCACCCCAATGAGATACCTCACTTGTACTACCTATTGAACAGGAGGTTGATGGTGAAACAGAAATATTAGATTGACCATTTGGCACAGCACTGGTGGAAGCTGATGCCATTGTGCCAGAAACTGTTGCCTTTGATTTTCCCTTCTGCAATAACAGGTTGGACATTTCAAACTTGTCTTGCAACTAGGCTCTTTACAATAGTGGCTGTGGCTCTCCTTTCGCCTGTGCCCAGTTACAGATATACTGCCTACACCAGCATGTTATTATTATCATTATTATTATTATTATTTTTTTTTATTAAGGGTGGTTATTGTTCTTACACAATAATTGGTGTAAATCCTACTCAGACAAGCCACTTTACTTATTCAAGGCATAAATTTCCAAGAGTCCACCAACCTATGGCACGCAAAAGGCATATGAAGACTAATACAAAAACAAGCATAGTTGCTAGGACATGGACAGTCTCAGTGACAAATAAACTGTAGCTTAGATACTGGTAAATATCAAGAAACAGCATAAAGTGTGTGGCTGGTCTAGGGAAAATTTTACATACGAAAGTAGGTCAACATGTCTGTCCATTGTGACATATTTTCTTAGGTAAAGATTTCCACCAAAATCGCGTGCTGTAAGGTATTCTCTTGCAGGAACTCCAAATTTGCCTTCACGTTGCCCTAGCCTAGTATATTTAGCAGATAGGTATGGTATTTATAAATCAAATGAACCTTTATTGATCAAGAAAACCTCATTTCAGGTAAAACAATGTATAATTGAAACTGTGTTTATATTGAGGTCAGCTCAAGCAGGTAAGTTAAAGAAAACTTATATTTGAAACACCAAGACCTCAGGGATTAGATAACTATAGTTAGAAAGGGGAAAGGAGTGCTAAACTAGGAGTTCTCTTATTTTGAGAGTGTCACCAGCATCATAGCCTTAAGTAAACTACTATTACATACAAATTTTGCCCTAAGTTCCCAGTCCTTCATCATGAAAGGGATTAAGTCTGAAATTATCCACTACACAAGGAAGAGGGTCCGTTCAATTATTTTGAACATAAGAGCACCATGGTTAGCTAACTCATATTCCTCATCCGCCGATCTCCAAGCTGTCACCCGAATTAACCTTTTCCACTCTAGTTTGTCCATATAGCAGCCACTAAAAATCATGCTAAAGTATTCTTAGGATTCCTAAATCTTTACAAACGCATTTCATAGATAGGACTATCATTAACATTTGTATTATAGTATCAACTGTCTTGTATGTTAAGTGATCATTTTAGTGAGGTACTGTATCATACATTATACATGCTAATATCAAGGGAAGTTAAACTAAATAAAACTCACAGTACACATGAAAAATACATGTATACACCAAAACCACAGGAAGGATCAATGGACATATATGATTAATCACACACAGGCGTAGGTTGATATACAAAAAGCTTGTATAAAATATGCACAAAACCATGTATTATTTCTTATATCTTAGAACACACAAAGACATGAACCAAAAATTCAAAACTAATTTTCAAATGCCAAAAAACAGATTTCAGACAAGTTCAACCCAGACAGGGGTACTGAGATATACAATGGCAACACACCTAAAAAAACTCAAAGACACTTTTTTATACTTCACCTTGATTTGTTATTTTGCTTGCAGAGGATATTTCCATACATCCTACTAACATATCTTAATGAAATCATACTGTCAGCATAGAATAAAAGGGAACATTTATTGATATTTTCCTAGCAAGATATGGAAAACATCCTGCGGCTTACCCAAACATTGCTTACAGTGCTCATCTTTGATCTCGTTCAGTAATTCGTGGCACATTTCCATCCGTATATCCTCTACAGCAGGCATTATTAAGTGCACAGCGTTTTGCCAACACCTTGATCACACAAATGCTCCTTTTACATCTGAAAGTTGCCTTTTTTAAGCCTTTAGTTACTAGTATTTGAAAGTCTCATTACAACGTGTGCAAGACTTTGTCTTGCAAGCCTTTATGATTCCAGGATATCCATCGAGAATTATCCACCAAGCCAAATAAAAACAATGGTTGATTACTTCAGAGAGCTAGACATGGTTAGCAACAGTGATACAGATTGTTGTTCACAACCAACAAGATAATAAGAGCTACACTCAGGCCATTAAGGAGAGGGTAGATATAGAAGCAGGATATATCAGGTGAACCACACTGCTGATAACCATAGTGAGAGTCACAGGGCAAGATATGCTCGTTTCCTATCCATCCAGAACTTTGTCTAAGACTTTTTGAAATGGCAGGTTCTTGCTTCTGACAGAATCAACAGAATCAATCCACCTATCCATCAATTGCAGTTCCCCCATATTTGTCTCATCTCTATACAATGTTGTTTCTCTCTGGAAACAACAAAAAGCCCTCTGAGAGCTGCATACAGACATTATGTCAAAAAGAAATAATGAAGATATGGTACTCAACAATTGTACGCAACCTCATAACTGTGATTGGAAGGTGTTTGGGTGGATAATTTGTATATTTTGAGCAGCTCTTTGCAAATGTTGCGAGGCCATGGGAGGTGATTTACCAAAATAGCCCTGAAGAGTTGGTCAACAAATGGCACTGGTAGTTAAGGACTGATTAAATTGAGTAGTGTTCTAATAACATCCAGGATGAAAAGTGTCGGTGAGATTTCTATAAAAAATCACTTCATTTTGAAAATTAGTTGTCTTGTGCACTTGCAGTTCAGGTGAAAATACCATATACCGATTTTATAATGATAATGACTCCCACCGCTGATTTTTCATTCAAGTAGAAATTATATAGCAAATCAGAATGAAATGCCATCTCGATAGAGTCTAGGATGTATGCTGCCATTAATATTAATCAAGCATACTTGGAGTTAGCTGAAAACATTATTTTTGGGAAAATAAAGTCAAGGTGGAAAACCACTAAGGTTACTAAAGTCTGGGACCAACGACAACTTAAAAGAATGTGAACAGATAGACTTCTATTAAGCAAAATTAACAATTATGAGGAAAACGAGGAACGTAGACAGTTTGTAGTTTTTGCCTCCGCTGGTAGGTGTTGCCGTTGTTGGTTGTGGAGCCCCAATGTTCTTGTAGTTCCCGCATTTTGGGAAACCGGACGGAACCGGCGGCCTATCACTGGACTCTCCAACTTTGATCACAACTGACATCCCGATCTTGGAATCAAACGCCAAGTGGCAATGGAACAACCAATATCCTGCAATAGAAAACAACAAGTTTAGGAAGTTGGTTTCAGTTCCAAGTACCCAAACGCAAATGCATAAATACATGCATTCACACATACATACATACACATATACATTCACCCATACATACAAACATACATAGAAATATACATTCACCCATACGAACATACATACATACATACATATACATCTATCATACACATACAAACACACACACGCACGCACGCACACACACACACACACACACACACACACACACATATATATATATATATATATATATATATATATATATATATATATATATATATATATATATATATATATATATATATATATATGTGTGTGTGTGTATATATCATCAGCTCCACTCCGATTCTGGCAGCTGATTGGTCAATTTCTTTGTTGTACTGGGCTGAACTGGGCCTCTTCTGGCATTGCTTTTAGGGCTATTCCATTTAAAAATACATGGGGGGGGGGATGGAACGCCCACAATTTCAGACCCCCAATGATTTTTCTTTCATGTAAACCCCCCCCCCCCCCCCCACAATGATTTTCTTTTCATCTAAACCCCCCCCCCCCCACCAATGATTTTCATTACTTTTTCAAATCCCCATACCCAATGTGTTTTTTTAAATACAACCCCATACCCCATGTTGTTTTTTCTTTTATACCCCCCCCCCCCCCAATACAAAGTTTCTTTTTCACCACCCCATCCCCTTTGTTTTTCTCAATGCTCGACACCCCCATCCAATGTTTTTAATTGAGGATTACTGCAAGCAAGGTCAATTTTGGGCAGAGGACACATTGAAGACAAACAAGCAAGATAACTTTAATTAAGTCATGTTTATAAAATGTTTTCAAGACATCTTATTCGTGTCATACCTAATTTCGGGGCAGCGTATGTCCGGTACTGGAGCTGAACGCCAGGACAAACATGGAGGGTTGACAGCGGACTGGGTATTCAAATATAGAAATGAAGGCGAACGTTTGCTCAAAGAGCCCCAGCTCTAAATTTCATTGACTGAAATTTGCAACCGTCTGCTCTCTTTGGGTTTTTGGATACATCCGACCTGCGACTTTTCAGTATATATAGTATATACCCCACACCCGATGTTATTTTTTTTGGCCAGGTAGCCCCCCCCCCCCCCCTCCGCCCCATGTTTTTCAATATTTGACAGACCCCTCGCCCAATAATTTTTTTTATCTTGACCCCCTCTCCCCATGATTTTTTAATAGGTGAGCGTTCAACCCCCCTCCCCCCCCCCTTGTATATTCAAATGGAATAGCCCTTAGAAATTGTCAGTGCTAGGAGCCCATTATTAATCCTGTATTTGGATCCTAACTGTGCTTTTCACAATGTTCATTGTTCGGACCCTAACATATTTATACTACTTCCTGTAGTGTCATGGCAACCATTGTTCACCATACCACAGCAACAGAGCAAATCTCGAAATGGCATCCATTGCCGATCGTATCCAACTAGAAATTATTTTTTAAGTATTAAAACACCATTCGCACATTATAAGTTGCCAACGTGATATATAGCTGGAATATATAAGATGGCAGGAAGTAATTTAGATGGATTAAAGTATGATAAATCCTTGCGAGTTGCACGAGTCATGGTCGAGTCTGACGAAGTAGATGTCCACTGCAAGAACATTGAACTTGTTGTTCCTAATGTAATTCAGAGTCAATATGGGAGGCGGGGGATCTGAGGATAAATTTGTTATGCTTGTTGTGAAAATGGTACACGGCCGACATCTGTGTTCAGCCAGCGACATTGTACTCCGCCTTACGGCCACGTACGATATTGCTGGCTTCTCCAAGACATCTTGGATAACTAATAATGATAATAATGATAATATTAATAATAATAATAATAATAATAATAATAATATAATAATAATAATTATAATAATGATAATAATAATAATGATAATAATAATAATAACAATGATAATAATAATGACAGCAACAACAACAACAACACTGATAATGATAATCATAAATGGGTATGTGTGTTATGTAGAGGGCTTAGTACCCAGATCCTGATTCAGTTAGGTAGGGAACAGCCAGCAATCTTTCCAGTGATTTGATTTGATTTTATTCGGTCTAGTAAGATGTGTATTACATAGCATTTGGCACACATAAAATCATGTATAACGGTGACTAGATGGGGAGTCATTAACTGCTATGCAATAGAATTCTAACCAGACACAGGATATATACACTAAAAGTTAGAAACTTATTTCCATAGTGGTCCCAGTCTGCCCAGGGTCCAATGGCATCACATGTAATGATCAACTCCACTGCTCAAGATTGACATAACAACAATATCATATAGTATAATACAAACGTTCGGACTAGAATTGATGAATTTCTGCTTATGACTCAGAGAGGACTGACATGAAATGTTTTTTGCATCTCACTTTAATAAGAGATTTACTGACCGTAGTCTGGATCTCGTCCGGCAAAGAGTTCCAGATTTTGGCACCTATGTAGTGGAAGGACTTAATACCATATGAACCAACCTTAGGTATAATCAGAGCATTTACACTGTGTCTGGTGTTATAGTGGTGAGTCTCATTTACTCTTTCAAAAACTTGAAGGTACTCTGGAGCCTGTTCATCAATGCAGTTAAATACATGGCTTACGGCCAGATATTTTATTCTGTTTTCAATGCTCATCCACTTAACCTCATTAAAGTCATTGGCTTCCAAGTGTGTTCTGTTTGAGTAGTTTAAAACATATCTAATCATTTTGTTTTGTACGACCTGAAGGCGACTCTGTAAGAATTTTGGTAGACCATGGTAATAGAAATTGCTGGCGTAGTCTATTCTCGACTGAATCATTGCCATGCAGACAGTTTTCCTGCAGTACTGATTTAGAAACATTTTCTTTCTGTAAAGGAATTTGAGACTGGCATTAGCCTTATGGATGATTTTCTGAGCCATAGATTTTCCTGACAGATCTTGGTCTAGTTGACCGCCAAGGTATGTTACAACCTCTTTCCCTCCCACTTTGATACCGTTACATGAGATTCTTAGAAATTTCTGTTGTTTTAACTTCCTAGTTGAGCCAAATAGGAGAGACTCTGTCTTTCCCAGATGGAGTGAAAGTTTGTTGTCTATCAACCACACATTTAATTTGGCAAGTTCCTCGCTGAGCTTTTGTTCAACATCAATGATGTTCTTCCCTCTGATCAAAAGAGCCGAATCATCAGCATACAACAAAAGATCACAGTCAACAGCTGATTCCATATCGTTCACGTAGATTAAAAACAATAAAGGTCCCAATATAGAGCCCTGGGGTACGCCACAAGTATCTTCCCCTCGGTCTGATAAAGTGCCCTTTATGTCTATAAATTGAGATCGGTTGGATAGGTAGGAGTTGAACCAGTTCACTGACCCATCATCACATCCAACCGCACCAAGTTGATCAGACATTATGGCATGGTTGACTGTATCAAAAGCTTTTTGCAGGTAAATCATAACCATTCCTGCATATAGGCACTTGTCCATGCTAAACTTGATTCTGTCAGAGAGATCGATGAGAGCAGTCTCTGTGGAGTATGACCTTCTGAAACCTGACTGATATTTATAGAGAATATTATGTTTGTCTAAATGCTTACTTAGCTGATCATACACAATCCTTTCAAATATCTTTGACACTACAGGGAGGATTGAAACTGGGCGGTAATTCCCAACTTCACCCCTACCCCCCTTTTTATAGAGGGGAACAACCCTTGCTTCTTTAAAAGCTTTAGGTACGGTCAAAAGAGATAATGAGAGATTGAGTATGTGGGTGATAGGAGAAGCGATGACAGAGCACCCATCCCTAATAAACTTGGCAGAAATACCATCTTGGCAAAGCTGTCGTGAATGTTACGTATAAAACAATGGAACATATTTAGATCGCAGCTAGGGAGTTCGTTAGCAAGATTTACCGTCGTCGAAGCACTTTTGTGTGGCTCAAGAGAAGGTGCGAAGTGAGGTCATTTCGTCTATTTTCGTTGGTGTAATTTACTTTGTGCTTAGTCATATGTGCGTCCGCAAGGGGTGCCACTAACAATGAAAATCTCCCAAGATGCTTCTTAATTCCTCTACTTTGTTAGTGCAGGAGTATCTGTGTCAATAGGCGACCTCATTGTATTGTTTACTTCGTATCTTGTAATTCAACAATTTGTTATACCTTTCATTTGTTCGTTAGCATTTGCGGAGCTTTTAGTAACTAAGGGCAAAGGAATTTGAAGACTGTGTTGCATTCACTAATGTTCATTCAGATGCTTTCAAAAACGCTTCGATTAGAAAGATGCCCAAACAGTGAAGCCGAGGCAGGGAATAACTGGATGTCCTAGCAAATTTCAAATCGAATGGTTGAACTCCACTGTATGTAAAGGAATACATTTGGATATAAGTTATTACTAAAGATTTGATATTCCTCTGACATTTAAGATGATGATATCAATGCCCATTTCCTCATCAGTCAAATATCCAGCTAAGCCTAAACATGGGCAAAGTGCGATGTTGCTTGAAAATTCAAGGTTATTCCGAAGCAAAATATTTTTTAGGGGCGTATATCACGCATTCTTAAACTCTATACTAACAACATCGAGGGATGATAGAAAAAGCAATATTTTGAGACTTGTGAAATATTCAAAACTTTTCCATTTGTATCAGAGCGTACGTATACTAAGTTATCGATACACTAGTATATGCGACTTACCAGGATTGGTAGCGTGGAAGCGGATAACTGTGTAGCCGCCATGAGCCACTGTTACTGTGTCCTTCAGGACACTGTGGGTCAGATTCCTCTTGATCTTACCCTCACGATCCAACTGCTTGATATAGTCCACGCTCACTGAGGAATTAATCTGTAAAAGAATATCGTTCGTACAAGTGAGGAATGGGTGATGGAATTCGACATTACATTTATGATATTGAAAATAAAGTATCCATGTGTGTATTACCCTCCCACTCTCTCTATGGTGGAATTTCGTGAAGAAATCTTTGAGCATTTCATAATTTGAATGCCAACTAATGTGTATTCATTATCCCTCAGAAATAGAAAAGAGACAAGCAACAAGGGCAATGTTTAGTCCTTTGATTCGAAGGAGCAAAGTTAGCTTTTACACCCCTACCAAACCCATTTCATATGTCCTCCAATTGCAACTAATCTATGTTGAACATTGACTTCCCCTACCTGTTTTAACCAAAATTTGAAAAACGCTCCCATAGCAACTAACACATCAAGAAAAAATAGCAGTTACTTTTCCCATGGCAACCACCCTAAAGTTGTATCCATGAAGATGGAATGGGTGATTGGCGATGTAGGTGACTCCCTCATCCACCAGGAAGATTTCCACCACCTCTCCAAGCTTGACATCCAGTGTATGGGTGCATTCACAGTAATTCTTCTTGCAGTAGGCTTGGTCAATGCTGTCAGAGTTGCAGAAGTCTCCCTATCATAAGAAAGAGAACAGCACATTAGAGTCATAGGTGTCCCTAACGAGCGAGCTATATATGAACGAAGGTTCTGACATAGGGTATCTTTTTCAGCCTTTGGCATTAACCTTGTGTGTGCATGAGAGAGAGAGAGAGAGAGAGAGAGAGAGAGAGAGAGAGAGAGAGAGAGAGTATGTGTGTGTGTGTACATAGATAGGCAAATAGAAAAATATATTGCCCATGAAAGCACTTACCTTCGGTACATCGTCGGGCTGTGAGAGGAGAGGGGCGGAAGGTAATCTGCTCGAGATATGGTTGATCTGGGGGGAGTACAAATGTTTATTCTTTGGCAGAGAGTAGACAGAGTAAAGATCTCGATTGTGAAAGACCATGTTGTCAATTCTGTAGAAGTCGTAGGCGAGGAAGAACTTGCGGTCGGCGTTCTCCTTGGCTATTGGATCAGTTTCCTTGGCAGGTTTGAGGGACACAAGGGTTTCCACACCCATGTCGATAGCTGTAGAAGCTTTATTCAGCGGATTTACGTTCTGGAATGCAAAATGTATCAATTAAATTACTGGAGCGTCTGTGGCACTTATGTGGCTGAAGATAGATTGTTCACTTGTATGTGTGAGTTTGCTCTCAGCTGGCTAGTGCCATATAATATAAGAATATCAATACCAATTACTCACAAATGTGCCACTTACAACTGTGTACAATAATACTCAGACAGAGTAAAGCTAGGGTCTCACATGGAGTTTGCAGGAATTCGACCGTATTCGACATATCTTCGGAAAAGTCGAATACGACCGAATTCGACCCCACATTCGACTAAATTCGACCAGGCAAAAAGT
>OZ012687.1:17667077-17922077 GCA_963942565.1 Maea johnstoni
TATCTGAGGAAGTATCTGAGGAAGTGTCAGTAAAGACTGATGCTAGCATCATTGCCAATACACAAAGTTACACCGTTGAAATGTCAAAGTTCTTCTTTGATCAATGGACGAGATGAGGAAGTAGCCGAGGAAGTATCTGAGGAAGTATCTGAGGAAGTGTCAGTAAAGACTGATGCTAGCATCATTGCCAATACACAAAGTTACACCGTTGAAATGTCAAAGTTCTTCTTTGATCAATGGACGAGATGAGGAAGTATCTGAGGAAGTATCTGAGGAGGTGTCAGTAAAGACTGATGCTAGCATCATTGCCAATACACAAAGTTACACCGTTGAAATGTCAAAGTTCTTCTTTGATCAATGGACGAGATGAGGAAGTATCTGAGGAAGTATCTGAGGAGGTGTCAGTAAAGACTGATGCTAGCATCATTGCCAATACACAAAGTTACACCGTTGAAATGTCAAAGTTCTTCTTTGATCAATGGACGAGATGAGGAAGTAGCTGAGGAAGTATCTGAGGAAGTGTCAGTAAAGACTGATGCTAGCATCATTGCCAATACACAAAGTTACACCGTTGAAATGTCAAAGTTCTTCTTTGATCAATGGACGAGATGAGGAAGTAGCTGAGGAAGTATCTGAGGAGGTGCAGTCATCTGCTGAGAAGACATCTGAGGAAGTATCTGAGGAAGTAGCTGAGGAAGTATCTGAGGAGGTGCAGTCATCTGCTGAGAAGACATCTGAGGAAGTATCTGAGGAGGTGCAGTCATCTGCTGAGAAGACATCTGAGGAAGTATCTGAGGTGCAGTCATCTGCTGAGAAGACATCTGAGGAGGTATCTGAGGAAGTCCAGCCACCTGCTGAGAAGACATCTGTAGAGCACCCATAGAGAAGTGTTGTTGCATCTGGTATGGATTGTCGATGTGCTGATGGAGTAAAGGAGTAGGGAAGAATCCAGTCGACTGCTGCAGGTACTGGTAAGGCGGCTGTTCCTTGAGGTCGTCTTGGTGATGGCCATCCTGCTGTGTGATGAGGCTGCTGATGTTGACAGCAAGAAGCTCTGCTGGAAAGTGAGCAAGCTCCCCAGCTTCCCCAAGCTTTATAGGCTGGGTGAAGTCGCATTCGACACTTGTTTATTTGAATGCGATATTCAATAGTCGCATTCGACCTTTCAGTTAGTCGTATTCGACATTTAAGTTGTCGAATGCGACTAACATAAGTCGAATGCGACTTCAAAGAAGTCGCATTCGACATACATCATGCGCATTCGACTTAACGACCGTGGGAATATATTTGTTGTTTTTGTCGCATGCGCACAACTTGTTTGCGCATTCCACTTATTCAAATTAGCATGTACAATTATAAAGTCGCATTCGACTTTTAAGATGTCGAATGCTAAATGTTATGTCGCATTCAACATTTGAAAAGTCAAATGCGATATTTTAAACTCGCGTTCGACATATCAATTTGTCAAATACGACATTAACAATGTGCGAGGCTACTTTTCCAACCTGAAAATAGCAAGGAAACTAATGTAGTCGAATGCGCACATACAATATACGCATTCGACTTCGCTAACATCGAATGCATCATCGCAAAATCGCATTCGACGTAGTTCTGTCGAATGCGATGTTATGCAAATGAGACAAGTCATTATGTTAATGAGAAACTGCAAACCCGATCGCTTTCGACCACGTAGCGATGCGAGGCCTCCGTCAAATGATCTAGCTTTTTTTCTACGCATTCGACACATTCACTAATTGCTTTTCGACTTTAAATTTGGCACCAAAAAGAACCTTGTTTTCGAATTGCCGAACTCTGGACAAACATCGAATGCGAGTTTTTCCAAAAAAACTCGCATTCGACTCAAAATTTGGGGGTTCTCCTCATTACCATATCATTTGCATAAAGTCGAATTCTTGCGAATTCATGTGAGACCCTAGCTTAAGCACTGAAAAATATCTGAAATTGAGTTTTCTAACACCATACGTAGATAAGCATTACCTAAGGTATTTAGGCCACTTTTCTGTTGGCCCCTCATTGAAAAAAAGAAAGAGGAATAGTTATTCCTTAAAAGCTATATTTGTGCTTGTTTTATAATTAAAAGATAGAAAAAATAGTTTCCAAGTTGCTCAATAGGTGTCAGGTCATCAATATGTATGCATGTTTTTCTGACAATAAAATATTATGTTGAATCTTGTGTAACTGGATTTTCATTTTTTGTTACTGGTATCTCGCATTGATTTTTGGGGAAAAATCTTCATAAACAGAAAAAAGTTGTCTTATATATCTTATATATATTGTTACAATGTATCTACAGATTTCTATGTCATAGATCATGTAGACGCTGCAGATTCAAATGGTTTGAATTGTGAGTTAGCACAGCTGGTTCTCCAGACGATGTCATGAGTCAGCATGCGCCTTGGCAAGATGAATGCCCCCCGTATGGCTGCCTCTGGCCTGTTATTTGCTCATTCTGTAAGACATAACTGAGTAGTGCTGAAGAGGACAGGTTTGAGGGAGGTCTTATTTGAAAGGTGACATGTATAATCTCATTTTGAACCTAAATCATTCTGATGGTGCACTTGCCCTTTAAATAAAAAAAAGCTTACCACGCCAGCTGCAGTCATGGTGTCATAGGAGGGGTTACCAGCAGGATTGGACTCAGGAGCCCCCTTGTATCTTAAGATGGCTGTTGTGTGTAAACCGTCCAGTAAACCCTTCAGGTTGATCCAGTAGTTGCCGACAGGCTGGGAGGCGTTGACCACGAAGTCCCACCTCTCCCCAGCGTAGATGATGAAGTAGTCGACAGTCACCGGCCGAAAGGGGGCGCCATCACTCGCTATCAGAGTCATCCGGTGCTTGTCAATAGAGACTTGTATGGGGGCGTTCATAATGCCATTGCTGATCATACGAAAGCGATATGCGTAACCTTTCTGCACTTTCATTACCTCTCGCGGGGTGAATGTATAGGTGGTTGATTGTCCACTGGGGTCTTGGAATTGTTTGTACACACCTTTGCCTGCAGATAGAATATGAGAAAGAATGGTTGGATTTTTAGGAAATTTACTTATCGTCACTTTTCCTGCCATATTAAGGGTATATTGTGACTAGCCAATTGTTAATGGTTGGGGAAAGCACAGTATGCGGGAAAACCACCAACTAATCCCTGGTTACTGGCAACTTTCTCATTAGGCATTGATCCCAATTCAAGGCTAGGCAGTGGTGACAAATAGCGAGCAGTCAATGCAACGCCCTAGACCACTTAGCTATTAGGAAAGTCCCAAGTGGAGTGACTGGAAAATACTGATAAATTAGATATTAATATTTCAGAAGATTTCCACGAAGTGTTACAAATCGAAGTGTGTTGCCAGAGCAATAGTTTGGCCTTATTTCCCCCACACAGTGTGTGTTGTGCAGAAACATACAATTTTATATTTTTTACTCTCGTTTGTTTACTTCTTTCGTTGTCCTTATTGATCGCCAGAGTCACTTCATGGCAGAAACCATAACGCTTCTCCGCAAAGTGTAACAACTACAAAAGACGTCGGATGCGCTATACCAGCCGTGGCCTGCGTGGACATGGACTGTTGATAGAGAAAGTTACCCTATTTACCTGTTAATACCCGCAGCACACAAATGGACTGACACATAAAGGCATATTATGATTACAAAGCAATATGTATGCTCTGGTTGTGTTGCTAGGCCTGACTAACCCTCTTCAAAAATCTTTTTTCGAATTATATTTAATGAGTTTTGTTCTGAATTGTCATGCCGTGTAACCCTAACTGCCAAAGGGTTAAGGCCTCTAACGTATCGCTGTATTATATTGTTGTTATTATTCAGGCTCATGTTGCGGCCTAAGACCATCAACACTTCTATGAGAAATAGGAGCTCAGAAGTATTATCGGACTATGGGCAATGACCATAACTATATAACTATATACACATGTATATATATATATATATATATATATATATATATATATATATATATATATATATATATATATATATATATATATATATATATTGACAGCCTTCCATTTTCCACAAAAAAACAAGGAACTGAAATTACTATCTAACCCTACCTAGTTTGCCTCTTTCTTACAAATAAGAATGATTAAAAGTTAATATTTGGTATGTTTGTTAATTCAATTGAATTGAAAAAAAAATTTGGAAGTCAATTAATTTACAAAAAACATTGTTTCAGAACAAAATCAAGGTGATTCTTAATAGGTCCCTTGTGTCAATATTACACATCTGAGAACCATATTTTCTGAGCACTCACTGTGGGTCTGAGGTGGGGGATCCACATCAACAAACCATGCAGCATAAACACAAGGACCTGACCTACCTAACAGTAGGTGGGCCTGGTATAAGTTCGAAACACTGTTCTTTATTCCCTGAGAAACCCTCAAATTGATTCTTAATAGGGTCCTCTCCTATATATATATATATATATATATATATATATATATATATATATATATATATATATATATATATATATATATATATATATATATATATATATATATATATATATATATATCGGAAGGGGCCCTATTAAGAATCAATTTGGTTTTCTTCCCATGGAAATGTCATCACAAGATGTAGGATCATGATATTTCCTGTGTGACTACTAGTGACTTTGGGGCTGTAGAAAATCTAATTGAGATTATTTGATAACTAACACATTTGGTGGAAGAAGGTAGTGATGTGATGACCAAGCCACAGACCACTGGCTTGAAGGCTGCAATGGCCAAAAATTGACAGCCTTCCATTTTCCACAAAAAAACAAGGAACTGAAATTACAATCTAACCCATTTTGTTTGCCTCTTTCTTACAAATGAGAATGATTAAAAGTTAATATTTGGTATGTTTGTTAATTCAATTGAATTGAAAAAAAGTTTTGGAAGTCAATTAATTTACAAAAAACATTATTTTAGAACAAAATCAAGGTGATTCTTAATAGGTCCCTTGTGTCAATATTACACATCTGAGAACCATATTTTCTGAGCACTCACTGTGGGTCTGAGGTGGGGGATCCACATCAACAAACCATGCAGCATAAACACAAGGACCTGACCTACCTAACAGTAGGTGGGTCTGGTATAAATTCGAAACACTGTTCTTTATTCCCTGAGAAACCCTCAAATTGATTCTTAATAGGGCCCTCTCCTATATCTCAAATATTTATAACACTGAGCCGACTTGGCGGGCGGCTTGGCAGTGCTTGGTGCGATTTGATTTTGGCGCCACTTTCCTGAAGATGCAATGTCAAAACCACGTGACACAATAAGCCCCGCCCCCTGTACAATGCACGTCCCTTATCTAGCTTCGACCCAAGCGATCTTTTTAGCACTGTGGCGCCATCTTCAGGGCGTGATATTAGGATAGATATGGTAGTATAATGGTACCAACTGCAACTTAAATTGACACTTCTTTTAAACGCTAAAACGCAAAACCTTATGAGTTATAGATACTTTAACTAGATGATAAATCTTCAAAGGAGAAAACTTTCAAGAACTTCCAAGAAATTCGAAATCAAGGCATGTCCCTCTTTATCTGTACGCTTCAGTCAGTTCAGATACGATTAGGTATACACACACCGTCAGGTTGCGTATAAAGTGCATTCTTTACTAACCATTGATAAGCATGGATTCTGGCTTGTAGGCAAAGCCAGCATGATTGTGTCCGGCAAATTTGTTTATGGTGGATCGTTCCAGCCAATCAGTGACGAGCATGACATGCTCTGGAAAGTCGTAGTCATAGAGACCTTTCTGGAGCTCGTTGCTAGGAGGCTGCCTCACAACCAGTGCGCCGTAGAGGCCATCCGCGCGTTGCAGGCCAGCATGTGAGTGCCAGTAACTGGTGCCGGGCTCCGACGCTCTGAACCTGACAAACGACGAGAACAAAGATTGAGATGAGTGGAGAGGAGTAACTTCTCTCCACTTTGACCAAAATAGTAGGCAATATCTGACTTTGCATTTGATGAATAAGGGTGTGATAAACATAATTGCCAGAGTTATGACTGGCAGGGGGATTTACTCTGAGTACTGTTCACATTGTTGAACAGATGCTTGAGTAATACAAACGAAGGGTGGTAGCTTAGGGTATTTACGCTAAAAGGCTTGGCTGTAGAGGGCACATTCCAGTACTGCCTAATAAGCCTTAATGAGGGAGTTTAGGTGCCAGGAGGTGCCTGTACCAGGTCTGCCATAGCCAAGGTATTGTGACTCTTTATTCTCAACTTACATAACTAAAGTAAAGGGAATTTTCTTCTATGATAGCAGGTACAAACAGAGATATGACAAACTAGTAAGACACCAACACAGGAAAATGAATACATGTATAACCGTTCTTTTATTGACGTGCTTCTATTAGTACCGTATTTGTACTTAGTAATATCTTAGGTGAATAGAACATCGACATGAATGGTAATATACAATACAGCACCACGTCAAAAGGACATTCAGAGAGAGAGAGAGAGAGACGCACTTGTACTCGAAGGAGGTGTAAGGCGTGATTGGGCACTGGGTGAGCCCCGCGACGCCGTCCATATATGGTGTTCCTCTCTGGTGGAGCCCGTGCCAGTGGATGGACGTACTTTCACCATTCTGCAAACGGTTGGACACCCGCACTTCAATGTGGTCACCTTCACACGCCTAAATGAGATATCAGAAATAGTAGTAGTAGTAGCAGTAGTAGTAGGAGTAGACATAATGGTAGTAGTTGTATTGTTGTTGATGTTGTCCTTCTTTGCTGGGTCGCTCACGACTTAGTATATATTTGGTTCGTAAACGGAAGTCTTAATGGAGAGAGCGGAACTAAGTTGGCAAACTGGAGATTTCGTACCCAAGATAAATCTTAACCAAGAGATTTCGTCAGCACGATTTCGTACCCAAAGGGAATTTACTGAATTGGACAATGGCCAATAAATCTCGTATTTCATAGTTGAATTGGCAATATTTAAAGGATATCATTGCCTTTATTTATGTTTTTAAGCTTCGATGAAGAAACTGTTTTTATTTATCTAAGGTTTAAGTGAAAAATAAAACTGACCACTGCATGCAGTAATGCGTTCGTGTTTCAGGCTGCAAATTCAAAGCCCGATTTCTAGACTGACTAGCTCTTCTGTACGCATAAACACACTATCTATTGAGTTGTTAGGGGTGCTTTTAGCACTAAATCTTAATTAATTAGTTTGTTAGTAATAACTTAGACAAATAAAAACAAGGCAATAAGGTGTCAATGTCCAGGACGGTTAATTTTCAGGAATAAGAGCTTCGTACTGGCTATTTTCTTACATTTCTCAGCAATGCAAGGTCTGATCGTAATAACATTTAGATTTCCTTAATGCAGACATCCGTGGCTACAATCGCACCAAGTTCCGTTGGCGAATTCTGTTATCATATTATGGTAACAAAATCACTTGGTTGAGAAGAATCATGGTTACGCAGTCTCTCAGTTACAGTATCTCTTGGGTACGAAATCCCCTGATTTCCTAGTGAACCAGTCAATTGAATCCCCTGGAGGGGAGGATGCAGGAAATTGCCAGGCGAGGCTGGGCTTATCCAGTTTAGTACACCAAAATGCTGTCCCACAGGGTTGGGACATCAATTATTAGTAGAGCGACGATAGGCATAAAATAGCATAGAAATTATTACGATTTCCTGTCATAGTTGCAACATCGTCATTTTTCAACAGCTTTAAAGAGAATTAAATGACAAGTAGAATGAATCGTGGTTGTTATAACGATCTAAACTACATTAAAGTTGACCCATGGAGAGGCGAGTAATTTATTTTTATTGTGAACATAGAGGCCACCGCCATGGCAGCTTATCCCGCTACTATAATCATGACGTCGCATGAGCATTTGTTGCATGTGAGGATTTGGTGCGTGGTTGCACTTGTTGCATTATCATCGGCCGTCAAAAGTTTATGCAGCGCGCTAGTGCACCCCCTAATGATTCTGCATTCAGCTCCCAAAGATTCTGTCCCACCGTGACGTCATTCCTTGCCATATTCCACCAATAGAGATCGCCCCCTTTGCTTGTACTTTGTGGAAACAGGGATTAGTGACAAAAATGTGCCCCAGGGTACAGAGACTATGCACAATAGTGCAGAAGGTCAGTCCACTATACCGAATATCAACCGCCGAACTTAACAATTGTCGGAATGATCTTGCTTCCGTGTACGATCGTCATTATAAATGGTCTCGTCCACTTGGTAAAGACCAGATATGCTTGAAGTAAAAATATCCTGTTATACTTAGAAATTCCAAAATAATATTTGTGGAATACTGTACATAACAAGTCGACTGCAATGGTCAGTAGGTTCAATGCGCATCATTGAAGCAGACAGCTGAATATACTTCATAATTGAAATATGAACAAATATACTTTTTGTCAAACAAGCAAAATGTATAATGCATATAAATCCAATTTTCCAGGAATTGTAAGCAGTTTCAGACTCTTTAAGAATAAGGCTACATATCTAAAATAGCTCTCTAAATAGCTTTAGAACATCACAAACCTATGTACATAACGGTACAACTAGTTTATACTTAGTCTACTTGGGAACTCGTCGTGCACTAAACCTGGCGAATATATATATTTAACTGATTTTATCCCACCTATGGGTACTAGTTAGAAATGCATGGTATTTTGCGACAGAAGTTTCTAACTACACGATAGGCACTCTGGCTTTTGACAGCCCTGTTATTTGTGCACAGAATAATAAATTCTCGTTGTATAAACATAATTTACTTTGCACGTAGATAAATGGTATAACTATCAGCTGTTTGATCATACAAACTACATTCCAAAAGCTTTTATATTTTTGCAAGGTATGAATTTTGAATTTGAAATGAAAAAAAATCACATGAACCTCTTTCATGACATGTGAAATTTATAATGTAAAATGGCATTTACTCATTCATCAAGTTTGATTCTAAAATATCTTCAGATTGTTGGAAGGTTTCCGCCTCTATCATGGCAGAATGCTCTGCTCATTGAGAAATGTTGGTACTCTGTCTCAGAATTAACTCCCTCCATTATAGACAGTGGGACGTAGAGAGAGAAAGGGAACTAGGTCAAAATCTAGTGGCTATACCAAAAACGATATATTTTAGACAATTTTACAATTTCATTTATTTATAGTTTTTTATTTCTTCTTCCGAAACAAAACCTTATACATGTTTCAAATGATGTTTCATATTTTAACTACCAACATAGTGATAACTTTAGATTAAATTTGATTTTGTAAACATATTTCTTTACATTTATAAAGACTACGGTAAGCATGAAATTTAGATGAAGCAAAAGGATATCTATTTAAAGTGTCTATGACCACTAACTAATAAATAGGAAATGATTAAATTATGTCAGTGACTGACCTATGAAGCTGCGGGAGGTATAGCATTACGGGGATTTAATGACCAGTCATACGGTACAAATTATGATTGCTGCTTGAGCAATTCTAGGCTGCTGTAGCCTTGTAGACCTAGCAAATCAGCTATAAACCTTGATCGTTAATGCTCTGTGGGTATTTTAAACATATAGCAAGACATTGCATTCAGTTGTCTAGAACTCACCACAAAATTTTATTCATTTCACTTTGTAATTTTCCAGATTAGAAATCGGACTTAATCAATGCCAAATTTAATTCTATTGAACACTATTTCTCTACCCTCGTATCATAAATAGTCAACAATCCATCTGGAAACCCATGATGCCTTGCATCAACCATCGATTCTTGTCTTTATAGTACTTAATAGTCCATGCTGTTCTTTCTTACGTGAATAGCTGGTCCTGGCATCATCCTGTTGGCTGTCATTATTGCCCTGGGAGCGCCATCTGCCGGCACGCAGTGGAGTCTCTCGCAGTCAGTGACGTTGAAGGGGCAGTTGTGGCAGGCTTTGGTCATGGTGTAGTACCACTCAATGATCCACTCATATTTACACGTCATAGCTGGCGCGCCATCCTTGCAGTCTCGCAGGCAGGGGTGAGTTCTGTAATCTGTGAAAACGAAATCATCCTATCAAGTATCATATATAAAGCCATTGTTCCCGGTCTTTTTTAACATTTCACGGAAGTGTGCGATGATGCAGATGTGAAAGAGAAAAATATACCAGGCCGTCTTTTAGGGGGAGGATAAATGAAACCTTTTTTACCCGACCACTCCAGACTGGGAGAGTAAATACTTTTTCCCTGCCTACGCAAGGGAGGGTTAAAACAACTTTTGATTAAACCTCCCTTCACAGAAGGAAGGTAAGTATATTTCAAGCTATGACTGCTTGCCTGGCTTCTTGGCAAAGGGAATTATGGCTATGGCGTTTTAAAATTCTCTACCTTGGATTGATCTGTGGCATTGCAACCACTGTAAGAAAAATATAATACTCTCCGTGATCAAGTCAGCCTCAGCCAATGTTGCTTTGTTTATTCCACTGTGTAGGGCCATGGAAACTTCGATGGATTTTTGCAGATTTTGATACTTGTGCTGCCATCTTTAGTATGGTTATGGCATTATTGGCTGATTATTATTTCACTGATCCGAATGAGTCTACATACGATGACGTCACTAAGAGGAGTGAGGGGAAACGGATTTAACGGAAGCATTTAACTTATTCACGCACAAAGCACTGGCACTTGCTCTAGCTCAGTAAAGGTGCAGAAATGAAATAGAAGGGTCTTCAGACCGTAGCACATGTGTTGCACATACGTACTGATAGTTGTTGAGATACATCCAGAAAGACTCAATTCTAGTAGGGAAATTTTGCATTGAGTGTGTACTATTTTGTTGGAATTCGCGAAGTTGTGCGGAGACATGGCGACCGCATGTCAATGGCAGGCTTAGCTCTAATAAATTTGGGTTAAAGTCAATATTTGTTAAACTATCTATAAACAAAGTCATGTTGTAGTAGTTAAGTACTCTCAAATGAGTACCCATGTGCCAGGGTGGTAATCCTTGGATAAGACTTGTTTAAGTACTCTCACATGAGTACCCATGTGCCAGGGCTTCAGTGGCATTTCATTTTTATAATAACATTGTAACAGCAAATTAAGGTACCAGCAGCATAAGGGTTAAAGTCAATATTTTTTAAACTATATCTATAAACAATGTTATGTTGTAGTAGTTAAGTACTCCCAAATAAGTACCCATGAGCCAGGGTTTCATTCGTATTTCAGTATTTACCTTCATTTCGTAACAGCCAAATTAGGCACTATTAGCATAAGGTTCAACAGAAAGATTTTTAAAAATCATCTAAACACTGACTGTCATGTTGGTAATCCTTGGATAAGACTTGTTGAATACTCTCAAATGAGTACCCATGTGCCAAGGTTTCAGTCACATTTCAGTGTTACTAATAAATTTGGGTTAAAGTCAATATTTGTTAAACTATCTATAAACAATGTCATGTTGTAGTAGTTAAGTACTCTCAAATGGTTTCAGTCACATTCCATTTTTACTAATCAATTTGGGTTAAAGTCAATATTTTGTAAACTATCTATAAATAATGGCATGTTGTAGTATTTAAGTACTCTCAAATGAGTACCCATGTGCCAGGGTTTCATTCATATTTCAGGTTTTGGCATCATTTCGTAACAGCCAAATTAGCCACTATTAGCATAAGGGCCAACGAAAAGATTTTTAAAAACCATCTAAACACTGACTGTCATGTTGGTAATCCTTGAATAAGACTTGTTTAAGTACTCTCACATGAGTACCCCATGTGCCAGGGCTTCAGTCACATTTCATTTTTACAAGAAAATTGTAACAGCAAATTAAGGTACCAGCAGCATAAGGGTTAAAGGCAATATTTTTTAAACTATCTATAAACAATGTTGTGTTGTAGTAGTTAAGTACTCCCAAATAAGTACCCATGTGCCAGGGTTTCATTCATATTTCAGTATTTACCTTCATTTTGTAACAACCAAATTAGGCACTATTAGTATAAGGTTCAACAGAAAGATTTTTAGAAAACCATCTAAACACTGACTGTCATGTTGGTAATCCTTGGATAAGACGTGTTGAGTACTCTGAAATGAGTACCCATGTGCCAGGGTTTCAGTCACATTTCAGTTTTACTAATAAATTTGGGTTAAAGTTAATATTTGTTAAACTATCTATAAACAATGTCATGTTGTAGTAGTTAAGTACTCTCAAATGAGTACCCATGTGCCAGGGTGGTAATCCTTGGATAAGACTTGTTTAAGTACTCTCACATGAGTACCCATGTGCCAGGACTTCAGTGGCATTTCATTTTTATAATAAAATTGTAACAGCAAATTAAGGTACCAGCAGCATAAGGGTTAAAGTCAATATTTTATAAACTATCTATAAACAATGTTATGTTGCAGTAGTTAAGTACTCCCAAATAAGTACCCATGTGCCAGCATAGAACTTTTAGACTTAAATTAGAGTACTCTTAAATGAATACCCATGTGCCAATTTAGGTTAACAAAACAAAAAATTAACCATATATAAACACTGTCATGTTATACTTTAAGATACTTCCTTATTAGTACCCATGTGCCAGGGTTTTAGTCACATTTGTTTTTTTACTGAAGTTGTTAAGCCAAATTAGCCTCCAGCAGCATAAGGGTTAACAGAAAGTCTGTCGGACTACATGGCGATGGAGCTTGGAAAGAGGTTCCAATGACGTCAGTGCAAATTCATACACAGACCCAACTTTCGATACTTTATTATGAAATATAGTTTGTGGATAAACATGGCCATTACCAACATATAAAACGCCAAGAAAACTAGCGACGCCAAATATACCATATTTAATTGACAAACATTCATAATAAAATGCTTTTAAGCGTGGAAACACGCATTATAAATTTGAAAAAAAGTACCAGTCACTGCGTATTACTTCACACAAAAATAGGCTACGGAGTCGGCCTTGTAGGCGAACCACACAAAATGTACCCGTTCTGTTATGAAATCATTAGCGACTTTGTGTACCATGCACAGTGCGCATGCTCATATGACGTTGCAGATTCGGTAGCTGCCGTCAGATTAACTAAACTAAAATGGTAGTAGAAATTTATTGGAAACGTATTTCTGAGGATTCGGTTTATAAGAATAGACGATTTCACCTTGATATTGTATCTTCAAATACTTATGAATCTTTTCAAATAAAAAAAAGTTAAATAAAAAACGATTCATTCACTTCCTTTTTCATTTTAAAAGGTACTGTTTTATGGTAACAATTCCCTTCTTTAAGTCATTTAGAGGATAGGAAAATGCCTTGAAACACGGATTTCAACCCATTTTTTGACGACTATAAGAAGGTGACAGCCTACGATTTCACCCGGAACGTGAAAGTAGACATCTTTGGCTGTATGATTCAATAGAAATTAAGGTGATTACTGAAAGTCGGCCCGCTTCCATTTTTCACTTGAAAATTTGTTGTTTTAGTGTTTTGCTATATTACCAAAGACGATTGTTTCATCGTGTTTGTGCGATTGTTAGCTCACATTTCTGACAGTTTACCAGTTTATCGGCAACTACCGACATACAGCATTCACAATTGAATTAGCCCGTTCACATGCACTTTGAAAGTATACCCAACCATGAATTACACATAATCATAATTACATACAATTAAGGAATATTTCAAAATGAATCGTGATTATTCATTATTCAGCCTTAGAGGAATATCTAGATTCGTTAAGAAATATTTATTTGTCATGATATATGTCGCCGAGGGGCAAAAGTTATGCATATAGTATTATTTGTGCCCATCTATGTTCACATAGTCCAGAATTTGAAATATTAATTGGTCTTACACAGATGGATTTCAATTCTAGTAGATTGTGTCTATCCGCCTGAGTGATTGGTGACGTAATTCACGCGCGTATTTAGTTGTCCCGCATTGGCTAACGAGGTGTTAGTAGGCGTGGCCTCGCTTACTACAGCGCGATCCTAGCGGCGGGTCCATCATTACTATGACCGGAAAAGTCCATATTGTAAAGTGCGCAATAAACACAGCCTTGTCGAATATAAAAACAACACAAACCAACTAGCGCCGCCAAATATAGAACATTTTCTTGACAAACCATAAGAATATAATTATTTCAAGCGTGAAACAAGACATTGTACATTTAGAAAAAAAGTACCGGTCGATGACGTCACTTTATATCCTCGCGCATACCCTAACTGAACGGCAGCCTTGGAACGACGATGTAACCTTGCATTTTCATCAAATAAACCCTCCTTTATAACACGGCTATCAACAAAATACAGGGCGCCTAAACACTAACAAAGACGAGGATACAATATTTCACTAAAAGACGATCATAATAGAATGATTATAAGTGCGTAGTAAACGAATTGTGGGGTTATTTGTGGGGTCACGTGATCACTGCCTGTATCCAGAATACACTTACTCTATGAAACAAAACATGGGAGAGCGCAGATATCATAGCTGGGTCCGCGACCAAGGTCGCAAAACAATCAAAGAATTGGTGCACGCACGTCCAGATCCAATCCAATAAGATATTATCCTTGAATTGCCGGGACAAACAAGAAAGAAAGATATATAAGACACAAGGTTTTATAAAACACATCTACTATGGATCTCAAGACCCTTCCATTTCTACACCTTCAAGCTTTAATTCACCACCATATGCCGGCTTGGTGTTGTTATGGAATTACTGATAGGTGTTCCATGTATCCTATCATTTGATTTTTTCATTTATGATTCTTATATCTAGGTTATGCATAATCATCGAATTTGTACTAACAGTTGTGGTTTTGTCTACAGCATCGGTGATATAGTGATAACATCACTATGCATTCAAAACTCTTTGCCTCACAATGACAAATAACATGGGAGTCATTTTTATTCGCATTAAGGCATGTATAAGGCATGTATACTTACTTCTTATAGGTAGATTGTTTGAGCTGAATAGATGTCACGATGCATATCTTGTGCCTGTTTAAGTGTCGTACAGTTTGCTTTCCATGTCCTTTTTCTACCAACCTAAGTTGGCTGGATTTTCATCATATAACAGTATATGGCTTGGGTTTAACAACTCCCCCCCCCCCCCCCCCCCCCAAGTTTAGAATTTTACAAGTTGATAGTAATAGTGCATGCTTAAGGGCCAAGCTCACTTTTTTGAAGTAACATTTAGTTAGAGCTGTCCAAAGTCAAAGTGCCTGGTGAACAATTTGAAACTCCTGTCGCAAAAAAAAAGTTTGAACTATCACCCCGAAGAGTTAGTTCATCAATGCCCCGGTAGACTATTCAAAAACTATTACATTCATTTACACCTATTTCTAATGGAATGCTGTGCACCAAATATGTTCTGATTGTGCACTTTATCCACACTTCATTTATCAAAAGCATGCATCAAGCTGACGCTTGAGGAAAGTTATGCTCGATACGTGTTTAAATGTAAAACGCCATTTTGAATATGAGAGCTATTGTCAGACCAGAAGCCTTATACTTACAAGATCTAGAAATTCATAATTCCTTTGCGAATGGAAATGTTCGCTTTAACGGTAGAATTGTTTGACACAATGTTGATCTGTTCATACTTCAAAGAGGCTTATATATCCCACTGACCAGTTGCTAGGAGAATTAAATTCTGACAGATGAAATCCTAACCGTTATTGCTTGCTGGGTGCGGATTATAATTTGCATTCTAGTTGGAGTTAAACTACTTTTCTGTACCCGGCGTCCTACCAGTTGGTCATCAATATATTTTACAGGTGCTGTCATGAATGTAAACACTTGTCAGTTCACTCTAGGAAGCACTCGTATAAGAAGTATGATTGGAGGAAACCTGAGTAACCGGCGAAACCCAACGCCTAACTCCGAGTCACTGGCAACTTTCTCACGTGCCAAGGCCAGGATTCGAACCCGCGCTGTGGTGAGAGACAGAGAGCAGTCAGTGGCAGCGCGTAAGTCCAATCGGACATCAGAGCAGGCTTAGAGACGGACAGTGACTGTTACTCATATGGCAATTACACACCTGACAAGAATGGGCAACGTAGATGAATTTAATAATGATTGAAAAAGTCATTATCTGGGCTGTCTCATTTGATTTGTGTTGGTGGGTAGAAACTATTATGTCATAATTGCTATGACATCCAGTTGTGATAATCAACACATGTGAGTCAATAAAGATCGGCTCAAAAAATACATGAAACATAAACTAGTGCTCTTGATATTAGTAATGCTGAAAGACATGATAATACAAGGATCACACAAACACATACACACACTCATATGTATACACTTACACTCACACACACACACTCACACACACACACACACACACACACACACACATATATATATATATATATATATATATATATATATATATATATATATATATATATATATATATATATATATATATATATATATATATACATGTATATATATATATATATATATATGTGTGTGTGTGTGTGTGAAGTTTCCCCATCACCATTGGCTTCTTCCTCTAAGTGCCGCATAATTAAACTGCCAAAACGGATGAACTAACACTTGTAAAAGTGTTTAATGTGCATTCTTCAATATTTGGCATAATGGTTTCGAAGGAAGCATCTGGAAGGAAGCATGATGAATTGTTTCGCCATGTACACACACACACACACTAACACACATATATACTTACATGTTTATATATATATATATATATATATATATATATATATATATATATATATATATATATATATATTTATATATATACTAGTATATATATATATATATATATATATATATATATATATATATATATATATATATATATATATATATATATATATATATTTATATATATATATATATAAAATGTATATGTGTGTGTATATATATATATATATATATATATATATATATATATATATATACATATATATATATATATATATATATATATATATATATATATATATATATATATATATATATATATATTCACATGTATGTATGTATGTATGTATGTATATATGTATATAAATATATTGCAGCACATTTTAGTGGAGAGAGCCGTTGTCAATTAACATACATACACACACACTCACGTTTTCATACACGTTTCCGTGCACAAATTACGTCTGGGTCACTTGCTGTTGCTTATTGTAAATGATCTCCGTTCCGGAAATAAAATTTCTACCAAATTAGATTGCTGTAAGGAATTATCTTACAGGAACATCAAGTTACCCTAGTCTAGTAAACAGACGTGTCTTGTATTTACAATTAAAATGTGTTACTTATTGATTAAGGATATGATATGTCATTTGGGATAAATATTACAAAATGTAAAATTTGGTCACTCTCTCCCCATATTCTGCTATTCGGTAATCAGCCTTTATTGGGAAGGCGCTGTACCTTTGGCCAGAAGAATTTACACAACGACGTCCAGGAGAGCTCAAGCAGCTTACGTAGTTATTGGGTTGAACTAACGATATCAGACTTGGGTTGTGGATAATGTCAGTGGATGATGTCAGGTGACTGGTATTGACTGACTGCTGAGGGTGGAGCTACGCAGGAACTCCTTGAGTGGGGCGAGGATGTAGTATACCCTCTAACCAGGATCTGGTGTACAGGTAAACAGAACTAGAACACACCTGACAAACTCTACTGATCTGAGGAATATTCCCCAGATTCCATACCCAAAACTTGCTGTCTGCTGATAGAGCTTTAGTCGCAAAAATTACGACAAAATAGGGAGGCTATTTTGGGCTGCTGTAGAGATAACCCATGTACATATGTAAATCTATATACTAGTATGTAATATGTCTTACAGCTAAGGTTCAGCGAGTGCACCATTGGATATACAGTAAAAAGAACAGTGTGAAACTCTTGAAGTGTTGAAAGACTCACCCGGAATTTTCCAATCCAGACTGGTGACACCTAAAATTGCGCATAGGCCAATGAATGGCAGCAAAAACACACGAAGCGTCATTTTTTCACAGAACTGACCGCGAACAGGTGCGATGCCTTAGTCCTCGTCGCACCTTATGCCTTGGATTAGAGCAGGTAACATAATACGTAACCTCGTTCTGCTGTGTGCCCGCTACCATGTATGTATAAATACATATTAATCCACCAATCTATCCATGCATGCATAAACATACCGCCTACGTGCCTGCCTGTCTGATTTGATATCTAAACTATTTCGGCTATGAAACGTATTGAATGGACTGTTCCTACATGTATAACACGAAGTTTTATTCTAATCAATTCTTGGTTATTTTTAAAATAGGGGTAGATAAGAAAGTCCCCATAAAATTCCCCCGTAGGCTGAATTGTTGCCATGCTAACAATACCTGATGTGTTCAACAGACCAAGGGTCAGCATCTAAATACATTTAACCAAAGTTAACATGCACTTTCATGTTGTGGCTGAGCGGACAAGGTAAAGGCCCTTTCCCACATCTGCGATTCTAATTTCAAGTGTAGAGCAATTGGAGCGAAATAGAGAAATTTGCGGTCGCTGTGAGGTCGGCATGTAAATCGTTGTGGTCCGTAAAGATGCCGTTCTGGTCGTTACGTCTCCACACACGGTCGTTGCGCGTCTGTAGCGTTTTCTTTAAACATGCTCCAAAAAATTGCTGTTGAAAAATTAGGTCAGTGATTCGTTTAAGGCTGTGATGATGGTGACACACTCAAAATAAGACAACTCCTAGTTTAGCACTCCTGTCTCCTTTCTAACAATAATTACCTAATGCCTGTGGTCTTGGTGTTTCAAATATAAGTTTTCTTTAACTTACATGCTTGAGCTGACGTCAATAAAACCACAGTTTTTATTTTACAGTGTTTTACCTCAAATGAGGTTTTCTTGATCAATAAAGGTTCAATTCATTTATAAATACCATACATGTCTGCTAAATATACTAGGCTAGGGCGACTGGGAGGCAAATTTGGAGTTCCTGCAAGAGAATATCTTACAGCACGCGATTTTGGTGGAAATTTCAACCTAAGAAAGTAGGTCAGAATGGACATACTGACCTACTTTCGTAAGTAGAATTTCCACCAAAATCGTATCAAAATGTAAGGTTGCTTATATGGTTAATTTTGAATACGCCCCCCCTCAACGGCAATTAAATGAAGAAAAATAAATGTTGATATTTTAATAATTTGATGGTGCATGGGTCATATTAGGAGGCTAGATCCGCACATAAGTTTGTATGAAGAGATTCCAAAAATTGCACGTTTTTGCCCATTTTTGGATGATAATGTCCCAAATAAGGAGTCCAATTAAGTTTATGCAATGTAAGCATGCTCCATAAGATTCGCAGTTCTATAAGGCAGTAACCATGTAGTAGAGAATTTGGGTGGGGGGGGGAGTTCCTACTCGAACCCTACCTAGTCAATGGACTATCTCGGTTGCATTATATTTCCACAATCGCTGGGGATAACGCATTTCTCACACTCATGTTCAATAATGATGAAGAACATTCGAAACTTAACCACCTTTCTGATGGAAACTTCCATCCATTGCTTAATCGATATCTGACATGTTGACGATTGCCACTGTATGAAGGAGACATGTATGCTGGATGATCTAAGCACTACAAAAGGTGGCAACATTCCCAGTCAAATGTGACGTTGATTGTATTGTGGCCAACATTTGTTGCACATGGCCTACAGGAATGTGCATCCAAAAAGAATTATCCTCTTTGTTCGATAGTTTATTCAGAGTTGATGCTCTAAATGTAAACATGTTAGGACTGGGTCACTAGCTATTACTTACTGTTGTTGACCTACTTTCTTAAGTATAATCTCCAAAATCGTTCGCTGTAAGGTATTATCTTGAAGGAACTCCAAATTCTCCATCCAGTTACTCTACATGTAGCCTAGTGTGCTTATAAAACGTTCATTGTGTTTACAATTCCAATGTACTCTTTATGCACCAGTCAATTGAACCCCCGGGAGGGGGGGGGGGGCGGGATGGGGCGGGGATAGTGCACCGACCTTCTGCACTATTTTGTATAGTCCCCGCCCCCCGCGGCACATTTTTTTGTCACTAATCCCCGCCCCCGGGGCACATTATTTAAAGGGGCTCACATACATATCAGCTTATATGAAAGTAATACACTTCAAGAACATGATGCTGCCCTTCTTTTTCTCTCAGTGATCCCATGAGGGGATATTTTTGCATATTGCCATCATCCTGCCCAGCCCCTGGCAGCAGCCATGTTTTTCAATTGGGTGGCAGAGATCACTTCCTGCCCCTAGCTCTGTGCTTATCTCATGCACCACTAAGCTTCTTTGCTACCCAATTACACTGACCACAGCAGGGGGTGATGACCCGGATTCAAAATGATGGCGGCCTTGGCTCAGAGGAGGTGCTATTCACTAATTGCAATTTTAGATTTCTCTTTGTGTGGAGCTCTAGGGCTTTCCTGTTTATGACAGATGTTGAGCTATGTTCACGAACTTTCACCTATGATTTGTTCTTCCCCAAGTTCCCATTTAAACCATATTTTCTATCCATGTGGGCATCAAGAATATGATAAATGAATTTGAAAATAAACTTTCAATGTGTTGATTTGTACAAATGTAGGAACATCCTAGAAAATAACTATCATATTAAGGGCCTTCATGCACCTCATGAAGATTGTCTTTGTTGAAGAGTCCATAGCAGCTTGGTGTGTAGTACCGTGAGAAATTCCAGCAACTGTACATCCTCATGCAAACTATCAATTCTTATCTGGTCAGACTACCATGATTGGATTTTAAAATGGCTATTTCATTTTTAGACATTTCTGGCATATAATAGCTTGTACAGCCCTTCTGCAAGTAAGTGCTTATGATTGGCATAAGTATATGTACTGATACCTTGAAAAAAGTTCCACTGGATTGGTCAGTTTCGAAGTTCATTTGGACAAAATTTATGATATGCGCAAGTTTTGTGCGCAACTTATTCCTGCAAAGTACAAATAAAAGCAGCGAACTCTATCGGCAGAGTTTGGGAAAGAATGACGTCACGGAGAGACAGAATCCTGTCGTAACTTTGTGACTGCTTTAAAGGTTAATGCAGAATGATTAGGGAACGCACTAGTGCGTTGCACGTACTTTTGACCGCCACTGATCACGCAACATGCGCAACCACGCACCAAATGCTCAGTGCAACAAATGCTCACGCGACGTCATGATTATAGTAGCGGGAAAAGTTGCCACGGCGGTGTTCTCTATGTTCACAAAAAAGATAAATTATCTGCATCTCTGTAGGTCAACTTTAATGCAGTTTAGAATGTTATAACCCTCACAACTCATTCTACTTGCCATTTAATTCTTTTAAAGCTGTTGTGAAATGACGATGTTGCGATAGCAGGGTGCAACATAGGTTCCAAAACATTACTTGCTGAGCATGGCAAGCTGCTCCTAAAGTTTACTTGCCCACGCTGGCACTTCCACTTGTCCCACAACCCTATTTAACTAAGGTGAGTTACATTGCGAGGACTCTGCCAAAAGACATTTCTTGCCGAGCGGGGCAAGTAAGGGTCTTGTTCTGCTTGCCAGATAGCCGTTTTTTGCTGAATTCACTTGCAACGGGACAAGTGGTTATGTTGCACGCTGGACAGGTTGAAATCGTAGCAATTGTTATGCCATTAATTTTTGGTCAATCATTACTCATACTGTGTGGTTATTTCCCAAATATTTTCGAGATTCGCAAGCATTTGAAGCTTTGCTTTGTAGTCTTATTATAATTAAAGTGTAATCCTTCAAATTTTTTCGAGATTCATTAATCATCAATGTGTTTATTTTTGTTAAAATTCTTGTTTTTTCTTCGTATTTACTCTCTATATCAAAAACACATTTTCAGTGGTTCGTGCTGACTCTTCTCCAGTCATTTTAGTTATGCTTGAAATGAGATGAAGAACCAGCTCTTAACATTTCCTAACAAAAGTATTACATTAGAACAGTTATCAACACTTTAATAGACAGATAAAAATAATATACCACTAACTTCAAATGTGTTTTTATATCTAATCGTGGCATACGCAAAGTAAATAATTTTCGAAAATGTGACCCAATCACGGTCGAATAATGACAAATGCGGAACTGTGGTCTATTTAGAGCCATGAGCGGCGATAAAACAAGATGCAAATATGCCTATAGAGGTGTAAAAGATACCTAATTCCGCAATGTGACAAAATTAAGAATATTTCTTTCAATATAAATATTCTAAACTATTTACAATTTCAATAAAGTTAAACTTGAACAGTTTTATTCAATCAAATAACTTGCAAATGTTAAAATTTGGTCAACTACACTAAGCACATTACTGTACTCCAATCTACCTATATAAGTAGCATCATTGGCTTCAGTAAGGCAAGCTCAATCGATGATTGTTGCGTTTTCCCGGGCTCCCTCTCGATTTGTCAGCAGATCAGGAGCGCGAGGGGAATGCTAATTTTGGGTGATGGTGTGTGTCAGTGGTTCGCCCCGATACCCTCCACTGACCTTGATTGTGGCCTGCCCTGTGGACCACGGCATTGCCAATGCCTGCTAGCTGTCTCTCGACCCTGTCTGAATTTGAGTCCCTGCTGGGGCATGAAAGATTGATACCTTAGACTTAGACTTGAAACCAAGCGGCGGATTGGTTTCCCTATCATCCACACCTACTTACATGCGCCCTAGCAGCAACTTGGCAGAATAACTGATCAAAAATGAAAATTCAAAATTTAAGTTTTAGCGTAAGCAGGGTCTACCAATTGCACGATCGCATTAGCATGCGATACCTTTACTACCCTAACCCCGAGAATACTCGTAGCATTAAGAAATTACGAACAAATATGTAAATTTAACTGAACGACCAAAGTTCGTGGAGAATAAGTAGGACGGCTGCAAATGACATGAGCTTCAGCCGGTTTAACATCTCATTTATCAATTTCATATCTGTTAGCCGAGTTTTTTTAACTTTTGGTACATAAGCTAGGTAGCCCTAAGTGTGTGGTCGGAGGGATACCTGTGTGCTCTAATATTTATTTCATTAAAAGAATGCCAAACGAAACAAAAAAGGATTTCTCTAATTCCTCCACCTGTCACAACTGTCGAAATATGCCCTAGCCGCAATTTGGCAGAAAAAACTGATAAAAATATAAAAAAAATCCAAATTCTGGTCTCAACGTGTTCCTGAGTGGCAACACAGGCAGGGTCTACAAACTGCAAGATCGCAGTTCGTGTAGAATGCGTTACCTACCCTCGAGAATACTCGTAGCATTATGAAATTACGAACAGGATAGGGTTGAGTTAAGATCCCAGTCAGATTTGAGCGTTCCCAGCATGCTTTGCAGTATTAGATCGCCGTGGGAAGGTCAAAGCTCAAATAAAGCTAAGCTTAGTTTCATAATGGCACATAAAAGACAATATTGACAAGCAAACAATTTTTTTTATATGTTTGGCCATGATATTCATGTTGGAATGAAATCTTTTTAATCCAATTTTTGAAATAAAAAAGGCACATAGTTTTCGCATCTGCAGCACACCGGCTTGGTCTACCGCGACTGCTACGACGTGCATTGTCGAGCATGTTTGCAGTGAAAGATCTCAATAAAAACGAAGGAATATTTTCCAGACTTCTGTGAACAGTATATGCGTTTATATCGCTGATAATATTTGAGTTTGTGAACGGTAGCCATTTAATTACGAAATTTCTCTGAAAGGACTAGGTAGAACTACACGACCAGGATAGACCTAGAAATAAACATGTTCCAATCAGATACCTAGGTGCTCTGATCTTTTTTCTTAATTTGAAAAAATTCATGGTTACTATCTGCAGGGCGGGTACATTGCAGTTAAAGGGCAAATGCACCTTCATGATGATTTAGGTTCAAAAATCAGCTACAATAGGGAAGATTTCATGCAACAAAGGCAGAGAACTGAAAATCGGGAAAAAACGAATGTGGAGTAATTTTCAAAACTATAACATGTGGTAAGAGCAAAAGGCAAACTTAGATTTAGTCATTAGACATATTGCAACTTAGACATATGCATTTAAAAAACTTCCCGCCCATGAATTTGCCCTTTTCGAAAGGGCAAATTATATACATACTGTTTTGAGCGTAGATGACCAGGCAACAAATAGCGCTCTCTATCGGCGGAATATGGCACGAAAATGACGTCATCGAATCCCGCCAAATGACGAGTGGCGACATCTAGGGGAAAATGTCGATACTAGCACCAGTTATGCTGATACACTGTTAAAATGAATTACTGGTCTTTCCGTGGGTCAATTTCAATGCGGTTTAAGTTTTTAGAACCGCCACAATTAATTCTACTTGTCAATTAATTCAAGTTGAAATTTGTTGCGAAATGACGATTTTGCAACAGATTGAAATCGTTGTAATTTCATGCCATATTTTCGGTCAATCGCTACTCCTACTGTGTGGTTATTGCACAAATATAAAGTTTATATCATGGAGCTCCAGATAAATTTTCGCGAAGAACAAGTAAATATTGACGTCACGTAACTTTTTGACTGCATTTGAAGGGGAATGGCAGCGGCGGATCTTGGATTTCAGGGTACAGGGGTGTGCAATTTGGACATTTTATTTGACCCTTATGGGAAGTAATCCCAGTAATCCCGGCAGGAAAAAATATGTTGTATTCTAGACAAGCTGCGGAAGAAAAAAATATTGCGGCCTATCACGCCTGCACTATCGTAGGCTATTGTTTCGCATACTTACTCATTAATTTCCAAGTTTAGTACCATTTTTTTTCAAACTTTACTTAAATAATCCTTAGATCGTGTCCTTTCTAAATCTCATTTTAAAAATTGTAGGTCTCGTCCCAATTTTATATATACCATCAATCTCCCCGTGCGATGCATGGTATTGGGGAGAGTGGGAAAAAATTGCCTCCGCCCCCCTAAATTCTGAATATGCCCCCTCCCTCTGCCTCATTTCCCTTCCTCCCCTCAAATTAGTGATCAAAAGAAATTTTCGCCCCCCCCCCCCAATTCAGATTACCCAGGACCACCCTCCATCAATTCTAAACTATTTGTTTTAACGACCCCAATTGCAAGTCAACTTTTTAGCTCATTGCCAACAATGACGATCTCGTGTGTTTGTACTCTTGTCAATAGTATAGGCAATGGGCAAATTTTACCATGGGACCTAATGAGCAAAATCAACAGACAAAATTTGAGACAAAAAGTATGTTTATACACGCGGTAGTGCTGCAACGAGGTTTGCCTAGTTTGGAAGGCAAAAACGAACTTTTTGTGGGAAAAAAGAGGAAAAAGCGGTTAGCCAACTCAAGTTAGATAGACTATAGGGGCGCACCGGGTGAGTCCTCCCTCCTGGATCCGCCTATTAAGGCAGAAATATCGAGCTGCGAAAGCATTTAAAGCTTTGAAATTGTGAAAATCATGAATTCCGAATCTATGCGCACTCTTCCTTGCCATGCCAATATCATTCAAAGAAAAGTAAAAATATTTAGTAAAGCTGCCGCTCGGCCTTTGCGCTTTTCGGAAGCGCGAATTATTTGAAAAAATTCATGGTTACTATCTGCAGGGCGGGTACATTGCAGTTAAAGGGCAAATGCACCTTCATGATGATTTAGGTTCAAAATGTGCCTATACGAAGTGACTGCCACTGATATCTCTCAACCAATCAGAAGCAGGGCTGGCAGTCACTTCATTAGCACCACTTCTGATAATGGCAGCCTCTATACCCAGAGTCAGGCTAGTTTTTTACTAACTTTCATAAGCCATATCTGAGGAGTGCTGAGGAGGACAGACTTGTGGGTGGTCTTATTTGAAAGGTGACACATATAGGCACATTTTGAACCTAAATCATCATGATGGTGCATTTGCCCTTTAAGTACAAATTTATAAATAGTTGTTGTTTTGTTTTTATTTTTGCATTTGCACCATTTGAAATTAGCCCAAAGTATGCCTTTATTAGGCAGATATTACATGCACCTGGATGGAAGGGCCTTTTTGTGACTAGTGTGAAAGCGTTGACATGTCCAGAGCATCATGTTTGATTGTTAAACCACATTAACCAATGATTAAAGATAATTGGTTTTGCATCGTTTTTCTAGGGTTGTCTTGCCACTGAGGAATCGGTGATATTAATATTCCATATTTTCCTTTGAATATAACTCCATTCTCTGAGTGCATTTAATGCCAGCAGACTCCCCGCAGGGCTTGTTGTATAAAAAGTATTTCATACTAGCCACATTCAGTGCCGGTCGTATCATTTTGACAATATCTCATACCATTTGTCTATCCACTACTAGGCGGCGGATTGGGCTAATCATAAGGTAAATATGATTTTGGCATAAGGAGGATTTGGATGGTATTCACTATCCCCGCCCCGTGCCCCGTCGCTCTACTGATTAGTTTTGTCCCCGCCCTGCGGGGCAGCATTTTGGTGTACTAAACAGGATAAGCCCCACATCGCCCGGCCATTTCCCGCCCCCCCCCTCCCAGGGATTCAATTGACTGGTGCATTATTGATCAAAGATATGTCATTTAAGGTTAAATATTACGAAATGTAAACTGTGGTCCTATCCAGGTGAGGAATTTGGAATTTCGGAGTACCTAGCGAAAACCACTGCCTAACATAAAGTCACTGGCAACTTTCTCACATGCCCAGGCCGGGATTCGAAGCCAGCAAGTGGTGAGAGACAGCTAGCCGTCAGTGGCAACGCCTTAAGCCCCCTTGACACCAACTGGCAATGTACTGGCTACTAACGATTGTGGGTACATCGCCAACGTATCGCCGTACATCGCTATGACATCGCCAGTCTTCGACGAGCACTTCAAGCTTGGCGATTTTTTTGAATGATGTCGCTGCAGGTCGCACATGCGTCGTGAACAGTTTGTCAGCTGCCTTCGTTGACGAACCGGTGACGATGCACTGGCAAGTCATTAAGACCCTATTGCGATGCTTTGCGAAGCAGTGAAAACTGCTGGCGACGGAATGACAACATAGCACAAACCCATTCTGGAAGGAAGTCATTTCAGCATCTAATAAGTTTCAAGACTGTATTAACTTTTCGTAAATCAAAAAACCAATTGATGTTTTTGCATTGTTTGTTTTTTTCGTAATTTAGTAACTACCCATCATTGGGCTATGTGGAATAGCAGGGATTATTTCTGTAAGACACCTGCTACGTCCAAGTGAATGTCACTTATATTTAGAAGAATTGAATGCCCAATGGAATACCAATATAAACTTTCTTGACCATCAGAGAGTTATCAGAAGCTCTGGGAAATTTAATAAGCCTGCATCCTTAGTGCCCTATGAATGTCTTATAAACCTTAGTTAGTAGAGAATTTAGGCATGTGCAACTCTGGATGCCAGCACCTATATATTTTCTGTGAAATTATCGTGACAGGAAGTGGTCACATAGAACATTTGAAAGTCACTAAATACAACCTTCAACTCTCAGCTAAAACACGCTAAAACTCCTATGTTAAGCTACAAGCCGGTGTATCATATACATCCCCATCTAAATATCCCACTTCTATGTAGTCATTTGCATTAAAAGTGCTTTTATACTGTTTTCTTCTACGAGGAGAAATCTGTTAGGATGTGTCACGTATGTTGATGAATTCGCTGGACCTCCATGTGTTGAACATAAGGACTAAGAAGTCCGTTGCTGCTCTCATTAGTTTATCTCTCTATACATATTCAGTATTTACATTCGACATTTATAGAAAACTTACAAAATTCTTGAAAAGTATTGTTATTGTCTGTACTCTTGGGTATCAATTTCTAGGTGAAAAAAGCTTTGAGTTAATGCCAATCATCTAAGATATTTAGAAGATAATATGATTCTTGTTATCGTGAATTTATGTATGTATGTACTAGATCTAGTACTTTATTGACTGTACTAACGAGTACAAAAGTAGGGTCATACGATAAAACATATGAAAATATACAAAATACATATGATAGGAAGATCACAAATGTAACCGTTGAGGATCGCAATACGAAGCTGTAAAATGAAGTATACAAGGAAGTGACGACAAAACATGAAAGGGGGACAAAAAATTGAGGGTTTGAATTAACTGAAACAGGGTGGAATTTAAAAAAATCCAAAATACAACAGACGAGGGAAGAAGAAACTAATTAATACGCCAAGGTCTAAAGGACAATGGCGCACATTCACTTCTGACACAGCCAGTTTTGCAAACTTTTCCAATGGGTCCTTTAGTTAGATACATTTTCTAAAGGTTAAATGAGAAAGAAAGGTCTCTATGCTAGCTTGTGATTGAAAAAGCGACATCTTCAGGATGTTTTGGTAAATTGAGGTCTAGAAATTATCTAAACCTTCCACTGGCTTGCTTATCTTAATCTAAAGATGCTAAAATGCACGGATTTGGTAATTATAGATTTTATTGGGTGAATTAATTCAAAACTGGCCAAGAGGGTATTTATTCAAGGTAGTACATGGGGTTGATTTCATTAACTCAGTTTATCCTCTATCCCGCTTTTATTTGACACTTTATCTATACAAAGAACATATTGCCGGAAAGGTCTTCTGATGGCAAATACACACCCTTCTTGCAGGGTTCAGGATTTTGGGGTATAAAAACTTTACATTTCACAGATGTGGATGGAAGGGTATCAAATTTTTCTAGTTTTTACTCAGTTCAAGATTATTTTGTGTTTTTTGTTGAAAATGGGGGAAAATGCAATTTTCAACTTTCCGATTCCATAATAAAACAAACTTGTTAACATGATGTTAATTCAAGGGGATTATGTTTTGATGAATATATATAATGAGAAAGGGGTAAAAACTTTTCTAACTGTGTGCAAGCCTAGGCTATGGGAACCTTTGTAGTAGCAGGTCTCTTACCTTTTCCCAGTTATAGCCTACACATTAACAGTTGATTTTGAGTGAAAGTGTGACAGCTTTAACATATGTAAAAATCTCGAATGGCCCTATGCTCACAATTAACCCCATAAGCAACCTTAAACGAATTTTGAATTACCTTATAGATCATAAAAACTTGATATTATTCATTGATTCTTTACAATAAATGTGATAGAAAAGTTCTGAGAGTGCTAAACTTATGTATGTAGTCTGTATGGTATGTTCGTCAAAAGCTGATAAGAAACTGAGTGTCGCTATGCTCGTCCTGCTTGACTATGACGAAAAGGTGTCAGCCGGAAGTGCAATTGATAATCTAATCTAATCCTCCCCATCCCGTCCCGCCGCACCTGGCGGATGATGGAGCTTAAATATTCCCCCTGGGAAGTCTGGTAAGCCTGGTTGTCCGGAGCTTTAGTAATACACATTTACTTCCTGCTCTAGACAGACACGCCCTTGCGTAAAAATTCTAACCTACCAAATGTAGGATCGCTACGGCTTCCTTAACAAATACAATTAATGGGAGTTTGGACTTTGGAATCTGACCGATGCACTTTGATATAAAACGATGCACCCAAACGATTGATCGATGCACGTGCATCGATGTAAACCGGTGTGGATCCGCGCCTGACACGACCATCCGACCATTTGCCTAATGATATATATATATATATATATATATATATATATATATATATATATATATATATATATATATATATATATATATATTTATATCCCTAGTAAATACCCTTCGCTATAGCTATAAAGGGTATTTCAGAAGGAAGAGTACCACGGATTTTCCCATTTAGACTTCTTTGGAAGGTCCCTGACACCCATAATTGTGGGCAAACCTTAGATGACCAACCACACTTTTTAAACTCCCACGGAAGCACCTTTTATTCAAGAAGTAAATAATTGAATTTTAGGCTAGCAAGGATGGCAAAGACAGCACTAAATGTGTTAAGTATCCCTCTCGCCCCAGGAAAAAGTAAAGTACATGTATAAAAGTGAGGAATCCTACCTATTTGAATATGTCCTGACCTTGTTGCATGATTCCCTGCTGACAGCTGAAATTGGAAAGGAAGTTTTTATTTACCAATCAAAAACATGATAATAAAGCCACAAATAAGTGGGGGAAGCCCACAAATATTAGCCCACGCAAATCTCTAATACCTCCTCTTTCAAATGAGTCCCCATAATGCTATTTTCAGTAGGTCTTTATACCATTTTTTTGAAATTAACCAAGGTCTCCTCGACTACTTAGCCTGGTATCTAGTGGTAGCCATGTTGGATTTATGAGCTTAAATAACTATCAGGAAAATTATACAATTTAAGACAAAAAAAGACTACCAAGAGCTATAAACCTAACCTTTTGCCAGTCCAAGTCGTTTGCTTTTACCATAATGTGACAAAAGGTTGCTAAAATCTACGTTAGACCATAAGTGAGACAAATTTTCAGTGAAGACTTCACATAGAAACGAACGAAATTATAGTAGTTGCTTTGAAATTTTCGTCACAAAACGGCCAGATTTTACAGTCTAAATCACGAAATACCGCATCAAAATTACATTTTTGCATACTGTCATGTTATAATCTTTAAAATGATACAATAGATAATACTCTAGGTTGTTACATAATCGAGTAAATCAAATGTAAAAACTGACAAAGATAGATTTTCCTGGTCAGCCATTTTTAGTTGAAACATGCTATGACAACATGCGTGTCTGTGCGGCCAATAAAACACCATTTCCATACACTGGCATGCCTCAAGAATACATTAGTACACTCTTTATGCGTTTACTAAAATGGTAGTAAATGATGACAACTATTTTTTGATATGCTTACCTGATATATAAAAAAATCACGTCCGTTATGTCTGGTCAGGCCTCCTTGTTCAACATCGCTGTCTCTAGGTGGTAATGGCGGGTAGTGACGTCACACTCTCCAAAAATAGAATGCGCCGGTGAGCCTATGAGCTTACCACAGGGCTAATGGGAACTGGGCACTCGTTGCCTATCCCTCTCTTTTGATCCTTGGGCAAACGTAGGAGCTCCGTTTGAAAACACGTCTTTAAGTTTTTACTCAGAAAATCGTACATCCTGCTGTGAGGACACTTCAGTGATGTTTGATGTATTTATCATCAGGAAACTTTTCACGAAATGAACATCTTATATATAATTTTGCAGTTGTGGAAATTTAAATCACCAACTCCTCGACGGATGCCGAGCTGAACTGCCCCTGTGATTCAATAGCTGGGGGTGTCCGAATTGTGCAGCCGCTTTTATTTTTTTGAAATTTTGGCATTTAATGCCTTTTTTCTTGAAAAATGTTCCCATTGCAAATGGCAATGCCTGATACAATGTATTTCATGCAATGTGGTAAACTGTAACCATAAGTATTATACAATGTTGCTCTCCGCCTCTTTCAAGTCTGACTGCCTGACACAATGTATTTCATACACTGTGGTAAACTGTATCTATAAGTATTATACAATGTTGCCTCCCCCACTTTCAACTCTATCCATAAAATTATACAATGTTGCAAAAAACTCGACATCATACACCACTAAGGTGACTGAGAGAATGAGTGCATGCATACTCAGACCTGTGGTGTTACAATTAACTCTCCTTTCTTTCTCGCCCTCCATCTGTCTGTTTTTCTGTCTGTCTCTCTATCTCTCCTACCTCTCTCTCTCTACTTCAATACTCTCTTTCGTGTCTCTGTCTCTCTCTTGCTTTAGTCTTTTAGATTGTCACAGCATTTGTCATGAATCTTTATAATATCTTTTCTTATTGAATACTTAAATTTGTATGGTTTGGGCGGTCGAATCAGCCCACCACAATATAAAATATTGTTTCACGCTGCCCCCTGTCTCTCTACTGCCCCTTTATTGACTGCCCCCTATCTCTCTACTGCCCCTTTATTAACTGCCCCCTGTCACTCTAATGTCCCTTTATGGACTGCCCCCTATCTCTCTACTGTCCCTTTATTTACTGCCCCCTATCTCTTTACTGCCCCTTTATTAACTGCCCCCTGTCTCTCTACTGTCCCTTTATTGACTGCCCCCTATCTCTCTACTGCCCCTTTATTATCTGCCCACGTCACTCTACTGCCCCTTTATTGACTGCCCCCTATGGAACGCCCAGTGTGCCAAAACCACATGTTTCTGAAACATGTGAGATGTTTCTGAAACATGTGAGATGTTTAGGAAACATCACGATATTTCACAAACATCTTACATGTTTACAAGATATCTCTTAATTTTTTTAAGTGATATCACCTAATTGAGAGATGTTTCGCAAACATCTCTCTTATCTAATGGATATCTCTCAAATATAGTTTTGGCACAATGGCGTCAGGTCCGCCTGGAGTGTCAAAACCACATATTTCTGAAACATCTGAGATGTTTACGAAACATCTTTGACTTCGAGAGATATCACCTAATTCATTTGGGTGATAGCGCGATAACACATAATTCAGAGATATTTCCTAAACATCTCTGAATTATTTGATATCATGATATCACCTAAATGTGAGTGATATCACTTAAATACAAGATGTTTCTTAAACATGTACATGTTTAAGAAACATCTTGCATTTAAGTGATATCTCTTTTAGTGCCTGATGTATCCAAAGGGTACTCTCCGAGATATCACGTAAATGAGTGATGTTTCGGAAACATGTACATGTTTAAGAAACATCTCACAATTAGGAGATATCACTCAAGTGATACTGTGATATCACTTAAACATGTATATGTTTAGGAAACATCTCTCAATTAAGTGATATCACGAGTGATATCACTTAATTGAGAGATGTTTCTTAAATATCTCTGACTTTATTGATGATTTCTGTCAGACATATCTAGTAATCCGCGATGTTTCTGAAACATCTCTCATGTTTAGGAGATATCTCTGCATTTAGGTGATATCTCATAAATATGGCGAATGATGTTTAGGAAACATGTACATGTTTCCTAAACATCTCTCATGTTTCAGAAACATGTGGTTTTGGCACACTGGGCGTTCCATAGCCCCCTATCTCTCTACTGTCCCTTTATTTACTGCCCCCTGTCTCTCTACTGTCCCTTTATGGACTGCCCCCTATCTCTCTACTGCCCCTTTATTGACTGCCCCCTGTCTCTCTACTGTCCCTTTATTGACTGCCCCCTATCTCTCTACTGCCCCTTTATTTACTGCCCCCTATCTCTCTACTGTCCCTTTATTGACTGCCCCCTGTCTCTCTACTGCCCCTTTATTATCTGCCCCCTATCTCTCTACTGCCCCTTTATTTACTGCCCCCTATCTCTCTACTGCCCCTTTATTAACTGCCCCCTATCTCTCTACTGTCCCTTTATTGACTGCCCCCTATCTCTCTACTGCCCCTTTATTATCTGCCCCGTCTCTCTACTGCCCCTTTATTATCTGCCCCCTATCTCTACTGTCCCTTTATTTACTGCCCCCTATCTCTCTACTGCCCCTTTATTAACTGCCCCCTGTCTCTCTACTGTCCCTTTATTGACTGCCCCCTATCTCTCTACTGCCCCTTTATTATCTGCCCCCTGTCACTCTACTGCCCCTTTATTGACTACCTCCAGTCTCTCAACTGCCCCTTTATTTACTGCCCCCTGTCTCTCTACTGTCCCTTTATTGACTGCCCCCTATCTCTCTACTGTCTCTTTATTATCTGCCCCCTGTCACTCTACTGCCCCTTTATTGACTACCTCCAGTCTCTCAACTGCCCCTATATTTACTGCCCCCTGTCTCTCTACTGTCCCTTTATTGACTGCCCCCTATCTCTCTACTGCCCCTTTATTATCTGCCCACGTCACTCTACTGCCCCTTTACTGACTGCCCCCTATCTCTCTACTGTCCCTTTATGGACTGCCCCCTGTCTCTCTACTGCCCCTTTATTGACTGCCCCCTGTCTCTCTACTTATACTGTCCCTTTATTGACTGCCCCCTATCTCTCTAATGCCCCTTTATTGACTGCCCCCTCTCTCTCTCTACTGCCCCTTTATTAACTGCCCCCTATCTCTCTACTGCCCGTTCATTGACTGCCCCCTATCTCTCTACTGCCCCTTTATTGACTACCCACTGTCACTCTACTGTCTCTTTATTGACTGCCCCCTATCTCTCTACTGCCCCTTTATTATCTGCCCCCTGTCACTCTACTGCCCCTTTATTGACTACCCCCTGTCATTCTAATGCCCCTTTATTGACTGCCCCCTCTCTCTCTACTGCCCCTTTATTAACTGCCCCCTATCTCTCTACTGCCCGTTCATTGACTGCCCCCTATCTCTCTACTGCCCCTTTATTGACTACCCCCTGTCACTCTACTGTCTCTTTATTGACTGCCCCCTATCTCTCTACTGCCCCTTTATTATCTGCCCCCGGTCACTCTACTGCCCCTTTATTGACTACCCCCTGTCACCCTACTGCCCCTTTATTTACTGCCCCCTATCTCTCTACTGCCCGTTTATTAACTGCCCCCTGTCTCTCTACTGTCCCTTTATTGACTGCCCCCTGTCTCTCTACTATACCTTTATTGACTGCCCCCTGTCACTCTACTGTCCCTTTATTGACTGCTCCTATCTCTCTACTGCCCCTTTATTTACTGCCCCCTATCTCTCTACTGCCCCTTTATTAACTGCCCCCTGTCTCTCTACTGTCCCTTTATTGACTGCCCCCTGTCTCTCTGCTATACCTTTATTGACTGCCCCCTATCTCTCTACTGCCTCTCTATTGACTGCCCCCTGTCTCTCTACTGTTCCTTTATTGACTGCCCCCTTTCTCTCTGCTGCCCCTTTATTGACTGCCCCTTTATTAACTGCCCCCTATCTCTCTACAGCCCGTTTATTGACTGCCCCCTATCTCTCGACAGCCCCTTTATTGACTGCCCCCTATCTCTCTAATGCCCCTTTATTAACTGCCCCCTGTCTCTCTACTGTTCCTTTATTGACTGCCCCCTGTCTCTCTACTATACCTTTATTGACTGCCCCTGTCTCTCTACTGCCCGTCTCTCTACTGCCCCTTTATTGACTGCCCCCTGTCTCTCTACTGTTCCTTCATTGACTGCCCCCTGTCTCTCTACTGCCGCTTTATTGACTGCCCCGTGTCTCCCAACTGCCCCTTTATTGACTGCCCCATGTCTGGTATGTATGTGATGTCAAGGGTTCGTCTTTCCCAGGGGCATATGCCCCTAGCTTTTGCTGTGGGCCCCTAGATTCTTTAGACTAGGGGCCCAAAATAGTATGTATAGTATAATAATACAGAAATGCTGTTTTTGACCACTAAATTTTATTAAAATAGCTCTTTGGGCCCCAAGCCTGAAATCTAAGTGTCAGACCCTGGGTGTCACAATATCTTGATTAGTGGGGGCAGGGGTTTGGGGAATTTATACATGAGTTCTATCAAATTGGCTTGGCAAACTGAAAGCCTGGCAGGACTTAACTTTCTGATCATGGGTCCAACTTGCCCTGCCTGACTACCTGGGTTGGCAGGGTACTGTTGAGCCCTATCCCCTATGGGGATCTTCTCTCTCTTTCTTTTAAAAAAAGTTGTCGCACCCTCTCTCTCTCTCTTATTTTTATTATTTAGGTGGTGTTTCAGTATCTTGATTAGTTGGTGCAGGGGTCGGGGAATCTATACATGAGTTGAATTTTGATGGAATGATATTAATATTTACTTGATTTACATCTCTAATAAACTTCTGGCGAGGTGTAGTTACCAGGGAGATGTTGCAGGGGCCATTTATCATACATGAAGTAGGATTGGAAAATTTGATTATCTTTACTTTTCTGCCATACTGCAGCCGCGTAGACCACAAGACCCAAAGTCACTAGCAACTTTATCATGTGCATGGGAGGTTGGGAACCCAGGTAGTTGTGAGAGACAGCAAGCTGTCAGTGTACAACCATACTATGAGGCCACATAGTGTGGTGCCAAGTGCGGCTAACATGTCTGCAGTGTAGTCAATGCTGCACTCGGGTCGTACATGCAGCACTTTCATAATTATAGCATGCATATTGGCTGCAAGCAAGGTATATAAGGGGATCCCCTCCCTGACGTATACCCCAGGTTGACATTTGACGACATTGACGTAGATCCAAGATGCCTTGCAGTTGTAAGAGCACCATTTGATTGATGCATTTCATTATAATTGTAATAGTGTTTGTGTCACACAGTTCCTGGTGATGACTGAAAACTAGAAACAAAAAAAAACAAAACACAAGAGCGTCGCCAATGGTTCAGTAAGGGTTCTATTTTTTTGAGTGGTTAAGGCAGTTTTTTTTATTATCTGCCTCTGAACTTCCTGAGCTTCATTGAGTATGACTTAGAATCCAATCTCGTGCTGTGCACGGGGGCCTGCTAGTTTTATATATAAATTGTCAAAATTTTAGTTTCCAACTTGTTTCACCTTCCTAGATAACCAACTTCATAACCAATGTTTCTTTCGGAAATCATGTTAAGAATGAGAAGGTGCATTTTTCAACTTTTAAATTCCATGCCTTTTGAGCAAAGCCAAAATTAAGGAAAAAAAACCTGATAACATTATGGTAGCTATAACTTGGCTAGAACACATTTAAAAACAAACCTGTAAGCATTGGATACCTAGCATGAATGTTTGAAACGGCCAAGTTTTTGTGAAATTAGCCAGAGAGAAAAGGATCAAAGACCTCTAAGTCTACGTGCAGGCCTCAGGGATCTGCGTAAAAACTAATCATCAACATTTCCAATATGTTGAACAATACTACTAAAAGTGGTTTCTTATGAGGTGTCAGGCGAAAACGCCCTATATGCGAAAACGCCCTAGTCGAAAACGCCCTACTTTTCAAGTGCTGCCGTGAGCCGTGAGCGGCGGCTTGCTGTGAAGTGAAGTGCTCTCTCCGTCGGTGGCACATCAGGGGGCCATATAATTCATGGATATATAAGTCATGGATATTGTCACAGTTGTTGTTATTGACAGTCTGTCAACTGTCAGTGCCAGCAGCAATTAAAATACATATCTACGTATGTGCTGTTCCTCGTGTGTCCGATTGTCGTTGATGGGTGAAGCCATATATTTATCTATAATGGTGAATTAACTCATTTTCGAACTTTATTCCAATGTTTCAAAGTGACATAGCATGTGCCGACACACGAGTGAAATGAATCCACGGCGGCCAGATTCAACGATCACTAATACTATCAGGTGTGTTCTTGTGAGAGTATAAACCTGCAAAGAAAAGATGGACACCACTAACTACACTACTACTTAAACTCGACTATGAACGTAAATAACTAAGAAAAAGAGAACGAGAAAGGAAAAGAAGATAAAGGAGAAAGAAAAGAAGAAGAAATACACTGTTCGTCTGTTGTGAAAAGTAAGAAAAATAGGGCGTTTTCGACTAGGGCGTTTTCGCATATAGGGCGTTTTCGCCTGTATTCTCTTATGAAGAGTGGCCTCAGAATATTAAGTTTCCAAGATCGAAAACACAAATAAATTGGAAATATAATATTCTTTATATGATTCATATCGACCTTGACTGACCTACTTTTGTTACATAGGGCTGGGAGTAGAATAGAGGGAGATGAAGCTGTGCCTGCATCATCAAATTTCGCTGCCTCGTACTATGAGTCATATATAACATGTGCACCCCAGCCGCTGACCTTCATCTCCTTGGAAACCTATCTGACCTAGATTTGATGCTGCAGTTTTAAGTCGGTTTTCATCTGCATGCTTCAGATATAAATTCACGTCTGCAACAGGACAGATGAACTTCAAAGCACTATTTACCACTGTATCTGAGACAGACAAAGATGGGAAAGTTAAGTAATCAAGGTCCCAGAGCACGTCTTATGATACGTATCTAAAACGTTTCTGGTCGTGTCTCAACAAGCTGCGGAAAACAAGCATTCAATATAATGAAATTACCGCGAAACCACTTGCGCATGCCTGGATTCCAGCAGCATCCGGCCAGCCTCTTTCTAAAAAAATCACGTGACCAAAATACCCCAAGCTACGCCGCGTAACTCGAGGCGAACATGCACTAGGTGTTAGTATGCAGTCCCTATGAGGTTGCGGTTCAAGGGGATCTATTTCTCTGCATAGGGTTATAAAGCCATCCCTGTATTGACCATTGCAATGGATACTCGTAGTCCAGACCAAAAATTTGATACCAAACACTAACCCTTATCATTGGTGTATGCTGAGTTATGATTAGTTTTATGGTTAGAATATCTATTAAAATAGGGCCTTATTCCTGATCTGACTACTAGCCAGTTTGCATTCCAATATGGCCACCATTTACCATGGCAACCAATTTAGAAGTGTACTTAGATTTTCTATCTGTGTACTGTTGTGCCCCTCTCAACTCTGAGCTTTTCCACTATCAAATGATAATACTACTGAATGCATGCATTTATTTCATTTACAATAGCTTTGGAGGTCAAATTATGTGTAAAAAGCTTTACTTTAATTTTGTGTAAAAAGCTTTATGTTAAGGGGGCTCGGGACCTTCGTTCTTTAATTGAGACTTTCATGTAAAGATTGACCAATATCTTGGTCATTGTACAAAAAAAACCCAATAAACTATATATTTTATGAAAGCTGAGAATCTGGAGAGGTCAAATATCCTAAACATGTTTTATGATACCATCACAGTTCCCTGGGGGTGGGGCCTAAAGACAGTGATGCGGATTTCTAATACATATGTTTTTGCAAAGTACCTCCTGGCTTCAATAAAGGTTTAACACAGTTGATATTTATATATCATATAGAAAACATCCTTGAGCAAATTCTACTTTTTCATTTTTTTTAATTTTTGTTCCTAAAGGAATTTACAGCAAGTTAAAGTTGTGATCAATATTTTTTTGTTGAATCTTACCTTTCTTCATTTTTGAAGTTGAATTAAGAAACAACTAGAGCAGATATAAAAAGAATGAAAAACTAGAATTTGCCCAAGGATGTTTTTGGTCATGTGTTAAAATCTCAGCATTCTAAGATCAATATTGAATGAATGGGGGCCTTTTAAAAATGAGAAGTATGGTGATTTCAGAAAGCCTTCAAACATGCTGTTAAAGCCAGCCCTGCATATCCTACAGCCTATTATGATGTTCTGCCCCTTTATGCAACTTTTAAGGATAATTTGGAATAAGAATATGATTTGCATGTATTGGTAGAATAGTTTGAATGTTTGATAGTTCACTTGGTACCTCAATTACTGGAATAAAAAGGGATTTTTAGCAAATATTTGGAGGTTTCTACTGGTAGAGGCTGGACCCCCTAGTGAGCACTCCTCCCCCCAGCTGATAAGGAAAGATAAGAGACTATTACTGACTGCTAATTGCATATTGGCTGTCTGGCAGTGAATCCGCTCCATAACAAGTACTCAGAGTCTTCATCTTCAATTGCTATGCCACTGTCATCTGAACTAGTGCTCAGCAGTCTAAGCTTTCTATAACTTGCACTATGAATGGTTAGAGAATTCTCAGATTCCTCTTCCTCTAATGTATCCAAATCATCTGGTACAGAAGATTTTTCATGCCATTCAAACCCCCTCTTTCTCTTCCTTTTGGATCTATTTCCCATTGTAAGAATACATTAAGACTCTGCACTGTCCAGGGACCAGCATCTAAATGTTCTCTCCTAGCCATACAGGAAACCCTCTTCACCTAGGTAAGATATCCCAAACATCCTGCCAATCACACACCAGAATATATCTGGAGCATTTGATTGGTTTTACCTGAACTGTCTGACCTTCACCTGTAAAGCAAGACAACTGATGCACAAGAATTACACCTTTTATTCAATACCCTAATTGCAATGCAATCATTGCTCAGTGCCTGTTTCCTGGGTAGCAGGATACTCCCATTTGATACAATACACATTGTGGTCCTGGCCAGGAACTGTAACCCCCAATTCACACCCATCAGCCAGTAAAGCACACTCCCAGGAGATCAGATAAGGAAAGGATATTAAGATCTTAGATAAACATCCCAGCTGGGTGCCTGAGGATGTTCTCTCCTCTAGCAGTCAGCTTTTACAAAAGTCCTGTTTTTTGTCATTTGTAGATCTAGTAGAGGGTTCTAATTCCAAAGAATAAGTAGCAAACCTTTTCAGCTTTCACATATCAAAAAAACAAAAAAATGCCCTATTTAAAGGTGCGAAGGTCCCATGCCCCCTTAAGTACAGCAGCTTGGTTGCCATCTTGAAATCCAATTTAGATGTCATCTGATGATAACAGCTATTTCAGAATCAGGTTCTGCACCCAAGAAAACCTACTTGTAGACACTAAGATCATGTTTCTAGCTAATGGGTGCTTAAATATGCAGAACTATTGCTTTCGATAGTGGCCATTTTGAATTTTAATATGGCCACCAGTTGCCATGGCAACTAGTGTGAACATGTATCCAGGTTACTGAGTCGGTAAGTAACTGTGTAAATGCAAAGTAACATTGGCCCAGTTCAGTAAAAACATCTTTATCTCTCAAGTTTTCCACTACCAGCTAACTTGACTGGTGTAACTATTGCATGTCTGAATAAAGACTGAAAATGTTGGATATTTCACTAAAAGGGGTTTTACGTTCACATTCCATAAGTGGAACTTTCATTAAACTTGAACCAAATTTGCAATAAAAAAAAGACGTCAGGGCCACTGTGCATGTTTACAAGTGAAAGCTCCTGTATTACTCCCTACATATATCCTTGAAAAAAATCTTTCATTTAAAGAGGTAGAATCTAATCTTGATGCCAAACCTACTGGCTACTGATTCACATTTATGCTTCCTAATCTATTAGCAATACCAGAATATGATCCATTTATTAAGTAGGAATTAGTTCTAATCTATTTGGGCCTTAGATATTTATAAAAAAAATACTGCCTGTATGATCTAATTTATTGGTATGAAGTTATTTAAAAAAATGTTTAATGTTTCTTCTTCAAATATTTCTTAACGATATTTTTATTAGATGGATATCACACAGCAGACATATCAAATTTGCATGACAGGGAGACATGGATCGATAAATTTAGCTAGTAAATGTAAAGAAAAAGTAATACATGTATTAGCTTTGTATACAAAACATGCTCACCAGTTGTATTGTAGAGTAACCAGGTATTGATCACAGGAAAATGAGAATATATCCAAGGTCCGTTTAACTCTGTTACAGATTCAATCATTAGCTTCTTATAACATCCACATGATGAATCTCAATTACACATTGCAACCAGAAAAAACCTCAATCTTTTAGGCATTAGTGAACTTCTCATCCTTTTCGACCTGTTAGGGGTCTCTATTCGGCAGTGCTGCTAGTTTCACTCAGAACAAATTTTCTGCTAAAAACTATTATTGACCTTAGGAGGAATATCAGTATTAATCTTGAATGTTTCCATTGAACTGAATATGCATCTGTTGTCCATTATGAAATAGTTATTTTCATTTTGAACATTGTTCTTACTTTTCCTCTAATGGGTATTCTACACTATCTAATCATTTAAATAACACATATGATTTTCGTGTAAGTTTCAGTATTTACATGTTTTAAAGCAATATGATTACATGCTTTATTGTATAAGTTTCAGTATATGCATGCTATAGAGCAATACAATAACATGGGTGTTTAGAAACTATACAAACATAAGAAAAAACGGGAACTCAACTGGTGGAGTTTTTCTGCCCATCCCCAGTTAAGGTAGCTCATGGGGTTAGTTCTTTGGACTTGGTTTTATTTTACTAATTTGACTCTACAGAATATATAATGGCTCATAAGTCTTCTGGTGAGAAATACATAAAGTGTCACAAAAATACCCATTAAGCAGGATGTAAGAGTAGCTTGAAAAAGTTGTGAGCTGTTCAGCAAATATCAAAGAGGTATGCTTTCCCGTAGAGTACCCAATTTTCCCTATGTCTGCAGGTTGTTTCTAGTATTAAAGAAAACAACCAAGCAACAAGGCAAGAGGTTACGCCTTGCTCTTAAGTGTCATCTTGATGAATTCTTGTCTCCCGGGCCTCTGGTGGACCTTCATGTGTTCAGCAGAAGGCCTAATATGTCCATTCCTGCTCTCATTGTCTCTCAATTCATATTTAGTATTTACCTCAGACATTCATAGAACTCATACAAAAATCTTGAAAAGTATCAATATTGTCTGTACTCTTGGGTACCATTAGCTAAATGAAAAATTGCTTATTTTTCCTACTTTGTGTTAATGCCAATCATCTAAGAGATTGAGTAGACAACAATTCAGTCTCTGGTGGACCCATGGTCATAGGACGCATCACTCAGTCGGAAGTGCAATTGATAATGTAAGAGGAAGCCGCGTTCGGTGTGGATCCGTACCTGCATACTACCTTAGAAAAATAAAAACAAGTGGATTTGAAACCAGCTGGTAAACCTGAACGGGCTGGCTGCAGCGAATGGCAAATCAATTGTGTTCTGCGCATGCTGGCATGCAAGTTTCTCTGTAATGTAAATGATACAAGAGCCCACATTGGTCTTTGTCTCCTAGCGAGGTCACGCTTAGGCCAGATTCTAGACCTCTGACATAGCTAGAAGGCTTATAGCGCATATAGTAATTGGTCTCCATTCTTTTATTCATCTAAGATAGTGCCATAGATCCAGACAATGCTTTACAAATATACCTCTAAGCATGAATGGAAGGATTGATAAAAGACTGCCATGTTTCTCTTTATGTACCGCTGAGATGGTAAGGTGCAAACATGCCTCTCCATAACCGCTGGATATTCTGCCAAATTCCAGATAAACCAAAAAGCTGAGATGGATCTGAAAGAAAAAAGCACATATAAGAAAGTCAGTACTAAAATTGACTTAAAACTGCATTGTCTTTTGATAAAACATAAGATAATTTTCACTCGAAGTTCCCCTGTACATTTCTATGAAATAAGCCAGCAATCCTTTCAAACATCAGAGGGTCAATAGGTCACCCAAGAAATAATGGTTAAGAAAATGAATGGACAAATATCATTTGCATCTGTATTGCATTAATGGTCTTATAACTTTGACCATGACTAATTGAATAGTTATAATTGAAAAATAGTTGGAGAGAGATCGTTACACCCAACTGAAACAAATTTCAAACAAATTTCTTCTCAAAATATTCATTTTTTATCCTAATATATGATATCAATATGTGTCACTCAACTAGTATGGTTCAATTGTGTAAGTGTGTGAATGGTCTGATACATAGTATGGTAGCGAAACTATATTTATCAAAATAAATATTGGACTGACTGCTAGATTAACCCTTTCAATGCTGAGGTTACTATCGCCCACGACACAAAAATGCAAACAATTTTGTAAACCATCTAAGTCCAGTCATGCTAGCATTCATTCAAAAGCTCTCATTGAGTACTAACAGATGAGTCCCCATGTGCCAGGGTAAATGGCTTTTAGATTGTTTCACAATCTGTTGAGTTTTATTCAGTTTGTGTATGCTCTCCAAATGAGGATAGGTTAAATCTGAATGAAAAGAGAAAGGAAATGTGCCCTATTTTCTCTCACCTGTATATGCCCTGTACATGACCAGGTAGGCCAGCAGCCCTATCATCATCAGGTTCCTGATGACCTTCATGGTCATCACAGGAATGCGGCGCGAGACGAAACATCCCAGCTTCTGGACAAGGTCCAGGACACTCTGAGATATGGATTCTGCAACATGGAAATAATAGCGCGGTTCAGTGCTAAGCAATGTAAAATTTTAGAATTTGATTATTTTTTTTCATCTTAATTAATAGACAATTCTGTTACTTTCCAGAAGAGGATACACAGATATGATAATAAACTTATGCCTGTAGCAGCTGAAAAAGACGACTCATTTTATGATATTTCAAAATGTTGGAGGCCAATTTGGAATAAAACAATCTATATAGTGTATCAACATCTAACTATGTCATACATTTGATATGGTGAGAGAGAGAGAGAGAGAGAGAGAGAGAGAGAGAGAGAGAGAGAGAGAGAGAGAGAGAGAGAGAGAGAGAGAGAGAGAGAGAGAGAGAGAGAGAGAGAGATTTATAAATCAATCACCTAAAAAAATAAAGAGACTTTAAAATGGTTGAATGGTAATTATTTACCAATACATGTATATCACAGCATTACCTTCATAACCTTAAATCTTAGTAGGTTCTGTGTTTTGCTGATGGATTGCAATATTTTGACAGGTAAGTAAAAACTGGTATTAACTGGTAAACATGACAAGTAGGCTTAAAAAGTTATATTTGTTCTTGCTGTGGTTGCAGCTATTTGTACAAAACCATAAGACTGACCTATTATATCTTGATTCTTCTTGTTTATCTCTTTCTTTTTCTTGTCTTGGAGGGCCTCTGACCTAAGCTTATTGTGCAGAGCCTTTTCTCTTGCACTCTCCACATACTTAAGATACAAGTCCTTTTTCTCCTCAACCAGAGAGGAACAATTGTCCACAAACGTTGGAATGTCCGTCCATTTCTGCTGCGGAATAAGGACGTGCTGGATATAGAGTTCTATAAGGGTTACATATCCAGGTTTCTCCTGGTTGCCAGGGGTGCGCAGCCAGATGTGCGTGACTGCAGTGCAGGTGGTATAGTCTCCGACATGAGCATGAAGAAGAACACTGAAAGCGTGAGTTGATACAATCATTTAATTGATGAGTAAAATATCAACATATTCTGGGGGTAATACGCACAATTTATTTACAGTATTCTAGAAGGGTATCAGGAAAATATCCCCCAGGACAATATCCCCCAGACAATATCCCCCCAGGACAAAATCCCCCCCTGACAAAATCCCCCTGTTCCAATATCCCCCCTGTAAAATATTTTGAGTTATGTTTTACTGTTCATTGACTTTTAATTTAAGATATAGAAACGGTAATCAACTTACTTAAGTTGTGCTTAATTGCTCTTTAGACATTAAAATGACTTCCAGACATTGCCAATAAGAGTTGTTCCATTTAAAAGGATGAGGGGGGGGGGGGGGAGGAAGCAACGGAAGATTTTTTAAGGGAGGGGGGGGGGGTTTAGTTATGAATCATTTCCCCTCCCCCACAGACTCTGCTTTCAGAGGGGGGAGGGTGAATTCCTTAGAGCAGAAAAACCCCTCCAATCATATCTAATTACCACCTAACTAATTATACAGTATCAATGTCTGACATTTTTTTATTGTTTGTTTGCAGCCACAACCCCTAAGTTATTCTTTTACTTAAACTGTTATAGAGGTTGTTAGAGAATGTTTTCTGTTATAGAGGTTGTTAGAGAATGTTTTACTAGGTGGGTATATTGTCCGGGGGTATATTGGAACGGGGGGATTTTGTCCTGGGGGGACATTGTCCCGGGGAATATTGTTCAGGGGATACTGTCCGGGGGGGATATTGTCCTAGAACTATCTAGAAGTGCTAGTCTTACTTAAAGGCTTTCACCAAAAGGACAGCTTCGGGATTATCACATTTTAAAATTTTCACAATGCTTTATAATATCGATATTTCCTCAATAATATAACTTAAAAACATTTTTAATGATACTGCTTGTAATTTTTCTTGTCGCACACTGTCGCATTAATTTTGAGTGTTGCAATATTTATACCTTATGGCTCAAAAAAGTGTGACACTGCGAAAGCTTGGACAGGCCTGACAGGGTCTTAGCCCGGATTTAAAAACTGGGTGCCCAAAATTGGCAATACTCAAATTTTTGGGCGTCCTATATTTCAAGGGAGATTACTATATACTCAGATTACAACCATAAACATGTAATTACTTATTAAAATAAGGCATGATAGCCTAATACATTGTCATAAGAATTGTATTGAAGTGAAAAAATACAATTATACCCTTAAAATTGACATTTAAGAAACTACTCACTGAAATATTTGGTGTCCTGAGGGGTGATATTTGAAGGATTGGGTGTCCAAATGATACCATGGCAGATGCCCTGCTGGCTAAGACTATGAGGCCTGAATGTGAGTGTTGTTGATTAAGATATTTTCAGTGCAAACATTATCTCTGTGTTTTTAACTGAATATATAATTATGCAGCAGTTGTTATTTATTACATAAAATTAAAGTTTTTCCATTAGTTAACAAGTATATGTGGTTATCAATGTAATGGCCTACTCCTAAACTACTATCCTAACCCCTTGTGGCGATGATTGGAACTAAACAAAAAGCCGTAAAAAAACCAGGCCCCAACAGCAAACCACGTGAAATCTCCTGATTTTGTATGGTTGAATGTTGACAGGTATGCTAGATACTAAACTGAAAGGCCATCTGAAATAATCTACGTAAGACTCTTACTGCTAAAACCTACCACAGTTGAGCAACCTTTTCAGGGCAGTGTTCTATTCCATTGTAGAGCTGCGTTATGAAGGGAAGGACCTCCTGCCATTTGTTGAGTTCCGCCAAAGCCTGTATTGCGATGATACAAAATGATTCTACAGCTTCACACGCACTGAAAGGAGAGAGTAAATAGTCAGTTAATTTGTCAACCGACAGCGATGTCCATACCCTGATATTTATAATTTTTTGCTATTGACTGGAACGCTCACCTATTAAATAATCATGGGGAGAGGGGGTCAAGATAAAAAAAAATCATTGGGCGAGGGGTCTGTCAAATATTGAAAATCTCGGAAAGGCCAATAACAGAAACATCAATAAATAGAAAGGATGGCCTGATAGAGACACAAACCGGGTCTATCCTGGGACCTGCAAGTATAGGTGTCCCTTATGATCCTTGGACCTTTTCAGTTGGATTGGGTATTTGGGGAAAAGCTGGAGATAGAGTCAGCTGCCCAGCAATTCTTGCACAATCCCCATCCAGTCCCGACCGCCCTAACAAGGATTTCATTGACTGATATTGTAGGTGGGAGAACTGAAATTTGGGCCATAGGCATAGTCTGATTGTGAGTGTGAGTCAAAGTTTGACATTCATTGCAAGTGATAGTGAGTGACAGACAGCATACCAAGGTTCTTCAGGATAGTTTTTTGCTTCGCCTATCTTTCTCTGGCACAAATCATACGAGTCTGTGAACTTTCTGTGCAGAAGCATATCTCCTGCACGCTGGACATCGTAGGAATAATTCTTAGTGTCAAAGAAACACGAAGAATGGGGGGCTGACATTTCCTCACACACGTTGTTTACATCTGTCGCCATTTTGGACCGGACTGTGGGTTCTAATAAGCACACCGGTGTACCGGTACAGAACTGAACTGAATAGACTGACTCCGTGTGAACGATCTGCCGCCGTAGTCAACGGTGTGCACTAACCCACGAATCTCAATCACTAAAAGCAACGATCTGCGCTATGAATAGATAGCAGTAAAACTATATCCGACACTGGTTATTCACTGAATAGATAAATGAATGTATGGCTAAGTGGTTGAATGAATAAATAAGTGAAAAATAGCTAAATAGATAAAATAATAATAATAATAATAATAATAATAATAATAATAATAATAATAATAATAATAATAATAATAATAATAATGATAATATATCATGCCCGGACCACTTTGGAAATAAGTGCAGGACACTTAAAGTGCTATCCGAGGTATATTTATGCCATGTATAACCTCTGACACTGTATTTATATTGGTTTACCTTGTATTGTATATGTACATGTTTATACCTAAATAAAATCAATCAATCAATCAATCATAATAATAATAATAATAATAATAATAATAATAATAATAATAATAATAATAATAATAATAATAATAGTAATAATAATAATGATACTATAGTCTGTCTGACCCGAGTTTGGCAACCGCTTTTCCCACCTTTTTGTGACAAAACGTTCGAATTTGCCATCCAAACTTGCAAACCTCTTTGGAGCACTACTACGTGTATGTATAAACATACTTTTTGTCTCAACTCCGCAAAATGTGGATTTTACTCATTAGTTCCCATTGTCACAAAAAATGGTTGCCAAACTCGAGTCAGACAGAAATGAGAATGATGATAATAATAATAATGATAATAATAATATTAATAATAATAATAATAATGATAATAATAATAACAATAATAATAATAATAATAATAATAATAATAATAATATAATTATGATAATGATACTAAAATAATAATAATAATAATAATAATAATAATAATGATAATTATAATAATAATAATATCACATGATGATGATACTACTACTACTACTACTACTACTACTACTACTACTACTACTATTAATAATAATAATAATAATTATATTAATAATGATAATAATAATACATGATAATAGTAATAATAATAATAACAATAATAATGATAATAATATAATAATATCAATACATAATTATAATAATAAGAGTAATAATAATGATAATAATGATAATAATAATAATGATAACAACAACAACAACAACAACAATAATAATAATAATAATAATAATAATGATTCCCATATTTCGCATATACTCTGAATATTTTTATATATCTAATTTTTCGTTTTGGCAAGCAATATTTCCTATACGTGGTCGGCATTCCTGTCTTCATATTCACACCGATACATTTGAAATAAATCCAACAGTACTATATAACCTGGCGGTATTATGATTTGGGCACCTAATGGGGGGATAGCTTTTAATCAACGACAATAGAAATGACGGACGCTAGTCTAAAATATGTATCTGGAAATTAGCCCGGCGTGCTTGTTTAAACATGCCAACCTGAGGCACACTCTCGTTCGCGCGCGCATTCGTACACAACTCAACAAGCTCTAGACTGACTCGCATGTCCTTTACCCTAAATATTGTCACACCACTGCGTTCAAGCTGAGATGAGTAGACCGGGGATGTATTTCTCTGGTTCAAGCGAGCTCAGTTCTCAAAATATGTAGGAGTCATTTGCGCCTAATTATGAGGCCTTCATTCTTTTTAGCGTGAGATATTTCACATATTGTTTGTTTTGAATGGTTTATTCGTATGTTAACGCTATTGCAGGGGTGTCCAGATATTAAAATCCTGGAGCACAGTCTTGGAGCACAACAATTTGTATTGGGCGCTCTGTGACAATTAACTAAAGTACTGACACCAGGTGACACTACGATATCAGCAGTCGTAGCAATAAAGACCTAGATCAATCAATTACGCAGTTTCTATAAATTGAGTTCATGTTTTCGAAATATAATCTGTATTTAAAAATGCAAGTGAAACATTTAATAAACTCATTGCAAAGGGCCATGCTTGAAATTTTCTTAGTTATATAGTGATAAAAGGTGTCTCGTCGCATGTTTTGAGGCCTCTGTCGCACTAGCGTGCGACAATGCGACATTTGGAAACCGCTGTATTGTGTTTCTAGTTAATTTATTTACTAGGAAAAACCTCACATAAATGCAAAAAATAAAGGGTTTACAATTACTCACCGATCTATTACCTGAATTATATGTACATGAACACAATACAATGAGTTGTAAGGATTAAGATCAGCCGCTGAGCATTGGTGCAGATTTATAGGCGAGGCGTGGGTGTTTGTTGCCAAAGCTGAGGCCGCCAAGGCCAAAGCTTTGCAACAAACACCCTCGGCGGGGCTATAAATCTGCACCGATGCTAAGTGTGGGTCTTAATGACTATTATAGCGCTTTTGAGTGATTAAAAAATTATCTTACAACTCCAAGTCCAGGTATTTCTATAGCTATGCGCTATAATGGAAATTCAATGCATTACTTCGCCAAAAATCTTAAGTCTAATAGCATACGGTTCAGTGTACATAAACAGATATATATCTGTAATAAATGTAGTTGAAAGCAGAATTGGTGGTATATCTATAACCTCTATTCTTGTAACAGAGACTAATATTCATGATTTTGGTAGCCGAAGCCGGCAAGCTTTCAGACAAATAATACTTATTTTTCTCTTATACATAAGTCTATAAATGTTATATTTTCAAAGGAAGAGAGGAAAAGAGGTAAAAGCTCGCAAAACGAAAAATTACCCATGACGGAAAATCACGTTTCTTCATTAGTCTGTCCTTAGATGAATAAAACAATCGTGGTGTCATATGCTAGTCTTCACTTATTTGTTTATGATGGCTTCGGCACATAATTACATCAGGATAATTCCTTGATTGAAAGGCAACCTTTGGCTTATGACAATTAGATGCATTTCTTAAAAACTGAGTTATATGGGCTCAACTACTAGACGGTAGGTGTGATGCTAGTAATGCGCATGACGCCACTTCCTGAATTTAGTCGTCGTGCATCGTCGCATCGTCATCCAAGAGCACCTGTCTAGTTAGTCTATACGACTATAGATTGAAGAAATCTCGTTCAGCAGCAGCACTACGAGCCGAACTGGGTCGGAGTCTGACAGCTCCTGTTCTAGACGAAATATGGCTTGTCTGAAGCCATTGCACTCGTTACGAACTGCCTCCAAGAGATACAAAAATACATTTTCGACTTCAAAGCAACTATTTGGATTTAGGAATAACGTGTTCCATCATCAACGGAGCATTTACAGTTTATGTTTTCTAAATCAATACCGCAAGCAAGGTGAAGGTCCTAGCCGCTGTGCACACACCTCCAAAATTGGGCGATATGATTGGTCCAGGAGCTGGAGGTCACTGACCACAGAGACGACACCCCCTGTCGGTGATACAGAGAAGGAGAAATCTTTGACAGAGCTTGGACCTTATGAATTTGTCAAGTTTTTGAAGTTGAAGAAAATAAGCCGCTGTTACATTGTGTTTGACAAGGAGACAGGAAAAGCGAAAGCCTCCCACCCAGAACTCCAGGAAATTGCAGACTTTCTTGAACAGGATACCCTTGATTATAGGCAACATGAGGGTGTATTTTTCCAGGTGGGGATTAGAACTGGTTGTTTACTTGGGACCTACATATGGAAAACATCCCGAGGACAGGCAGTAAGTAATATATATTCATCACCTGCTCTGCTATGATTCTTGCTGCCGATTGCTTGATCAGAGTTACCCAAATTGAAAGTGGGGTACTATTAGTTACACCCTGTTGGATAGTACGGTCCGGCCTGCTATCCACCCTCAGTCATCCAGATCCCACAAGGCTCGGACCGCACTTTCTAACAGGGCATTACAAATTTATCACCTGCTTTTTCATGATAAGTAAAAAGAACAAATACATCTCATATAATTTATTGATAACTTTGGATGCCGGAACGAGGCTGGTAATTATAACCTCTAGGGGTCAGATTGCTGGCCAAATGGTAATATCAATTAAAGTGGTGGTTCAAGTGGTAATATTGAATTCTGCCATTTGATATTGAATCTACAAAATGTGAACGGCTACAGGTCTAACATCTATTGACCAATTAGAATTACAGCAGAGCAGGTGATAAAGTGTGCACCCAGTCATTGGCATGGCAATGAACACCATCTGGTGGCTGTTTTAGGCACTAAAATGCAAGTATGAATATTCATATCCTGCCGTCAATAAACCTTGTTTTAGTAAGGCATTTATAGGTTATCCAGTAAAAATATTTAATCTTTGTTTTTAGACCAATAACATTTTGCAATGATTACAATTACACTGTTTTCTAAATATCAATTATCCAACTGATTTTTCAAAAACAACCAATTAATTGATTATACAATTATTTTTCACAACACTTGTCATATACAGTCAAAGCTATGTGAACTGATAAATAATTACTTTCTCCCAGGTTGGTGGCATTCGCCTATGGAAGTATTCATCCATGGAGAAGTTTATCAGAGATGGGTTGAGGTTGGCCTTCGGTATGGGTGCTAAGGCAGCCTTAGCAGGCCTATGGTAAGGCAATTTCTTATTCATTGAAATCTTGTATCAAAACTCTGTAATCTGAAAGTCCACTTGGTGTGGTGTTTGAACAGCATAATGTTTGTAGTCAGGTAGAGGGAAAATAAGCTTATATACACTAAGTCAGTTTAAGGGATCTTTGAAAGTAATGTATTAAACTGGTCAATGTTTTTGACTTTTAAAGTACATGCCAATTGTTGTATGTATATCTGGTAAATTTTATAACCTGTTTTTGCTGTTTGTTAAACATTTGAGTTGTTGCATATATATAAATTCCTCAGAATTGATATAAACATACATATCACAAGCGTCATCTCTCTCTCTCTCTCTCTCTCTCTCTCTCTCTCTCTCTCTCTCTCTCTCTCTCTCTCTCTCTCTCTCTCTCTCTCTCTCTCTCTCTCTCTCTCTCTCTCTCTCTCTCTCTCTCTCTCTCTCTCTCTCTCAATCAGGTTAACTTTTTTCTATATATTGTGTTTTCTTGACCACAGGTCAGGTGGAGGAAAAGGAGTGATTGCAGCGCCACCTGACAACAAACACATGGAACCAGATTTCCGTCAGAAATTGTTCTATGACTACGGTGATTTCATCACTTCCTTGAATGGATGCTTTGGTATGCAGCTTTGTTTGTTGATTTCACACAGTGTATTTCAGGCTTTTCTTGAGTATCAAGGAGTTATATCCATTAATATTTGTATTAATTGCAGGTTAGGTTTTTATTGAAGTGAATCTACACTAGTAATGGACTTATGCATGACCAAAGTCGAAAATCAGTTGGTTTTTATAGTCTTAAACTAAAAGTCATATTGTCAACCAATATTACCATCAAAAGTAGCTTTCAGAAAATATTGAGTGTAGAAACAATAGACTTAGTTCAACTAACAAATCTTTAAGTTTTTAAAAATATTATTCTTTAACCTTTATATCAAAAGCGTCATAGATACAAAGGATATCCTATAATTTTAGGATACCCTAAGCAGGAATGGGTTGAGTTGAGTTGATTCCCCCTGAAGCAGTACCAAATACAGAGATGATCATAAAATTAGAAATATTGCACCATGATTGTTTTAAATACTGGATATGCTTACCTGCGAAAATGTCTCTACCAACGGCATGTTGCACACCTAGCTCATACATGAAACATCTCAGACAGGGCATATGTTAACCCATTCATGTGTGGTCAGTACATTTGTGGTCTGACAAATATGGTATATTTGGAATTGGTATTTGTTTACAATGACTTTTCTAAAAATAGAGATAGAAATCAATATTTGTCTCTTTTATAGTTGGTTGCGGTGGCGTTGGGATCAGTATGCATGACCTTGACCGGGTGCGACAAAGGTCACGCTTTGTGGCGGCCATATCCCCTGATACGGGAGGCAGTGGGAATCCATACTATAAGTCAGCCAAAGGTAAGGTTCGCTTAAAAATATTTCAAGTTAGCTTAAGATTTGTGAAACACTTAAAACTATTTGGACTTATTTTGTAATTGTAACATATCCTGAAAATGTGTTTTGACTGAATTTGTTCATTCCAGCTGCATCCCAAAATTACTGCAATATTTAGAAATTTAAGTATTAAGCACTCTTTGCAAGGAAACTCCAGGCAAGAATGAGTTTTACCCATACATACCTGAGGATATTGACAGTTGCTGCCTGAAACCATCATACTTCAAGAGCGGGCTTGGTTCTGTCTTTTTCAACATCGTCCTTCAAATATTTTCCAAATATTTGCTAAAATTGCAGGGCACGACGTTAACTTTTGCAGCGACTTGCCCCGTAGGGCAAGTGAGATTCAATTTTCACTTGCCCTACTCCAACTTTCACTTGTCCTTGAAAAATTGTATATAATGATTTTATAATACTTCATTTAAAACCAAGTATAACATGGTTCTGGCATGTGAAAGCATATTTTCTAGGACAAGCTTGGATGGCAGTCATTGGCAGACCACGAAACTTGCACACATTCTCAAAAGCATACCTGTCAACTCTACTGATTTGGGCAGTACTCTCCTGATTTCAGACCCCAAATTTGGTGTCTTCTGATTGAGCACCTGATTTGAAGAAATCTACTGATTAGCTACTGACTAGCTGATTTTTAAAAATCCTCCGTTTCCCAGCAAGTAGATCAGTGACTGACAATGATTAGAATCATGTCCATCAAAGTGGAATACTGGAACAAGTCAACTGCAGTGGTCAGTAGGTTTAATACGCATCGCTGAAGCAGTGAGCTAAATATACATCGGTGATTGAGGATGAACAAATAGACTTTAAGTCAAATAAAAGCCTCCTCTAAAGGCGATATTTCGATATGTCCATCAAAGTGGAATACTGGAACAAGTCAACTGCAGTGGTCAGTAGGTTTAATACGCGTCGCTGAAGCAGAGAGCTAAATATACGGCGGTGATTGAGGATGAACAAATAGACTTTAAGTCAAATAAAAGCCTCCTCTAAAGGCGATATTTCAATATGTCCATCAAAGTGGAATACTGGAACAAGTCAACTGCAGTGGTCAGTAGGTTTAATACGCGTCGCTGAAGCAGAGAGCTAGATATACGTAGGTGATTGTGGATGAACAAATAGACTTTAAGTCAAATAAAAGCCTCCTCTAAAGGCGATATTTTTCTTGTGTAATTGGCATATGAATCCGATTTTCCCTGATTCTAAGCAGTTCAGACTAGACAAATAAGGTTACATATTTAAAATTGCTCTGTAATTAGCTGTAGAACATTACGAACCTGTGTACATAATGGTACACGCATGTTTAGTTTATGCATGAGGAACTGGGGAACTGGTTGTGCACTAGTTAGATATTCATGTCGGAAAAAATGTTAACTGATCATATGCTACCTCGGGGTAATAGGTAGCCTAGATTTCTAGGCTGTCATATATATTTTCTGTCATATTATTTGTTACCAGGCTCCAAATACTCCAGGTAGCCGTATGCCTTAAACCTGATTTTTTAGCCCAGTGCCAAAACCTTCATAATATGCTGAACATAAGAAGTACTGGTATTTGATCTTGAAAGATCACATAATGTAAGTGTTGTTAGTGCTAAAGCTATCTGTGTGTGATTTTGATGATGAAATATATCACCATTCAGCAACTGTGATCTGCTCCATAAAATTAGAGTTATTTCATTTACATGTTTGTATGGTCATCAGTATAATGGCATACTCCTAAGCTAAACTACTTTCCTGACCCCTAGTGGCCAGGATTGGAACTAAGCAAAATGCTGCAAGAGAAGCCCCAAAAGGGAACCGCGTGAAATCTCCTGATTTGGGATGGTTGAATGTTGACAGGTATGCAAAAGTAAACATGAAATATACAAAACGTACTTTCCCAGTGGGGCAAGCAAGATGCAGCTTTCACTTGCCCCACAGTTATAATTTACAAATTCTACTTGCCCGGGGCAATGGGGCAAGCACCAATGTCGAGCCCTGAATTGGTATCAAAGATATCATCAAAATAGACAGGTGCTTTTTGGGCACTACAGGATATTAAAGGATGAATATTTCTTGTCCAGTGGCCAATATCTTTAGTTGAAACCTCTTATCTTGTCAGCATGTTAATTCAGCAAACTTATACTACTAGACTACAGTGGCAAGTATTCCTTCAGTTGTGTTGTGTTATTTTCCAGGTGTGGTTTGCGCCATGGAGGGTGCACTTGACTTCCTGGATCTGGGCACGCTTGCCGGGAAGAGGGTTGCCATACAGGGGGCGGGGCATGTAGGTAAGACAAGATTTAAACGCTCAGGCAATTCCAAGTTCAGATTGAATTGCTGCTGACCCATGAATTACTATTGACCCAATAGATTATACCTAATTTACAACACTAAATCAGTGCAAATTCAGTTAGTTATTGTTTTGCCAGCATTTTGTCATGAATTTGCTTATTATTTCCGTGTGACCAAATCTCCTGCTCTATTAAGTGGACTCGAAGCTAATCATAAAATTAGTTGATTACTTGACCTTTTGGTTAATAAACATACCACACATTATTACTCTAAGTGATGTTGATATGTATAAATGATAACAAGATTTGAGGGATAAATGTCAACCAGAACCACAGAATCAAGCTTTCTTCAAATATTCTGCCATTTCATGTTTAAATTCCAAATTATCAACAAACATATCTAATCTCAAACGACATCTGTAAAGGAGATTATGTTGATATATTGCATGTTCCTTCCTACGTACATCCCTACAAGGAATAATTGATCATAATCAATTAATGATTAATTAAGTTAAAGGAAGAGTGCTTCCTAACAAGAAGTTAGCATATTTTACCTTGCTGTTTTTAGCTGGGGTGATTATTGAAGAGCTGCTGGACAGAGGGGTAGATCATATCTATGTCACAGACTGTAACCAGAAACAGGTGGAGGATATCCGTGATGCTTTCTCAAATAAGGTAAACTATTGTGATTTCTTCTCAAATAAGGTACACTATTGTGGTATCTTCTCAAATAAGGTAAACTATTTTGATTTCTTCTATAATAAGGTAAACTATTGTGATTTCTTCTATAATAAGGTAAACTATTGTGATTTCTTCTATAATAAGGTAAACTATCATGATGACTTCTCAAATAAGGTAAACTAATGTAAAATCTTCTCAAATAGGGTAAAATATCTTGATGCCTTCTCAACTAAGGTAAACTATCACAAGGTTTTCTCAAATAAGGTAAACTATCATTCATTGCCCTCTTGAATAAGGTAAACTATCGTGATACCTTCCCAAATAAAATAAACTATCAGGATGCCTTCTCAAATGAGGTAAACTCTCTTGATGCCTTCTCAATTAAGGTAAACTGTTGTCATGACTTCTCAAATAAGGTAAACTATCACAAGGTTTTCTCAAATAATGTAAACTATCATTCATTGCCCTCTCAAATAAGGTAAACTATCATTCATTGCCCTCTCAAATAAGGTAAACTATCCTGATGCCTTCTCAAATGAGGTTAAAGATCGTGATACCTTTTCAAATAAGGTAAACTATCTTGATGCCTTCTCAAATGAGGTAAACTATCATGATGTTTTTTCAAATGAGGTAAACTATCGTGATACCTTTTCAAATAAGGTTAACTGTTTTTTCTTGTTTTGCCTTATTTCAGTCTGAGGGTCGCTTGGAGGTGGTGAAGGTTCCGATAGATGACAATAGTGTCATTGGCTACCCATGTGACATCCTCTCCCCCTGTGCACTGGGAAACGTGAGTAGATTTCATTTCTTTCTTTCTTTTTTCATATTTTTAAAAATCTTTATTATTTTATTATTACACATTTATTTATATTTTATGCTGTTATTCTTATTTGACTTCAATTCATTTTGTGTTTTAAAGTACATTTCATTTCAACTTACTTTCATTTTATTAGTAATCATATTTATATTTTCATTCTTATTTTATAAAATCTTATTTATTATGATTACAAAATATCATTCTCAATTACCTTTACTTTATTTTCAAAATATTACAAAAAAATTCGTAGAATCTATATGGCACTTTTTAAGGGCCACCCTGATCTTGGAAGGGTCAGAGTAAGCGCTACTAGTATTGTTCCTTAGTGTTCTCAGTGAATATCTTAGAAATGTGATCTCTACTGACTGCCACGAAGAGATTACGTTTGTTACCCTCAGATTTAGGAAAAAATAGTATATATTTAGCCGGTTTAAGCACAAAAATACACACATTGATTTGTTAATTTGATTCTAAATTTCCAACGTCTGAGCCCCTTAGTCTCTGAAAGTGCAATGATAAATATCAGTGTGTTTGCCAATCCCTCCGACACCATTCACAAACCAGCCTCACAAGAAGAGGAGTGAATCTATTTAACCAACCCCACAATGACTCGTAACTTAGTTCACATTTTTGCCACCAGGTGCTGAATCAAGACACGATTCCTAACATCCAGGCGAAGATTGTGTGCGGCGCGGCTAACAACCAGCTAGGCTGTGAGGAGGACAATCAGCTGCTGGCGGACCAGGGAGTCACCTACATTGTAGACTTCCTCGCCAATAGAATGGTAGCTCGGATATTTTATCATTATCTTCTGTATAAACCCTGTTATAAAAGCTTGCCGTTCATATTTCTACAATTCACAAGTAGATTCCTTTTTATAATAATAAATATCTAACTAGATTTTGATGTTGAGTATTTTTAGATACGTTTTTAGTTACAAGGATGAATCTTGCAAAGTAATACAAATAAGTTGAGGAAGCAAGGATTTCTCCTGAGTGTGACACTGTTTCATGTAACTGAACATTTGTTATAAATCAAACTTCCAAATTATCCAGACCTTAAGCCCAGCTCTCTCTATCTCCCATTGTTTGTTTTAGGCTATTGTGAACTGTGCTAACGAGGCCTATGGGCGCCTTCCCCTCGATCCAGCCATATGGAGACACTTCAACAAGGAATGGGAAAACTCTGTAAGTTCCTCATTTTACCCTACGAGCACGGTACCCTTTAAGAAAGGACAGGGCACCAGATAAGTGCGATTGGACAACACTTACTAATCTAACAACATAGACTGTAATACATATTCTTAGAGTTTCCACATTGCTTACTCTGACCCAGCAATTGATTATTAGATTTCTGTAAAACAGGGAATGTTTGAAACTTGAAATTATGAAGAAACCTTATTTTTCAGGCATATTTGTGAACTTAGTTTTGTGATATAGTGTACATGTATTTCCTCCTTTACTGTATATTATACTCATCCTGTTAAGGTGCTTCAGTACACGGGGGGCCACGATCTCTTTTCAATTGGCCGCAGACGAAGTCCAGCCGTCTCGACCGCAGACATTCCACTTGTAAGCCAGGGCGCGTTTTTTCAACACATTCATGCCAGTGAGCCTGAACACTGACCTGCTTATAACCTTGTGATCAGAGCAATTGTAAAAATATTCAAAAGAGAACTGTTGGTCGAAATTAATTACAACTGTATAAGAACCGTAGATAAATGAAATAATATTTCTTTTCCAAGCCCTATTATTGTACGGCCGAACCTAAGTTTATTTTGGGTCACATATAACATCATTCTAATTTTTTAAACATTGAAATCTACTGCATCAAATAATTTGGAGTGGTTAAAAATCAAATACGAGAAGAGAGATTCAGGAGAAATGATCCGTTGTGTGCGCATCCTAAGCAAATACTAGTAGGTCACTCGCAATGTCAAACAACCTGGAGTCTAATAGTCAAACAACATTTGGTTTACTGTTGCATAAAACGAACGCAAATGACTGACAGTGGAAACACTAGATGGCAGCACCAACCTGATACACACGTGTGCTGTTTTGGAAATTTAAGATAAACAACAACTCGAAATTCCAGTTTTATTGACGTATGATGTATGTTACATCACTGTGCACAGGCATACCACAATAGTGAATAGTGAGGCATTCGTTTACTCGAGTATGGAGTGATGTAGCGTGTCGTACGACAGTGCAGGTAATGCAAATGGCGACCGAATCAGTGATTATACTACACTTGGTCACTTCAGGCATGAACTGTATAGAGTTGGCAGCATGATATGAGTTTATTTTGCGGTATGCCTGTGGGTATGATTACAAACAAACCCACATTGGATTTCAAAAACTTTACTGTTGCATAATTTGGTCGTCAAATCTAAACGTTTGGATGTTGTAATTTTCCCTTTATTTTGATCAATATTTTCGTTTGTTTTGCACTATCCAGCAGTTTAATGTTATGGTTTTCATGCAGGTTGGGTGTCTTCGTGCTCTGCACCTATGAATTATATAGACCCTCTGATATGATGGGCATACAGCCTGATACAGGCTGTATTCTAGGGAAGTCGGTTAACACTCTTTAAGCCCCTACTGAAGCACCTTAAGCAGAAAGTAGTTTTGTTAACATTTTTCTCACCAGATGGAGTCAGGAACCATCTTAGATAGATAAAAACAAGTGGATATGAAACATGCCGGTCAACCTGAACAGGCTGGCTGCAGCAAATAGCCCAAAAGTTGCGTTCTGCACATGTTGGTGCGCAAGTTTCTCTGTAATTTGTATTTGTATGTTTATTGACTGTACTTTGGATTGCGCAAAATCAATGATATGTGATAATGTGAATGATATGAGAGCCCTCATTGGTCTTGGTCTCCTAGTGATGTCACTCAGGCCAGATTCGACACCCTTGACATAGCCCGGCCTTCACTATAGTGCACATAGTAATTGGTCTCTCGCTACATATCCATTCTTTTATTCATCTAAGCAACCATGTATATGCATCATGATATTTCATGTCTTTTGTTGAAAGGTTCAATTAAGCATTGATTCTTTCAAGTCTTTGTAAATGGGTTCAGAAGCATTGTTTGTTTGTTTTTCAGGTTTTTGTGATGACCAAGAAGATCCTGCAAAAAGCCAAGGATGAGAACGTAACTCCGGCCAAAGCGGCCTTCCAGATCGCCGACAAAATGAGTCTGGAGCTGCATCCAATATGGCCGAACAGGGGCCAGCAAATCATCGACTCTCTTGTGGAGACCAAGTGGGAGACCGGCACAGACTTCTGGAGAAAGAGGAAGAATTTCGCCATGATTGACGAATAGTTATGTTCGCCTTCCAATAATAAACAACCAATTCCATTAGCACTAGAGGGCCTAGTAGAGCCTGAAATCTGCTCCCCCACTCAGAATGATATTATCTCAAACCTCTTTAAAAACATTTTTTCCTGCATATTGATAAACTTATGGTAGAATAACAAAAATATCTGCAAAAAACATATTTCAGTTATGCATAAAACACAATTGTCTTTCATTATTTTTTCTGTATTTAATCAGATGGTAAAATGCTGATTTACTTAACTTTGGTGTTTCCTATTTGACCAGCTGCTTTAACCCGTTCATGTCTCTTGAGCCCGAGAAAGGCCTTACTATTTGGGGAATATCGTTCTAATAAGATCATATTTTGGAAAATATTAGATGGAAAAATGAAATCCTAAAATCTTCTTTAGATAGTTTGTGATGTTATGCTTTATTCCAATATCATTCAAAAAACTCTCATTCTTTGCGATACTCTACAAGGTGAACTCAAGATATTAATGGGTTAAAACCTAGCATATTCCTTAACAAAAGGTAGAATTCCCAAGATATCACAGAATTATTTTGGCTGAGTATTTTCTTTCTATATTTTTACATGTGATCTTCTCGTGCTGCAAGGACTCTTACTAGTAGTAGAAGTACAAAACATTCTGAAAGACTTCATTTGAGAATATAGAATACAAGATGTATTACTTTCCACACTTGTCAAGGTATTACTGAGAATATCCCGGTCACCTCATATTTGTTTTGTTTGTACTATGCACATACTGTTGAAGCACATTCCAATTAGCATTTTATTGAATAGGCGGAAAGATTTGTGCAGTTTGATTTAGGTGAAGTTTGAAATTACTTGCCTACATACGTAAACATTAGGCAATGGCACAAACAAAAAGGTGTGAGGAAGAGATTATTTGTTCTAAGAAAGTGATTCGTTGGTTGTTCTATGGTATGTGTGTGGCTGATGGATAGCATTAGCATTTCTGACTGATGATATAGGGGCTGCCATGTAATCACCACATACTAACCATGCATCATGGTTACGCTGTACCAAATAGTTCCACCACAATTCAGCCACAGGTCTACTACTATTCTGAGATCAAAAGAGGTGAATTGAAAAACTAACCTGTTTCTGCCACAGGTGTGTGGTGAAAACATGGCAGGGTAAAGTTTAAAAGAGGTGCGCAAGAAGAAAATTTCCCCTCCATTTTCCATTACTTATCTTTTGAATCTCTTTGGGTACCTTTATGTAATTGTAGATTTTGTAAAAAGAAAATGATGACATTGAGTATTTTTTGTGGAAAAATGGTGATTATTTTGATTTGCTGTCATTTATACTGGATTTTGATTTTGATGTGAAGAATTTGAATCTTGCCTGGATTTGCTCAATGAGACCAGCAATATCATGTGTTTGGCTCCCCTAGGAGAGCCTACACTGTGTGACTTGGGATCCCTGCACCTCTTTGGCTGAATGTCCTCTTCTTGTTAATGAAGCCTCCAGTTATCCCAATTGTTCATAATCTTAGACTTTCAAATCACCTGTTCTCTTATATAGGTATTGTGCAACAATTGCTGCATGAAAGATATGGTAGTCAAGTGCTTGGGAAGAAGGCTTTGTTAGACTCTTCTGTGTATGCTCAGTGTATCTTACATATTGATATTTTTGCACAAAAGTTTAGATATTTTGAGGGTACTAAGAATTGAATTGGGATAATATTGTGACATTTGTTACAATAACGTGACAATTGTAACAGTTGTAAAAGCCTACATACATTCTGATAGTAAGTTTTTATTTGTTATGATATTGTGACTATTAATACTTCATTGCCCTGAATCTCTTTAAAATACCTTGTGGAAGCTTTAGTAAGAACTTTTGAATTCCTTATGAAAGCTTTGTAAAACTCTTATGAAAACTTGTGAAAATCTTATTGAAGTTTGCGAACGCCTTATATATGCGTTATGGTGGCCTTGCATAAACCTTATTTATAAGCTTTATGAAAGCTAGTGAAAGAATTAGGTATGCCTTGGGAAAGCTTTATAAAATGTATGTGTGCTTTTGAAAGCCTTGGGAAGACTCTAAAGCCAGCCCTAGGCAGTCAGTAAAACTTTTGTGTAACTCTTTTGTGTGACATTATGCGAGTTATACCCGGTGAACATTGTTATCCTCTGGGTTTGATGAATCAGAATATCTGTAGGGTTGCCAGTCTGTGATAGTCGAGAGTGGGTCGTAGAGATTTTTGGTGTTTCACAAAGCTATGCACATTCCATGATGGGTTTCACTCTTATGTCAGATCGTTGCAAATCTAGAATTTATATATGTTCTTAGTAGCCCTCCCTTGCTAGAATGTCTAGGATGCACAAGATATTCACTAAAGATCTAGACCTATGGGTTCTCTTTTTCGCATAGCTTATTTACTTTACTGCAATCTGTGGGGTGCTTCATTTATCTAGGCATGCTTCAGTCTTGCTGCTTCGATTTACTTTACTGCAATCTGTGGGGTGCTTCATTTATCTAGGCATGCTTCAGTCTTGCTGCTTCGATTTACTTTACTGCAATCTGTGGGGTGCTTCATTTATCTAGGCATGCTTCGGTCTTGCCGCTTCGATTTACTTTACTGCAATCTGTGGGGTGCTTCATTTATCTAGGCATGCTTCAGTCTTGCTGCTTCGATTTACTTTACTGCAATCTGTGGGGTGCTTCATTTATCTAGGCATGCTTCAGTCTTGCCGCTTCGATTTACTTTACTGCAATCTGTGGGGTGCTTCATTTATCTAGGCATGCTTCGGTCTTGCTGCTTCGATTTACTTTACTGCAATCTGTGGGGTGCTTCATTTATCTAGGCATGCTTCAGTCTTGCCGCTTCGATTTACTTTACTGCAATCTGTGGGGTGCTTCATTTATCTAGGCATGCTTCGGTCTTGCTGCTTCGATTTACTTTACTGCAATCTGTGGGGTGCTTCATTTATCTAGGCATGCTTCGGTCTTGCCGCTTCGATTTACTTTACTGCAATCTGTGGGGTGCTTCATTTATCTAGGCATGCTTCGGTCTTGCCGCTTCGATTTACTTTACTGCAATCTGTGGGGTGCTTCATTTATCTAGGCATGCTTCGGTCTTGCCGCTTCGATTTACTTTACTGCAATCTGTGGGGTGCTTCATTTATCTAGGCATGCTTCGGTCTTGCCGCTTCGATTTACTTTACTGCAATCTGTGGGGTGCTTCATTTATCTAGGCATGCTTCGGTCTTGCTGCTTCGATTTACTTTACTGCAATCTGTGGGGTGCTTCATTTATCTAGGCATGCTTCGGTCTTGCTGCTTCGATTTACTTTACTGCAATCTGTGGGGTGCTTCATTTATCTAGGCATCCTTCGGTCTTGCTGCTTCGATTTACTTTACTGCAATCTGTAGGGTGCTTCATTTATCTAGGCATGCTTCGGTCTTGCTGCTTCGATTTACTTTACTGCAATCCGTGGGGTGCTTCATTTATCTAGGCATGCTTCAGTCTTGCTGCTTCGATTTACTTTACTGCAATCTGTGGGTTGCTTCATTTATCTGGGCATGCTTCAGTCTTACTGCTTCGATTTACTTTACTGCAATATGTGGGTTGCTTCATTTATCTGGGCATGCTTCAGTCTTGCTGCTTCGATTTACTTTACTGCAATCTGTGGGTTGCTTCATTTATCTGGGCATGCTTCAGTCTTGCTGCTTTGATTTCATTTTGGCAAAGCTTTGAGTTTACATGCTGCAGACCAGTTCATGCTCTCAGTCCTATGGTCCTCTGACAAATATGGTCTTTCAAGACAGTAGTTGACTTTGAATAAAAGGTGAAATATACCATTTCTTGATGGGAATTTTCGGAACTGTTTTTCCAACCCATGTTTGATTGATTCTGAAAAGGATGGGGCATTACTTGAGTGTAAAAAAATTGTGTTTCACATTTAGATATTTAAATACCCTATCAAACCATTCATAAAGCCTGAAAATTTCAGTGCTAACTTTCTGACAAATGCATAATTCAAAAAATATTTGTTAGAGAAATGGTCATAAGAACTCGGCATGACTCCATTCAATATGTGTACTCAAATATATCCTAGATCCAGATAAAAGTATTCCAAGGAACAGTCAGGCATGAACAGTTTTAAGGTTGAGAACTATGGCCTTTATTTCTGACTTATTATCATATTCATCAACATACTTTTGCAAAGATGATCTTATTCTACATTGTTCAGTTCATAGGTTTTAAAACCCATCTACATAAGAGCATACATACGATCTGAAATATATAGGTAAAACATCTCATCAGAAAGTTTCAAACATTACACTACTTGCTGATATATCGCCATGAAAGAGATGTGTTTCAGGTTCTTTATTACCAGTTATGAGTTGGCTGAAGTGTAATGCCATGTGTAAGAATAAGAGAAATGATTTCGATATGCATGGTATAACTGAATCTCATTAATGCAATGTTGTTTCCTTATTTTGCTCCTTGTTTCACAAATACAATCACTGAGAAATATTTTGAATTTAAAGAATTTAAATTTCTATTTGTTACTTACATACATGTGGATTTCTCAATGTTATTGACAATACATTTACATTTATATCCCACAGTTTCCAAATCTGACATATCAAAAAAAATCTCTTGCACGCAAGTAAACTCTGATTTATATTTTCATCTTTGATTTGTTTTGTTTATTGTAATTGTATTACGAATGAAAAATAAAGTTTTCTCTCTGACATTGTGATATGAGTGTTGATTTACTGTAATCATGTTAGTTGAGAATAGGCCCTTGATTTATATAGGTATCTTATATTGAATAAGCTAAAAGCCTTTTTCTATTCCTAATGGTTTTTCATCGAAATAAATCCAATAGCAGTGGTAACCATACTTCACCCCAGGCATACAGTACAAACATTTAATTCCTGCACTAAATATGTGGATAGCCCAGGCATAATGCACGACTGCAAGCCTGATTGCCACCCTGTCTTCTGGGCATGGATGACCTCACAACTGAACTTAACTTTGGCTTATTTTTTGACATTTTATCCATGGGTGTTTGTACAACCAGGCACTGGCAGACGTACGATCCACTGCTGCAGAATTAAATATCTGTACTGTACTCTTAGTCCTATTCTCAGGGTGATAACCCTGATAGTTTACAAAGGCGTGACTTATTGAAAGGCTGTCAATCATACTTTTGCGATTGAAAGACCACGGGGGCAGTTTGTAAAAAGAATAATTTTTCCCCTGTTCTAGATTTTCAGCTCCTCATGATTTAAGCTGTTGTAGGCGACGTGAATTGAGGGGAAACTTGTTTACAAGAATGTCCCCAAATGTTTACTGGTCCTGTAGGATCAGTTGAGGTCTTTTTTTACTGGCCCTAAGCCATTTTGGGAAAATTTTACTGGCCTGTGGCCATAGGACCACTGATAGCGTCTTGTTTCTGGCTCTACCTAGTCTTTCTCACTCTCAACACAATTGGCATACTCCAAAACAGAAGCTACATCATCATGTCCCTTGTTAATGGCTACATCCAAAGGGGTCATTCCTGTATTCTCCTCTATGTCTGGCAATGCATCATAGGACAGTAAAACTTCAACTACAGCAAGGTGGTTTCCAAGGGTTGCAAAATGCAATGGCGTGAGACCTTGGATGTCCTGAGTATCAGGATTGGCACCCTGTTTCAGAAATAACTTAACTAGTGGAACTGACCCATTTTGACTAGCAGTATGAAGTACAGTATTACCCTTATGGTCCTCCAAGTTCACATCAGCCTTATAATTGATCAACAGGTTTATCATCTTTTTATCGTTTCTCTTGGTGGCAATGTGCAGTACTGTTGTGCCATCTTGTGCCTTGGTGTTTATGTCTATGTCCTCATGTAGCAGTAATGATAGTATATCCTCATGCCCGTGGTGTGCAGCAATGTGGCTTGGCAGCCAGCCGTTGCCGTCAGCAGCGTGCGCATTCCCGCCCCTGGCAAGAAGAAGACGTACCATGCCCCTGTGGTTGTACTGCACAGCGAGATGCAGACTGGTCACATCTCCTGGACCTCTCATGTTGATATCTATGTCCGTCCTGAGCAGCATCCTCACCACATCCTCGTGCCCACACATTGACGCCACGTGCAGAGCACACCACCCACCAGAGCCCACGCTATCAACCTTTGCATTGTATTCCTTAGTGAGAAGCTTCACAACGTTGCTGTGACCATTTTGACAGGCGTTGTACAGTGGTGGAGTGTGGTCATCTGTCTCGATATTCACATCAGCCCCGCCTTTAACCAGAACTCTGACCATGTGTTCATCGCCATTATTGCAGGCAACATGCAATGGTGACACCCCTGTGTTCTCCGCCAAGTTGGTATCAGCATTTTTGTTGATGAGCAACTCTGCAATCTGTGGGTGCGAGTAGTGAGCAGCTAGGTAAAGACAAGACAATCCAGTGTAGGTTTGAGCATTGGTGTTGCTTCGTGCCAGGAGGAGCACAAGGACAATATCCTTGTCTCCAATCTCCACAGCCATGTGCAGGGGGGTACGTCCCTTGCCGTCTCTTAATTTATGGGAGGCCCCCTTGTTTACCAGCAACTGTACCACATTGGTGTGCCGCCGCAATGTTGCAATGTGCAATGGTCCAAAACCATCTTCATCTTTAGCATTCGGACTTGCCTCATTATCAAGAAGTAGATTGCACACCTCACGATTACCATGATTTGCGGCCTCGTGTAGCGGTGTCCACTTTTTGTTATTTTTGGTGTTTGTTTCAACTCCGTGATCTGTTAAAAGGCCAACGATATCCCCTAAGTTTAATCTTGCGGCCATGTGCAATGCAGTTTCTCCTCTCTGAGTGCAGAGGTCAGTGCGTGCTTCCAAGGCTAGTAGTTTTGCTACCAAGTCTGGCCTGTTAACGTTCACAGACATGTGCAATGGAGTAAAATCATCAGCCCTTTGAAGATTGGCATCGGCATGGCGGGCTAGGAGGATACTCACAATGTCCTCATGTGGGCCGTCTCCCTCCACACCAGGACTGACGGCATCTAATGCTAGATGTAGAGCTGTCTCTCCGTCCTGCTTTTGCTTATTTATCAATGTCTTAGCAAGCAAAAGTTCCTTTACTGCTTCAGGGTGACCTTGTTTTGTAGCGATATGCAGTGGAGACCAACTGTCATCTCTACAGATGTTAGGGTTGGCATTGCACTCCAACAAAGCTTTGATGGCTTTTGCATGGCCATTTTGAGCAGCAACAAAAAGAGCCGTCGCGCCGTTATCATTCTGAATGTCTGTGTGTGGACGAAATTGGCGGCCATTAGCCTGAAGTAGAGCTGTGACAATGTCATCTCGTCCTGCACCAGCAGCCAAATGTAAAGGGGACCATCCTTCTGGTCCTTGGCAGTTGATGTTAGCTCCAGACTCGGCCAATGATTTCACAATAGCAATGTTGTCATTTCTGACTGCAACATGGAGCGCCGTCCACCCTTCTCGGTTCTTATAATCAAGATTAGTTCTTGTCCGAAGAATCATTTTAAGCATTTCGTGGTCGCTGTTCCTCACCGCCAGGTGCAGGGCAATCCAACCATTTCCATCTACCCAATGTATCGGCACTCCTGCATCGACGAACAGCTCCATGATGTCAGAGGCCCCAATGTCTGCCGCTGACGTCACGGGTGTCCAGCCATCTCCACAGATAGAGGTACATATATCCTTCATGTTGCTAGGATACTTGCTGATGCTAAATTTCACTCTTTTGATTTGATTCTTTCTGATTCGCTCTATGAGGTCGTGGGCACAGTTTAGGATCTCCATCTTCCCTTGTAGGACCTTTTTCTCAGCCACGCCTAACCTTGGCATGTTCCTGCTGTGGGCTGATGACATACTGAAGCCTGTAAATGAAAAAAATGGACTAATTCAATTTGTTAAAAATTATGAATTTATCATTTTCACGGATTGGACATGCGCAAATCTTTCGCCAATGTTTAATTTAGGCACTTTATGACCATTTATGTTGCTTTGCCGTTTGACAGTCATGATGACATGCATTAGGGTTGGCAGCAATGACTAACTTTTTCTTAGGGTGGCTGATAATATTTAGCCATATGGTTGATAGTCGGGGGCATGCCCCGATGGCCTAATGGTCGAAGGCATTGCCACCGAAAGCTAGCTGTCTATCGCCACATGTAGGTTTTGAATTACGGCCAAGCATGTGAGAACGTTTTAAGTGACATAAGGTTAGGTGCAGGTTTTGGCCGGGTACTTCGGTTCCCTCCAGCACCTGCAGCTGGCTAGTCATGAATTAGCCTGCATATGGCAGAAACATGACGATAATTGAAGTTCAATATACGGAAATACGTTTATAAATCAAACTTCAAGCCACCTTTTTAATAATCTTGCCTATATTATTCAAATACAATACCTTCTTTGAAATTGACACCTTATCATCTATATGGGTTATACTAGTATTCATGAACGACCCAGCAGCCTTTTGAGACTCGGAAGAAGATTTGAAGTAAATCGTATCTTAACATTTAGGGCATTCGATTGATATACTACCAACCAATACATGTCAATATCACTACGCGTTTCACAAAAAAGGCACTCAGATGCCACCTGTCCTGACAATATAACAATTTTTATCCCTAATATTTGTTGTATGGGGAATGCATGTGGTCAGCTGTAGCTGTTCGTAAAATTTGTTTGAGTGCAACTACCGAGATTTTGACACATGTATCATCAGAATGAAAACGCACACACACACACACACACACACACACACACACATCCAGGCACGCAGATTCACACGTTTGTTATATCACGAATGTGCGTGTTATCAACTTTCTCGTTCACAGATATACTTACCTTAAAAAGATGTATGATATATACGCTATTCCTAATACTCCAATCCTCTTCCACCAGTTAAACGAAGAAAGTTTCTACTGGAATGTTATTTGATGTGTGCATTACGATGTCTCCAGGTATACTTATGTTCTTATCACCTGGCAACTGTGTACGTAACCACGCGTTCCTAGCAACAGGACGAAGGCGATTTCACTCGCCACACTTGTACAAAGATAAACATCACAGTGCTACACTTATCAGGAATTAAAATATTTATGAGCAAATTTGTCTAATATCAACCAGGAAATGAAACCCGCGCAAGACATAATTGGTCGAGCTGATTTAGCAATCAATGGAGTGAGAGTACAGGATTTCCGCAATTTGGATGAAAGCTTTTGCTTTTGCTTTTGTGTTGGCCATTTTTCGTTATGATGGAAGATGTCGGTAAGGGAATATTTTTGATACACATTTGATTCGTTTATATATATATATATATATATATATATATATATATATATATATATATATATATATATATATATATATATATATATATATATATATATATATATATATATATATATATATATATATATATATATATATATATATATATATATGTATACATGTATTGGTTACATATACAGTATATATGTAAGGTTGGTAAGTAGATATCTATGTATGTATGTATGCATGCATATACATATGTATGCATGCATATATATATATATATATATATATATATATATATATAGAGAGAGAGAGAGAGAGAGAGAGAGAGAGAGAGAGAGAGAGAGAGAGAGAGAGAGACTGTGAAACACATACACCCTTGCGTACACACATCCCTCCATCCATACATATATCCATGCTAACATACATACATCCGTACAACCATACATCCAGTAATGCACATACATAATACACACACACACACACCTTATCATGGACTTAATACCGTTGTAAGGTAAACACTCATTAGAGATATAAGAACTCCGTATGTCGAAGCCTTTTCATTTGTTTGCAAGTTACTTTCATTGTGACATGATCGACCAATCAATGAATCCCTGCATGCCACGGACAGATAGTTAATTCGATTTCCTTTAATGGTTCGTACTTGAATGAAATATAGGACAGAGGTGCTGTTTTCTAAAGAACAATACGTAAGAGAAGAAAGGCGAATTTAATGTACACAAGAGGTATATGAATATTAGAGCAAATTACTATCAAACATTACATATATCCCTGTAGGCCTGGCTTAAATTCTTGGAAGAAATTCTTATTCTACAATAATAGAATGGTTTGTGGGGAAATCTCACCGAATGAAATCGACTATGTATGATCATACTCGTGTCAGAATCACTTGCGCCCTCGATCGTCCGGATATCGTCTACAGTACATCCGCAGTGAAAATATCCATTCTTTAGGGAAGGTTTTGTCACAAGTTTATGAAGAACTTCAAAATGTCTTGACAATACCAAAGACGTTCAGGGAAATAGCGCATGTAGGTCATGTAGTCCACCCCTCCAAACAAACTTTATCTGTTGTATCGGGTGAGGATGTTCCTATCATGATTAGAGGGGGATGCATGTCAATTAAACTTATTGTAGACTGAACATATGCGACGTGTTGCAAATTCGCAACAATAATCATTGTTCAAATTCGCCGAGTTTCTTTTTTTTATAAAGTCCAAGTATTCAGTATTCTCCAATTCCTCGAATTAACTATTTTTAGTTTTTAAAAATAACACATTGTAAAGTGTCCACATAAAGACCATGCAGTATGGCTTAATAGAGGCTGATGCCATTTTCAAGGTCTGCTTGGAATCTATGTCTATCACAGCGGCTGTGCCTGCTGTCTTGGTGGGTCTTCTGATCGCATTAATCTTTTATAGCTATTATACAGTTTCGAATTACGAATTTAAAGGTATTAAGTGTAATCCATTTCATTTTAAATTTCATTTCTTGATCGAGATTCATACTTTCAAAAGCGGCTTTAACCCTCTCGTATCTGGTGTATTCACATGATCTGACACGTTAAAATATGCCTAAAACAAATACGACTTTTGCAAAAAACAACAACATGTGTTTGTTCCTGCTATGTTGCTATGTTTAGTTGTCTCTCTTTATATTCCAAAGTTTTCTTGTGTTAATAACATTTCTTCAGAGTTGCCAGAACATTTCCCAGGTGCAAATGGGTTAACGCTCGGCCATAGGTACAGCATCCTTTGTGCAGCCCGAATGAAGTGACCCCCCCCCCCCCCCCCTCGATTGACACCATGTTTGCCTAAAGCTCTGTTTATTGTGTGCTGGTATTGGCAACGAGATAATAAACGTACTTATCTTCTGACTGGATGGCATACAAGTGTTTGTACAACCTTATTTAGTGTCGCGGTGGGTCCGCTGAGAAATTATTGCAATATGGTAATTTAAGTTTAATTCTCAAGCTGTGTTTATTGTGTTAGAGAACAACACAGGCAAAGTGTTATTCAGTGAAGCCAGCATTGACAGAGCCATCATGGGAATAAAACGGGACTTAAATCATTCCGCAGTAGACTTGCTATCCTTCTCTTTTAACTAGCCCTTTTTTCAAGACTGAATTAACCTCTTTAAATAAAGATATCAATAATAATAATAATAATAACAATAATAATAATGATAATAATAATAGGAATAATAACAATAATAATAATAATAATAATATTGATAATAATAATAATAATGATTATAATCGATGATAATAATAATATTGATAATAATAATAATAATGATAATAATGATTATTATCATTATCATTTTATCATTAAATTCTTATTATTTTCTTCACTTTATCTATAATAATTATTATCATTATCATCATAATTATTATTATAACTATATAATTCTTATTATTATGATCATTGTTATCATCATTATTATTAGTGTTATTATTAGTGTTATTGACATTATCATCATCATTATTATTATCTTTATCATTATTATTATTTTCATTGTTATCTTTATTATTAATACTGTAATTATCATTATGCAATAAAAATATTTTATACTCGTCGTCTGCCTAGTTGAACTAGTTTCACTGGTATGTCACTCTGCAAACTCCGTGGGTGTTCGTGGGTATTCTTCGGGCTAGCGGTAACTAATCAACTAGTACATAGCTGTTGCTATGAACTAATAAATTAGTACATAGCTGTTGCTATGAACTAATCAATTAGTCCATACCTGTTGCTAAGGAGTGAGGACAACAGCCTGTCGCTAAGGAATGAGGAAAACATGACGATTAATCCATGGCCCTTGACCAACCAGAATCAAGAATCTTCACGTGAGGTATAATAAACATGTATATGCAATAGAATAATTGAACCTGAATACACTCTCCTTAGAATATTTATTCAGCAAGTAATATATATACACATAAAACAAAAGTTGGTGAACAATACCAACTACAGCATTAATACGTTTTGTCATAAATACGCCCATACGTTTGTAGTTTAAATAAATAATAGCACAAAGGGAGGTAGAATAACATGGAACACTAACTCGTGTGTCTAAGTGCTAGTATTGGAATGTACGCATGTGAATCTAAAGCCTTAATCCATATATGAAGATGTATAAAATAGAATATCTTTAAAATCATAAATAAACTTCTCTTTCTCCCCTCTACTTACCAATAGTCCGCTATTGTTGGAATGTTAAAAGACGTTATAAAATACGTTGACGTACTAGTATAGTCCACTGCTCGTGTTGGGGACACACAACGGGGTGTGGAGGAAAATTGACCTTCCCTGTTTGTTCAGACCAAATGCCAACATTGTGTCAACATTGTTCTGTCAACATCCTGTCATGATATCGGCATGTAAGTATGCTAATTAATGTCCCACAGATATAATTGTGGAACATACTTCAGTTAAGATTAAGACCCCGTACCAAAATAATGTACATGAATTTAAGACATGGGATGGCATGTTTGAAACGTGGATTGTCAACGGAAACGTCAACATCGCCGGGTGCAGTTTGATTATGGTATGTATGGCCACATATCGAGGTATGTCCCCATAGATCTAGCAGAATAAAATACGGCCATTCCTCACATTACATAAAGGCTTATTTATATAAAAATATACCCGTTGTCCAGTAGTGCATTATGGAAATGCGTGTGGATAACAATACATGTTTTTATTGCGCAGGAATAATTTCGTAATCATTCAACATCACGTTCAAATTATTGCATTGTGGGTAGCAATGCTACTTATTTCTGCGTCGTAATATTTCCGAGGATATGATTTTAAATATTGCATTGTGAGTAGCAATGTTTATTTGAGCGCAGGCACGTTCTCCGCGAACCGTCCAATGACGTTGCCTCCTGGGCGGTAGTTTGCCACCACCACGACCTTGCCGTCTTTTGACTGTGCCTTTCCAACGCCAATCTCTTTACTGTCTTTCCAGACCACCTGCGTAAAGTGACCAGTACCTAATCAAACAGACAAAAACATAAAGCATTCAGTAAGGCACAGTGGATTTTACTCCCGGGATTTTACTCATCTACACATACTGAGCACCTGTAAAAAGTTCATTCACATCAACCAATTCAAGAAAATCATTTGATGCTAAGAGATATAAAATTAGCAAGTGAGTATATATTTCGCCCTCTGCCACAAAACGATGGATAGTTTCCAATAACCGAGTTGAAAGAATGACCAGCTTCCAAACGAATGCCACAGAGGTCCCGGTCAATACATAAGAACTGTAAACCGTTACAAGGAATCACGCGCTACACGAAAACAAGGCTTACCTGGTGTGAAGTCGGGTTTCTTGAAGTCGTATTTAGAGATTTCACTGTACCACTGATTCGCTGCCTCTTCACCTAGAAAATACACGCACAATGTCAGTCACTGGTTACTTTCCTACATGCCTCAGGCAGCATTCGCTGGCTCTTTCTTATGGAGCCACTGTGCCACCAGTCTATGTGCATTGCATTAGACCGCTCAGCCATTGAGGCATCTCATAACACTGTCCAGGCTATCTTAGATCTTAGACACTAATACGCTTTTATCAAATTTCCGACCGTGATTCTCAATAGCGTATTGATTACATATGGTTACATGGTTATCATAGCACCTGTGCATCAAATTAGACCATAACTTATTAGGTATTTAGGAGTGTGCTCCTTCCACTTATCGGGCCTAGAATGTGTCCATTTCCAGAAATGTATAGCAAACTTGCTCAAGCTTCTGACTAGGAACAGAATCATCAAGGTGAACACCATCTCCCATTGACAGGAATCCTACCCTTCTGTGTTAATACTTGTAGTGTTAATGACTTTAATCTGATAATTGATGATGTAATCACTTGCGTAAAAATTCAAACTTAAATACTCCTTCTGAGCCATGTGCGGTTCTATGGTGTAATGGTTAGCACTCTGGACTTTGAATCCAGCGATCCGAGTTCAAATCTCGGTAGAACCTTCTTCTATTTTGACCATAATAATCACCAATGCGTATACATGTGTTGTCCCTTTTTTGAATGTGTCATTTTCACTGATTCATTAAACGTCACATTTCGGGCAGATAGAGACGTCAAACTTTGATTATGCGTTTAATAAAATATGTTTAGTGTGCAATCTGTACTGTACTGTACTGTACATTTATTGGCTATATCTCTCAGATACAAAAGCATACAAAATATAGAAACTTTTAGAACAAAAATACAAGGAAACAGAAAAAGGGGGGTTTTAACCCCAACGGAACATGAACATAAGAGAAAAACTAATATAATAATACAAATCATAACACATATTATAACAAGCAGAATGCGATATACATACTTGCCTGTCACACTGAATCTGTGTATATGCGTTCGCTCACGAGACTCAGTATAAGGGCAGTTGCATATCATGTTATTAATAAGGCATTCTGCACGTTATATAGGAATAATATCTCAACTAGGTAACATAAAAGAACTGCTGAGCTTAACAATTAGTATGCGCATGCGCACTACAAAGTAAAAACGGATCATACGTGGTGTAAGGAATGCACAATCATATTCCAGGGATAATTTGGGGTTCAATCCATTTTGTCCTTCCATAGAATATGACAACACACTACCCCACCCCTTCTCTGTCTTTGCAGATCAGACTGTATCTTTTGTCAATACTTTTACCTGATATCAACCACATATTATATAGTACTTTTCTATCTACAGCAGGGATATCTTTACCTATGAGCCAGTTAAAGACTTCATGTGGTTTTTCTTCAAATGATCTTTTAATAATTGGATCCAGGTCCATTATGCTCCTAATCATTAAGTCTCTATCTGCCTCATAGATAGGGCACTGCATTACAACATGAAATAAATTCTCGGTTATATATTGGTCACAATAAGTACATGTCTTATGGCTAGGTAGGAGCCCTTTTAACCTTAGGTCGTCAGACTTTAGTTTACTCGCTCTACACACTAATCTAGAAATATTTTCGCATATCTTGATTGCCCATGGGAAACTGTCTGAGAGCTCCCACCAAGTGAGGTATCTAGTTTCAGTTGAAACTCTCATAAGCATATCATTTTTTCGATTAAGAACCATAGTAGATTGCCAAAACAGATCTTCCATTTCCCAGGCTTTCGACCATGCTATCCTAGACCATGCTGCTTTTGATACTAGGGGCTTTGCACACATTACTATATCAATAAAGGTATTATACAGACCTGCCTTAGCAATATGGTTTAAAATATCATAAGTCGGGCTATGATTCTGGTTGACTTGACAATTTAGTCTATTATCATTGTAAATAAGACTTTTCATTACAAAAATCTTTCTAACAACATTATTTTGGTCCAATCTCAAAATTGACATTGCAAATAAGAGCTTTTTTACCAATATATAGGTTGTTACTCTCACCCATCCCAACCCAAAAAAACTGCTCGAGTTTGGGGATCTTGAAGGAAAGCGCTGTATACGTCTCCCTATTTGTCTTTGAAAAGAGCATAGGTTTTCATAGTCAGAATCTGATAAGCACCATACTTCTGATCCAAAAGTTAAAATAGGTATAATTATACCCCAGAAAATAATATTACAGGATTTCATGGTTAATCCATTCTTCCTTATCCCAATACCAGAGCATGCATTAAAAGCTCGTCTTGCTTTAACTATTTTTTCATTTACTCTATCGTTATTCTCATAGAGACATGATTTGATACCAACATGGTCATATGATTTCGTTTCTTTCACTCGACTTTCACCTAGTTTAAAAACTCGGTGATTGGAATTCAACAGGTTTGTTTTCTCATTTTCTCCATATACCATAATGGCAGACTTCTTCGCATTAAACTTAAATCGCCATTTTTTGCCATAATTTTCAACTATTTGCAGAGACTTGTCCATTTTAAGCTTAGTAAGGCAGACAGTGGCAATGTCATCTGCGTAACCCGGAGGGGTACTTTTCAGTGCCCCTATTTTACAGCAGTAGCCAGAGTCACTTAGTTCAGTGATTAGTTGGTTTATAAAAGCAATATATTTGATTAATGAGAGAAAACCACCCTGATGAATTCCACATTGCATGTTAAACCAATTTGAATATCTATCTTTTATTTTAACCCTGCACATAAAGTTAACATAACATCTATATAAAAGCCTCCAGAGTTTACCTCTAATTCCCATATCATACATTTTATAGAACAGACCATTAATCCAGACTGTATCGAAAGCTTTGGATACATCAAAGTATGCACTAAAGGCATAATTGTTTTCATCCAAAGCAGTCGATACAGTCTCTTGTAATATATAAGAGGTGTGCACACAAGACTGCCCTTTTCGGCAGGCACCCTGCAGGCTCGATATGATGCCAGAGTCATTCCACCATTTCTCAATTCTGAGCCATGCAAGAATTTCAAATATTTTATTAAAATTAGTGAGCAAAGTTATGCCCCTATAATTATTCATATCAAGTGTGCACGTATTCTTCCCCTTATAAAGTGGCACTTGTAGGCCTCTTCGAAAGTTAATGGGAATATATTCACTTTCTCGGATATAATTGTATACAAGAGTCAAAATATAAATTAGACATGGGCCAGCATATTTTATATGCTCTGTGCTTATATTATCAAAGCCACATGCTTTCTTAAGATGTAACTTTTTAACTGCTGTATAAACCTCTCCTTCTGTGAATGGTACAGCTAGAAAATCGTCATTATCATTTAAAGTGTTGTATTCATTCACACATGCATTGACTCTATCATAGTGTTCAGAATCATACGATGAGTCATCAACAGGAGTACAGACGGATTCAAAGTGTTTTTTAAATGTTTTAAGAATATCATCTATTTCATGTACCACGATTTTTTCCTTATTCCTGATCGCATTAATACAACCACCTGCATTACTCCTACTCTTTTTGACAATTCGCCAAAAGGCATTTCTATCTATTTGGGCATAGGAAACCGCTTCAGATACTAGCTCATTTTCATAAGCTCTACTGAGCCTCCTTAATTCTTTGCTAAACGCCTTTCTTGCTTCTTTGTGTTCCTTATGGGAGACACTTGAGGTATCCATGGGTCTCCCTTCTCCCACCCATGCTCTGAATTTATTAATCTTTAATTGTTTCAAGGCAGTAAGCTTTTTGTTCCAATAAGGTTTTCTATTGCTCCTAAACTTATTAACAGGAATGTTATTGGAACAATCAGAGAGTATTTGTACTATGTTCTGTATTATTTGATCAATATCCTTATCTCCAGGTTTAGTTAATTCGGGTTCAATATATTGCAGTAGTAAACATTCCACTGGATAAGAATATTTTTCAAATATTTGCACGTCTGTTAATTTATCCCACCGTTTATTCTTAGGAGTAGAATCTTTGCGGGTATGTCTCTGCAGAGTTTTGACATTCAGTCTTATACTGACTGACTCATGATCCGAGTTATTTAAAGGCTCATTGTCGGAGACATTACATGCTGTCAGACTATCTTTCATTGTAATGGGTATACAAATGAAATCAATCATTGATGATCCTGTTGGCCCATAAAAAGTGTCAACCGGACCATCAGCAAGGCTTTCTAGATTACACACTATGAGATTATAGCGATTTATTATTTCAGAGAAAAGAATACCTCTATCATTGGCTTTCCTTGTATTTCTGGTACCAAATAAAGACCCAAGGTCCCCATTTATATCACCTCCGATGAGACAGTACGAACCATCTTCTCTGGAGTCTATTATCTCAATTAAATCGTCAATTGCAGTAGCATAATCCTCAGGATTCCCTCTTGAGGGCAAATAAATTGAGTATATTATAATAACAGCACCGCTATAAGTCTGCAGGCGTACTGCGCATACTCGGTCATAAATTATATTCTTGACTTCTGATATCCCTTTAAGATTATCATGCCAAACGATCGCAACGCCCCCTTGGCCGCGCCTAGTTCCATAGTTGTCAGCAGCGGCATATTTGCTAGACTTTGCACAAAAGGATATGTCTGATGATATTTCTTTAAGGCGATCTAATTTATTGCTATGGAGCCAGTGCTCCGACACTAAAATGATGTCATTATTATCTAGTAGCTTACGCATGTATGGCACAGAACTGCTAAAACCTCTCATATTAAATGTACATATTTTTAACTCTACCATGTAATTTGTTTTGAATTGGCCAGTCATAACACACATCAATATCATGGTCATATAATAACTGTTCAGACATTTCGTCAAGGTCTAGATTATCTTGCAAAACAACTCCAAATTCCTATAGTGTGTTTTGGCGGCTGCTAGTATATATATATATATATATATATATATATATACATATATGTATATATATATATATATATATATATATATATATATATATATATATATATATATGTGTATATATATATGTGTATATATATATATATATATATATATATATATATATATATATATATATATATATATATATATGTATATATATATATATATATATATATATATATATATATATATATATATATATATATATATATATATATATACATATATATATATATATATATGTACATATATATATATATATATATATATGTACATATATATATATATATATGTACATATATATATATATATATATGTACATATATATATATATATATATATGTACATATATATATATATATATATATATATATATATATATATATATATATATATATATATATATATATATATATATATGTGTGTGTGTGTGTGTGTGTGTGTGTGTGTGTGTGTGTGTGCCTTTACCTATAGTAGACTTGTGGCTACTGGTGGCCATTTAGTTCATACAAAATTGGCACACAAGGGGGTTGTATTGGCAGCATCATATATTTCCCTCCTAGTATACCACAGCGCCATCTATCCACAAGGGATGACATTCAAATATGGCCTGGGAGTCAGGCTAGGGAGATACGTACCCGTGTAGTCGTCGCCCGAGCTGGACCACTTGCAGGCGAGGTTCTCGCCCAGCTCCTCGCCCTTGTAGGTGCCCGCGCTGTGGGCGAAGCTGTCCGAGGTGACCAGGTGCTCGGCCCACTTCTGGGCGATCACGTCCAGCTCCTTGCTGTGTTTGAGGCTGCTCGCTCCGTGCTTCTTGCGCAGTGAGTTGTGGTGTTTCACACAGTCCTCGATAAAGTCTTTCAGCTTCTGCGGTTTCTTCCCCTTCTTCCCATCTTTAAGGTTCATGGATGACATCTTATCCTGAAATATTGACATTACCTGTTACATTTTGTGTTTGTAATTTAATAGCACGTATATGGTCAATAAATATTACATTACATTCGTCACCTTCAAATACTCAAATACTATCTTTGTATTAATTTATTAATCTAACTGTCGTGTTACGGTGATACATATCTTAGGTATGAGCTTATTCAATATTTCGCCATTAAGTCTTTAACATGTCTATTGCGATCAAACTACATTATCAAGCAGGATGCGTCGTAAGAATTTGCCTACAATTCCGCAAAGGGGTGTAATAAGCAATTTCCAATCATGGACAACGTCATACGAGCATAAACACAATAAAAGCCAAACATCGGAATGTATAACAATGACACCAACATTGGCTGTTTCTGGCCCAACGTATGCAGGTATCTGATACCTCTGAGGGGATGGACTAAGTAGCTTTTGGCCACTGTTAAACAGTGGTACTCATTGAAGGAAACTCATTCTCAGTGGCTATTCACAACGGGCGCTGAGAATGTTTTTCTCAACCCATATATGGGTATAACAATGATCATTTTTAGATTACCAAACAAGTCAAGTTCTCGCTCGGAGTCTACGCTTAATTTCTATCAACTTACTATCCATGATATCTTTGCGAAGCACATAGTGCAACATATTTTCATTATATATACTAGAAGTGACACATACAGGTTTCTCAAAGAGCTTGTTCGAGGAATGTCATCCTAACATTCGGCGTATCATTCCCTGCCTTAGTAGTAAACCTATGCAAATTCAAGGCTGAAAATGACAAACCTTATGTTGGAATATCCATCTTCCTAACACGCTCATTGAGAAACCTATTTGTGCGAAATCATACAAAACTAAACATCAAAAGCTGAAAACATACACTGGCATCATTTGCATTGACAGTTCTCGTGGTGTGAGTTCTCGTCAGAGTGTATTTCTCGCCATTTGCCTTGGTAACCAGCTCCTTGGTGATGACCTTGACCGTGCCATCAGGCTCCTTGATTTCCTCGCGGCTGATGACCTCCTTTGTTTCACCGTCTGCGGATGCCGCACTAGCAGTTTCTTTTTCTGCAAGAAAGATACATATCGTATTATAAAAAAGGGCTTGACAATAGGTAAATAATTATTTAGATACATTTACTGTTCCTCACTATGTACGGATTACTTGCTGAGCGACTCCTTCTTTTACAGAGAAGAGCTTGCGATGTTACAGTACTTTTACAGAATACACCATGACGGAATAGTATGCATCTTTGTACCAATAAATAGATAATAGGGTTATTTTTGAGTTAACATCATCATTATTGAAGCTGTTTCGTGGCCGAGCATTTTAATGCATTTTCCCATGACTGCCAGTTGTGTCTCACCGCTGCACCCTGTCCTGCGCGCAATGTACCAGTGGCAGTTAGCTGCGGTAAGTCGGTGCTTTTACTCGAGTAAATCGTATTCTCTCACGATCAGTCAATGGCAAGTCAGCATTAAGTACTGTAGATTCACAAAAGATTGTGTAGAACAAATGTTGCGAATTTACAGAAAATCGATTTAATTTTGCGTCTCGAGACTAAACGCTAAAAACGCAAAAATTAAACTAACGCAATCTTTTCCGAATTTACAGTATACCACTGCAAAAACGTACCGATTAATGATGAGAATATTAAATGCAGCCATCTCCAGTATATATTTTTTTCAAGACGAACTGGGCTCGATACTAGAATGGACTGGATGTGAAATGTAGTAAAAATATGCTAACCTTTTTGTGGTAAAACTACCGGGACGTCACAGGAGATGACGTTTTCCTTGAATCTGCCCATGACGTTCCCAGCGGGCAGGTAATTAGCCACGACAATCCATTTCCCGCTCTTGGTCTGTCCCCGTCCGACTCCAATCTGCAGACTGTCTCTCCACACCACCTGTGTAAAATGTCCTAAAGCCAAGCAAGCATACATCAGTATCGTGTTTTAGAATGCAATACTTACACATGGAAATCTCAAAAGGGAACACGCAACGCCCCTAGTGGGAAAAAGCGGAATTAAATATACAGAGAGTTAAATGCCGCACTTTTGCTGCACTTCTCAAAAAATGATAATAATAATAATAATAATAATAATAATAAGCCGGTCAATCCGAAAAATCTTGAGATTTCATCACAGTAGTACCAGCATGTAACGCAGCGTCCCCCAGTGGAAAAATACGGCACTGAATATCTAGGAAACGGGTGTCAATGTGTGGTATGGCCATTAGAAGTAAGCTGAACAAGATACTAGTAGTTAAAACCAGATATTCACATCTCGGTGGTATTCATATTTAAAGGTTTCACGCTAGGATTTCAAGCACACGCGTTGTTTATTGGAAGCATGTTAGCACAACTTGGCCCGTGGTTATAGTAGGTTTATTGCGCATTTGGCAAAAGGAATGCCTCAAAAGCCGAGTGGTACATCGTATTGCGCGTCAACTGCTCGCTGGGATACGATTCCGGCTCGAGTTAAATTCGAATGCAGGCAATTAATTACTTTGGCTTAGTCGGTGATTTTCATGGAATCTCCAATTTCATTCAGCATTAAAAAACCTAGTGACTATTTATTCTTAATTTTGCTGAAACGCTGACGATGAATCAAAGTCGGCATCCCATTGGCATTACAGGTATGCTATGATAGTTGAGAAACACTATTCCCTTCGTTAACCAGACTTTGACATTGATCAACCCTTCAACTCAGCGGGGTGCTATTTGCTTATCGCTGTTGACGCCCTTTGGTGAAATGGGGTTTATGGCCTAATAACTCTTGTAATGACCTTGTGACACGAACACCTGGAATGCCAATTGTTTTCACGACGATAACACACCTTGCTGAAAGGTCAACACCTCTCAGATAAAGGGGGCGCGGCCAGATGACTAACCCACGAGATTGCCTTCACTCGATACGGTATCACTAGGTAACCCTTAAGTGGTGATATACTCACTTTCAGAGGAAGTCAAGACTATACATGATAAGGGAAGAGCAACTCCAGCATTGAGATAGAGGGAGGTGTCACATGCTATGTGAAATTTATTTTTGTTTTAAAACTTCATTTGAACAGGTAACTTGTGTATCAATTAATACATTTTCATTTAAAATATAACGAGCTTAATTGTCTAAGGTGTGTGTGTGTGTGTGTGTGTGGATGTAAGGAATGAATATAATGATACTTTTGACAGTGTGCAGCTATGCAATCAACAGCAATAATGTATATAATATTAGTAAATATTTCTGGCGCATTTAAATACAATTATTTGTTACTTAAAGGGCCCGTGTGGTCTATAAATATCTCACAACATTTGAAAATATTTTCAAGTTATTTCATTGATGAGAAACTCCTGGGCGTATAGATATTTTATTAAATGCATTTCCTTTATCTGACAATACCTACTTCTTCTCACATGCAATTGGAGGTCGTTGGAAAATTAATTGTGATATAGACTTATTCCAATTATATCACTGGGTTCTTGATGGTGCTATCTGTGACCAAGTGGCCATTGCTGTCCACTCATAGAACACCAGCAGTAACTAGCCACATTGCGCCACCCAATGCGCCTCACGAGTAGCGTAGTTTCGAAGTTATCGTTTTGTTCGCAGGGATAATATAGCTTCATTAGCATCGAAATATCAGGTATAATGATGAATACAAACATATCTCAGAAGACATGGTCTATCTATAGATCAGTATGATTGGAACTTTTGGATCAACATGCTTGAAACACTTTCGACATTTCTCCACTTTTTTCTAAATCCAATTTGTATAATCTCAACATTAAGGAAACGGGGCTAACAATGGATAAAACGTTTTGATATGGTCCCTTCATCAATACATTACAGATGCTACGGCCCAAATTAATGGATAACCTCGACCCCGTTACCATGGCCACAGCAGCTGTTAACCATGGCTACCAGTATCCTATAGGCTATTGTCCCATTGCTTCAATCTTTCTGCGTTTGCACAATTTTCTTTTCGCCCTTTACAGTTGAACATCGCAAAAAAGTTTATCACATTTTAGGCAACATTTCTAAGAGGATATTTGAAGAAATAATGATAATCATAACTCAACTTAAATCTGACTTTCAAATGAAATTATTTTCATCACCAAAATTTGAAACATATTTTGGGCCGCATTTTAAAGAAGATACGTGAAAGAAGAATGTTAATCATACCTGAACCAAAACCTCTCCTTACGGTGATCTAAAAGGTTGTGCGTTATTGCCAGGCTTTTTTTCATAAGTACCAATAGTCCATAGGACCCTTTTCAGGGGGGGGGGGGGGGGGTGTCCAAGCAGGGGAGTGTCTCATCCTGTTGGTTGGGAGTCTTCGCTTACCTGTATTTGGTGCGAATGTAGCCTTATCAAAGTCATAGTTGGCGATCTCGCTGTACCACTGGTCTGTTGCTGCTTGACCTATAAATAAAGGCACACTCATTCGATAAAGTCGAGTACCAATAAATTGTTGAAATATTTGCTGACATGAAAATAAAAGCATGGCTTATCAGTTTATTAAATTACCTACAGTCAAGATTATGGTATAGGTTATGAACATGGGCGGATAGCGGAGGGGGAAGTTGCATACTAAATGTGATGAGGTCACCTAATTTAGGAGTAGCTTGTTTATGTGCTTGCTTTATAATAGCCCCAGATACAGTTTTCGACACTTTGTAAGAAAGTCATGTTATTGAAACCAAGCAGTACAGTATATACAGTGTCATATCATAAATGTATGAGAAATTACCAAGTAAATGCTACTTAGGGACTGCATTACTTAATTCACTTATTGTCAACCTGTTATGCTAAACGGTGGATAACATGCATGTATCCGTCACGAGAGTCTCACACATATTTTTGTGTATGTATATAATTGTGAAGTAACGGCAAACATATCAACGCATCTAGTATCTGGACGACACTTTTCAACGATAAATCAGGGCATTCGAATGGTTACACGAGTAGATCAAACTTTTTTATCATGTTGGGTGGGCCAACACTTCATGGTTAAGTGCACAATGGTAAAAGTCATGAGTCCTCCCAAAATGTGTGAAATCGGTGTCTGAGGGAGGCGACAGTCTTTTTATTGTTGCTAATTTAAATGATGTTCTCCTTAAGTTAGGACTGTTATGTACTTTCAAGAAAACCGACTTCATATAAAGATAAATTATCATTATACATATTTTATATATTATTGTATGAACATAAACGAATAGTGGTCAACCACTATTCATGAAAAGTCCTACGAGTGGGGAGATGCGACCATTTTGCACTGAACTATGAAGGGTTGACCATCATGGCAGACCGAGATTTATTCCTATATCATGACTTCGGACGTCATCATCCGTGACGGTTATTCATCTGACTTGGGATTTGCTAATCAATGCCCAGATTGGGCGCCAACGTTTTACGGTTCCAGCACAAACAACAACAAAACAAGGAACATATGTTATGGTTTAGCAAAATCTTGCATGCATATCCCCGCAGATAATGGCAAAGTCACCCCGTGGTTGTAGTATCCCACATTGATCTCTCTACACTCTGGCCCTGCAGGAGAGCCCAGATGCGCTATTGCAATTCATGTTAATATGGATATGAAGTAGGTATGTGTTGTGAGGTATTGATCATCTAGAGAATGTTCAGCAATATCTAAGGCCAATGCATACGTGCTTGAGATAGGCCCAAGGGCCCCATCCCATAAGTATAAAACCTGACGCAGTATGCAAGCAGTGCTTTTGTTTATAGTTATCCTTGTTATCCACAGTTATCGCAAGAACTACGTGAAGAATTATACTAAGGTTATCTTTTGAACGGCAGAATTCTAGCTGTGATGAATATAGCCCTATTTAGGCTGTGTTAACGGCTACAATGAATGACAACAACAACAACAACAACATAAAAAACAAAAAACAAAACAAACTGTACCTGTATAGGGTTCGCCAGATGAGGACCATTTCATTGCCACATTCTCGCCTATCGTCTCACCAGACTTGAGGGTGCACTTGCTGTGTTCAAAGGCGTCATTTTTGGCCAGGTGGTCTGCCCACTTCTGGGCGTGGTCAGCCAGCTCCCTATTGAGGGTCAGCGCTGGTGCGTGATGCTTGGCCCTGTACGCGTTGTGGGCTTTGAGAACATCCTGTGCAAAGCCTTTTCCTGACATGCTGTAGTATATGTGCACTGTGAACAAGAACGAGGAAATACGATAAAGCACACACTCACACACAGTTTATATATAAGTATGTTGCCATGAAGATCAATAGTCGTATAACATAATGTAGGTGCCGACGTCTAAAACAAATATCCGGTGTCTCATCATTTGTCCGATATTGCCCAACCTCTATTTACATAATAGAATTGCAACATATGGGAAGGGCATACGCACATACATACATACATACTTACAAACATACATACATACATACACACATACATACATGCATGCATGCATGCAAGCATGCATACATACATACATACATAGTCATATACATATATAGTGATTCTTCTATCTACTAGTATATGGACTTTGAAAAATATTTTTTTCACTAATAACATTTGTTTTGCTAATATCCTTGATGACGGGTAGATATGCAAGATCGTGATGATGACCGAGTAATGACACTTTCCATAGATGCTGTGACGACTTTATCAAATACATTATATTATATACATACATACATACATACATACATACATACATACATACATGCATTAAAATACATACGTATATACATGCACACATACATACATACATGCATACATACATGCATGCATGCATACACACATACATACATACATACGTACATGCATTACCATACACACATACATACACACATACATAATACATTCATACATACATACATACATACATACATGCATGCATACATACATATATATATATACATACATGTACATGGTTTAGGGTAAGATAATTTCCGCAGCTGATTTAGATCGATCATCTCCCGAGTTATGAGCGTAATCGGAGTAGAATCACCTCTATTTGCTAGTGCCTGAGAATTATACTGATATTAAGTTTGTAGTTATTCCGATAAGCAATAAAACGTTATAGCCTTTGTTGGCGTCATGATGCCACTCCAACAACCCACTTAATTGCCACTTAACTAAGTGCAGCAAGTGATGAGTCAAGGCCTAACGGTGACTCATTTTTCTCTGTCATTTAGGGAAATAGGGCATATTGGCTAATGAGCTTCGGATCATTCACTGATGAAGGAAGAATAGAAAAGAAAATTGAACATAAGTGTGAATTTTAGTGAAATACGGTGACCACCTCCAACAACGAACATTTCAGGTTCTCTGCACAGTTTTTCGGTTCCCATTCTTTCCATCAATATTGCGGAAGATTTTTTAGATCTGATCACCTAGGAACAATAAGAAAACGGTAGACAAGCTCCCGGGTACCTGTAATTTTCCGTTTAGACTGACAACACTTATTCTAATTTTGGAGACCTATGAACAAAATCGTCACCTGGCACAATAAGAAAGGTGCAATGATATCGGATAATTACTACGTTTGACGAAATTTGCATCTCTCTCTCTCTCTCTCTCTCTCTCTCTCTCTCTCTCTCTCTCTCTCTCTCTCTCTCTCTCTCACACACACACACACACACACACACACATTAAGCATCAATCGGCCCGTGATTATCGCCAGCTGTCCGGAGTGAAGGTTTCTTAAGGATAATACTTAAGCATATGTCACTCCATAATTCTACCGCCAGGTGAACGTCACCATGATAGCATAATGAACAACACTAAAGCATTAAACCGTTAACGCTTTCCAAAGCCCTATATTCTATTTTGTCTAGCAGCGATGAGAAGTTCCACTCTTGAGCTAATTGAGTACGTCCAACTACTAGTTACAATGGGAAAGCCACTTTTAAGTATCGAGAAATAACTTCGTATTTCCCTGACTCTTGTACAAATTAGAAGTGGTCTGCCTGCATCGGTGTCATTTTCAAAACTACTTTTTTGAAAATCGTTTTATTTTGAGTTGTATTGACTTAATGCCAAAAGATGATATGTAGAACTCTTACCGTAAATAGTACCAAAATGATAATGTTTATTTCGTAATGAAAACTATCTCACAATTATGGACAATCTGTTTCACATTTAAGCATTCAGTAGATTTGACACATCTATAACATCTTCAATTGTGATCATATCTACTGGGAAAACTATTTTCCGTTTTTTTTTGTTTATGCTATGGAAATATCCGAGACACGAACACCTGGTGTGAACACAATATCCCCTCCCATTTATTTACAATCCTATGGAAAATGCCTGGCTGTGGACACCTCCTATAGCGGACTTTTGATGTGGTATGTTGGACAGTAATATGAATTCTCCAGATGTGAGCCCCTCTCACTGAGAACCGTAACACCTGGTCCCATTTGTTCCTCAGCCATCATGAGAAAATCGGTGAATTGAAAACTTCTTACTGTTATCAAAATCCCTATTTATTCGTTACCTATAGTGGAATACTTATGAATGTGAAAACCTTCTACGGTTTTCATTTTTACCCGTTCAAAAGATATTTACAACTCGTCCACAATTGCCAGAGTATTGGAAAAGTTGATCTGAAACTTACCTGAGTATTAAATTCAATGAAATATTGCGTGGTTCACTGTATGGGATCTCCTATCCTGGATGAAAAGTGTTCTATTCTTATTACTTTTCTCGCAGCACCAGTCCGCTCACGTCACCCCAAGTTCAGTGTTAATAATGCCTGTCACCGATGACCCCCGCAGGCCTTATATATGGTCAGTATCGCTGATAGTTCACCCCTCCTTGACCACCATGACAACCACAGGGGACGTATCACCACCGCCCACCTCCACAAGGTTAATGATTTGGCAAATATTAGATTTGCCTAAGAACATGCGTGCTAATCACATTAAAACAAACCCAGCATGATATCATACAGTTTTATTAGCAGGATTTTTATCCGTGTACATACTGATGAGAGGTTATGATAGATTTGATCAGGTGAGTAAGTATGTGAAGTATTGGGGTACACATATATACACGCCAGTGAGGGGGGGGGGGGGTGTAAAACCACCATTTCCGTTGCTGGGGAAGTTGTGTGATGTCATACGCGGATGGTTGGTGGGAAAGGTGTTTTTGGACTAGGTACCTTAGTCCCTAAGAAGTTTGCCTTCCCATCTACTCGCTGAGGTGACCAGCTTGTGATGTCGGCTAGAGATAAATAGTAGCTGATACATGTAGTACTTTTTCACTTTTTTTATATTTGAACTTAAGATGGCAACACGTCGTTATCGTGATGGAAGGCTGAATGAGATAAAAGAATTGCGGAATTAAACTTCTTAATGTGTTTAGGTTGATATCTCCCGCAATATGTCATATTATTGATTGCCCAATTCCGAAGCTATGACATGGCGTCATAGGCCTGCCCCCCGGCTAGAAAAAAACTATAGTTAGTTATGGCACTGGATCTTTTGCTCAGTCTTTCCTCTACCTCTGTTTTATTTGACTGCAGAAACAGCCCCCTCTATGGAACAAAATTAACATTATAGTAGGCGGATGAAATGAAAGTTACAGCCGTGTGCGATTCACCTATAATTTGTATCTGGAATTCTCACGTGGCCTTTCACCTTTAACCGTGCATTTAAAAAAGGGCATAGATAAGAAAATAATTAAAGGGTGGTTCAATTCAAAATAAAACCTTTGACAACTATTTCCTAAGGTAAGATTTGTCAAGATATGTCCCTATGTGTAAGACCATGTGGGCGCTCCTGCTTTGGTCTGAGGTCACATATATATGGCAGGAACAAACAGTTACGCATAAATTCATAACGTATCGTCAGACCAGTAAGGCAACCAGTAGGACCATCCCTCACAGTCCTACCTCCTGTTCAAAAGATCCTCGCCCCCATGACGATATTACTTTTCATTAAGGAAGACAAAGCAGCAGGGTGATAGGTGCAAGTGATTTAAAATTGTTTACTTACTTAGACACACCTAGACTATTTTTGACCTCAGTAAATATAATGTCTCGATATAGTCGTCACAAAATTTATGGAGAGCGTACATCTCCTTAAGGTCATTACTCGGGCAACACCACTATCTTTCAAATCTACCCTTCGTCACTGACTAGTAAATCAGATGTTATAGTGATTTTCTTTTCATAATTCAAATAGAAGAATCACATAAATATATTATACAACTATTTAGTTGGGGAGTGACACTAGACTTGCGCTGAACATGCACGCACACGAACTTATGATGCATGTGACTATGTATATATATGACTATGTATGTATATGACTGTATGTATGTATGTATGTATGTATGTATGAACGATATATATATATATATATATATATATATATATATATATATATATATATATATATATATATATACATATATATATATATATACATATATATATATATATATATATATATATATATATATATATATATATATATATATATATATATATATATATATATATATATATATATATATATATATATATATATATATATATATATATATATATGATAAATGATTAAACACTTTTTGCTTTTTTTATTCTTATCTTTTGCTTTCTTTATTTCCTTTTTCCAAGGCAATCACAATCTCTTGTTTAAGTTCATTTTCTTTGTTTTATTTTTCTGCGACTTTTCGACTCTTTTGAGTCACGCAGTAAACTCTTCAGATACGCTGAACATAAGATTCGGCGTTTTCCATTCTCACTCAACTGCGTGGCCAAAAGGTGTGAATACTCATTGTAAGAAGATGCCAATCATTATGCTTTAGAATGTCAATTTCTAGACAGCTAATGGAAAGCTATGTTTATTGGTTTAAAAAGCTAAACCAACGGTCAAGGGAATGCTATCTTGGACAGCTCCTAAGAATCGTGATATCTTTGCTCGGTAGCGATTCCGAACTGTCCCCTGAGTTTAATAGCACTACAGGTTGTCATATTATCAAACATGTATTTCAAACTTTGTTGCTATTAACAGAGAGAAGGGATAGGTTAGCTTTTCCTTACTTTCCCTATCCTGGGTGCTGTATCATAACCTGTTCATGCGTTGGATTGGTAGTTTGTGTGAGTTTGTGATCTTGAGACCATGTTTTCTGGTCAGGTAAAATGAGTACACTTCTTTGTCGGCATTTAATGTCCCATTTCTTGTACCAATAGAGTTGCCGTATACATGGTGTTCTTATTCTTTAATTATTTAGATTTCTTTGCTATATTATTTTCCATGTTACCTTTCCTCTTTTATGTAGCAAACTGAGTTTGTAACCAACCTCAATAGTCAATAAACATATATATGAAGTGGATAATTTCTCGCCTCTGTACGGTATACTCAGAATATATTTTCTGCATTGCTAAATTGCTAATTTTATTCGTGTTTCCCAATGTTTTCATTTCCGCTCAACCCCTATCTTCTCGTTTATCCGTGTTACTAGTTCTTTAGTTCATTCCTAATTTCCTTTCCTTATTCTCTTATTTATTAACCCCAAATTGTGCGCTGTTTAACACTTGTGTTCAAAATCTATTTTTAAGTATTATTTGTATAATTTCGTTTGTTTCAATTATTTGTGCTATATGTATTGTACACTTTGTAGTTATCTACAGTCAATAAAGCACATATATATATATACTAGGTACGTTTTGTTTTTTGATAGTCATGGCAATAAATTACACCATAAAGTCGCGTGCCGGAGTCAAGAGAATTTAGGTGGCTAACTTGTTATATATTATTGGACGGGAATTATTGTGAAATTGTCAAAAATGGCCAAATGGGCAATACTTGAATAAGTTTTAGGAATGGACCAAATTGTCATTTCCGTTTTATGGTGAAGATAGGCAGCCTTAACTGAAGAACGTGCCCGCTCTATTCAAGGGGTGTTTTGAACATGCAACATTTCATTGTGTGGAAGTATGAAGCTCCTTTGTTAATTTCAGACAGAGTGAGTGGTCAACATAATAGACGATTCCTTCCCCTCTTGAAGTGCAAAAATCAGTGGAGTTCCCCCGAAACACTCTAAAGATTGCGTTTCTAGTACATTACCCTACGAGGTTGAGGTGTTGATCAAGACACATGTAACACCATTATTTCAATAGATTTACCCATTGCTAAAGTATTCTTGATATTTTATCTGAAGAGTAAATCCTCTGTAAGCTTCATTTAATTTCGTTAATGTCATTGCAAGAACGGTGCCACTGTGATTCAATGACCGCAGCAAGATGCGCGAGATAAAGAAAAAAATTGTTGGTTACATGTACATATGACATATATAGTTCACAAACCTGTGGGTAGATGGCGATGATGATTGTGGCGTAAACTTACCCTGACTACGCATGGACACGAAATATGCGCGAACAGGAAATATTTGATTACGCTCTGTCATCGGGAGTGCGCATATGATCCGTGAATGTTTATTTTAAATCATCAATCACACCTCTGTAAATATCGCTTATTAAAGCATTTCATAATTATTGTATCCACTTTTTTCACATATTTACTAACTAAAATATATTTAAGGAATGTTGTCGGTGTGTAAAAATATTGACCTTCTGTGAGGACCTTTGGCGATTAGGTATGTATTCAGGTTCGCAATATGTTTTGGCTGAAAAAGTACCCATGAGAGCTCGAGTTCCTCAAAAGACGACGCCATTTCGTGAGTAAGTGTTGGATGAGTAAAGTGATGCCGGATTAAAGAAGAGGCTGACTCAAAAGAGACATGGATTGTATAAAAGTAATATTCTTGTCCTATTAATGTTTGCTCATTTGAACAGTGGGATGAGTCATTTGCATTGTCTAAGACCGAAAAATACTCCTAGCGTTTAAGCAAGTACCTGTATTGATTTCACTCAGTTAGTCCCATCATACTTCATTTGATTCAAGTTATATGATGATTAAGGAATTACGATACTCTACACCTGTAGGGTATTGAAAAAACAAAAAAAAACATGTCACTTACAATTTTCCTGACACTACTGCAAATTCTGAAAAGAAATTGTTACAAAAATAGATTTTTATTAAACATTTACTATTATGACTATACCTGCCTTAGTCCTGAAAGACAGTTTTTAAAATTGAATGTTTTGGCTATAGTGATTATCATATTTATTGAATTTGATGATTTAACACATTTAAAGAAAAATATGTATGAACATTCATTCATGTTTAAAGTGAGAATCCTTTGCTAAAACCTTTGCACAATTTTTTTTATGAAAATCTGCCTAAATGTCCTATTTCGCAAACTTTACCCATCTGTGGTTATAAGACTAAGCTAATGACCTGTCATTTTTTTTTTCGGTCTTCCTGTTAAGAGCAATTAACAGTTGAAAATTAAACTCGGCAATTCTGACTTATACCAATTTTGGGTTAAAAAATGTTTCTGGAATTACTAGATTTTGCGCTTAAGTTCCGATATAACAGCAGAAAAATAACTTCTGTTTATCTGATGGGATAAATTAAGCAAAGAAAGAAACTGATTTTGGAGAATGAGATGTTTGAGACATAAATTGAATTATTTCTTCAAGAATCTGTGAAAAAAAACTTAATCGATGATCCGATGATTTTATGTTGTTTTGAAGATCACTGTGTTATGATTTTTTCTTTCCTGATGCAAAATTTCAGGAAAGACTGAAACTTTGATTTCTAAAAGTGTCATAAGACCTTAAATACGAAGTCGGATGTGTTTTGATCCGTTTCCCTTTGAATATGTTTTATTTTCTGATTATATGTATTTTCGTATTTGTACAATACGGTCGATACATATTTGATTTACGTATTGATTTTCTAGTGTGTATCAATGATTGAAGGTTAATTTGTGATATGTAGAAAAATATTAAGTTTTCACCCTTCATTTATATATATATATATATATATATATATATATATATATATATATATATATATATATATATATATATATATATATATATATATATATATATATATATATATATATATATATATATATATATATATATATATATATATATATATATATATATACATATAAATATATATATATATATATATATATATATATATATATATATATATATATATATATATATATATATATATATGTGTGTGTGTGTGTGTGTGTGTGTGTGTGTGTGTGTGTAGTTATATGTATATATGTACGTATGTACAGTTACGTATACATACATTTTATGAATACACTTTTGTCTTTCACTCCAGGATTTCTTAACCTGATAACAATTCTTAAAGGCATGCATTATATCTTCATTCTCGAAACAAAACTTGCACTTGAGCGAAGGTTTCGTATACCAACTCTAATTAGAAATGAGTTACAATTCTCTAGTGTCACATGTGTACACGTACATGTACATATGTTTAGATATTTTGTATGCTGCACTTTTGATGGATCCTCTGTATTTTGGTTTAATTATTGTGCCAAGATTTTTTTAGCTATATTACGAAGGAGCATACTTGTATAATAAAGTCCCTTACAAATGTAATACATACTTTTACCTCACGTGGGGATTTTTTTATTAGGAGATAAGCAAAGTGGAGACATCAATTGATCTTTAATGAAGGAAAATTTGAAACAGCCTTAAAACTCAATAATTACTAAAATGACTTCGCACCATATGGGTTGATATTTTTTTCAAAGCATAACAATTAATCAATTCCCCTCTTGTGATAACTTGTTCTAAGTCAAGTGAATAATTTGGAGCTTGGTCCATACACTGTTACAGTTGACTGTCCTCGTTTAACCATGATAACATACGAACCTTAATGAACTGGGATGAAATGATTATGCACTTGATTATATTCTGACAATTTAGGCCCCAAAATGATTACCAAAACCATGGCATAAACATGACAAGCAGTGTAAATACTACAATTTCTTTATTGACAACAGCACGCATATAACTAAAAGACTGTAAAGCCTCACAACGCAATATCTAGATAAAAATGAAAGGTCAAGGTAGATGTAGTCATGATTTCAACATCACAATCCACACTGATGAGTTTATATAGGATTCACAAAAGTACTGTAAATTTGGAGAATATTGTGTTAGTTCAATTTTTGCGTTTTTTAGCGTTAAGCCCCGGACACAAAATTAAAATTCGCAATGATTAGTGCTGCCACTTTAAGTGTAACGCAAAAATCGATTTTCTGTAAATTCGCAAAATTTAATCAACACAATCTTTTGTGAATCTACAGTATATGTAATGATGAAAACAAATGTAGGAATAAAATAAGTGAAAAAACACTCTTAGTGATAGGTATTTTCCAAATGCCCAGCATCGTTTATGGGTAACCGTAGTTCATCTACTTCCCACACAGCTTTAGCATAACCGCCTTGTAAATGTTTGCCTGGCGATTCCTAGAGCATATCGTAAGACATGATAACACAATATCGAAAAAAGGACATATTTGAATAGAGAATTGAAATATATACGAATATGAATCAATACATTAGTTGAACAGTGAACCAAGCTTGCAGAATGGGAATGTTGGTGGTTTTCACCGGGCGGGGTTCCGGATAGTCATGATTCAATTTCAAGTTAGGAAAATGTTGAATTACAAAATTTGTGTGCAGTAATGTTTGATAAGTTGATGTATTACAATTAGTAACATCTGGTGTGTCTAACAGTTCACATCTAGAGCTTGCACATTGTCTGACACTTACAGAAATGTTTTGATCTTTCTGTTAGACTATAAAAAATACTCAGAAATACTTAGTCACTCTACAATCATTTTATATATACCGGTATATTCTGACCCTAATATAAATCATTCAATGACTGTAGAATTACCCTACAGTATATATATATATATATATATATATATATATATATATATATATATATATATATATATATATATATATATATATATATATATATATATATATATATATATATATATATATATATATATCAGGGAGAACAATGAAAGTATGAACAATAAAGGAAACAGGATCCAGTGCACGCAGACACAACTACTATCTAGTAAAGAGAGGATTAGACTAATACATTTTCTTACCAATCACCTTCATAAGAAGGTGTTGGAGTGCTGTGTGATTCTCTAGTAGAGAGAGGGCAGATCATTCGGTGCCACGAGGTCACAAACAGTACATTTACTAGACTTGGGTCGCCAGCTTAAAAGGAAAGGTCATTTTTAGATACTTATGGCAGCCCAGTCATCCAGTTCAATACATTGTGGAATAGGTTGCTATACTTTCCCCCAGCAGACACAAAACATTTGTGCTAAGTCTACAAAATGTTTTACCTAATATCTGAGAAATGTTAATGAAACTATTTACTATAAACTAGTATCAACACGTTTGGCCTAAAATTATTACCACAACATTTCTTATAATATTTGAATTATTATTTTCACAACACTTTGAAACACATTTATACAACATTGCAAAAATTAGTTACCATATATTTCTGAGAAACTTACATTATTATTGATAAAAATATATTATCATTTAAAACGTTTGGCATGATAATTATTACCCTAACATTTTTATAACATATACATTATTATTTCCCCAATATTCAAAATACATATTTATACAATGTTGTTCAAATTATAGTTAAATTAAAGTTTAATATTATCAAACATTGTTGTGAAAAAACATCTCATTAGTGTATATTTTGATATTTAACTCGATTATTTCATTTTCAAACTTTTTGGAAACATTCTTAAGTATGCCTATTAGATATTCAATAAATGTTTTGAACAACCTTTGTAATAGGCAGATGTAAAACATTAACTACACGTTGATAAAAGATGGTCTGATGTTATCAAACATTATTATGAAAAACGTATTGGTTAATATTTTAAGAAAATTTTCCATAATTCTCGATAATGTTTTACTTTTATCATATTTGTATAACATTATTGACATTTAGTATTTCACTCATGTTTTCAATATGGTAATTGAACAATTTTCTTAATATGTCTTACTCGTGTCAATTGGTAATGTTTTTCACAATTTTTTTTCAGTTCTTTTTAAAATATTTTGAAAATAGTTTGTGCTCGCTGGGCAAAAAAACATCGAAACGTTTCGTTTTTATTAATGCTACTCAGAAACCCAATTGTCGGAATTAGTCTGCTCGATTGTTATAATCAATCACGGCGCGGCATTTGATTTCTCCTCTGCGAAGTCTATCGTGAACATGGTTGATTTCCTCCAATTTGTACTTCTCTGTTGTGGGAAATTTGATGCCAGCGCTAGATACCAACTCCAGAAGTTCCTTGGTCGCCTCCAGAGTACCCGTTCTTGATCCTTGAACGGTCAACCCGCCAGCGACTGTCTTCGGGATGGACAAGGGAAAAGCGCCTCCGTGGAGCCCTACGCAGTGCATGATTCCACCATTCTGGAGACAATGGAATCCCATATCCATTGTCTCAGAACTTCCAACAAAATCGATTGCGACATTGATGCCACCACCACCCAATGCTCTGATGCTTTCTATCTTTTGATTTTTTGGCATGTCGTTCTTTATTAGAATGAATTCGTCTGCCCCGATGTCAAGAGAAAGTTGGCGTTTGATGGGGTTGTTGTCCGCGCAAATGATCTTGATTTGGAGAGGGTTGAACACATGGCGCGCTAGAAGCGTGGCCCACGTGCCCAGGCCGCCCATTCCAATCACGAGTAAGCTTGGCTTTTCAAAATGGCGGCTTGCGTAGTGAATCCCGTGTACGACGCTGGTCAATGCTGTATACGCCGTGATCCCACCGCACATCAGAGTTGCAGCAACGTCCATTGGGATTGCATCTGGGACCTTCAGCGCAAAGTTGGCATCTGGAATAACGCAGAACGCAGCATAGCCCCCTGTGCTAACTCCTTCCACGTGCAAACCCTCGCCGAAGTCGTTGTGTGCGCCAACATTGTTTGGGCAAAGATTGGAGTCGCCAGCTTTGCAGAAAGAGCACTTCCGACAGCCCAGCCATGGCACTGCCACGACCTTGTCACCGACTTTCAGTCCGCAGATATTGGGGTCAAGGTCATCGGCAAGTTGTTCCACTGTTCCTGAAACTTCGTGGCCAATAATCACGCCAACGTACTTCTCCTCTGAAAATTTAAAAGGATAAAATGAATTACATTTTTTTTCTGTCCTCGATGTAGTAAATATTTCAAAGGTCTTTTGAATCAATTCATAAACTTCCTATAAGGTAATTTTGCAAACTTTTTTCTTTCACGGTGCAAACCAAGCCCTTAGCTGAACGACTTACCCTAAGCAACTTTTACTTTTACTTTTGATTAAGTTGCTTTACTTGTAAGAAGTACCTTAAAACTTAGTAGGCAAATTATGTCCAAGACAAGTTGTGTGCTCTTGGCTGTATTGGTTGCCGGTTGTAACATCCATACTTTTGTTGACAGAAGCAATTTATGTCAAGACATAAGTAACTTTTGTCAGGAAAAGGTAACTTTTATTGGACAAAAGTACTTTTGTCAACGAAAGTACTTTTGTTTGTTACACATGGCATGACCATTCGCCTAGTGTAACATCTTAGAATTCTGTCGTAGTATCTCCCACTGATTATAGATGACATGATCTATTGACTGGTTAAGAGAATCTCCCGCACATCAATTCGGTCCACCGCAATTCCACGACATGTATAGTCGAGCACGTTTGTGGTGAAATATCTAAATAAAAACGAAAGCAATAATTCCCAAACTTCTGTGAACAATATATGGGAATATGTCGCTGTCTCATTTAATATCACTCGCTGCCACCAGCTTGATAAGGCTACTTGTACAGTAACAGGGCAGATGTTCGCAGGTAGAAAGACTATATCATAGTCATAGAAGATACCCCAAATTAAAAAATAAAACATGTAAATAATATTTTTGGCATAAAACATAGTGTGTGCTCCCTGAACTACAAAACGGGCTGCATTGCAACGTTTGGCTAAAACAATAAATGATATCCGTACCAGCTGCCCTGGCTTATCTGTCATGTGATAGTGACATAAACACTGTGCTTTCCTATAGTGAATATATGGCCCCTCATTCAATAAAAAAAATCATTTATGAGTACGAAATGAAAGCAAACCACTTTGTGTACTCAAAGGTTAGTGTCTAACTACAAGGATTTTAACAGATAAATTGATACCCATACTATGTCACCAAATTTGACAACAGACGCTATGAATTTGGCGACAGCAGTTTTGTGGAGACCATAAAGGCGACATCCATAGGAGTGAAAATATGCGAGGGTGGTTTCAAAGGATGGTCCCAAGTTCACAAATCTAGCTTCCTCTGTTTCCATTACCCTGGGATACTTTAGTTTTAGCTACAATAAATAATATGTAGCGTTGCCACTCTGTTTATTCTAGCCTCTTAAGTACAGGGTAATTGTTATCTGTGGGGGTGAATGAATGAGTTTTGAAAGGCACATTGACACACGAAGGTCATTTAGTGCCATTATATATTATCAAAAAGTGGCCCTTTGTCACTTTTGAAGAACGATGACAAAGTAGAGTTATTCTAGGTGATGGAAAAAAAAGAGGTAGAGTAAGAGCAGCCTTCAGATCCAAAGAGGACCAAGGAATATTCTTCGATGCAGGATACTGTAGGTTCACAAAAGATTGTGTGGAGTAAATTTTGCGAATTTACAGAAAATCGATTTTTACGTTTTTTAACTTTGCGAATTAATCGCAACAAGGAGTGCCAGCCATACACTTAAAGTGTCAGCATTAATCATTGCGAATTTTAATGTTGCGTCCGAGGCTAAACATAAAAAAACGCAAAAATTTAACTAACGCAATCTTTTCCGAATTTACAGTATCCATAAACAGATCCACCTTCTTTTATAAGCCGAGCAAGGTTCTCCGGGAGGTGAAAAACTCCTAATGCACCCCTTACAGGGTCTTGTCTTGTCTGTGGGAGAAACAAGTGTATTATGTATGATACATACACTAGCGTACCCATCAATTGTATAAACAAATCATATAGCATCTTTGCAAAGCAAATTCTAAAAAGAGAACACAACATTAACACCTCAACCAACACAGCTGTCAAGGACAATGCGTCACCCTCACTACTAACATTATCAAATTTTGCATAAAGGCACCTTGAACTGTTTCCTTCCTAAAAAAATCTAACACACCGGAATACCTTGAACAGGGTCCCACACTTAATGTTGAGTGAAATGGCCACAGTTACAAGGTGTTTTGGTGAAGTGTTATCAAGTCATTTACTGGTCATTGACATGTTTATGTACATTTATAAATGCTAAGAAAGCATCATGTTATGTGTATATGTTAAGGTTAGGATTGATGCATATCAATTAGTCGAGTAAGCATTACATACATCTTAAAGATAAATGATGGTGAATTTTCCTAGTAGGTGTTTTCATACGTTTATTATCTATCATCTATCTTTAATTCTACCATAGTCACTATATATAGCATTGTTATAGCACTGTAATGATACGTGCTGCGGCTGCGAACAATGGGCCCTCACAAAATACCTAAAGCTGAAGAAAGGCTGTGATTGACATGTTTGCATAGCTACCACATCAAGGAATATGGAAACAAACAGTTGTTGTCAATTAAAATGCTTTTAGAGTTATCATTTCCCTTTTCTAGTTGCGAAGCGGCGATCATCTGTCGCTTGTCTATTTGCTGACAATTACTTGCCGTGTGAAGTGGATGTTACATACCCCCTCTGATGTTAAACTGTAAACAAGCTGATAACAGAGAAAATCTGTATTATTTAATATTTCTTATATTCCCAATAAAATTAGGAAAATGAAATGGAAAATACGTCAGTGAAAGAGTCGGGTTATTCATGTATCATTTTTCAAATCTGAATGTTATAATGACAGTAGCCGCCGTCTCAGCCTGGAGCAGTTGGCTGTTCCAGTCCACAACCTCCAAATTTGGCAGCAGCATTTCAATGTGCAATTTTGGTACGATCTTTTCAATTTGTTGATGAATTTGTTTGTTTTGGGCAAGTGATAGACTGGCAAATTATCGCGAGTGGTAGATGATTGTGGCCAAACAGTGCCCTCCCAGTCAGCAGCCAAAACCTTGCAACTGTGTTAACTAAACGGCCAACATAGGCCACAAGTCCCATTGTAGTAAAGGTGCAGGCATGGGCCTACATTGATATACGATTAAGTAAAACACAGTTAAGCCTAGTAGCTTGGCTAACTTCATACCTAAAAGTATCATGCTGGATTGCAAAATAACTCTAATGCATAGAATGTTTGTCTCAGGCGAACACATCTTTCAGAAAGTTGTTGTTAAGTTCATGACGAGTTCTAGAATAATCTGAGTAACCCTTTCAGTAAGGATTTAAAATGCTCAATAGAGGCTTACCTTTGTTAAAGAGGATATTGCGTAATAAGCTCTACTGTATATAACTTGCCGATGAAAGTTAAATAACTTTCATACATAAACAACTTCAGCATGCCCAGGGTTAATCAGCTGTACACGTCTGCTGCAACGGATTATTTGGATATTTTGGGTCATAGCACAAACCTGCCAACCACAACGTCAACAGGTAAAACTGATACCTTCTTAAGAACCAGGATGACTAGGGTTAAGACCAGGTGGTTTCAACGACGTTTTTAAGGCCGAAAGAATGTAACACAAGAGTAGTCTCCCAAGCATCTGTGGCGATTTAGCTCTTGAGTAGTATAAATACTAGTATGTACACTGACATTGCATTTTAAAAATATAGAATTTCACCCGGCATTACAATTCCTTTGACAGAATGTTTCCACTATTAAACCGCAATTCCCAAAATATGAAGATAGTTCCGTGGAGAGTCATTAACTGCTATGCAATAGAATTCTAACCAGACTCAGAATATGTACACTAAAAGTAAGCAACTTATTTCCTTAGTGGCCCCAGAGTTAAAGCTGATATCTTCTAAAAACACTTCAGGGTGACGAGGGTTAAGACCAGATGGTTTCAGTGGCGTTGTAATGTAGGTTTAGTGAAAGCGACCGATTGTGCCGCGTTTAGACCACTGTTTAGGCTAAACCACTTTCTTGCAATCAGTCCTCTTTACCTAGGCCAACTATTACCCACTGTTTTCTTTGCATCTCCGCTTAACGCACATCAACAGTAGGTCAAATGTTATTCGGTGGATTAGCTTAAACGGCTGGTAAACCACCTTTATACTATCGGGCCTTGGTGACCCTGCAGTTTAAAACACATAATTGCACCGTACGTACCTGTTAATTAAATTTCCTTTGACAGAATGTTTTCACTAATCGCAATTCCCCAAATATGAAGATAATTCCGTTTACAAAATGACAAAGCTATGGAGGCTTGAAATGGGCTCTATCAAACTACTCACTCAGCATGGCACTGTATCTGCGGAAGTTTCCATCTCCCAGATCAATAGCATCCTTGAGATAGAGGAGATCAGAGTGGCAGACGCCCGCGTAGCTCGTCCTGATGACAACGCCACCTGGCGGCGGCTGTGGAATCGGTCTGGACGTCAACTTCAACGGTCTGTTCTGACCCACAACCTCGGCACAGCGCATCTTGGACATGTTGTATGTGGTTTGAGGATAATGGCAAATGAGGCATGTGGTCACAACGACTCGTATTTATATTATGGCAGGGCCTTTTCTTGCACTTGCTCGTTTCTTGGAAAACTGGCATCGGGATTTATTCGATCATGTGACTAATCATGTTGTCACGTGACTGTTAAACCTATTCATTCCCAGGGACTTTCCGGAATGCCTGGCATTTTGTTAATATCGTTAGAATAAATGACGTACTTCTAAGTATCTGACAGAGGCAATGTTTATTGTATTACAGAAAGAAAGCTTCTACAGATATATGTTCAATACCTTTGGTATAATCACACAAGATTTCGGTTTTAGTTCGAGGTGAACTGAAGATCTGCCAGTTAATCCTTTAAACCCAATAAACCCTGCCTGTCTCTCAGTTTTTATTTGATCCATAACAATTTTTTTGAAATATAGTGATTTAATTATTTACACAAAAATCATAAATGGTGCATTTATTGATATCAATAAATGACTTATTGATATCAATAAACGATTTAGTGATATCAATACATGATTGCATGTATTGATATCAATAAATGATTGCATGTATTGATATAAGAATGATTTATTGATATCCAAGAAACATTTATTGATATCCATAATTGAAATCAATAAAATGATTTGATTTATAGATTTCCAATTGGTTTTACTTATATCAATAAATCATCTATTGATATCGATAAATGATTTATTGATATCAATAAATGGATTTTTATATCAATTAGTGCCACCAGTTATTGATATCAATAAAGCACTTGTTGATATCAATAAATGCTTTTTATGTTCAATTCATCCTTCCACACAGAATAAACAACTAATCAAATAGTATATCGCTGGCAAAAACATGGAGAGAGGCTGAGCAGAAACCCACCTAAAAATCTATTTCAAATACTTTGTTTGGCTCCAATTATTATTGTAGAAATATCATCCATCAAGACTTTGACCAAACATAAAAGAGTTAATTGCATCCTGGCATTGTTTTTTGAAAATTTGGCTCTATGTCAGTTGTGAATGCCAATGTAAGAGTGCTTTGTCTGTCAGATGCAGTTACATGAAAGCGACGAAATTATTTTCACTTTCGTTTTCTCGCTTTCTGTAATAACATGACTCACTACAGGACAAACCCATGCTGTAGTCATTTGCAAAACGAATCTATCTATCCATCCATCCATCAATGCATCAATACATAATATATACATATATGTATATATATATATATATATACTCAGTATGTATATGTATATATATATGTAAACATATATATATATATATATATATATATATATATATATATATATATATATATATATATATATATATATATTTATATATATATATATATATATATATATATATATATATATATATATATATATATATATATATATATATATATATATATATATATATATATATATATATATATATATATATAAAAGTGGTCTGACTCATTATATCATATCACTTTATTTTAGCCAATGTATCAACGTATCCTTCCTGGAATATTTGAAGGAGTAATGTCAAACGGACCCCAATTGCAACCAACAACTGTCCTTAGGATATTTTGCGAATACATTTTCAATTCCAAATTAAGTTTAGTTCTTCAGAAGACCTATAGATATAGACGAAACTTTTCAAAACTAAAACCATTGCATATATAATTAGGATATCAGAATAAAATATGTCTTCAAAGTGGACAGCTGCACCTCCCTATAGGCGGGTGGCCAAATGTCAGAATTATACTTTTGATGGCGTTTTTCGTTACAAGTCGTCATCCATGCTTATTCATCTCTACATAGGGTGGGCTTTAGCATACGGGTGGATGACATGTCTGCTTTTGCTTCATAAGGGAATTTTGGGGCATTTTATGCAAAAAATCACCAAAAAAGTATGTTTTTTGGGATTTCCTTCTAGAAAATTCATTTTTCGAGATAGAACCTCAGAACTTGCTACAAATGTGTTCAAGAGGATGCTTTTGATCATAGAATATGTTGCAATAGTGTGACCTCAATGAACCCCCTGCTGTGAGTGATTTTGGGGTAAATATCATTAAAAAAGAGTGATTTTTGTAATTTCCCACAACTTGAATGTCACCCTGTGGACTATTCCAAACTCACAACTAAATAGTTTTGGTTTAGAAAACTACCCAAGAAGGTGTAGATACAGAAAGTAAGTTATGTTTGAATACTTTCATGATATGCTACGTTTTGGGGCATTTTACAGAAAAATTGGCATTAAAACTAGTGATTTTAGGGATTTGCTTTTGGAAGGTGCAATTTTCATAGTAGGAACTTGTAACTTACCACAAATGATTTCATAAGGATGTCTATGATTATCAAATGGTTTGTGTTAGTATGAAATATATCTGACCCCTGCTGTGAGTGATTTTGGGGTAAAAACCTATAAAATAGTAGGATTTTTGTAATTTCCCACGAGTTGAATGTCACCCTGTGGACTATTCCAAACTCTCTACTAAATAGTTCTGGTTTAGAAAACTAACCAAAAAGGTGTTGATAGAGAGAGAGAGTCATATTTGCATATTTCATGACATGCTACGTTTTGGGGCAATATACAGAAAAAATGGCATAAAACAGGTGATTTTAGGGATTTGCTTCTGGAAGGTGCAACTTTCATAGTAGGAACTCAAAACTTGCCACAGATCATTTTATAAGGATGTCTATGTTAATAAAATGTTTTGTGTTAGTATGAAATGTATCTGACCCCTGCTGTGAGTGATTTTGGGGTAAAAACCTTTAAAATAGTAGGATTTTTGTAATTTCTCATTTATTTGAACAAAGGTTTATTATATCTTATTCCAAGTTTCTAGACTGATATTGTTGTTACAGAATATCAACTAAGAATGGGCATATAGGGAAAATAAGTTATGTTTGCCAACCTATGACTTGCTAAATCTGGGGTATTTTACTGAAAAATCGTCAAAAGCATGCGTTTTTAGGAATTTGCTTCTGGAAAATGCTGCCTCCAATGTAGATGTATAAAACTTGCCACAAATATGTTCCCATTGATTCATATGGTTGTAGGATGTGTTGTGGTAGTTGAGATTAAATGTAGCTCCTGCTGTGAGTAATTTATTGGTAGTATCCTTTAAAATCATGCAATTTTTGTATTTTCCCAGGCTTAACCTATCAACTTAGAGACTATGCGAATGATTTTGATTTCCAAAATGTGCCAAAGAAATCACTTAAGAATGTGTTGGTGAAGGAACTGGGTTAGGTTTACTAGCTTTCAATGATAAGCTATTGTTTTGAGCATTTTATGGAAAAAGTAATAAAACGTGAAAACTATAGAAATATGATTTTTGTAGGCTCTATCATTCTATGGAATTTTGTCATGATATAATGAGAGATGGATAATTTTGATAGTGCCTATGTAGCAATCACACTGGAACCTGTGAACATGGAGCACTCATGAGAAATTAAGAAGTGCTCCATGTATGCAGGTCTCTGACATCACAGGACATGCAGATCAAGAAACAGTGTCATTGAATTAGCATCAATATCAATTTATGGTAGAGAATAGTAGCAGAACTCCTACTACAGGTGAACTTGGATATGACGGACCACTGTGCGACGGATTTTTGCATATGACGGATGTTATGCTTGGTCCCAGTCCGATGCATATCAAGTATTCGTCATATGTATACGACGGATTTGGCATATGACGTACCAATTTTCCTGGTCCCATTGAGTCTGTCGTATCCAAGTTCACCTGTATTGCAATCAGAGTCTAAGGTTTATCTCACTCAGTTACATAAGTATCATTCTGTGAGATCTTATTTCATTTATAATTTAATATACATGTGAGTCATTCAAGTATGAAAAACAAAACACCCACATTGATCTTTCAAATCCCAGTCACTATGTGAGAAAGTTGCCAGTGACTTGGGGTTAGGCAGCAGTTTTTGCTGGGTAATCTGGTTTCCTAAACTAATCTCAACTGGTTAGTCAAGACTTAACCATGGTATGGCAGAAAAATTGATGAAAAAACAAAATTACCAACTCCCAAATATTTGTTTGTTCCTTGATCCCAGATAGGGCATGTGAGAAAGTGATCACTGACTTGGGGTTAGGTGGTTTTCACTGGGTTACTAACATCACTAACAACAGGCTAGTTACAATTTAGCCTAAATATCGCAGAAAAAAGGAGGATAATCAAAATTCCAAATTATTGCATGAATCAGGATTCATTTTGACTCCTCCCCATTCATATCTTCATCATACTGCTCTTAATACTTCCTATTCAGCAGATAGGTTATCGCTGCAAAAACACTGCACAATTAGGACCACACCTTTTGCCAGTTTGCTGCCTATAGATTAAATGCCCCCACTCTCCTAGCACAAAGCTTTGGGAAATTGGGCTCCTATCACTTATGGATAAACATCATCAAAATATTCTAGTAGCCAGTGATGGGCTACTTGTCCACAGCATTTAGTAGTCCTTCCACCTATTCCCCTTATAATAACTAGCCCATGAGCATATTATGAACTTTGATAAGACTTTCCTCAATATACAGTACTTAGCTCAATGGACCTACAAGCCCATTGTTTAAGCAGCCCTTCCATTACTTTTTAAAAGATTTGTATAGTCACAGGCTACAGGGTTACCTTGCGCTGTTACAGTATGCAGGTACTACTGTGAAAATGCTCTATGTACAGACGTAACCTATCAGGGTCCACTGTATATTATCCTCAAATACAATTTTCCACCAAACAGTCTCAACAACTAATGAATAATTCAAATCAGTTCTATTTTTGATACTTATACCAGAATATCAATGCAGCTTGCATTAGCTTGGTAATACATTCTTCCTGTTCCAACACATCTGAGGTAGCAATTACAAGAATTAATAGTCAAAGTAATGTACATGTGCATATGTACTCATATTAGTGATGATATTACTAGTACTTTTCAGATTCAGTTTCTGCATCTAATCCCCCAAAACAGCAATCACCCAATTACATTTAGAAGGCTGGGCTTTTTCAGGAACACCTTCCAGCATTTCTTTCTTCTCAAACTGTTCGATAACAATGTTGTTGTTGATTTTGAAATTTGTCATCATTAAAACCACTGCTAGGGAGTATTTCCTGGTCATCAACTGGCCCAGTGCCTTATATTATGAGGCATTAACTCAGGAAGAATGCTTTATTGCACTCAGGAAAAAAGCTTTATTTTTCTTTATGTGTTATGAATGGGGATCATCGTCGAGGTAAAACCACATCTTCATAATCCACTATTTTGTGAAAAGACTTTATTTCCTGTGTTTTCATTCTTATAGGGGTCTATATAGGATCATTTTAAATAATGAAACACCACATCTACCTGTGGCACATCTTAATTGTTGAAATGCTGAATGGCAAACAGTGTTACAACTCCCATTAAAGGTCAATGTAAATGCTAAAAAGGGACTATTAAATGACACAATTCTTAATATTTTACTGCAAAAAGGTGAAAAATTATGCATGAATGTTAGATTGATTTGTGATATAATCAAATAGTCCATAGAATATTAGTTTCAAAGTTTTTGTCCAAAAAATCGCTTAAATTGTTAAGCAGAGGTCACATGAAACTTCAAACACAACATCTCTATAATCACAGAAATCATAATGAATATTATTGTACCAAATTTGAATTCCTACCATGAAGTTTACTCTCTATATCGAAGCAAATCTCTAAATTCACATTTTTACTTTTTCCATAAAATACCCAAAACCATAGCTTATCATCGAAGGCTATAGTAAACATAACTGAGTTCCATAGTCAACACATTCTTAGGTGATTTCCTGTGGCAAAATTGTGAAATGGTCTCCAGGTTGACAGTTAAGCCTCAGAAAATACAAATAAAATTGGATTACCCATAAATTACTCACAGCAGGAGCTACATTTAATCTCAAAAATCCCATTTCTATAAGTTTTCACGTTTCATTACTTTTTCCATAAAATGCTCAAAACAATAGCGTATCATTGAAAGCTAGTAAACCGAACCCAGTTCCTTCACCAACACATTCTTAAGTGATTTCTTTGGCAAATTTGGGAAATTAAAATCATTCGCATAGTCTCTAAGTTGACAGGTTAAGCCTGGGAAAATACAAAAAAATGCATGATTTTAAAGGATATTACCAATAAATTACTCACAGCAGGAGCTACATTTAATCTCAACTACCACAACACATCCTACAACCATATGAATCAATGGGAACATATTTGTGGCAAGTTTTATACATCTACATTGGAGGCAGCATTTTCCAGAAGCAAATTCCTAAAAACGCATGCTTTTGACAATTTTTCAGTAAAATACCCCAGATTTAGCAAGTCATAGGTTGGCAAACATAACTTATTTTCCCTATATGCCCATTCTTAGTTGATATTCTGTAACAACAATATCAGTCTAGAAACTTGGAATAAGATATAATAAACCTTTGTTCAAATAAATGAGAAATTACAAAAATCCTACTATTTTAAAGGTTTTTACCCCAAAATCACTCACAGCAGGGGTCAGATACATTTCATACTAACACAAAACATTTTATTAACATAGACATCCTTATAAAATGATTTGTGGCAAGTTTTGAGTTCCTACTATGAAAGTTGCACCTTCCAGAAGCAAATCCCTAAAATCACCTGTTTTATGCCATTTTTTCTGTATATTGCCCCAAAACGTAGCATGTCATGAAATATGCAAATATGATTCACTCTCTCTATCAACACCTTTTGGGCTAGTTTTCTAAACTAGAACTATTTAGTTGAGAGTTTGGAATAGTCCACAGAGTGACATTCAACTCGTGGGAAATTACAAAAATCCTACTATTTTATAGGTTTTTACCCCAAAATCACTCACAGCAGGGGTCACATACATTTCATACTAACCCAAACCATTTGATAATCATAGACATCCTTATGAAATCATTTGTGGTAAGTTACAAGTTCCTACTATGAAAATTGCACCTTCCAGAAGCAAATCCCTAAAATCACTAGTTTTAATGCCAATTTTTCTGTAAAATGCCCCAAATTGTAGCATATCATGAAAATATTCAAACATAACTCACTTTCTGTATCTACACCTTCTTGGGTAGTTTTCTAAACCAAAACTATTTAGTTGTGAGTTTGGAATAGTCCACAGGGTGACATTCAAGTTGTGGGAAATTACAAAAATCACTCATTTTTGATGATTTTTACCCCAAAATCACTCACAGCAGGGGGTTCATTGAAGTCACACTAACGCAACCTGTTCTATGATCAAAAGCATCCTCTTGAACACATTTGTAGCAAGTTTTGAGTTTCTATCTCGAAAAATGAATTTTCTAGAAGGAAATCCCCAAAAACATACTTTTTTGGTGATTTTTTGCATAAAATGCCCCAAAATTCCCTTATAAAGCAAAAGCAGACATGTCATCCACCCGTACGCTAAAGCCCACCCTATGTAGAGATGAATAAGCATGGATGACGACTTGTAACGAAAAACGCCATCAAAAATATTTCTAGAGCTCTTTTAGGGATTTGGCCACCCGCCTACTATAGGGGAAAGGCAAATTGAGAATATTTCTCCCTAAAACATTTTTGCGAACCCGAGCGCAAATCAGTCGTAATCCTTGCGAGTGCGTAAAATCGCTGTATTAACCGACCAACTGCAGCATGGGTATCCAATACACATCAAGGTATCCTGATAACAGAACAATATTTAGGATTCATTTGACAGAAGGTTGTTGTTCCTGGTTAGTGTGGTAATTAATGTACTCAGACCGGGGGCACTCAGGTACAGAGGGGGGTCGCACCTGCATTACGTATTTCGCGGAAGAAGGGGTCTTTTTTTAAGACCTCCGCATGTCCGCGATTTTGTAAAAGAAGGGTACTTTTTTGTACCCAGGTACGAAGTATGGGGGTCAAAATCCCCTTACAATCCACGAAATATACGCGGCTCTGACGCCGAGTGACTGCCGAAGTGACTGGGCTTCCGAGTTTGCTGCCGCCACTTGCTGCCGCTAAACAAGCAGAGGATTATAAAATCGAAAGTCAAAATACGTGCTCCCGTTCATCCAATGTCAGTGTTTTGTTAAAAGAAGGGGTGTTTATTTAGTGGGAAAAACCAGCGTTTTATTAAAATAAGGGTGCTTTTATGGCCAGAAATCAGTGCTTTAGGGGTATTTTTTAATTTTGATAACGAACGTATGCACCCCCCTAAATACCCAAGTGCCCCCCCCCCCCCCCCCCCGGGACTCAGACTACGTGTCTACACCAGCTGCAAATGAATTCTAATGATGCAAACTCTATTCGTCATGTATATGATAGGTAGACTTTTTTGTGTAATTCACATAGAGCTGTTGTTAGGAAATAGCCTATCTGCGCATTAATGGACAAGGAAGTGACAGAGATCGGTTTCTCTTTTCCTTTCCCTGTATAGTTGTGTCTCTCTAACGATAGAATACCATGCCTTTCCAGCCAGGGTCAGCAGGAAATCCTGTGTCAAACAAGGGTAACGCCAATGGAATTAATACTCTCAAATGGTGTCACCTATTACGTATTAAACTAACTAAAATAATGTATTACAATGAACCTAAGGCTACTGCCCACCACGAAAAATTATCGATTCAAAGATACCCTTTTTTTTTACTAAAGTTGTACTAGTATGCCTATGGTATACCTCCTCAGTTTAAATGGTATCCTTACAGATAGTTTTGAACCATGCATGTTTTGGCTACAAGAATTTTCAAATTAATTGAAATTTGATGATTTGACATATTTTCAGAAAATACATACGACCATTTATTTATGTATATAAATGGGGCTCCCTAACTGGTCAATATCTTAAATAAGAATGAGTAAATATGTCAAAGGTTGTGTTTATCTTTGTCATTTTCCGAATCTCGGCCAAAAGGTCATATGTAATAACTTTCCCCAATTGTAGTTCTACCCATCTGGCTCTTACCCTATCTGGTTGCACCCCATTTTTAGTTCTGAATAAATCCTCAAGGGGGACACACTTGAGTTGTAGTCGGCTGTAACACATGAAACAGTGCTGCCATCTTGAGAGAGACATCAAACCTACTTAGTATGAATAGTGGTGGGGGCATTATACCTAACTTAGCCTGAGAACCAGGCTATCACTGAGTAGAGTGAAGGATGTAACAAGGTTAGTTTACTAGAATAGGGTTAGAGGTAAAAGGGTTAATGCATGGGACAAGATATTGTCTGAGAATTATTGATGCTGTGCTAGTGTTAGGTAACTTGTCAGTTAAATGCCTCCGGCTGCAGGGCCGTTAGTCATAAAGCAATGGGCAACTTGGAGAGGTTAGTTTTGTCACTTGCCAATAGGTGGCAGGCCGACATCAAGTGCAGCAGCAGGGAATGGCTGAAGCAGCATGTTAGTGGGGCAGCTAAGGCACCATTTTGGGCCAAATCGTGCACTTTTTGTTAGAAGCATAAAACTTGGCAGAAGTATATTATCATGCAAACTGATAAATTCTGGATATGGATCCACTGCGCTGGACTTTGGATCCACCTATTTTTGGGGCATTTTATCAAAAAACTGATATCAAAAGAGTGAAAATTGTAATAACAGCTTTAAAATATTTTCCTTCAGATAGAACTTCATGAATCTTTTCTGAGAGGTAACACGTATAGCCCTTCAAGTACTAATCAAAATAAGATGAAGACCCACTTAAAATGTTTGTTGGTTGCCATGGTAACAAGGAATTTTGGTGGGAAAAAGCCAAAAATATGTGATTTTTGTAATATTGCATTTTAAACAGTAGTTCTTTGATAGAGTGCAATGAATCTGAAGTAAAAGTATTAACTTCAATACCAGAAAAAAAAGTTGAGTAAAAATATTCATTAAATAGTCTCGGTTGCCATGGCAACAGGACTTCATATTATGACAAGTTCACTAAAATTGATGATATTGGTATTTTCATATCAAAAATGCATCTTTAAAAATGTTATCATCACTTAATTTTAATCTAGTTAGTATGTACACTATGTGACACAATATTGAGAACATATTGAGTTTGTTATCCCAAGGTTGCCATGGCAACAAGGCAAATTTCATTATAATGCCAAAAAAAGCTGAAAATATGCAGTTTGTGTTATACTGGATTTTTAGAAGTTGTCTCTTTGATTAGTTGCAATAAATTTGGTGCAAATACAATTTCCCTATTACCACAAACAATATTAGGATATAACTCATCGTGAATATCATTGGTTGCCATAGCAACAGAACATTTTCAATGGAGAAATGACAAAAAATAATGATTTTTTGGAAGTTTTGTTTGAACTGCACTATTTGTTTGGCAGCATAATTTCCTAAATATTTTCTCCAAGCTTCTAAATCAAACCCACAGGAGAATCTGTAGTATTTGGACACAGGTCCATAAGGCAGTGAAGGTCTCCCTTTGGTCTATGCCTCAGTTTTAGATTTTGAGATAGTGATGGTGGATATGACTGGTTTTCATGGCAAAAGCACTGATCCAGATCTCCATCCCTCACTTGACATGATATGTGCAGCTGTGAAAATAAGGAGCATTACTGTTTCAGGGAAGATATCTGGTAGCCTTGGTATTGGAAACCACTCTTGTTGGAGGGGTACTTATCAGTGGGAACTTGGTTCTTCTGATATGGGCACTAAATGGTGTTGTCCGTTTTACTAAGAATTCAGATACAAATACTTTGTACTGTTGTAACTTAAATGATGCAAGATATTATTAAAGTTTTAAATAAGTATGTTCATTAGAAAGACATTTTTACGCAGATATGTTTGAAAAAAAAAAGTATCTGAAAATCTTTTTTATTGACAAAGTTATTGTTATTTTTTTATTTTTATGTCTGTTGCTAAGGAGGCGGCCATCTTGTTTTCAAGGAGCAGAAATGAGCAGAAATTCATAAATACCTCCAAATTAACCCCTAAATGTTACAGACATTACGTTCTACACAATAACCCTTGAATACCATTCAGAAAAAGGTGTTGATGTTGTGCCCAAAATTATCTAAGTTCAAACAAAACACTTAGTTTAAGCCATTATTACGAAAAGACACACTTTGGCATTTATTAGAATGCCTGGTTACCATAGTAACGGAAGAACGAACAAATCGTTTGTGTTAAACTAGCATACAGTTGTTGCCAATGAAATCATGTTTGCTAGTTGCATTTAAAAAAGAATCAATATTATCAAACAAAACTTCCAAAAAATCATTATTTTTTGTCATTTCTCCATTGAAAATGTTCTGTTGCTATGGCAACCAATGATATTCACGATGAGTTATATCCTAATTTTGTTTGTGGCAATAGGGAAATTGTATTTGCACCAAATTTATTGCAACTAATCAAAGAGACAACTTCTAAAAATCCAGTATAACACAAACTGCATATTTTCAGCTTTTTTTGGCATTATAATGAAATTTGCCTTGTTGCCATGGTAACCTTGGGAATAACAAACTCAATATGTTCTCAATATTGTGTCACATAGTGTACATACTAACTAGATTAAAATTAAGTGATGATAACATTTTTAAAGATGCATTTTTGATATGAAAATACCAATATCATCAATTTTAGTGAACTTGTCATAATATGAATTCCTGTTGCCATGGCAACCGAGACTATTTAATGAATATTTTTACTCAACTTTTTTTTCTGGTATTGAAGTTAATACATTTACTTCAGATTCATTGCACTCTATCAAAGAACTACTGTTTAAAACGCAATATTACAAAAATCACATATTTTTGGCTTTTCCCCGCCAAAATTCCTTGTTACCATGGCAACCAACAAAAATTTTAAGTGGGACTTCATCTTATTTTGATAAGTACTTGAAGGGCTATACGTGTGCGAAATTTGGTGCTTTTGCCAATAAATTAACGAATTTTCACAAATCCGCTGGACTATGAAGCAAGTATGGCAGACTGTCAATTGCACTGGTAAGTGGCGCCATCTTCTGAGTGACACATGAACTACGCCTGTTCTGGCTGCAGTCCCCAAATTGCCCATTAAGTAGGTCCCAGGATAACCGAGGTCATTTCCATGATTAGGAAATAGCTGACAAGATGATAATGAGATACAAGATTAGCATATAACAAGGGCCGAACAAGGCTGACCCAGAATTAGATAAGGTAGAAGTTGGAATTTAATTATCGTGCATGCTTAATTATTATATTGATTGTAGACAATATGTTGTCTGTTGAGGTGCCTATAAGCAAGCTGGGCCAGAGTAAGGACAGACAGGAGGAAGATGGGAAGAGAGAGGCGAGGGAGATGTAAGAACACGGGAGCAGCCCGGGAAACCGGGGAGAAACGAGAAGGGGGACGAGACAGCATGAACAGTCCACCAGGCAGTAATGAGAGATAGGCACCTCGCACTTCTGTACCAGCGTTATAGTAATAAAAGTATTTAAAAATCATCTATCAAGACTTCCAGTTATTGGTACTCAACTACCCCAGAAGCTACAGACGACAATTGAGCTTCATTTCAAGGAACATCTATTACAGAAGCTTCCATAATTGCATGTAGACTGCACACAAACAGGAAAGGTTTTCGGCACTTTTCTCCACATTGAATTTCGCCAAAACATTGTCACTTCTAATATGTATTTTGAGTATCAACTGTTAAAACATTTGTTTGAAATTAGGGATGGATATAGCAAAGAGAATTCTTGAGGGATAGGTATCACATGTTTTACCAATTTTGACTTTTCGACCATTTTAACAAATAATATGCATGTTTTATCTTTCTACCCCCAAAGGTTCACACCCATGTTGGAGGGTACTTTTGGAAAGTTTAAATCATTCCTTAACAGAGATTCCCTCAGGCAATATATGGTGTGCAAAGGTTGAATTATCAAAGAAAAGCAGGGTAGAGGAAACACACTGTCTAAGAAAATAACCACATGTATTACCTTAAGATCATGGTGTAGATTGTTCAGACATTTCTTGGTGAAAATCAAACTTGGCAATTCTGATTTATACAAATTTTAGGCTAAAACTTATTTCTTGAATTCTTTGATGTTGCTCCATAATTGCTACATACCAGCAACAAAATGCCTTCATAATAGAAACAACATTTCAGGCAGTGACAGCGTCTCTGAATGGATGGTATACACCAAGAAAGAGACCAATTTTGAACAATGAGATATTAAGAATATAAATTGCACTATTTTTCACAAATTTGTGAAACAAAAACTAAATCGATGACCCCAAAACTAAACGTTGTATTAAAGATGGCTGTACTTTGCTCGTTGTACAGTTTGCATTTGCCCTATTGAAATAATCAATGGGTCGGATTCAATGATATTGAGTACAAAACCAAAAATGTTCTGTTTGTGGTGACCTGTTTTAGTAGTCATCAATGGGCACGCCGCAGTATACGCCTTGTTAGTATATTGAGGATGAGATAATCATTTTGTAAAATGGGGATGGGGTAGGAAACCCGTCCTCTGTAGTTTAATTTCTGCCGTACACAGCAGATGGCAGCACAAACTGATATCATCATTCACAGCTGTACTTTATATATCCGTGTGGTCTAAGACGCCGCCACTGACTGTCTCTCGCCTCTGCCTGGGTTCGAATCTCGGCCTGGGCATGTGGGAAAGTTGCTAGTGATTTGGGGTTAGGCGGTGGTTTCCGCCGGGTACTCCGGTTTCCTCCACTATTTACAACTGGCTAGTCACGAATTAGCCATAATTGGCATAAATGTGACGAAAAACAAAATTCCAAATCCAAATGTATATATATATATATATATATATATATATATATATATATATATATATATATATATATATATATATATATATGTGTGTGTGTGTGTGTGTGTATATACATGTATATGTGTATATATATGTATATATATATATATATATAGTTTTGTCTAGACTAAATGAATAGCAAGTCAAAGTGTCCAAAGTAGCCAGTATACATGTTACGTTATCAACATTTAAGTGGATAGGAATGACTTGGGTCCAGTGCTTTAGTACGGGATACGTAAAACATGAGGTAGGAGAGTCTGAGGTAAAGGGTTTGCCAATTCCTGACAAAAATGGCGATTCTTTAAAAAATATATATCAGTTTGAATGTTTGACGGACTGTCGACACTGGCAAAATATTACATAAGTTTTCAAAAAGGATTTTATAGCCGCTGTTACTGGTTTTGCAAACTATTTAGGTAGTGATTACCTCTGGGTTCTGAAACTATAATTTTGTAATTGTTAAAAAATAACCTCCCTCGGGGATGACACGACCTGCTAATTTTTTTTTGTCGTGGGGGTTGGCCGATTATAATTATGAATAGCACTAAAATATCATAACCAACAACAGTGAGCTGTAAAATATCCTACATGTAGGGGCTTGGCAATTGGCACTTTTTCACCGCCTTCCCAGTTAATAGGATGAATCATCACTCTATTCATAGAGCAATAGAACCTATTTCGCGCATATACATTTGCAAAGCCTCCATTCAACTGACTTTATAAGAGATCAGATCAATAAGGTACGACTATTATCTGCAAACATTATGAATGAGTTAATGAGAGGTGATTGGTCACTTTGAATAAAGCCCCTATTTGGCTGCTGCTGTGATATGGTTTTTACAAAGGAGTATGTTATGAAAGAATAACGCGCGATGTAGGCCTATTGGGGAAACCACTCACCAGCTAAGAATATCTCCGCCCTCTGATTGGCTGCTAAAAATAGCTGTGCGATCCCGAGTATATAAACACTCTGCAGAGCGCGAAGCATGGAAGTTGACACAAGCTGTTTAGGGAATCACCACCGCCACCCTTGGTAATACAGTCGCATTTGCTGCATTAGTATACTGATACATATAGGTACTGACGATAAAATATGGCTTGCGCCGCGATAGATGTCTATGTGAAGCTGCCGTCGGGCCGTACAATAACTGTGCGACCCATTGCTTCCGACACTGTTCAGACAATTTCTAGACAGGTCGCAAAGGACGAAGGGGTGATGGAAAAAAGGGTGCGACTAAAGTATCAAGGGAAGAGATTGAAGAAACAGCTGACGGTTGGCTATCTAGGTATATGTACAGAGACAATACTGAAAGCTGAGGTAAGATCATTGATACTTTGTGATACATTTTTCTTTGAAAGGTTTGATAGCTTGTATAATATCGGAGACATTGTAAGTTCCTTATAACATGTTCTGTTGGCATATAGCACATGACATGTAATGATCATAATGATTACTGCTTAGTTTAATATATGATATAAATATATATATATATATATATATATATATATATATATATATATATATATATATATATATATACATGTGTGTGTGGGTATATATATATATATATATATATATATATTTATATATATATATATATATATATATATATATATATATATATATATATATATATGTATATATATATATATATATGTATATATATATATATATGTATATATACACACATGTAACACAGTAAACACACAGAAGAATGTAACTTGCTTGATCATCATTTTTTTGTAGTTTATGGTCATAACTTTGGTTTTAAGTGCTTGTGATCTGATGTATCAAATGAACAATGTGAATGGATATACAATTTCTCATATCCGCGATACCGGAGAGATCTTTCAGTGTATATCCTAACCTCTACATTTGTTTTGTTATGAAGTTTTTGGGAGAAAAAAATGTTGATTTTCTTTTTCAATAAAACAGTTCGAGTGGAATATATGGATTATGCTTGGAGTATTTATTAGGTTGTTGTGTATAAAGCTTTGATAAGGTTGCAACATGTTATGTGTTCTTATTACAGATCCTTTCTATGAAGGCCCTGGATATCTCCTTTGACATACCGTTTAAGTCTTGCGTGGTACCACTGGTTATAGACAATATTACCACCGTGGCTGAAATGCAAACTATGTTGAAACAGAAGGCAAGACTTGATGAAGACAATCTGATATTTAAGGTAGGCAAATCATTGATATTTGCTTAAGAAGTAGCTAACTGTAAATAGTGAAGAGAGTACTCATTTGATCTCATGTTGTGTAATTTTTGTCTAGAGTTTTGATTATATTAAAGATGACCGGACATGTAAGAGGTGATGTGAGGTATAGGTATACTGTAAAACCCATTATTATCGCGCTCCTTTTAATTTCATGCATTTCGTGCTAGGTGATGATAAAGCGTATATTACTGGCGCTGAAATACATTCAAAATACCATAACAATACCCCATCTAGCGGTGTTACAGTTGATGTGTGTAATTAAATGGCCGCGATCAGATTCAGATGGCAGTTGTGTGAATAAAAATGTGCGTGGTAATAAAGGGTTTTACAGTAGGTGAACATGGTTCCTGGTCAGAGAGTTGCATTATATCCTTTACCCAACCCATTAGCATCTGGAACATACACATAGTCTCTCACAAGCCAAGTTATGAGAAATATTTGGCTGAAAGAGTTCGTCTGAGGTTCGGCTATATCTCTTCAAACATTTTGATATAGCACTCCATATGTAGTGGATCAGACTGGTCCGTCATATCCAAGTTCACCTGTATATGTGTGTATGTATATATATAAATATATATATATATATATATATATATATATATATATATATATATATATATATATATATATATATATATGTATATATGTATATATATGCATGTGCTTGAGGTTTCTGAACTATTAAAACATCATATTTCCAAAACTAGAAACTAAAGTTTCAACAAAGAGAGGGGTGTAGAGATCCACAGTCAGGATCTATAGCTTTCAAAATCTAAGAAACTATGATTCCCGCAAAAGTAAAAGATATTAGATTTTAGAAGGAATTTTATTATTTCTACTAAATCTGGCCACCCCGCACCAAATTATCATTCGTGCTCTTGAACTATTAGGGTGATATCTAGGAATGAACTCTTTTTCTTTCAGCTTGGAAAATCTGTGCTTTCGAATGGGGGGGAAATAGCGGCTGATACTGGGATTACAGATGGCGCCACAATCACTGTAGAGGTAGGAGGATCTGTGCCAGAAGTAACCCCAGAAGAAGAGAGCAATGTGAAGGAAAACAGGGATGAGTTAGCCGACACTGATGTTCAGGTAAATTAATAATATTCCTACTATATATTTGATAAGATGTGAATTAACTAATTCACACAGAAAGCATACATATGTGGTCTGACACGTGTAAAAATCTTCTTATAAAGTAGTATTTATACATGTTTGGTAAGAGGCTGTTGTATTTAAAAAAACATCAAAACACTGGGTTTTGGATCAGTTCTGATTATTATATATATCCTTCTGAAAATTAGAATACATGTTTTGATAAGTGAAATATCACCAAAACAGGGTGCTGCTTGGATGAATAATTTAATGAATATTTTGAGTTTACATAAACCATTATATATATATTGGTGAATTAATTTTCCCATGATAAAAACAAATGAATTTGAAGCTTAATATAGAGGTAAAACCAAGTAGTATTATAGAATACACGAAGCTTTTTCATAGACAATAATGGTGTGGTTTATTGTTTTTCAGAAAGTTGTGGATAGTTTTGATGCAGGTGGCAAGAATGTTGAGGTTGTCTTTTCCTTTGATACAACAGGGAGCATGATGAATTATCTTAGAGAGGTAAGTCAATTATGTGTACTATGCTGCTGTACTATCTAAGCTAGTTTTTTTTTCAATAGCCTAGTGGCCTAAAGTCTAATTAAGCATTACCCCTGATTGCTTGACGTCTCTCACCACTACCTGAGGTGTGGCTCCAAGCTTGTGCAAGAGCTGCCATTGACCTGGGTCAATTGTTTTCCCTGGTACGGTTACTGCTGTTTTCATCAAAAATAATTTAATCATAATTCACAATTTCTCCCCGATTCATCAGAAAATAGTGAATGTATAAACACAATTCCACACAATTAAGCATATAACCATGTGCTTAGATGACTGAAAGACACATGCATGGACCCTTCGCCCTTCATGATGCTTGTAACTTTAGGATATCCAGGTTTCCCAGTTTTTGTATAAACAACATCTATGGCAAGTAATAGCTATTGTTTTATTAGCCACTGGGTGATATCTAGCCATATATAGAGTATATGAATCAAGCAAAGAGAGACAACCAAATTGGATTACAAATCCCTGTATTGAAACCATGGTAGTCCCACCCATTTAAACCATTACTGCTTCAGATTGTGTTTCGAAGTTGTTGTCTGGATCTGTAATATATATGGCAATTACTTTCCTACTTGCTTAGGCCTGAATGTTTCTATTGAAACAGTCAGGCTACTTTTGGCTGCTCTGAACATTAATTACATCTATGATAACTGTGGTCTACTGGTAAATTAGCAAATGATTAACTGGATTAGTTTTTTCCAAGCCAGAAACCATAAATGGTACATCATTTAGTGTATTCAGTTCACCACTTGAAAGGCTTTTGTACTCAACACTACACTTGTTCTGAATAGAAAATTGTTAACACACTCAAATTTCATCAAGTCAGAGAAACTGATCTAAATAATTGCTTATAAATACAATATTGTTGATAATGAAAAATGGTATGCTGTTTTTGGCTGCTCTGAATCTGGGGTTATTCCAGTGAGAGGATTGTCTCTTGTAAACAATGATTTAATATATTGTGGAGTAGGGAGATGATGACTGTCTGACTCACAGGAAGCCAGTGCCCCAATGTATCGGGTGCTCCAGCCATAATTATAGTCATGTGCGTTTATCATGCAAGGGCTTGAAATAAAGATAATGTTCATGAAACTGAGTAGGTACTATAACCATTTAGTTGGTATCAAGACCAGCAGGGCCCCTCGCTTAGGAAACAAGGGGCTAATATTTGAGGCCTCAGGCATTATGCATATTCTATTTTTCTTAATATGTCTGAAACCATGATTGTATTTCATTGTAAAATTTGGATAAAGTATTACCACTCTGTACAAAAGTGAATATCTGTATCAGAGGGCCACTTGTCCCCTATAGCTAGAAATCCTGGGCCCATAGCAAATAAAAGTGTATTGTTAACCCCTGCTTATCATATCCTTTGGATTTTTCATCCTGCCTTCACTTTCAAAATTATACAAGTCTATGCTTTAATGCTTCTTAATCAGTTCCTGACTGCATCCATGATCTGTTTGAGTATAACTTTGGAATACAACATCTATTTGAAAAAAACAATGAAGAACTGTAAGCTCATTTATGATGAAGGGTTTATAATTTAGAAAACCGTATGTCTAGTAGAGGAATATATCCCCAAAATCATCAGGTAATTTTTGGCCAATATGAAGGCATGAATGAATTGAAAAATAATGACTCAATGGGGGCATCCTCCACTGAGCTACTTGACCATGTAAAGCTTCTCACATGAACAAGTATGTATTTCTAACCTTGTTCATTTTTACTTGGGATATTACTATTCAAATACGATCTTAGTTTTCATAGAAACGATGATGTGTTATAAACCTATTGTATGCAGTCCTTTGATATTTTTAAAGTGACCATTTACATTTTTCCCCCTAAAGGTCCGGCAAAAGATCAAGGAGACCACGACTCGTCTCCTAAGGGATATCCCTGGTATTCGTATCGGCGTGATGGCACAGGGAGATTACTGCGACTACAGTAAATACGTGGTCAGGGTGAAGGACTTGACCAGTGACGTGGATGAGCTGGTGCAGTTTGTGAATGACGTACCCGAGACTGGAGGTGGGGATTCCCCAGAGGTAACACAACCATTATTTTTCATTCAACAAGTGTGGTATTATATATGCATATTGAATATGGAACTGAGATTCAAGCTAAACCTTGCTCAAGAATTTAACTCATGCAGTCAAACTGGCATGAGAGATATGCTTTTCAGAATGGAGCTTTGTCAATCTTAAGAGCACCCTAGTTGTTATATGATTGGTGAATTCATCAAACAAGTGACCCATTCATTCCTGGAGAGTATACTTTAGTGCTGAACAGCTTGCTAAGCCTTGGTGGTCAAACGGTCCATCATAATGACTAGTCTAGTGGTCCACCAGACAAATTAGCGGTCCATATCACTTTCATACCCAAAATGGTAGCCAACAGCCATTTCATAACTGAACATTCATGGTTAATTGTGCTAAATTTTTGAATTGTGACAGTTATAATCTGATGTAGAAGAAATGTGAAACTGGATGTGATGCTTACTAAATTAATGTGGACAGAATATTTAGCAGACTTTCTGGGCAAGTAAACATATACTTTTACTAGCCCATTCAAATTTTTGGTAGAAAAGGACCGGTAGGCTACTGTCTATTTTCACCACTGACACTTGGTCTGACACACATGCAAATATCTTGTACAGAAAGCAATATTTGACTATAAGAGCTGTTGTTTGTGTTGAATTTAACATTCCCTATTCGGATATCATTCTAACAATACCCTGTTTTGGAAGTTACTATCACAGTTGTACAGCCATGTGTACACTCCTGATGGAAATGGTTTAATCAGTTAATTGAACAGATAATGATAATAACCCATCCCCTCTGATTTCCTGATCTGTTTGACCCAGTTATGCATGTGCTGTGGAGCAACAAAAATGACCTGATTATTTTGGTGGTATCTATCAAAACCAGCTTTTAGAAAATGTTTGAAAAAGAAATGATATCCAGAAAATAACTATGGACCAATTTACGTTCAATTTCAAAATTATTCTCAAGCGAATAATGAACCCAGACGAAACATATCACGGAGATCATAAAGTACAAAATTTGGTTTAACCATGGATATTTAACCCTATAGTGCCCTCAAAATGACCCAACTACCTTTTGCCATCTTACCTTTTAAATAGGAATAAGAAAATGGGGGAAATAGACTGGCTATTGGTTAAAGAACAAACTTGAAATTTGGAATGATAATCATTGTGTTGATTTATGAATTGGTGATGCTGCAATGATACAATTAATGCGTAGACAGTACATTTGCACCCAATTGAATCAGAGTAAGCAGTTTGCTAAAGTTTGTTCTGTACTTACTCCAGCACAATGTTTTTATTCTGGCAATGATTCAATCTCCAGTACAAAATTCAAAGGTGATGGGTTTGCGGTTTGTAATTATGATATGATAGGCTTATCTTCTGGAATGTAGTTAGCAAAATGAGATTGGTTGACATCATTATATCTGAATAATAGTATGTGCTACTATTATCCTGCCTTTACCAAGTGTGTGTGCAGAGGGGGCAGGGTGGATGGGGGGGTTAGGTGATTCATATGTGTGAATATATATATATATATATATATATATATATATATATATATATATATATATATATATATATATATATATATATATATATATATATATATATATATATATATGTATATACATATATATATGTTTATGTATATATATATATATATATATATATATATATATATATATATATATATATATATATGTATATATATATATATATATATATATATATATATATATATATATATATATATATATATATATATATATATATACATGTATATATATATATATATATATATATATATAATATATATATATATATATATATATATATATATATATATATATATATATATATATTTCCCACCCATGTATATGTATATATGTAATATATATATATATATATATATATATATATATATATATATATATATATATATATATATATATATATATATATATATATATATATATATATATATATATATAAATATATATATTTCCCTACTAATGCAGTTGTATGTAAATTAACTAATGAAACCATCATGATCAAAATGCATTAATTAACCATTTAACTTTTCCTTTCAATTTGCATGAAACAATCTATGAATGTTCCCCTGTCTTTACAATACTATGTGAGATTGTCATTGTTCCGCTGTATTTTCAGTGCTATGAGTGGGTGTTGCACCAGGCACAGCGGCTGGATTGGGCCGAGGATTCAGCGAAGGCATTAGTGGTCATCGGCGACTGTGAACCACACGAGGTCACATACACAGATCAGCATATCAACTGGCATGATGAACTCGACCTTCTCAAGGCCATGGGGGTCAAGGTCAGTGAAAGTTTGGGCTTTTAAATCCATTTATGACTAGCATGTCGATATGATCTGATAGAAGCGCAATTAACTCCAAAATCACATCTCAAAGAAACCTAAAATCGTATAAATCTAAGAGACGTTTCCTCTTCTCTAGATATATCATTCTTTTAGAAAAATATAAATATTGTCTACAGTTTTTAAAAGATATGTATAGGTTGTAATCACCATCCAAGAGGTTATAAAACTGGAGATGTACAAAAACACTTAAGAAAGTTGTAGACCCCTAGCCTGTCCGAGGCTGAAACGAAGAGAAATACATGCAATAACCTTTCAAAATCAGTATAACATGATACATTGGTAACTTATGAATAAGTCACCAAGGTATCATATTATAATTCTCATATTTACATGTCCAATATTAGGGAAACTTGTGTCAAGTTATGGCCACAAGATGGCCGGCAATTCTTTACATTGGTTGATTCCTGTTTGGTTCAATAGATGACGCTGTAGAACTTGCTCGCGAAATAAAGTACATGCGAAAAAAACCGAAAAATTGGCTTTTCGCGAAATTTTCATGGCACAATATATACCTATTCTACAGTAATTGAATGTTGAATGTGGGGTTTTCAGTGTTTTGAAGGTTGTGCATTTTGTGTTATTTCCTACCAGGTGTATGGAGTGCAGGTTGGGATGGATAGGCTTGTGACTCCCTTCTACGAGGAGCTGGCGGAGAGAACTGGAGGAGCTCACTTACAGTTCCAGCACTTCTCCATCATAACAGACATGTTCCTTGCCGGTGAGTAAAAGATGCTGCATAAACTAATGATAATACAATGATCGTTTATAATCGATCATGACCGAAAGGGTCTCGATTATGATTAATCAAATCCAAAATTTGGTATCGATTATGATTGAAATGAACAGCAAAAAGAATGTGTTTTGATATAATTATTTAACTCATTAATGCTTACAACACTAACAAGCAGCCATCTAAGTTTAATGAAATCTTGCAGCCAACAGCAGAATTAGGAAAAAACTTGATGGAAAAATGTTAAATAATCAGAACATTATCAACAGCAGCAACATTTTCAAATCATTCTCAATTCCAAAGATATTGTCAAAAGTATTAAAGATCCAGAAAACAATTTATGAAACAATTCTAAAGCATTAATGTGTTAAACAAGTGGAAATTAGAAGGTAAATGAATAACCAATTAATGCTCACTGGGACCAAAAGCAGCCTGACAATTTTGATGAAATCTTGCAGACCAAAACCATATTTAGGAATATATTTGATGAAGAAATGTTAATAAGAACATTAACAACAACTCTCCTCCAAGTATTTCGTAAAATTATTCTCAATTTCAAAGTTGTAGTTAAAAGAAACATAGTTCCAGAGCAACAATATATGGAGGAACTCTAATGATCACAGCGGCCAAAAGCAGCCTCAGAATTTTTGATGAAATCTTGCAGACAAAAGCGTAGTAAGGAACATATTTGATTAAGAAATGTTGGTAAGGATATTAAGAACTATTATCTCCATTGTTAATCCAAAGATTATTGTCAAAAGTATTGCAGATCCAGACAACGATTTCTAGAGGAACTTTTAAGCAGTAATGGGTTTAAAACAAGTGTGATTAGGGAGGTATATATATATTTACTGTGTTGTTGCGTTATTGCAGTGTGCTATAAGGAGGCGAGTCCAGAGCAGCTGCAGGCCTACTGTGAGGAGGTGGAGCAGGAGGGACGCATGACAGACGAGGCCAAGGAGATGTTCCAAGAGTTAGAGAAGGCGCCAGACGCTCCTCCTGAGGAGGAGGAGGAGAAGGAGGAACAGGGAGAGGAAGAGAGGCCTCGGGTAAGTCTACCTTTTCATGCTTAGAAATCCATTGAAAAGGCGATGACAGATGAAATCATAATCAAAATCTGTAATTCAATCATGGAATTATATTTATTTCCACCAAACAATAAACTGCCATGTAATGCAGTGCAGGAAGAGCGATCACAACTTAGTGGATTTTTTTTTATCAATTTAATGTATTCTTTGATGGTTTTTGATGCAGATCTACAGATGTGTGGATGATGACACATTTTATTCAGTTATGTATTCCTCTTTCAGCGATATGTTGCTAGTAAATGGTGGGATCCAACCATGTGCAATCTTCAAGACCAGCCACTCTTCAAATATGACCTTCAAACTGACCAGTGGTCACTATTCACACAGAACTCACCAGCCACTTACCACCCTGAGGGGGAAGCCTCTTCTTCTAGTCGTAAGTCTCTATATACAGGTCTTCCAAAGGATCCTTTTCTAGATTTTAAAACATTTTTAGAATTAAAAAAAGAAGATAAATTATACATTTTATAGAAGTTCTATTTATTATATATATATATATATATATATATATATATATATATATATATATATATATATATATATATATATATATATATATATATATATATATATATATATATATATATATATGTATATATATATATATATATATATATATATATATATATGTATATATATATATATATATATATATATATATATATATATATATATATATATATATATATATATATATATATATATAAATATGTGTGTGTGTGTGTACATTGGGACTTGTCATTTGTTTTGTCAATTTAGGTAAGTAATGAATATCAACCCAATCTTCCTACTTATTTTCATACTGTCACTTTGTGTCAGCAGTAATTAGCAAGCTTTCTAAAATTAGCAAGAATTTGTAAGCCTCATGGATATGATGTCTCAGTTAGCACTAGAAATTTGTTTAACTCTTTATATGTTTTCCCCCTTTCAGGAACAAAACGGTCACTACTCAGCAGACTTTCTATGCGCAAGAAAAAAGGCACACGTGATTCTTCTACAAAATCTAGGCCATCTAAGAAATGTGTGGTTATGTGATTGATGCCACAGAGTATGCAGAAACAATGGACAAATATTAGGAGTGTAATCGATACCAAGGAATCGGATGGTATCGCCGATCCCATGGAAAAGATCACTATAAAATCTCATAGCGATCATTCTGATTCCGGAATCAGCAAAATGTTGATACTAATTGACACTTACTTTGTCATTTTATTGCAATGCAACAAGATGAAAAAGTAAAGAGACAACGCCAGTTAGTAGCTCAGTGCGTCAGGTCATCTAATCTACTACCTAAAAAAGAAAGTATATAGCATGGAAATGTTAAAACAGAGAAGCATCTGATACAGTTTTTCACCTAAATGCTATGATTCTTCCCCCTGTATATGTCGGTAGGAATCGGCATCGGAATCGGAAAGTATCGGGAAAAAAATTACCGATTCCGATTCCAAACCTTGGATACCGATCACACTCCTAACAAATATGGCAGCTCTATGCCACCCTTTTGCCATAGATTTAGTATTGGAAATCTAAAATCTAAATGGACAACTAAAAGCCTGTTAGAATGCTCTCGCTTTAAAACTGTGTTTCAGGTTCTTTAAATTCATCAGGATATGAGTTGTGTTACTTCTTATTTATGCCAAACACAAGTTGTTACTATAGCTATTGTACTACTACTTCTACTACTACTACTGCTGTTGCCGCTGCTGCTACTGCTACTGCTACTACTACTACTACTACTACTACTACTACTACTAGTAATGAAATTCAATCAACATTGGATATTGAATAATTTTTCGCTTTATGATGTTTCATAAAGCAGGACTTTAGTACCTGGTTTACTACTATGTATATTTACTTTGTTTTTGAAAGAGCAAATGCTCTTTATTTTGTAAACACTGGTTGGAAGTATGGGCTAACCTTAATTATCATAACACAGCCCCAAATATTGAGTTTACCTTCAATTATACTTCAAGTAGTCTGTGCATGTGTTCATGTCAAATCCTGGTGTGCTACTGATCTGGCCTACAACATTGGCTTAAGTCCTAAATAGATTGAGGGGTTAGTGAACTGTTCACTTTATTTGATGGGTGCCATCTATAAGATGGGTTAACCCTTTACTTCCTGATGAACCAGGTAATGTAGCCAGTACAGAAATGTAATATTACTATTTTTTAATCATACAGACTTACTACAGCTGTATTGAAATAATTTACAAACAATTATTTAAGCGTTGATGAGTGCTCGTCAGGATGTGATTAATAATTGGCATTGGCTGAATTGCCAATATGACCTGTGGGCTTTAGCACAGTGCATGCAGGCCCACAGTCCAACGGATTGGCTGTGCCAAATACCATTAAGACTTCCTTAGGAGTGGTCAAGGCTCCAAAATTATGATAAAATATAGAAAAGAGTTTTTAGCATTTTCTTTCACCTGAAACAAGTGCCGCTGCTGAGTGGGAAATGTGTGAATTGGAGCCTAGAGGGCCTAGGGCCAATGATTCTGAGTATGTTAAACTGTAAGGAAGTAACATATTTTACCTGCATTTTATATCTTTATTTTATATCTGTTGTTTTATGTATATACCTGGGGATAATAAACCATTTATGTCTAGATTTTAGAAAGATATTTCTCATGTAATGATTTTAGATATTTATGAAAATGTAGAAGAAAGGATGCAAGTTTCATTTGAATATTCTTTTTTATTCAATCAGGCCCAAAAGAGCATGCCTGCATGCTTTTGATAGATTACTTTCTTATAAAGGCTGATGATTTACTATAAGGTTGTGAACTTTGAACATTGTAGTAATTGAATATCAATTGTATGTAATGTGTGATATGCAATTTAAGTATAACAGGATTGTGTTTGTAAACATATAAAGAGAATGTACGTGTGGGTAAGTCTATTTGTATGTGTCAATAAAACAAAGTATTTACATCATAGACATAGTTGTTTAAGTGGAGCATGTGAGGGTTGTTGTCAGTTGCAAAGCTATTTCTGTCACACCATCCACTTACAAGTTCAAGCAGCTCTAACTCTGATACATGGCCGTTGTTTACTATATGCTAACTTTTGGCCTGTAGTTAATGTAAGGCCGATAGGGAGCCCTGTACCACTTGTTTGAACTATCCTCATACATGCATGGCAAGTAGCTAATGACCCTTAATGTTCCTCTTAAGACTCCCACTAGCAGATCTTTGTAGGTCTACTTTCATAATATTAACCCTTATGCTGGTGGTGGCTGATTTTGCCAATACAAAATGATACAAAAAAAGCTGGAAAATGGCTGAAACCCTGGCATGTGGGTACACATCTCAGGGTACTCAGTGAGAGCTATCTAATAAATACCAATGTGACAAGGTTTAGATGGTTTTCAAAAATCTTTGCATCCTTGTAATTTGGTTGAAAGTAGCCTTAGCATTGGAAGGGTTAAAGCATTAAAGGTTATGCCCGTTCATCCTCAGAGCAGGAAGGGTATTTGAGAATCTGATATTTCCCAAATACTTCAGTGGAGAATCTTCCTAAAGGCCCAGTCACACTAGGGTCCGACTATCGCACGATTTTAAAATCGGATCCGATTTTGCTTGTTTTAAAATCGGAACTGCACGTTCCGATTTTGAAAATAGACAAGTTTGCAGTCACACTATTGCGATTCATCGCAGCCGATTTTTTTATTGCTAGAAAAATGCGTCAATGATTTGTCTTGCGATAAAGTAGTCGTGCGATGTTTGCAGTCACACTTTTACGATTCATCGGAGCCGATTTTATTGCTAGAAAAATGCGTCAAAAAATTGTCTTGCGACTTTTCAAAAATCGGCACTGATTTGCAAACAGGTTCGCAAATCAGTACTGACTTTTTTTAGTCGGATCCGATTTTGTATTTGGCCTAAAAATCGGATGCGACGAACGCACGATAGGTGAAAAAATCGGGTCCGACCTGCCGATTTTAAAATCGTGCGATAGTCGAGCTCTAGTGTGACTGCGACATATACGATATTAACCCAGTACCGACTTTTTAGACGCAGGCGATAGGTGAAAAAATCGGGTCCGACCTGCCGATTTTAAAATCGTGCGATAGTCGGACCCTAGTGTGACTGGGCCTTAACAGAAGGAAGCACATTTCATTGGAAATACGATGCACCAACTGAGCATTCTGTGTGAAAGGGATTAACCAACACAGGTCCTTAACCAAAAACTGCCTGCCTATTTTGGTGATGATTTTCTAGTGAAAACAGACTTTGGAATTTATTTTAAGGAGAAATGTTAATCATAACTAAAACCTTAATCTCCGTATCAACTTATTTCCAATTTTTTATCAAAATTATTAAAGATGTATTTTGATGACAATTAATACAAACACTTCCCAATGATATGTTGTATACTATTAACTACACCCTTCATGGATATCACATTAACATTGTATCACAAATCCACCATATTTACATTGCCTTTTAAAAATTTATATCATTGTACATAATGTCGCGCACTGCAATGTATGTATTTATGTATATTTATTGACCACAACATAGCATTGTGAAATATACAGTACAATCAGTTTCTCATAAATTGTAGTTAAACCAGAGAAATACATGGTCTACTCATCTCAGGTCAAACATATATTGGCTCTAACTGGTCAGGTAAACTTATACTAATAGACAGAGTTTCCAAGAAAAATTTAAAATTATTTGATTCGCAGAAGACGCTTTTCACCATGAACTCTAGACGTGACTAGGTCAAATTCTATTGCGTACATGTACATCGCCCTGCACATTGGCATTTTTCCAGTAGTGGTTAATGGACCAGGATGCAAACATCCTCTCTATTGCTCATAGGGTTATTGGGTCAGTTGGTAGTTGCAAAAATCACCTTATTAGGCTCCGATTGACAAGCTGATTCATTAGAAGGAACTTAATTAATTGGATAAGTTACACAAATAAAATTTCAACAACAATTCTGAATTTTGCAATTTCGTTTTTTTATTACTTGTCAGTTCTGCAATATTGTGGCTAAGTCGTGACTCGCCAGTTGTAACATGTAGAGGAAACCAGAGTACCTAGCGAAAACCGCTGCCTAACCCCTAGTCACTGGCAACTTTTTTTACATGCTGCAGGTGGGATTCGTATACAGGCAGTGGTGAGAGACACCTAGCAGTCAGTACCAACGCCTTCGACTACACGGCAATCGTGTCTTGGGAATTTTAGTGCTGCCACCTATTGCAAAGTTTGCGAACTATTGTGTGAAAGTGAAGCACTGGACACGTACAAAGAGTTGGGAAACACTTCTCTTTTCAGTCACCGCCGGCTAGATCTATGTACTGCCGTCACAAATTAAAGACAGCACCATTTTAATTTCACTTCCAACCAGCGGTCGAGTTTGATAGGTTCTAAATGTCCATCATATTGATTTTGTAAAAGCTGGAAATATTTACGGAATGGTCTTAGTTTATAATTTGGATTAACGCAAATGCAACTGAACAAGTATATGTATAAGTGAAATAGCATGGATTGTTTCTATATTGAAAAATCAAGAATATTTGCTGGAAGAAGTTATATCATATCACATACTAGTATGTTAATTAATGACACTTTAAAGAATACGAAGCCTAACTTTGGTTTGAGCATATGGGTTTTGAGCTTAGATGAGCAACCACAAGCTAATCCATCTCTGCTAACATAACATCAGACGATGGCACTGAACCCTACATGTGCAGCACAGAACATCTACAATTAGATATCGTTGCACATCAGCAAGGGTCATATGCATATCATTGAACTACCCCAAATGCGATTGAAGCAAAGACATATGCTAACACCCAGAAGCCTAAAGAAACCCCCTGGACCATGAAACATAAAGAAAACACTGAATTAGTACTCAAGTACACAAGAGAAATCATTGGATTAGTGCTATAGTGCCCTAACCCTTTGTCTCTCTTATATACATACACTCTAAAAAATAAAGAGAAAACACTGTATTAGTGCCCTAGTACCCTACCCCTTTGCCTCTCTTATAAACACTCTACATATAGAACGTATATAAGAGAGACCAACGGGTAGGGTACTATAGTACTTATTCAGTGTTTTCTCTTTAATTGTCACTGTCCATGTGGATTTCTTCTGGCTTCTGTCCGTTGGAAAAATGCCTGTGATTGAATTAACTGAAGTACCCAACCTATCTTTGAACTTGTTCTGTTGTCTGTTTCTTCCTTATTATACATTGGAAAGAGGGAAATGAACGGGTCCTATGTGTGATTGTTGTATATTGCGTATATCAAAATGGCTCTTGATCAGTTCAGCATTTTTCAGTGAGTTTCGTTTAACAGAACACGGTAAGAGAAAGTCCACTCTCCCTTCGAATTGCGGCAGGGTAAAAACCATGAATGATGGCACTCTATCATTTCTATAGTATAATTTTACTTGCAATTCTAGAATAAATACATCACGTTTTGATTTGTCCTTTGGCACCTAGTAATAAAGCCAAAATATGACAAGGAGTGCTGATCATTTTGGATTATTATGATAAAATGACTGAGAAATTTGGTTACACCAACATCGTTTCTTTGCAATTGAAGGAACGAAAAAAATGATCTTTGTTGTTTAGAAACCCCAACAAGCTTCTAACCCTTTTAGTGTTATTTCTCGTTGCAACTACTATTCAAGATAGCCTCCAAACTCCTAATTTCAAATCTTTTGATAATAATCAATATGCAAATACTTGATATATTGTCTATTGTTCAAAGATCCTTTTTGTTCGACTGCAACATCAGTCGGCATTGTCCATCCCAGATGTCTATAAGGAAGCAATTTTCTGAGGTTCAACTTTCTTCACTATATTCTCTCCATACCATTTTAGCTGTAGTGCAAACCATGATACAGTTGTCTTGAAGAGACCTTATTTTGTTGCCAACATCGAATGAAGGGGACCATACTACAATGGATGTCTTAAACATTAAACATTGAAGCGAGTAATTCTCTAATGTCACTTTCTCTTTTATACTTAATCATCAACTATTGTTAATGGTGGACTGACTGATTGACTAATCCAACGTCACTGGCAACTGACACTGCGCTTACAATAAATCCATCTCATCATCCCCTTTAAATAGGCCTATCTTCATAAGATATGAATTCTCAACACATGGTACAATGGGAATAATTTTATATTTATTCATGAAACGTAACATGCTCTTCCATAAAATATTTGATTCAAGCATACATAGGAATACAATAACAAAATAAAGATAATTCAAGGTGAGGCAAAATAGTATCAATGAAGGATGATAACCAAGATAAACAATGGTCCTAACCAACAGCAAGATTTGCATACAGGGATATACAGTTTATATACATATATATATATACATATATATATATATATATATATATATATATATATATATATATATATATATATATATTTGTATATATATATATATATATATATATATATATATATATGTATATATATATATATATATATATATATATATATATATATATATATATATATATCACAGACACATACATTACAGGAATGCAAAAGGGAAAGGAGAGACATATTTCCCATTCCCCTCCTCTTTGAATAACACAGATTGGCAGAGAAAACTAATCTATTTTCAACACCTAAACTCAAATTTGGCTATTTTAAGTTGCCACATAAGTACAACACACTTTTGCATTTTCAATCTTTTAACTATGCATGCATGTTAATATATGATCTACCCAACTGAAAGGTTTTCTCTGGTGGAAAATGAGGAGAAAATTAAATATCTGAATCACAGTTTTACTCATACTGTCAAATTGGCTTTAAATTGTGGGTCTATCTTAATCATACGTTTGTTGTTTTCTGTGGTTCTTTTGAACGAAGCGGTCCGCAGGTTAGCGTAGTGACAAAAGAATAAAAGAAAAGTATTGTGCGGACGGTTAGGATGCAATAAAGATAGGGTTCAGTGAGCGTAGGTGACGCAGCCAATTAATATAGGGTCCAGTGATTCTGGACGATAGTTATGTAAATTGTAACTGTATATAAGGAGCTCTGGACAGAGCATAAGTCATTCGAAGCTCGTACTCCTGCTCGTAGGGTGCGACTTCTAGATCAAATTGAATTTTTTTATTAAAAACTGAGGTCGGAGTTTATGGGGTATGATTGCATTGCGCCGACCACAGGTTTCCAGAAGGCTGGTTTTTTCTGGGCGGCAACATACCATAGCGGAAATTATTTGTTTTATACAATGTAATATACATATATATATTTATCATATAAATAAATCGGATGTTGCATCACACATCAGCGAGCATCTACCAACAGTATATTGGTGTTGTTATTTCTTATATTAGTCCGCACACATGTAAATATACAGGGAGGGATAAATAAGCTGAATGCCTACACCAAAGATAAATAAGGTTTGCAAAAAAAGATGAATTTAGTTTGCAACACTGAAATTATATTTTTAACCCATTAATGCTTATAAGTTTCTCCAGAAATTATTGTCTGGAATTATGGTATTTTTGACAATAACTTCATAATTAAGAGTAATTTAACGAAATATCTGAGGGAGAGTTCTTAATGTTTTAATAAGCATTTTTCTATCAAATCCTTTTCTAATTATGCTTTTGCCTACAAGATTTCATCTAAATTGTTAAGCTGTTTTTGGCCGCTGTGAGCATTAATGGGTTAAACAGTATTACGTTTTTCAATGGTAAGAAAATTTGACAGGTGACCTCTCTTGATTTGGTTCTGTACCATCACATCTGCTTAAGTGGTCACCTATTCCTTAATACCTCCTGTACATTAAGTCCACCTTCACACAGAATCCATCTAATACCACATCAAAGACAGGTACCTGTACATAGTAATAGCACCTGGATACAAATCCAGTTGAAGACCTAGCCAAGTGCAGGTCTTTCTGAACTAGGTAGTGTGCGTTCTAAGAAGATTCCATAGTTGACATTAAGTAAACCTGCCAATTAAATTCAAAGATATTTTATTCACAATATGAATGCCCAACAATGGCAATTCTTTTCAATCATACATTGATCATCGATGTAGTGTCAAATGACAGTTATAATGTGTGGTTATTCACAGCTGGTACATTACTATATTTCATCAAAAGGAATATTCTTAGGGATTGGGATGGCATGACAACATCAAATAGTATATCGCAGAGAAAATTATTTCATACAGATTACAGTACCCTGCAAAAATATTAGGGAGGTATATGCTAGATATAAGCATTTAAGTACCATGAGAGAGATTTCTAATTAGATAAATTGATCAAACAAATATTGGTTTGATTAGCCCACCTTGAGGTGCCAGACGCTGTCTGGTCATCCTGGCTTAGATAGCTCTGCACTAAGAGATGGATGTACTTCACTGAATGAGCTCTTATAAACATCAAAAACTTAATCCCAGCTAGTTTTGAACCCATTCACCACTTATATCTAGTGCATACACATGGTGTGACAAATACAAATGAAAATTTTAAGAAATAGTTGAGAGTTGCTCTTTGTGTTGGAAATTGGAATCAGCCTTCCTTCTATTACTATCTGTCAAATATCATTCTATTTGATGAATTAGGCCTAAAAAAGTTGTTTGTTTCCAGTAACCCTTCCCTAACAAGTTTTTATCCAAAAAAATTCCTACCCTAAATGGGTTGACATCATGTCAACCAATTCATGCATCTAGTTTCCCTTGAAAGTGTCCAGACCCTCTTTTAAATATTTTCCAAGAATCACTCTTCTTGATAAATTATACTAAAAGATGTTAGTCTGAGTGTGCACTCCAGGTATAAATATGTAAACGGTCCTAAAGACCCTTTTCCGCAGTGACAACGGGCAACTAGGGATATCATTTTTATTGAAACTTGCATAAATATCATTTTTTTTCTTTGGCAGAGATTTCTTTTGGAGTTGGTGTTATGCTCCTGCCGACAAACCCAGGGGCCTCCTTTTTATAAGCCGGCCTCCTGTTCCTGCCCGAAGACCCAGAGGCCTCCTCTCTAGGAGCCGGCCTCCTGTTCCTGCCCGAGGGCCTCCAGGATGAGCCCCATGGGAGTCCTCTTCAGACCCACAAACTCAATCTTGCCGGAGATCTTGTTCTTCATGTTCCTCATCCTCAGGGAGGCGTGAATAAAGATTACTGAAACCAAACACAAACAAAATCAATTATAAACAATCCACCTAGACAAGTGAACGCTAGGCTACTGGGACACTAGAAGTGTAAGATGTGAATATATACCTATAAAGCCAAAGTAGCTAAATCTGGATGGGCACAAACTTCAGATTTGGTATTTTGGACAAGCATTTTAAAAATCCTGGCTAAGATCCTGGCCCTGAGCAAATTATTTTTGACTAATATTTTGTTTATATGTTCTCAAAGACATTTATAAGATATTACTAACCATGTAAAGCATGTGGCTATATATAAACCATGTTGCTCTATAGAATTGACCATGAGACCAGGCCCTGCTACAGCATAAAATGTTTTCTAGGTCCCTGATACTGTGACACATGTGTTTTATAGCCCTATGATGAACTGAGTTATGGCTTCTCTAGCTGGAACTCCATACTTACCAAGCAGAGGTAAAGCAATCCCAAAGAGAAACACCATGACGGATCCCAGAAGGTAGACCAGTAGATAGCCCGCAGCTACGATAACAGCGATGCTAAGAATGGGATGATCTCTTTTCATCCTCTTGTACTCCAGTTTGTTGTTTGTGATGTACACAAAGCCAGTGAAGGCAGCAGAGATGGCCGCAAAGCCAAGAATCATAGCCACAGGGTGAAGTACTCTGAAAGAAAACAGGGATATATGTTATGGAGGGTGCTTAGATAGGGACAGTGAGCAGAGATGGCTGCAAAGCATAGAATTATAGCCATAGGGTGTATTGCTCTGAAAGAAAACAGTGAAATATGTTATATACATGTAGAAGGTGCTTATATATCTATCTAGAGCAAGTGAAGGCTGCAGAGAGCTTTCAATAAGTTTTGTATAAAGTTTGCTCAAATGTAATTAATTTATTTGTGCAATAGGGAAATTCGCATTTGAACAACAATATTTTTCGTCTAATAACTGACTGGTTGGTTTACAATAAAACATCCCTGGACCAGCTGTTTTTTATTTATCTAACCAATAACTTAAGGGAGGACATGTAGGCCTATGTAGTTTTTACAGTTTGGTCTATTCACATAATAATTTGGTGCATATTTGAGCCATGCAATATTTCTTTACTTAGTGGCCTGCATTCCATTGGCCGAGCAATCTTTTGCTTATTTTATGGCCAGCATGTCAAGGGTGCTCTCTTGAAAAAACTTCACAAAAAAGTGGATGTCCTAATATGGGAGTTATGAGGTGTGGGTGTCCAGGTTCGCGTTCCTTTACTAACCTAGATGAGGCCTAAGTGACCTAGTCGGGTGAGCTTAGACATGCGCACTGAAAGCCAGTAAAGGAACGGATTTCGTGCTTACCCGAGTAAAATGTCATGGCGTCTGCCAAACGGCCTTCACCTTTGCCCATATATGGCAACCGTGAAATCGTCTATGTCTAAGTCATAATAAACATTACCAAAATATTAAGCCAGGGCATGTACTGTAAAATTAAAGGAGTATTCCTAAATGCTGGTAACAAAAGTGAACGATTTGCTTATTCTTAAAGATGCTTACGAAAGCATCAAATACAAATTAATTCTCAGCATTTTACTGTAAATAATGATCATCTTTTATTTTATTTTCACAAGCAAAACAATTTTCGGTAAACGAAGGCGTCCATGTTTGCGCGTTGCATTGTGGGATACTTACCCAACTAACCCACTCAGGGAGTCGGTTAGTTGGGCCAGGCGCGAGTAAGCGCCAGAGTGACGTCATCGCCTAACTGGAACGATCTCGCGCTTACCCAGCGCTTACTCGCGCAAGTAATGGAACGTCCTAAAAATGACTCACAATAAATGTCACATGAATGAACATGGTGTCTGGTTACAAGTGAAATCACACATTTTCAAATATGAAAGACTGTCCTTTATCTAAGATATGCAGTGATGTGTGAATGATAACTAACCCCCTATGTGTCTAATTGGCATTAAGAACAAAGTGCAAAATAAAAAACCCTATATTTACCAATCAATGAATGAATCAATTTAGCTGAAATATGTACACTCACCCAACAATCAAAAATATAATGATCGAAGCTAGGAAATAATTTGTCTGGTAGTAAAGCAGATTGTTGATTACTCTATTTGCCCATTTTTCTTGGTCTTGAAAGTTTGGCACCTGGAAACGTGCACCTTCTAAAGCAAAATCATCCAGAGGTCTGAGGGGAGCCACCTCAACGTCCGCCATGGTTGTTGATGTTGGTCGCTTACGATATTAAAATAAGTTTTTTTTCTATAGTGCTGTTATATCATATTGGAATCAAGATTAAACATTTCTATGAACAAACGAATCAAATCACTCTTCTATATTATAAAAAAATGTTCATAAAAGTGTGTTTGGTTATTTTCTATTGTTAAAGTTGTAAGCGATACAGTGAAGGATTCTGGGTAAATTTCATCATGGCGGACGAACCGTGAGTTTCTTGTTTTTCTTCTCTTGTCGTTTTGAAGTAAAATATTTCCAATTGAGAGAGCGTATTCCAAACTAAAAGGCTTCAGACGTGAAACCATTAAAGTTTCATTCAGCTACTCGGTTGTTCATAGATTCGTGACTGATTTTGTTGACTCCCGGCATTTAGATAACTTGGCCGGTTTGAGTTGGGTTTCCTTCCATTCATTCTGACAGTGACAGGTAATTGCTGTTATTGAAAGTCATAGTGGCATGTGATGACACAGGGATGACGACATTCCTTCCGCTTAGAAGCCATTATTGTTAAAGTAGGGGACTAGGGTGTAAGTCAAGAACTATATCTGTATTGATGGAATGGGTATCTCAGATAAGTGACACAATAATGTGTCAATAAAGGGTTGTTCAACAAGTCCCCTTCTGCCACTTTTAACTTTATTCAGGTAGACACACATATAGGCAGGTTTTGATGGTTCTAGGTTTGTATTGATATTGGGAAAAGGTGGTTTTGTATCCTGAATTTTCTGCCACTATCGAACTTGTTATACTGTAGATCAGGGTGTTACCCAGTATTTGGAAACAGGGGGTCAAAATTGAGGATTTGGGAAATTTATGGGGTCGAAAGTTAGTTGCCCAATTTACAAGAATGTTCATAGCAACCTTATATATTGACATAGCAAAACAAAGTTTGCTTTTCTACATCATTTAATGTACATATTGCCATATATAAGTTAAACTGTTGAAATATTTCCTTGGATTCAACAAATACAGAAAATAATTTTACAAAATACAACAGGGTGTCATTTTGCCAATAATCTGGTGTTTGGGAGTCAAAATGACTCTCTGACTACTCCTGCCTGGGTAAGTCCCTGCTGTAGATTGAGCAACTCCAAATTTTCCAACAAGTTTCCCTAGCCGAGTATATTTTGCAGACATGCATGGTATTTATAAATCAAGAAAACCTCATTTAAGGTAAAACACTGTATTTAAAATAGAAACCTATCCAGGTCAGCTCAAGCAGCTAAGTTAAAGAAGACTCATATTTAAACACCAATATCTCAGGAATTATATAACTATTGTTAGAAAGGGGACAGGGGGGCTAAACTAGGAGATGTCTTATTTTGAGTGTGTCACCAGCACCACAGCATTAAAAGGAAATTTGACAGGGCTAAGAGAAATACAACGATTGGCTCATTATTTTTTTAAATTCTATTTGAAGATTGGCTCATTTATTTTTTGAAATGCTTCTCTATTTGTAGAATGTCCATGTCTCCCACCAATCAGGATTGGCCGGACAGATGGAATCACTTGAGGAAGTTCCTAGAAAGAACCGGGCCATTTGCCCACCCTGACTTTGAATGCAGCCCAGAGGTATGTGATCAGTATCACTGATCTAGCAAATAAATCATGCCCGCTTTTCAAGACTACAAGATAATTGAGATGTCCTATACTTTTCACTGGGAAGAAAATAGCAAGTATATTTGTTTGACTGTATGATATAAAGTCCTTGGCAAAGTAATGCTGAAGTGTCTAGTTGGCATGCAGTAAAGCTCTTTGCCTCTGAAATATCTTTTGATTTACTACTCTGCTTACTAAATGTTGCTAGTCTTTGTGTGGTGGATACAAGATTTGTTTGAAACACTTTGAATGTTGATATACAATTTTTGGAGATTTGTACTTGGCTGTGATTGCTATCTGGATGCCTTCCTGTATCATTTTAAAGGTATAACACCACACATATAGTATAAGACATTTTCATGTGGCTGAGTAATAATGTTTCTTTCTAAGCATTTCTATGTTGTTTCAGATGCTGGAGTTTCTGCTGGATACCTGTAAGATCCTGGTGATTGGTGCAGGTGGTCTTGGCTGTGAGCTCTTAAAGGACTTGGTGAGTTCTTTGTTTTGTTATGAATTGTGTCACTTTAAACCGCCTAGGTCATATCCCAAAGGGATAGAAGCTCACAGCTGGGATGAAATGCACTCCTGTCTCTACCAGAATAGTCCCAAATGGTCAGACTATCGCTATCCCTTTAAGAGTACTATATATTAAATGCATAATCTAGATAATTATTTAGATAATCAAATACATTTTGAATACTAAAATATTGATATCTGCCAGTGTTTCTTCTAATTTCAGTATTGGCTTTTGTTATGGATATTCAATAAGATATTCTTTTTTTCAAATTTGCATCAATGCCAAAAGAGGCTTTGTCTTTGATTTCACTGCCCTTACAATCTTATATTTGCAACTGCCCTGAAGTGCAAGTGACACATTATTTTAGAAGCGTTCGCCTGTCCTATGCCTACTGTTATTTACCTTATCTAGAGTATGTGGGCAAACTTTGGTATTCAACACTCAAAGTTACTTAATGAAATTAATATCCTATATGACACAATGTGAGACTCAAATATTTAGTGTTAAACATTTTTCTTTTGGTTTCAGGCTCTCATGGGTTTCAGAAATATTGATGTGATTGATATGGATACAATAGATATTTCAAATCTTAACAGACAGTTTCTATTCAGGTAAGTAGATCCTTTTCCAAAGGAAGACAAACTCAACCCAGAAAATGTAGCAACTATGATAAAAATACATTTTTGTAAAATAAAACCTGCACCAAATTCTCGTGATGGGAACTAAAGCAAAGAGGGGCATTTTATGCCATTTTCACAAAAGTTTATAGAAATGGGAAAGTTGAATGTACTTTTTATAGTAAGTGTTACATAATTCACACATCCGACCTTTTTTGTCTGAAACAGGCACAGATATGACTACTGGCACTTCAAGTTCAACAACTTATGCAATACTTCAACTCTTAATAGATATCAACTCATACCACTTGCCTTTGTCTCTGCCATCCCTTCCACTTAACTTAAAGAATTATTGATATCAACAGCTGATTCTGAAAAAAATTGTGAGTTCCCAAACTGCTTGCTCAGTCCTCAGGCACCAGCCATCATGAATGTATCTCCCAAAGTCAGTGATCCTTTTATATCCAAAAAGTGCTTACAAGTTTCCTCTACTATTATGGATGTTGTATGATGAATGCCTAATCTTGATTGAGATATTCTCCTCTTTTTCAGACCTAAAGATGTAGGCAAGCCCAAGGCTGAGTGTGCAGCTGCCTTTGTTAATACCAGGGTACCGGGATGCCGTGTCACTCCGTATCCTTTTACTGAATATTATATGGTAGGGTGTGCACACATTGACGTCACATCAATCGTTGAAATGAAGCCTTACTGGCATCCACATTGGCGTAACTGCTTCATAACCAGTTTGTAGATTGGTTTTTGTTTTGGTTTGTGATCAAAGACATTGAGTGTTGACTAATTCTCTATGACTGGAACAATAGAAATTATCTGTAGTCAAGTTATAATCTATCATAAACACCAATCACTAGCTGGGACAATGCCACATATAAGAGCAGCTCCCCATGAAGAAAATGTTTTCAAAAAGATGTTTGCATTTTGGAACTCCTTTTGTTTAAAATGTTATACCGGTCATATTGCTCAAAACAAATCAGTCTTGTAGGAAAATATAGCAAAACACTCACAAATTATTTGTAGCCTAGGTAGTGATTAACACATTTGAAAACAAGACTGCAACCTATCAGGTTTTCCTTAATGTTATATCTAGACACTATGCTAAAATACAAGACTACGACTCATCATATTATAGACGTAAGTATAACTGTATGTTATATACCTTGTATCTGTATCTCATACAGGTAAAAAAGGCATATCAATCCAGAGCTGAACGTACCCCTGTAAAATACTCAGGGTGAGTTGGCTGGGCCGGGCCGCTATTAAGAATATTCTTTGATAAGTGCCCAGTAAATATTGGTAGCCAGAAGTAGGGCTCCCGCGATACACTTGTACAGTCACTGCACCGCGGATTGCCGCGATGCGAATAGTATTCAAATATACGCATTTGTATATTCGAATACAGACAAATATACACAAAAATGAAATGCCCTACCTGTTTGCGGCCTTGGAAATTGAGGATATCACTTCAAAACAGAAGCGCTAACTTCAAAACAGCAGCACTAAATTTTGAAGTGCCTCTATTTTACGTTGTGGGCACACGATTACCTACACCGGTGAGCGCACGATTACTTATACCAGTTGATACCGGTTGAGCTTAGGGACCGTTCCTGTCCTTATAAGGTAAAATGGCGGTCTGGTTTTCAGATCGTTCGAGCAGATCTTTCCAAATAAGGGAGGATCAGCTGGCATCCTACGAATACTTAGCAATCGTATTCGTGACCCTATAGTCGTGAATACATTCGTATTCGCCACCTACTGTATTCCTGAGAGCCCTAGTCAGAAGTAATTTTACTTGGCCTAAAAGAGCCTCCTTATTTTGCTAATAACTTGTTCATGAAAGCATTAAGTTGATTTTTGAATGAAAGATTATAGAACACCTATATTTCTACTAATAAGATATTTGAAATTAATATTTTATCAATACATATTTCGCAAGTATCATAGGAAAGATTTGCAAGTGTATTTTTCACATTGAATCAATGATAATTAGCTGCAATGTTTTTTCATAATACAGCATTTTTCTTTTTTTCAGAGTTTCATATAGTTGTCTGTGGCCTAGATTCAATTGTTGCTAGGAGATGGATTAACGGCATGATGGTAAGTCTGACTGTGCAGGTCAAAGGTCATACTCACCTATGGACAATCAATATCATATTAAATCAACCAACTTTTAGATTTATAAAAAAATGTAGAAGTGTGTATATATATATATATACATATATTTATATGTATATATAAAATATATATATATATATATACATATATATATATATATATATATATATATATATATATATATATATATATATATATATATATATATATATATATATATATATATATATATATATATATATATACATACATACATACATACATACATACACGTATGATAAAGAAATATTTGACATTTGATATGGGAGTAATATATCGTTTCAGATTGGTTTACTTGAGTATGATGAGGATGGAGTGCTGGATCCTACAACTATTATTCCTATGGTGGATGGCGGGACTGAAGGGTTTAAAGGGAATGCTCGCGTGGTATTACCAGGCATGACAGCTTGTATTGAATGTACCCTGGAGTTATACCCACCACAGGTAAATACAATATGGATGTATTGTGTGTATACAATAAATACTATAACATGGGGTTGTTAAAAATTAGCTGCTATCAAAAGGATGGGCTGAAATTAAATGCTGACTGGGAACCTTTTATTAAGTCTAATTCACCCTTGTTGAAGAGCTGACCATCTTTGGCACTTGGAGTTCTCTTTATACCACTATGAGGGTGAAATACTCATTGAAGAAATTTCATTCTCGATAGGCATTCTCAATGGTCATTGGGAATCATTTTATGACCATACTTGGTCAAGATTGCCATATATGGAAGACTGCACTACATTCGTTGCTTAAGCAATGTGACCTAGAAATGCTCATTATTTTTCACCTCCTTTCTGGCGGGAACATGTGTGGCATGTAATCAAAGATGCAAGCATTCTCTCAACAGTTCTTGTCATGTTTATTTATTCTGTGATACCTAGCAAATAAAGAATCTCCCACTTAAGTATCGGATAACAGCCTTTAACACTGTGAGAAATTTTATCTGGGAACTATTTACTGTGAAAGGGTTTCCGGGGAAACGGTTGGCCACTCACATTGGTGTTGACCCTGTTCTGGTTAAGTAATTGGGTTATGTCAACAACCGAACATGTTGGTAAGCTTCCCCGATTATTTACTGTTTCTTTATCTTGTGGGACGTGGCAGAAATAGGTTCTTTAACTTGTGTGGTAGAGGATGATATTTCTTACAGTAGGGGATAGAATTTTCATCTTGGAACTCGCCAGAGGCTCGTTCCAAGATGAATATTCTAACCCCTCATGTAAGAAATATCATTCTCTACCACACTTGTTGAAGAACCTCTATTTCTACATTATACAAAACAATTTTCTTCTTCCTAGAATTGACCAACATGCACTTATTAGTGGTGCCATTAATTGGGATCGCAAAAAAAATTGATTGGGGCTTCAAAACGTTCACCAACTGAACTCCTGCTGACTCAAACATTTCTTTTACATAACAAAGAGCCCCTGGAAGGAACTCCAATAATTTCTAACATTGCTTTTTGTTTTCAGGTGAATTTCCCAATGTGCACTATAGCTCACACCCCACGCCTACCTGAACATTGCATAGAGTATGTAAGGGTTCTGCTCTGGCCACAGGAGAAACCATTTGGAGGTAAGAGACATCACAGAGCTATACATTGAGTAATAGCTTACCAAATATTGAAACTATTTGTGCCACATATTTTACTTATACCAGGATGTTTTTGTGGTATGCCTGTGGCTCTGTCCATTTCAGTTAAGGCTTATATCCAGCAGTTTGTCACCTGTTGTAATTATCTGTATGTTAGAAATATAATTGCCTAGTAAATATGCATTCATAGATATTATTGATGTATGTATATACTGGTAGAATAATTTGATATTACATTGTTCAATCAGTACATTTTGTCATTGGAAAGATTGATCAAACCATTGTTAAATAACCAAGCAAATATGATTACCATCCAAAGACCAAAAAAACTAGCTTGAATTACTGGGGGAAGAGTCACAATTGAAGTTGGAATAAAATAGAGATTTATTTTGTGATCTTGAAACATGAATGTTCTGCTCTAAAAGTCACTGTAGTATGTAACTAGAAGAGTTAACTTGGAAATTGTCAGAAAGAAGAAATGCAGGTGCATCATATGATACCAACATCATAGTTTTATTCAGAGCTATATTTACCAAGTAAATGTTGTTTGCCAGGCCTTTTTAATTTTTCATATGTGTATTAGATAAATCATTTGAAATTAACCCATTAAAATAGGGAGCATATCCTGACATCTAAGGAAATTTAGTGATAACCAATCAATTTTTTGCAAGATGTTGACTGAAAGTTGTTGCTCCTGTTAAGCTCCTGAAGTGTTCTGGTAAGTTATTTATCACCCCAATATATATTTCTTGACATGGCACAAGGATAATATACCTTCTTTCAATAAGTAAATTCATGTTTTTGGTTGTATTCTGAGTATATTGGGGTCTCCCTTGAAAAATAGGATGCCCAAATATTTTACACTTACCAATTTAAGCACCCAGTTTCTGAAATCTGGCTAAGACCCTGACTCCTGATGCGACTGGGTTAGTCAAGCTGAAGAGATGATTCCTTAACACTCTATCTAACCTTTGCTTGTTTTACAGAAACAACAGGAATTGATGGTGATGATCCAAAGCATATCCGATGGATCCATGAGCGCTCCGTGGCACGCGCTGATGAGTTCAATATTACGGGGGTGACCTACAGACTGACCCAAGGAGTTGTAAAGAGAATTATACCAGCAGTAGCATCTACTAATGCTGTCATAGCAGGTATGTGCTTTATTCAGCTTTTTTCCCAAGGAGGGGGTTAAGGGTGTAAAATATCACTTGGGTGACTTACAGATTCACGCAGGGAGTTGTCAAGAGAGTAATATCAGTTGTAGCATCTACCAGAGCAGCCCTTATTCTTCCCTCAGTTGGCTTATGTGGGTTTCATATTACAGCTTTCATCTACTACTTACACTGGATTTTCTAAGGATTTTTGCATTTATTTTATTTACCTTTTACCTTTATTCATTAAGGGGTTGTTCTAGTCCAAGACCACTTTGTTAATTTACACTGATGGCCTGACAAGCTTAGTTTTATTATTGCTTACTAGGTGGTGACTACTTATTGGCAAAAGCATGTTTGGGAAAAAGATTTGAAGGTGAAATGTTGATTCTAACGCTACCAACAACTCTCCTTCAAATATTTTGTTAAACCGTTTTTGATTCCAAAGTTATTGTCAAAAGTATCATAGATCTAGATGAGGATTTCAATAGGAACTTTAAGTGTGAATGGTAAACTGGTGATACTCTGAGTCTTATTTTGCAGCTGCCTGTGCTACAGAGGTATTTAAATTAGCATCCAGGTAAGTTATTTTCTATCTCTCTTGGTTAGGATTCAGGATTGAGAATTTGTTAATTGTCACTTTTCTACTATATTAAGCCCAAGTGGTGACTGACCTGTTATGCCCTAATAGTGGAATAGTCTAAGGCATTATGCATATATTGCTGGCTTTTTCCCACCACTGCCAGAAGTCATGGGTTTGAATCCAGCTCAAGGGATTTAGAGAAGGCTGCTCGTGTCTTAAGGTTAGTCGTGGTTATCCTTTGGTACAGGGACTTACTCAGGCAGGAGTCAGAGATTTATTTTGACTCCCAAACACCAGCTTATTGGCAAAATGACAACCAGTTGTATTTTGTAAGATTTTCTGTATTTGTTGAGTCCAAGGAAATATTTCAACAGTTAGAATTATAGAAGACAATAGGTACATTAAATGATGCAGAAAAGTATACTTTGTTTTGCTATGTCAATATAAAAGGTTTCTATGAACATTCTTGTAAATTGGGTAACTAACTTTTGACCCCCTAAATTAAAAAAATCCTCAATTTTGACCCCCTGTTTCCAAATCCTGGGTAACACCCTGCTTTGGGACACCAATCACTTCCAACCACTAGTAAGCCATGATTTAGCCATAATTTGCCAGAAGAAGTGGCAATAAGTATAATTCCAAATCTACCCTAATTACGCAAGTGATTTTGTCGAAAATAAAGTGCCTGCGGTAAATGAATTACATTTGCAGGCCAGGCAAGCAAGTTCAAATTGAGGATAATGTGAAATCAAACCACAGCCTATTCAATACATATAAACTAGCAACAAAGGCAGGTTAAGAAATCTCATTTGTTTTAAGAATTACCATTTTCAGTTATTGAACTGTGCTATGTGAAGTAGAGCTGGTAGGTGATCAAGATAAGCCAATACTCTTAGCCAGCAGTGCATCTGGGCGTCATTTGGTTGCCCAAACCCTCAAAAATCACCCCCAGGACACCCAAATTGTTTTGTGAGCATTTACTTTTACCATTTCAAGCATATACTTGGAAAAAAATTGTAAAAGTTGCCCCGCTAGGCAGGTCACTATCGTTCAGGCGTGTTGGTTATTATAGGGATTAAGATCTGCCGCTGAGCATTGGTGCAGATTTAGTGCGGAGACGTAGATTTTTGTTGCCAAAGCTGAGGCCAAGGCCGAAGCTTTGCAACAAACACCCTCGGCGAGGCTATAAATCTGCACCAATGCTCAGTGGCGGGTCTTAATGGCTATTATAGCGCGTTTGAGTGATAACAATTTATCTTACAACTCTGTGGAAATGACACAAAAATCATGTTTTCTAATGGTTGCTGAGTCTGCATTTGGGGTCAGCTCAGTGCTGTGAACCGGGACCACTTTGAAGCCACAGAAACAGCTTCACGCTGAACATAGTGTGTTTCCCAAGCCCAGGTATTTTCATAGCTATGCGCTATAATGTTGGACCCTGCTCTACATTGTCTCTAGGTGTCTGTGGAGCCTGGCAGCCATGGTTGGCCATAATGACGTGCGCACAGATTGGTCAGTGTGTAGATAATTGATATATCTGCTTCTCACCCTTGATACTGCACAGTCCCCAGGGGACGGATCCAGGGAGAGATTCATGTACAATTATTAGATTTGTGGGTTTTGTGAAGTTTCAAAATCCTGCACTGTTACTACAATTTATTCTGTTTTCAAATTACTTGTCTAATGATTTAATAATTTAATTTTGTTTGTATTTGTTTTTGTTTTTTAATGAGATTACTATTGTTGATTTCTTCTGGTAATATTTTGATTTTTCCAGTTCGTAATTTATTTCCATTTTTAGATTTTCTGTAGCTTTTTATAGTCAAAGCCATAGTCCAAGTCAGCAAGGCATCCGGGCGTCATTTGAACACCCACACCCTCAAAAATCAAATCAATCAATACAAATTGTATTGAAGTTATTTAGCCATCCCTCTCTAGATAAGATCATAGAAGTGTTGTTTTTAAGCGTGCATTACTTAGATCTGCTTTATGTCAAAAGCATTGATAAACACGCTTTGAGTTGCTTGTGTTAAGGAGCATAAGACGATATGACAGGATAGCATGTATTTGCTACTGTAGATAGGAGATTGTGTTTGACTTATATAAGGTTAGGTACTGGAAAATCGTGAATATGAATAGAAAAGAAGCAATATTATTGCTTACTATAACACTTAAAGAATGTATGTTGAAAAATTATAATCTTTACATGCTAACGGAAGTAATACTCTAGACATAAGTTAGGATTTATTGGAAAATGACATTTGTTAAATCTGTTCAGTCCTAAGTGCCATAGTGTTAACATTATTATGGTGGGGGGGGGGGGGGATAGAAAATTCAACAAGAATAGAAATACTTTAAAACTTGAACTATTGTGCATAATTCAAAAAGAGTGGTTGTGGTAAGCAAGGATATTTTTTCAATTTTGTGCAAAAATTATTATCCACTTATCTCAATTCAAGTCTTTTAAGTTGTTTATACATGCACAGTAAAACCTCCAAAAGTGAACAGTCTTGTTTATTTTTTTAAAAGTAACAAAGATCCTGACAACATTTATGTATAACATCTAGCACAAATGGGTTAAAGTCATGGAAGAAATTGTTCTGGAGGAATGGACACCTCTTCAAGTTGGTCCCATTTGGGTTCACTGTGGTTTTTAACATATGTAGTGGCCTATTTATCGATAAGGTCACCAGGGTGGTTGTGGCAATAAATGAGTTAATGTCAGACAAGTGCACACTTTTTACTTGATATTTCAGTTGTTGTCCAGGGCTGAGCAACTACATGAATTTCACCGACATAGATGGAATTTATACTTATACATTTGAAGCCGAAAAGAAGGTCAGTCAAAGGTCAAATACTGTAACAAACTTTTTAACCCATTCTTACCTGCAGCATATGGAAATAAAGCAATTACATAACTATTTTGAGAAATATTTGACAGAAAGCTAATGTTCCTGTTGGGTTTAATAACACCTCTTATATTCAAAAATTCCTCCGCCAACTCTAGTTTAAAAGAGTAATGTTAAAGTGCACACTTTAGATGTAAATGGATTAATGAAAACTTATTTATGTTAAGGAACTATTGTATTAAATTTTGGAGGAATTTACATCATCATTCGTAATACAATATTCACTCTTAGATGTTTCATAGTTATTTGTGAGATATCATGTAATGAACTAATGAACTTGGTCTTTTCACTACCTGGTGCTGCAAAATATTCAGTAATACATCCTATGTATTACCTTATGACCCTTAACCCTTATGCTGCTGCTGGCTGATTTCGCCAATACAAAATGATGCAAAAAACCTGGAAAATGACTGAAACCCTGGCACATTGGTACTCATCTGAGAGTACTCACAGAGCTATGCAATGAATACCAACATGACAGGGTTTAGATGGTTCTCAAAAACTTTGCATCCTAGTGCTTTCAACGAAAGTAGCCTCAGCATTGGAAGGGTTAAAACTTGTATTTCTTAGGCCTGGAGCAGAGGTGGTTATGAAGGCAAAATGTTTATTTTCTGATTCTCTTTCAGGAGAACTGTGTGGCCTGCAGTCAAATCCCACAGCTCCTCACCTTCTCAGAAGATGCCAAACTGCGCGAGATTGTTGATTACCTGACAGAGAGTGGAGCACAGTAAGTGGAATCAGGATGGGGATATGGTACCTTAGCCTGGAGTGAAACACTGGGTGTTCAAAATTAGAAACAATCAAGGAATTATTAGACTGAGTGGTACCATGGTACTACTGACCTGAATGCTGGAAGCAATATGGAATCTTAGCCTGGAATTTGAAACTGGGGTTAAAAAAACATCAAAGAATGGCCTGACTGAGTGGTACCATGGTTGTAGTACTGGCCTGAATGCTGGGAAAGATATGGAGTCTTAGCTTGGAAGGAAATTGTGGGTGTTCAGAATGAGAAGCAGTCAAAGGTAGACCTGACTCAGTGGCATCATGGTTGTAGTACTGGCCTGAATGCTGGGAGGGATATGGAACCTTAGCCTAGATTTTGATATAGGGTGTTTGAATTGATAAACAAATGAAAGAATGACCTGACTCGATGACACCATGGTTGTAGTACCCACCTGAGTGCTGGGAGGCTTGGGGCGCACATTTCAATCCCATGCCAGGACAAGTGGGGATTCCGCTGTGGCAACCACTGAACAAAATCAGCATGAAAGATTACTTTACTTCATTTCATATCATCAGTCATGCTGTTAATGGCATCGGCATGTATGAAAGAGCTCTTTTTATCTCATATTTTTGAGACACATAATAAAGTTGGTAAAGCACGTAAATTTAACTTGAAATTATTAATCCCATTTACCTGAGTTGCAGAGATTGGGAACAATAGAATTGATAAATTAAGCATGCATCTTCTCTCTGTTGTTTTTAAAAATGTTCCAGTTACAGATGATTATGAATTAATTTAATCAAAAATGCACATTTAAATATGGCACTTTAAGGTTAAGAACTTTAAAAAACAAAACAGGATTTCGCTACGATTCATAACTTTGAGAAATTTAAGGCTGGGAAATATAAGTATTCTTAATTAATGAGATATGCATATAGCGGGGATTAAAATCTTCCTGAAGTCAGTCAGTATCTGTAACAATTGAAAATCCAAAATGTTCTAATTCATAACGATATCTATAGTATTAAATCTATATTTTTCAGTCAATTGAAATCGCCTGGCGTAGTCACCACAATAGATGGCAAGAACAAAACTCTGTACATGTCAACAGTTAAGTCCATAGAGGCCCGAACAAAGGAAAACCTCAGCAAAACTCTAAAAGGTAGGTGACTTACGCTGCTGTAAGTAATAGAGAAAATATTGTATAACCCTTTCATGATTAAGACCTGACCCTCCACTCTCCTCTGAATATTTTATGAATGTTTTATTAATTTCAAAGTTAATGTATCATGGGTCAAGACAACAGGCATTAAAAGGTGGAAGGTAATGGTGATGTATTTTTTTTTCAGCTGGAGTTCAAAACTGATATAACTGTACCCATACACATTAAATGAAGTCTCTCTTTCTTTAAATATCTGCATATACATTTGTTTAAAATGGTTTTTATTTCAGAATTTTTGATTATGCAAATGAATTCATATCCTTAAAGAATTATTCTGTCCCTTAATAACCCTACCTTAAAGGTAGCTGAGTAGACATAGCTTGGCTTTTGTTTGGCTTTCTAGGACAGGAACTCCTGTGCAGCCAGGTTCTTTTGTAGCTGTAAGAGTGCCCTTTTTAGTCTTATTATCATTTTAGAATATCAGTGTAATGGCAGCCAATCTGCGTTATATTCTTTATCTCCTGTCTCCAGGCTTTACATGTTAACCCTTCCAATGCTGAGGCTACCTTCATACAAAGCACAAGAACGCAAAAAAAAAAACGAAAACCGTTTAAACTGCCATTTTGGTATTCATTGGATAGCTTTCATTGAGTAATCTCAGCTGTGCCAGGTTTTCAATCATTTTTCAGGTTTTCGGCATCATTTCGTATTGGCCAACTAGCCACCAGTAACATGAGGGTTAAGAGCGCCGCCTTTAGTCATATTATCAAATTATCACTTTAGAATATTGACTGTGTAATGGCAGCCTATCTGCTTTATATTCTTTATCTCCTGTGTCCAGGCTTTATAAGTTGATAGCACCACCTTTAGTCAGATTGTCATTTTAGGACTTGGCCTTGTGATGGTCAGGAGATCCATGTGGCTGATCCCTTCCTCCCAGTTTCAGGCTTCATAAGTTAAGAGCGCCCTCTTCAGTCAAATTATTGTTTCAGAACTGGGCCTTCGTGACGGCCAGGCGCTCCATGTGGCTGATCCCTCTTCTCCAGTTGCCTTCCTTTTCATAGTTAAACTCATCTCCAACATGGATAAGGAATAGTTGACCACTCGGCACTTACATGTAAAATTCATGTGTTATGTTTTTTTAAATTTAGCATGGTGTTTATATTTTTTCTCAGAACAGCACCTGTTCGGTTAGTTTTGATATTTACCCCAGCTACCATCAACGACTGCGACCAGTACCAGTCCTTCCTTGCCTGTTCCTTTGAGATAAAGGTGTTGCACTCTAGAAAGTGCATTGTGTTTGCAGCGCTATTATAGGGAACACTTGGCTTTATGTAACATGCTGTTATATGTGTGTATGTGAAAATGCTTCACTAACATGTATTTGAAAGACGTATGCAGCCAGAGTTGTGTTTTGGTTTTTAGTTATTAGTGATTCGTGCTTTCATTCCTGACACAGGTGATAAATCAAAGATGGTTTTGATTTCATAAAAAGATGTGACATTCACGCCAGAGTACTTACAACGTAGATAGATTTACGACATTCAAACAATCATCAAACCAGTGTTGTTTTCTGGTGCTCAAACTTTTTAAGTTGTTTTCTGTTGCCTATTGTTTCACATACATTTGAATACCCCTCTGAACTGGCCCTATTATACTCATCCATGGCCATAAAAATCTGTGAGTGTACTTCATTCTTTTTTCCATTGTATTAAAACAGTGCATTTCCCCTGGGTGTGCCTGGTTTGAAACTTTGAATGTTGTAATTCAGATAACCGACAATGGTCCATGGCAGTGTGAACTGGTGTTGCATGTGTACTATTGAATGTAGCCCTTAGGGGATCATCTTGCAGTAATATATGACTAAAAAAGTGTGCTCTGTGCATATTTTCAATTGTTGAAATTTTCTTGTTCATGGTTCAAAAATGAGCCCTTGAGTGCATTGTGTCTTGCCATTTGAAGTTGTTACCTTAGCCTTCCAAAAAGGCCTTGCTTTGATTAACATGAAATAACTTTCCATATGTCAAGAAATACAAGTTATATTAAAAAGGTATCTGTTTGTGAGACAACTGATAAAACTTATTTCCATTTTTGCTTAGTGGCAGATGGCTATGGGAATATACTGTATATAAAATACTGATAACTTAAGAATACAAGGTGTGAATACTCTAAGGGAGCTTTTGAAAAGACACTTTACTCAAACTAGTTTTCTCCCTCATTATATGGTGTTGCCACTTATGTCATCTAGAATTCATCCAGTTTTGTTCCCATCATTTTAGGCCTTTCTATTTGTGTATATTTAATGATTTTTTTTACTTTCATATCCTTCATTTTAAGTTCCGTTTAGGATCACTTGACTTGTAGTGTTTTCTGTAGATTTTTCCTCTAATATGTTGATTTTGCTGTGTATTTTCAGAGCTGGGCCTTGAGGATGGACAGGAAATAGTAGTAGCTGACCCTACCTCCCCCTCCTCTATGTTATTTAAACTGCAGCTAGCGTCAAGTATGGACAAAGAATAAGGAACATGTGCTGCCCTCTACGTGTGGGCAGAAAACTACTGCTCATCTGTGCTGCAGCCCAGGGAAGGAGTTCTACCTGGTCCCTAACCTAGGGGCAGAGGTTCACCCAGTCTGTATTAAGTTATTTTTAGTGTTCTTAAGGATGTCCGCACCAGATTTTTCTTTAACTGCTGATAGTGGCCATATGTCTGAAGACCTTAACAGGAGTACTGTCATCATCCAAAGTTAACAGTGCTGCCTTCAGTGAGGGATTTTTACCACAATAGAAAAAAATAATGCAAGGGTCATTGTCATTTGCAAAAGAAGCAAGTTTTACTATCAGTCCTCTTGATAGTTTCAAGTATAGGTGGGCAGCAGTTTTTTGACCAGTCACAGACTAGGTAATTTTAACCAATGTTAATCTCTGACAGAGACTAGATAACTTAAATGGAAGCGAACCCATAGTCTTACACAGGCTATATTTATGAAAGGGTTTACCTCTTGTCTAAAAGACTAGGTAATTTGAACGAGTGAATGGCTGTATACTCGTCCAGCAAATTGTGATATAGAAAAAAAGCATCATATAATCATCAACTAGAGCGGTTGAATTTTTATTCTATGGAAATGCCAAAATTCTTAAAGATTAATTTTACAATTCGGCTAGTATTACTATGAACTCCTTTTATGTATGCTTACCATGTAGACATTCAAAATCAAGCCATTTGTAATGCACAGTGGGAGAGTGAAAGCTAGCGGCAAGAAAGGTATGTGTATGTGGTATGATATGGCTGATCGTGGTACCAAAAGGAAGATTCTGTACACAGGATTTAATGTAAATCTAGTGATACTGTAAATAATAAAAGGCATAACTTTAAGGGGTGTACAGACAGTACAGTAGTAATTTGGCATCAAAAATTGCATTGTGAAGATGTAGTTAATATCACACCTTAACCTCTGAGAACTCACAGCTGATCAGCAAATTACTTAAACATCAAGCAAATGGTTGATCTTTCAGCATATTTTGGATGTTGTCTTAATTTGGTATTATTAAAAAGGTTTTTATTCCAACAAAATAAACCTATATCTCTCAATATTGAAATCATGATGAAGAACAAAAAAGCCATGACAGTTAGAGCAGTTTACCTATGAATGTTGGGATAGTCAACATATCCCAATACAGAAGTTCGCTTGATGACCAGAAATGGTCCAAGATGGACCCATGGTTTTAATGAACAGTTGTTGGAGGTGGCATTTCACCTCCTATGTAGGTGGAGCCACCGTCCTTGGATTTTGAACTCTAATTTTACATATATGGAATGACATACAAGACCAAATAACTAAAGATACTTTTCGCTTGTTCTTATAACAGAGGATTTTAATATAAAGCCAAAATCAATGTGTTACATCATTAGAAATTTAGATAATGTTTGTGATTTTTTATGGGTACAAGAGTTATGTTTCATGGGAACTTTCTAAAATATATGAAAGTAAGTTTTCTTTCATTTTGAAGTTGAAAAAAGATGCAGGCTCTTACTTGGGAAAATCGTTATTGGTATAAAAGAAGAATAAATAAATGCATTAAAAATTATCCCATTGCAATCTGATAGAAAATAGCATGGTGTAGTTTGGCTGAATGATATGTATGTTGTGAAAAATTAACAGGTCCTTGTCAATCAAAATATGTTTAACCTATTTGTGCCTGAAGATCGGCCTGCTTATTTCAGATATATTCTCTCAGTAAAACCAGTAAAAGTTAAAGAAGGATTGTGAATCAGTTTTCATATAGTACATGCCAAAAGAAATTTCACTTGCACACCTACAACTATTCATCTGACACTAAACACAGTCCTTGGCCATGTTTGTCTTAATAGGAGTAGCCTCTAATCTTCCTTCGTATCTTTCACCAAAACATCCGCTTAACAGTATGATATCTGAAAGTGCTTATAGAATGGGTCTTGAAATATACAAAGAAATATTGCTATAATAGTCAGGTTACAAAAGAGGATATTCTGTTAATCTGTATAAAAACCTACATGACTTCTTTCTGTTTCTGATACAAACATGTTATAATGTAGAAGAGCTTTATACCTGATATGGAAAATCTATTTTTCTTCATTTGTTAGTCTATCTTCTCACAATAGATGGCGCCACTGGTCAAATCTGCCGCATGGAGAAAAGTTTTGACCAATACCCTTTCATTATTTCAATAGAATATTTAGAAGAGTCTTATTTGTTACTTATAACAATCCTCTTTCAGATGTTTATAAGGTTAACTTCTTACTGAAAGATACCATTGAATAGTCAGGGGTTTTGGCCACTACTATAATTAATGAGCATTTATTGAAGATGAAAGGATGAATGAATGATGAAATTCAAGAAAAGATTAGTCTTGACCGAGTCAAAAATAAGGGAAATGACTCCTAAAAGAGGTATAATCAAGAAATCATTTCCATACCACAAAATATAAGATAAAAATGCTATCATTAGCCAGGGACAATTTATTTATAAATAGACCTCTCTGCATTAGCCAACATTTCGATTAATTGTATTTCATTTATGTTAATTTAATTTTCTACATGAAAAATAATGCATAACATTTTGAATCATGTGGATGAAGATGAAGTACAAAGTTCAGCCTGATATGGTATTTTCCCCATATTTTCTGTGAAGCTGTGTCACTAAATATACCCCAGAGAAGACTTCAAAAGTTGGGGGTTGATTTTCCCTGTGTGTGAGGGGCGTGTTTTTGACTTGTATAACTAGTCTTGACTGTTTTGATTGTTTGTCCGACGAAGAAAAAAACTGCAAACTGTTTTTATATTTTATGTTAGTTCACTGTCAAACCAAATTATGTAGACCACTTTGACATTGTAAATAAATAAATGTATTATTAATGTGCTCCACTGCTTTCTTAGTTGATCTTCTTAGCCATTGTGATGCTTTTATATTGGTTATTTTACCAAGCTCTATGTAGAGCCTTTTCTATTCCAGCTGACCACCTAGTGTAGCTCCAGGTCAATCATTACTTTCATTTATTTTATATCTATTTATATATTTTATATCTACTTTCATCCAAGCACAAAGATTTTTGTTTGAAAACCATCTAAACCCTGTTATGTTGGTATTCATGGGAAAGCTCTTGCTAATTACCGTCAGATGACCGTCAGGATTTCAATCATTTTTCACGTTTTTTTCATCATTTTGTATTGGCCAAATTAGCCACCAGCAACATTAGGGTTAAACATATTTAAAGACAATGGTGCACATTCAAAGCTCCCCCTGGTAGTGATAAGTGGTCAACGTTTTGAATCAGTTCTTTAGCAACCTGCTCTCCTTTACTGTAAACTGAAAATGGTGACGTTCAAAAAGCTAGCCTTTTGGCCATTTTACAGTGTTTCTTTTGGTATGAAAAAGGAGAGGAGAACAAGCTTAGATACTTAATCCAAGGAACAAGGGAGAATCAGGATGTGTAATGTACTGAATTATAACCAAGTATGTCTATTAAAATTAGTATCTCTTAGTTGGAACTATGTTTTTTGACATCTGGAACCCAGTTTTAGACCCAAAATTGAGACTTTATTATAACGAAGATAAGCCAGCATGAGGACACCAGTTTGTTATCATTTTATTATCAGCAAATCATAAGAACTATTTTGAGTGAATTTGATAAATTTGGAAGTGTCAGAACTGTATTACGGTATTACAAGTGATGCAAAATGAAAGAAATATACATATAATAACTAAAAATCAATTAAAAATTAAATTCTACCCTTTTCATTCAATTTTGGATTCATTCACCGATTTGACAACTTTCAAATAAACGCATTTCAAAAATCTATAAATGAAGATTAACAAACCATATGCAGGTACAAGTATGAAATGCATGGAACACAATTTACAAAAAAATATCGTGTAGATGGTTTTGCCTTACTGAAAAGTTAGCATGGTGATCCTCCCTTTGATTTAGTTTTTAGAAAAGGAATTATCAAACGAAGATTTATGCAAAGTTGGATAAAAATGCTAGTGTACAAGGTACTTCAATGCACACCACTGATCACATAAGGTTTATTTCTGAATGTAGGGTGATTTTGTGATTTTTACATACGTTAAAGCCTGCATCCTTTTCCTCATAATCAGATCAATTGCAAATGTTGCACACAAGCACGAAATGTTTTGGCCCTTTTGTCGTTATCGAATTTCACCAAAACAGGATCGCGTCAAACTTGAATTTTTGCTATCAATGTGAGCAGATTTGCCTGAAATTTGGCGTAGTTATAGCTTAGATGGGGTATTCTAATAGGAGGGGTATCACATTCTTTTCAATTTTGACTTAATTCAAAAGTTATGGAATCTGAAAGAGGAAAAATGCACTTTTCAGTTTCTCATTTTCAACGAATATTGTAAAAGAAATGGTTATAAAATGTATTCCTCGCCGGACGTCACTTCAGACAATACATACTCAGCATATGCTAAATTGTCGGTCAAATTAAAGCATGGTAGAGGGAAAACTCAGTCCAAGAAATTAACCCCACAACTTTCAAGCTACCCGAACGCAAAACTGAGTCTGGCCTATTTAGTACTACCTTTGCTCAATAGGTGGCCGACATACTGGGATCGACTATCTTGTGACCACAAGAATCGAGTTCTACGGCACGAAGATGGAGTCAGGGATATGCAGGTTTTCACAGAAATAGTTCAGATAAGAGAGACCATCGCGATGATGGATCAGGCTTCTGTTGATGCTATTTTTTTAACCCTTTTGCTGGTGGTGACTAATTTGGTCATTACAAAAAGATGCGGAAAATGTCTGAAACCCTTGCACATGGGTACTCATCTGAGAGTGCTGAGCGAGAGCTATCCAATGAATACCAACATGACTGGGTTTAGATGGTTTTCAAAAATCTTTGCATTCTTGTCCTTTGGACGAAAGTAGCCTCAGCATTTAAAAGATGAATATGTAAGCATGACGGGATGTTCTTCAGCAATCCTTAAAATGCTGAACGAATTGAGGATTCAGACACGGGAAAGGGTTTCGAGGTGGTGGATGTGAAACCAAGATACATTACACCCGAGAATATTTTACTTAGGACTCGCAGTTAGATAACTGAAATAAACCAAGCACATTTAGTGAACGGGTCACGAAATTGAATGTCAAATTCAGTCATGTATCGATAATTGTATATTTAGATAGGTAAAGTATCTCTCTGGGTAAGATGATATTAAAATGAGTTCCTGGACCTGTGTAGTTCAACTGTTAATGAGCTGCTAGCGCAGTACTACCAATGGCCTATAGATGTCATCACGGTCTCATCTCTAGTGGTATCAGGCATACTCTGACAGGCGATAAAACAAACCTAGGTAACTGAGGAATTTAGATATACATACACACACAATATATATATATATATATATATATATATATATATATATATATATATATATATATATATATATATATATATATATATATATATATATATATATATATATATATATGTATATATATATATATATACATATATATATATATATATATATATATATGTATATATACATATATATATATATATATATATATATATATATATATATATATATATATATATATATATATATATATATATATATATATATATATGTATATATATATATATATATATATATATATATATATATATATATATATATATATATATATATATATATATATATATATACATATATACATGTATATATATATATATATATATATATATATATATATATATATATATATATATATATATATACATATATATATATATATATATATATATATATATATATATATATATATATATATATATATATATATATATATATATATATATATATATATATATATATATATATATATATATAAACAGCCTGATATATAGGCTAATTAAAGTTTAATAGTGAGATCATATGCGTGTCAGTTTCAGAATGACAGGTCACGAAATTGTAAAAGATATGTAGAATGATTTGTAGAATCTAAAACTTTTACGTCAAGAAGATTATCTATACACATCCAATGTTACTAGTCTAGGTAATGGACCTAATTGTATGTCACCGTGTAAGATATGACGTTGCTGATCAGAAAAGTAAGAATCGCTACTGATAACTCTAGTATTGCGAAGTGAAATATATCTCCCAAAATTGTCGTTTTACATTCAAGGCTGCCAGGCGAGCTTATATTATTAGGTTATGCCGGTAATGGGGGACTTATGGTGAAATTTGGTCCCTCTTCTGTAATAATTAATTTCTTGAAATGAATTTTGGAAAGTGCAAGAATGATTTCTCTTATCTAGCTCAAAAAATGTGCGTAAATGGATTGTCGAATACAATCATAACTTTTAGGTACAATATATGACATTTCCGATAGTTTTTCTATCACGAAACAACAATAAAAACAGATCACCGGGGACGAGTATGTTACCTTAGAACTCATCAATAGTCTATCCTGTTATGTGAGATATTAGAGATTATAAGAAAATATAAAAGAATTTGATGGGCCAGGCATTATCAATTTCACGTGTCTCCCTAGCCTGGTTCTTAGGCTGAGTTAGGTATAATGACCCCACCACTATACATACTAAGTAAGTCTCTCTCAAACTATAGATGGAAGCACTGTTTCATGAGTTGCGGTTGAGAACAGACTAGAGCTCAAGTGTGTCCCTCTTGAGGATTTATTCAGAACTTATCCTAACTCAAGTTAGATCAGTGAAAGAGACAGATACATGTATCACAGACTTGTAGCAATCTCCCCTTTCCCTGCTATTCCTTGCCATTGGAGCGAAGAGAATATTGTCGGTTTTAATGCCATTCAGACTCTCTCACTGCATTGCTGAAATGGGTATACGTATGGCTTAAAACCTGAAAATATAAAGTTAGGACTTAAACTGTATTTCGTAATCTTCTGAGATTAAAAAAAACAAGAGATGAGCAGGGATAAGTCTTGTTCTTTAACAGATCAACGCTTATGTTCAACTCAATCATTATAGATGCACTCTTCCTTATTTGATAAACTGATCTTAATATCCTGCACACTCATCTTGATTTTAGAATTTTATTAATTGAAATATTAATATAGTGCGCGATGAAACCCCCGGTGGGGGCGGGGGCACTTTGGTATTTAGGGGGGCGCATACGCTCGTTATCCAAATTTAGAAATACCCCTAGCCTAAAGCACTGTGTATTTTCAGTCAATACAAATACAATACAATTGCAATAACTAATATCAAAATAATTGAGATGTATCTATATTTGATAATCAGCACTTCCCAGTTTAATTCCTAAGCGCTAGTATGGGCTCCTCAGGGCCTATGTGAGTAGAAAGGCTCTGATGTCAGTTGTGTGGAAGAAAACGATAACAGAATTACTAGTAGGGCGGCTAAGGCAAAAATCGTGCACTTTTTGTTAAAAGCATGAAACTTGGCAGAAGTATACTTCCATGCATACTGATCAATTCTGGATATGGATCCACCGCGCTGGACTTTGGATCCACCTATTTTTGGGGCATTTTATCAAAAAACTGATATGAAAAGAGTGAAAATTGTAATTACAGCTTTAAAATATTTTCCTTCAGGTAGAATTTCATGAATCTTTTCTGGGAGGTAATGAATAACACAACAACTAAGACTGTCCACAGATTTTGTGATAAAATGTTTCCCAAAAGTGTCATTTTGGGGCATTTTCATGAAAAATATGCTAAAAAGGGTGTTTTTTGTAATACATCACTTCTGATGTATTTGGGCTAGTTAGAGTAATTGATGCTTTGCCAAAATGTACTGAAAACCATAGGTTAGTAACTGAAATGCATAAGTGGTGTATTAGGTACTCACAAAGTTCATATATTTTAGGGTATCGTGACCAAAAATTGGCTATTTTGTCTGTATTTTCGTACATAACCTTCTAAAACCTCTAATATCAAGCCCAGATTTATGAAAATGAGCAGGAATATACCTGGACTTCCACATTTTAAGTTTTGATAAGTGACCTGTATCCAGTTCACCTATGTCACACAGTTTTAGGGTTATTTTACTTAAAAATGCGCACAAATGCACATTTTTGTAATAACGGCTTATTTTTTTTTCTGCGGTCCAGAATAACCAAAACTTTACAGTGAATGGGGTAAATGGCAAGACATGTGATCGCTCAAAAATGACATAAAACTTAAGGATGACTTAGGCAAAGATAATTTAGGGTATTTTGACTATTTTCACACAAAATCCCCCAAAATGAGGATATTTTGTAATTTGTTCTCATCCTAATCCAGGCATTCTGCATAGGTTTGCATTATGCATATCTGGCCACAAGCACAAAGAATCATTGACATCTAACTATGCCTGTAAAATTTAATAAGTTATTTATCAGGGTTATGTATTTTTGAGTTATTTAACTTAATTTGTGGTATTAAATATTTTAGAAATAATGTTTATTTTTCCTATTAAGATATGTTCTTATGGGGTTGTATGGTAATATAATTCCTCAATGCAGATTGAATAAAAATAACTGTTATCAAGGAATGTCTTTGGTGAAAAAAGCAGTGTTATTTCATGTATTGGGCAGATTGCTGTGTTGATTATAGTAATTCTAATCCAGAAACAGTAGAATCAAGTGTTCACTATAGTGAAACTCTTAGTTGAGGTACAACCATTCATACCTATTCTTCTTAGCACAATAGTCCTAGATATACTAAAGACCACCTGGCATTTGATAGTCCAAAGTTATGTAGATTACCCTAATACCAGTCCTTGTACCATTCCTAATTTACTTGTTGCACTTGTGTATTTACCTGAGCTGAATAGCCACAAATTGTGTCATTAATATATAAGGGCATTCAGCTCCAACTCTAAATTTGAATTGTGCTGCACCAAAACAACAACATAACATTTTAGAAAGAAGTTCATCTGTTTTCATGAATACATGAGTCTTACTGCCATTAGCCAAATTGCAAGAAAGTTACCTACACACTCCTTTTCGATTCACATTCAAAAGATATTCCAGGTCTTGTTATAAGAAGCATTCAAACCGATATTCTTCAATCTTTTTGACGTTTTTGTACTTTAATATTATTAAATCAAAACAACAGATAAATGCCCCTAAAATTCTATCAGGTTACCTTTATACCTTAAGAGACTCATGTTAACGTATCAAGTCTTAAGTTATGCCAAGAGCAACATTCAAAACATGACACAAACCCAGGAAACAATTGTACCATATCTAATACTAATATTACATGGTTTTCCCTTTCTTATTGAAATGACCTTAACTAGAAGTTATTTATGAAGACTACATTTTGGAAAGTAAGTGCCAAGTACTTTAACCCTCTAAATGCTGAGGCTACTTTCGTCCAAAGAACAAGGATGCAATGGTTTTTGAAAGCCATCTAAACCCTGTCATGTTGGTATTCATTGGATAGCTCCCACTGAGTATATCCTAAGATGAGTAACTATCTGCCAGGGCTTCAGTTATTTTTTTAAGTCTTTTGCATCATTTTGGATTGGCCAAATTAGCCACCAGCAGCATAAGGTTAACCCAACTCAGTGAAACAGTCATTCTTTCATAGTATGTCTGTATAAATAATCTAACCATGAGAAATCAGTTGATTAAGAAATAAATGCCCAATACAGTAAAAATCAGTAGTTTCACAATATTTAAACTAGTTATGGGCCGATGATTGACTGAAGTTTAAAATGTTTTTTTTTTCAATGAACCAAATCGTGAAATCACTATTATTTGTAATCGTTTTTGGAAAAAAATGATATTACTCAGCCACCAGCTTTAGTGAACTATAGAGCTAAAATTGCACAGTATCTCTGCATGCCACTGCCATCTTTGTTTAGCTTCATTGATGCTTCATTTTACTTACAGGGTAGTTAGTACCACGGTGAAGTGATCAGGTACCTAAATTGTCAGGTGATAAAATGGAGTGAATGTCACTAGTTCTCCAGTGCTGAAACTGCGCCGATTATCTACAGTTGAGCAGCTTTTGATTAACAGATGATCGGTCATGAAGTCCACACTGATTCCCATCTCTAATTCCCATCTCAAAATAACCCTACGATATGACCTTGGTCATTATATTTTCAGAGTTTCAAATATTTACATAAATGTTAATGATTCTAAGCAAATTACTACCAAAATAATAATCAATAAACCTATGTAGCTTTGTGCCAAATATGTTTTGCCAAATATGAAGAATGCTAACCTATGCAGAATGTCTGGATTAGGATGAGAACAATCCTAGGATCAGTAAATCCTAGGTGTTACTTGTCCTATGAGGCCAGTAACAGTTTGAGTTAGCGTTGAGGCCTGAAATATCCTCCCTTTTTGGGGATTTTGTGTAAAAATACCCTAGATTGTTTTTGCCTGAGTCGTCCTAAAGTTTTATGTCATTTTTGAGTGGTCACATGTCTTGCTATTTACCCCATTCACTAAAAGGTTTTGGTTATTCTGGACCAGAGAAAAAAATCATAAGCCGTTATACAAAAATGTGCATTTGTGCTCATTTCTAAGTAAAATAACCCTAAAACTGTGTGACATAGGTGAACTGGATACAGGTTACTTATCAAAACTTAAAATGTGGAAGTCCAGGTATATTCCTGCTCATTTTCATAAATCTAGGCTTGATATTAGAGGTTTTAGAAGGTTATGTACGAAAATACCGATTTTTGGTCAAAATACCCTAAAATATATGACCTTTGTGAGTACCTAATACACCACTTATGCATTTCAGTTACTTAACTAGGTTTTCAGTACATTTTGGCAAAGCATCAATTACTCTAACTAGCCCAAATGCATCAAAAGTGATGTATTACAAAAAATACCCTTTTTTAGCATATTTTTCATGAAAATGCCCCAAAATGACACTTTTGGGAAACATTTTATCACAAAATCTGTAGACAGTCTTAGTTGTTGTCTTATTCATTACCTCCCAGAAAAGATTCATGAAATTCTACCTGAAGGAAAATATTTTAAAGCTGTTATTACAATTTTCACTCTTTTCATATGTTTTTTTGATAAAATGCCCCAAAAATAGGTGGATCCAAAGTCCAGCGCGGTGGATCCATATCCAGAATTGATCAGTATGCATGGAAGTATACTTCTGCCAAGTTTCATGCTTTTAACAAAAAGTGCACGATTTGGCCCAAAATGGTGCCTTAGCCGCCCCACTATACGGCAAGCCGCCAAAGTTTATTTCAACTCTGCTCAACTGGCCAAAGTTTATTTCAACTCTGCCCAACTGGCCGTAAATGATTATCGCTCACTCCACATTTACACATCCAAGCTGCAGATCAAACCGGTCGTCGTGAAACAATTTGCTGCCCAGTGACCCTCGCCTGATGCATTAACCTATCCTAGCTACAACCACTGCCCAGGGCCTGCGCGATACCACTACAATACATATCAAAACCTACCGACAGACATTCTTGCAACCCGTTATCCACCCCCCCCCCCCCCCCCCCCCCACACACACACACACTTAATGCACTCATAGGGGTCCCCTTGAAATCATCGTCAAGATGGAGTGAGGGCACTTTGAAATCAAAAGAAAAAATACTAAACATAACTATTTTGTTCTTCAATTTACTTACTTATATTTTATAAGTAATGAAGACCACACTTTCGAAAAGAAAAAATGTATTTTATTTACCAGTTACTAATACTTTAAGTAAACTGGAAAAATGAGTGATTTTATTTGGTCACTAGAAACATTAGTAGAGGAGTTGTTCGTCTTTATTTTCTCTTTCAAACATCTTTCTCGTGTCTCCTTCATCAGCAAAACCTGCCGCTGGACGCCCCAGGCCAATGTATAAGCTTTAGCCGTCATCCGCGCATGAAGCTCGCCCTGATGACCAGTTGTGTCTGGCTCTATGTAAGGTATAAAAATGGAAATAAAGCGTGAATTCATGAATTATTCAGAGGAAATGTATTTCTTGCACCTACGGGACTAGTGCTCACAAACTTAGACTAGACTTTAGAATTTGCTTGGTAGTCTGTAGTCTACAGCTAATATCCTGGACCAACATATATACCTTTTAAGTCTATGTCTAAGTCTTAAGCCCGCTGGTTCAACTGACTACAGTTGAATATTTCTTCTTTAAATATTCCTAAAATTGTTTAGTCTAAACATTCCCAATATAGCCATGTCAGGAATAGGTTGGTTTTGAAACGCTGGTTTCCTATCCTTAACTCATTAGATTAAACACTTCTTGTTGGATTTCATTTATTGCTTTATATATAAAATGAATTCTTCTGTGATGTGTATTTTAGGAACATTGGCCGTGTAATTTGTTTTCAGTTCGTTTAATCATTCAGCATTTAGGGGGGGGGGGGGGGGTACTGACACGAATTAAACTAAGAACACCATTTTCATGCGGTATACGTAGATCTAAATGAACGTCGTTTTCTTCTTTACAGATGGAACAAATGTACTTCTAATAAGGCGTGTTACTAGTTCCTGCTTTCTTTTTTATACGTAATTGAAATTCACTTCAGAAAGTTGGGAGATTTTCTATATTGGCCTACATTACATTAAAATGGTAATCACATTCTTACAAATTGACTCTATTTCAAGAGGAAAGCAAGCTGGCATTTTTCTTTTTCTATCCTTTAATACATTTGCAATTTAGTCTTCGTTTTGGAGATAAGTCCCTAGTATGTAAGAACGCCTGAAGTCTCTATAAGTGACTTGATTCACGCGCTAATTTGGCGGCTAATCCAACGAGCGACGTGGGCCGCTCGTGCGCCGGCGACAGGTGCATCAGGGCACGGGACTGCACTCGAGCGCACCATCTACAGGCATCGGGCCCCGTTACAAGTTCCTTATCTTGCGAGCACAGAAAATTGAATTGTGCATCTATGTTGAAGCAGGATGAAAATCTTGATTCCTTTAAACAAATCTGACTCGACACTTTCAATCCAACTCCAATGTGCCGCATAACTTAGCATGTAGCTTCCGGAACAAAAATATCGCTCTTCTAGCCAACTTTTTTGAAGTTATAATTATTCAGCATCTCATTCTTTAACTGTAACCGACAATTCTTTTGTAAGAAAGGGAGGATGAAGCGGGCCTCTGTTGCGGGGTGCCGTGGAACCCCCAGAGGGACTAGGGCTCTTAGGGCGCCGTCTGTCATACCCGGGCATCATTAGCGGGTGCGTCGGGTGCTGCTGAGAGGACCCTTTGTTGCCTGAGGGGGCGCTGTGCACTCATCCGTTACAGGGCCTTTTTCAGGCCGCGCAATCTCCACCCTCTTCAGTCTGGTACAGGGTGCCGAGGAGAGAAGACCGCTAACGACCAACATCTAACACTCATCTCAGAATAACTCAAAATACTATCTAACTCATTCTGAGTCTTAACCGTCGCCTTTAAGGAACGAAAATATTTAAAGAAAATTAACTTCAATACTGGGAATCCAAAATAGTATCATTCTAGTTCGACTGTGATTCCCTCAGCAATTTTTCAACAAAACTTCAAGATTGTTAAACTGTTAGTTCACCAAATTTAACCAGCCATGGATTGTTTGGACGACACATTCACTGAGATGGACCTGGACCTTATGGATGAAGTGGAGCCTGCTGCAGTGAAGCCAAGACTGCTGATAGGGGAGGCGAAGAAAAGGCGTCGCAGCAAGTCCGCCAAGAAAGCCGCCTCACCGCCCGACAACGAGGAGAATCTCACTGTCAAGCGAAACGTCGCCAACTCACAGGTATGCAATGTTTTATTTTTTCGTTTCTATTCCTTTCATTTCTAGGCTTGATCTATGGGTTATGGAATTGGATTCTAATAACTATTGTAGCTTAGACCAAAGGCAGATGTAATTCACCTGCCTAAAAGTTGCTTATACATATTCCCTACCTCAGATGTCAACGTTCCCGGACACCTGCGAATGTTTGTTTGTTTCTATGTTAATTAACCAGGTGGTTACACTAGGCATGCAACTTCTTTGCTTGATATTTACATAAGCATGGTGTGTCCTATCTGTAAATGGTGTTTCACCCATTAGCTCATGCAGGATCGGGACTTATCACGCCCGGATATGTAAACTTTTGATATGTTTGGAAAATGAAGTAGCGAAGAAAGCTAAGAAATACGAAAATATGAAAATAGTAGATGATAATAGAGAATACAGATACGATCTGTTATATTGAGCCTATATATAACCTGACCATGCATTCTTTGAAAGTCGTCGTGCTCAGTTGTCATCAAATGTTTATTACGCCAGGGTACCTATTGGAAATACAGGTACATTGCAATTAAGCAAAACTCAACGAAATGTTTAAAAAAAAATTTTGTTTGGTATTAATCAGTAGTCTGCCCCACACATTTTGCATTATGTTTCTTCGGGGTCATGGAGTAGCTTAAACAATCTTTAATGGCAGGATTTTACAAAGTGTATGTATGATGTAGCAATACCAGTGTTTTAATGACTTGTTTTTGTCCTGCATAGTGAGGTTTTCTATCTCGTATGATTTAGGTCTCTTACCTTACTTAACTGGGTTCTACGACCTGTCACGTTCTCAATCTCGTATGGTGTATTTCATTAAGTTAACTGGGCCGGATTCTACGATATGTTACGTTACCAATCTCATATTATTTGTTTCTTACTGAAATGGCTGCACGACTTGTTACGTTGAAATACTGAGGTATTTACATGTCTGTTGGCCTAATATTCAGCTAAGTACCACCATTCAATCCGAATAACATATCTTGCTACTGTTTCCGTTAAAATGAGGTGTTTCTAATGATCGCAGAAAAAAAGTGTCTTTATAGTTTTTATTGAGGAGCACCTAGTAATTTTCTATGTTGAGAATATTTACTTGTAAATAGAGGAATATATAGTATTTATTGACTGTAGAAGCAATACAATATATATATATATATATATATATATATATATATATATATATATATATATATATATATATATATATATATATATATATATATATATATATATATGATATACTCAGAAATACCAAAAAAATAACATGTTATTGACGAGAACAGAATTACTAGAAGGAAACTAAACACATACAAGAACAGATAATGCATAATAAAACGAATAAAATTCATTTGCGACTATCGGTCGCACCATTTTAAATCATACATTATCCCAGGGATAATCCATATAATTCAGACTTGTCAGAGGAAATTCGTAGAATGAAGGGAAAAGTTACTTCTAAAGCTTCCTTTTTAATAGCTCAATTCGTGATTTAAACTGATTGCACCATTTTAAGAAAATAAACTTTATTGGCTTGAGAAGGCTTGAACATCTGGTACAACATACAACAGTGCTTACGACCAAATGTCTATTCCAAATTCATTCAAAAGCCCAACATTGGTCATAAACAACTTTTCGAAGCCTCAAATGGGTAAAATATGCGATGCCCCTGGTGGAGGTAAAGTATATATAATTCACTCGCCACCGGGTGGTCTGCGGCTCAGGCGTCCATTTCAAGACCTCTTACCTCGTGTTTTGTGATCCGCTTGAAGTCCGCCTCGCTCGCTGTGCACGCCAGACTCCATTTAGAGCGAGAGCTGACGTCTGTTGCATAATTCGCCACGTGCGCCTTGTCCGACTACTGCTTTCCACCACGCTGATTTGAGGGGAAGTTTGGTGTGACAGGCTCAGCATGTCTTACTGAGTGCGGAGCCAGAAAAATTCGGATTGTGCCGAGAAATGACAATGGATGTCATTTGGCATTAAGTAAATCTCTGAGGAGAGAGAGAGAGAGTAACTGCCTGACAAAAGTGATGAGACTTTTTCATAACAAACATTTTTCAAAATATATGGAGGGTAAATGCTGATCTAAACTCAACTCAAAAAAACAAATTCTCCTGTTTTTCCAAAGACATCAAAAACAGCAGATGTTTTTCTGTCGTTTTCCAGAAAAACAGCGGATAAAAGAAATATTTTTTCCGCTGTTCACACTTGCACCATCGTACTTTTTACATTCATTAAGTTTTAAAATGTATGGTAATACGAGGGAGCTAGGTACAGATATTTGTCTAAGCTATTACCTGGAATAATAGTTTTAATCTGTGTCAACCATAACTAAGTACCCTAGCACCAAATAAGATTATGCATAGAACACTGGTACATTCCAGTATTGTGCTATACAATTTGATACAAAACTTTGCTGTACGATATTGCTCTGTTCCAGTGGTTAACATTACTGGTAAATTCCAGAAGTGTTGTAGTATGCACAGAGGCCGGTGTATGTATGTCCTTCATTGACTATGACAGTATGCCATAAAATACAAATCAAAAATATATAAATAATGAATAAACATGATAAACAAATCAAACAAAAGTTAAATGAATACTAGTATGCATTATAAGAGCATGGGAACTCATATACAGAATACAGGTACTTTCAGGAAGGGCATCATTCTGGTACGTGTCAGTATAGAGATCATCTAGCAGAACCTACCTGGAATTAAAGAATGATTTGTTTGAATGTGTATTTTTTCTGACTGAATGTTTCATATCATCATTATTATTAATATTATTATTATTACTATCACTATTATTGTTATCATTATTATTCTTATTACCATTATTATTATTATTATTATTATTATTATTATCATTTCTGTAGGAGAGACGTCGCATGCGGAGGTTGAACACAGCCCTTGACGAGCTGCGCAAGTGCATCCCGCAGCACTTCCACCTGTACCACCGTCGCCTCAGCAAGATCAAGACGCTCCGCCTCGCCATCAGCTACATCGCCACCCTCGGGGACCTGCTCAACTGCGAGTGCGGCGCCCACAAGGGCTACCTCCACAGAAAGGCGCTAGGACTCGAGCAGGGCCAAGGGCTGAGGGCAAAGTGCGAAACTGCGGAGTGCGAATCAAACGCTACCGCCTCCATACGAGACGATGAGGACGATAACGGTGTTGCTGATGATGATGATGAGGAGGAGGATGCATTTCACGGCATGTACAGTCCGCAACTGCATGATGATGAGAGTGATATGCACCCAATGACACTGAAAACAGGTTTGCAGCAGAATGGTATGAACTCAGAGGGTGACATGAGCCCTGATTTCCACCCACTGGCGGGGGAAAGATTGAGCTCACCCCTGCACTCACCTCCTATGCCACACCCACACCCTGGGTACAACCCCTGTCCTGGCAGCAGCCCCATCGCCCTGGACCTCAGCTACCGGGCATCCCTGCAAGGCTACCAGATCAACTCCCCGACCACGTGCACCACACAGTCGTCATCATCACAACTTTCATCATCTTCAGCGTCGTCATGTGCAGGGTATTTCTACCCCCCGACAGGCCCTGCCCTGAGCGTACCTCCCGTCGACATGCGCAGCGGACCCGCCACCTATCGGCAATACCGTCATCACCATCAGCCTCGCCATCACCTGGGGGCGCCGCAGTGGCAAGTCAAGTGCTGAGAAGGAAAAAATCCAATACGACCCAACTTATCTTGAAGGTAAACATTCATTGTATTACCATATTTGCTCTCAAATCCGGTTCAAAGCACTGGACAATCTACCAGTGACTTGGGGTTAGTTGGTGGTTGTCAGTGTCCACCTGTTTCTTTCACAGATCACACCTGGCTGGTTATACATTTTAGCCTGGAGTAAATGGCAGAAATGGTGATAACAAATGAAATTCCAAATTCTATATCAACCGTTACGATCTGGAGTGCAGACACGGTCGGACATTTTTGACTTAGAATCGTCAGAGAAAGTAAATTCAGATATGTTTCGCCATGTCTCTAGTTATATCTGCAGAGGGATTGTAATATCTAACATAATGAAGTTGTTTTCAGTCCTATTTTCTTTCTAAAATAGTGACCTGTTCTGGTTCTTGTGATTATCTAAGTACATTAAAAAACAAATTGGTCCGAAGCGAAAATAGTAGTCAGTTGCAGGTATCGCAAACCTCTCTCTTAATTAAGTGTGGTCCAGATGCCATGATAAATTAGAAAATATTTGGGAAATGAAACATGAGCCCGTATTTGAAGTTTGGTGTACATTTTCGTCTCCCCATTCCCAGCTCCGGATATCTAATTTTCTTACTATTGCAAAATAACCCCGACCATCAGAACAGGTAAGAAAATAGTTTGGGTTGTTGAATTTTGATCTAATTTATGCATATCATTTATCTTAACCCTACCCAAAGCTGTTAGTTCTTTCGTTCAAAGCACAAGGACTCAAAACCTTTTGAAGACCACCTAAATCCTTTTGTGTTGGTATTCATTGGATAGCTCCAACTGAATACTCACAGAGTACCCACATTACAGAGTTTCAGTCTGTATAAAGTGTTTTGCATCATTTTGTATTGGCCAAATTAGCCACTATCGGCATAAGGGTCTAAGTACTGAAACACCTTTCCAAAAACTAGTAACCTAACGAGGAAAGGGTCTCCTGCCCGCACACAATCATGTTCCCTAGCGAAGGTCGTCTATTCTGTATATATCTAAGTAAACATCTTCGTTTTGTCCACCTTCCTATGGTTATGAGATTTTTAAGTCAAGTCTTATCTGGAGCACACTCATTGTTTTATTTATAACAAACTAGCATCTTGGTAAGGATACCTGGGGATCGTCTTCATTTTCAAATACTAGTATTAGTCATTCTTTTGAGTTACTTGACGTTATGTCAGACCTTGTGAGTGATGCACTGCAGAAGCAAATAGGCTCTCTGCACCACGATTCATGTCAGGTCTTGAGTGCTGTATCGTTCTGATAAGTCGGATGACCAGAGGAGATGATGACTAAACAGCCACTTTAAGTTTTGATATTGCATTCAATTACTTGCCACACAGAGCCAGGACAGTTCAGAGGTTCATGGCGCTCATAGTGTGATGGTTTAATCAAATATACCATCTCTTAAGTCTATTCAAACGAGTGCTGATTCTTCCAAATCTATCCGTTATAGAATGCATTTTGCTTAACAGTTGAACAGTAAACAATACACATTTCGTTAAGACAAATGATTCGAGTAAAATAATTATTTTAAGTCAGAATTGTCTGTCGAGGAAAACTTGAACCTACCAATGCTGAGGCTACTTTTGTCCAAAGCACAAAGGTGCAAAGATTTTTGTAAACCATCTAAACCCTGTCATATTGTTTTCCATTATATAGCTCTCACTGAGTACTCAGATGAGTACCCATGTGCCAGGGTTTCCCTCATTTTCCAGGTTTTTTGCATAATTTTGTAACGACCAAATTAGCCACCAGCAGCATAAGGGTTGATAGTTAACAAAAAACGTGTGGTAGTCAAAAATAATCTAGAGTAAACCCTTTTCTGGCAGTTTTCTGAAGCCAAGCTCGCGCCATAGGGAGTTGGATGCGCCGGCTGTATCTTGGATGGAGATCTTATCATTGGGGGAGATGCTGGCGAACCCCTACTGTCAGCGTACGTGATGGTCGCGTGCTCGTGTGTCGCCAGCACTAAACCCTAGATAATTAATTAGCCGCCGCCCACTTGATCAGTTCCCCTGATCTCTCTCATGGAGGCGTGGACGTGCCCTACATGCCCCGGGCCCCTACACTGGCGGGACCACTCACCCAACATATGTACACTCATTCTCCCCATTCAAAAATTGGGGAATCCCAGTGCTAATTGAGGCGTGCCCTTCGTACCCCAGCGGGTAATGTAATGATGAGCCCGCTCACTCAATACACATGCCCACCCCACCCCCTCATTCCCGATCGACAAACTGGGTAATCCCATAATTCAGAAATAAACCCTACTTAATACTTCCCCATTTCTGTTATAATATGGACGGTGGATATCGACGTTAACAACATCAGATGAACAGTTAGGTTAAATACTGTTGAACTAGGGAATACCAGTGCAGATAGGATATAATCATATCATAACATAAATTACAATGGGGTTGAGGTCTATGACAATTTTTTTACCTCATTTGATATTCTTTATGAGAATTTATAGTGCTGTTCACAGAGTAATTACTTGACCATTCTCCTCATACTATTAGTCTACACACACGATTATCTGATTGGCCCACATGCTCAAACTAAAAGTAACAAAAACAAAACAAATGAATAAAAACAATGCATGTCCCCCAACCCCGCTCACATACATACAAACACATGAACTAACACATGCCATATACATGTATTTAAAAGGCGTTGGTCGAATCGTACGGGCTGCACTTGCTATGAGTATTAAACAATCATACTTTTGAGAATTGGTATGCTATATTGATATCAGTGTAAATCATCTTCTCATGAAATGTAATTTGACTTGTTAAAAAACAGGGGGAATGATGTGGACATCCATCCATGTGTGCTACGCCTTTGTCTGAAAATCGCGTTTTACTTCCAGTGATGTACAAGGCACTGATATATTTGGAATATTTAGTTGAAATTAAACATACAAGAAAGTTCGAAGTAAAATAACTAATCTAAAGGGAATAGGGCTAGGCGTTATTTGATACTCGAGTAAGTCACCGGGTGTTCTTAATAGTTAATTATGTGGGCGTGCATCTTTGCGATTGCAGATAAAATACCACCATTTCCATCAGATAGCTCAACAAATGCTCTACTGGGAATTGAAATATGCGTTAGTAAGTACCCTATCTATTTAGTAATATGAACGTGAAATATTGCTACAAATTATAGACACCACCCTCCCCTCCCCACCCCCTACCGGCAGATAAAACGGCTGCTGCGATATCTTCTCCAGTCCCCTCCTGGGATTACAAAGATATGCATGTCGATTTCTTCCATACGCGACAAGCCTAAGTTGAGTCAGAAAATAGGGATTGTCAGGAAGGGGAAACATACATGAACATTCCGATCTGATGTCAATTACCGAATCATATTTCAATTTCTTGTTCTGCGAGGTATTGGGATAGCCATTGGAACCTTGGGCATTGGAATATGACGGATGCACTTGAGGCTAATTCGAGTGGCTGAAAATGGAGATAGGATTCACGGGGAAGATCCTGGTTTAAGAGAATCTGTCTGTAGGTGATAGGGTGTGTGAGTGTTAGGGTGTAATCGATTTCGTTAGCGCGTTTGATGTATTTATCATAAGGATGTTTGGTGGGTGAGAAGTGCTAGGCGGGGCAGCTAAGATGGGAGGGGTGTTTCCGAGGATATGTGTTGAGCATGGACCTAAAAAAGGCGGAACATTCCTTGGAAAATTAAAACAGGATACGGACATCGCCATAACGATTTTGTGCAGGAATTAAAAAGCGCATCGACCAATTAACGATTCTTCGTCGATGAAACAAACTGACATGACAATTCTGATGTTTCCAACATTTTCAATGTACCAAGTAATGATCGGAAAGCGTAACAGAAGAGTGAAACCTTACTGTAATGATTTTTTTCTCCTACTACTACTACCATTTATTCTTCTTCATCTTCTTCTTAGATGAATACAAAACATCTAAGGTTTTCTTGCTCTTCCAATTTATTCTTCATCTTTTTAACACATAACTTCTAAATAGTACCGCATACTACCAAGTGCAGATATCTGTCTATACCGAACTTCTACTACCACCATCACAGCCACTACTACTACTATGATAATAATAATAATAATAATAATAATAATAATAATAATAATACTATATGATAATACTAGTATTATACTGCTACGTGCGCTACTGCAGTAAACAGCTTCTACTACCATACTACTACTACTTCTACTACCACTTCTACTACTGCTGCTGCTACTACTAATACTACTACTACTACTACTACTACTACTACTTCGCACTGGTCCTTTAACATGATAAAGTGGTGGAAATATCAGGATAACATCAAGTAACAATACTCTAAACTCACTTAATCAACTAAGAAATTTGAATCGTATTACTTCAGTCCTAGACGAAGAATCTTCGCTTCCGTTTAGATATATACTCAAACCTAGCATCACTTCCACTCTCCTCTGATCGTAATTGAGGATATTTCTACTTCCTTAGTTTTTGTCTCGGACTAATCAGTTGGTTAGTAATTCAAGATATGGCGTGATAAAATTTGCTGACTTAGGACACACGACCGCGAACATAACTCCGCTATCTAAGTAGTTAAAACTATTGAGGGCTGCGAAAGTTTTATACAGCATGTCGGATCGCACATAAAAGTTTAATTCGAGGAAATTCAAAGGATTTGACAGGACATCAACAACGACAAAGCGCTCTCATTAATTACGATTTCCTCCGCTTATTGTCGGCAAAGCGATTTTATCTTTCCGATTTCACTGTCGGCGGGAAGCTGCAAATGAATTTATGGCTCTGGCGTCTCCGAGTGGTCGCCTCAAATCAGCCTGAAGAGCGCGGGTGCGAGTTGTAAACCTTGTCTTGGTTTCGTAATTGATGCTGTAAACATGCAAATTAGCCACATCAATTAGTGACTTTGCGGACAATGAAGAATAGCAAGAAGCATCTTTGATGGGTTTATTGTATATCGTAAAGAGCGTGCACATGTAAAGACGGGCGGAATACCTTCATGCCCAGGGGGTGATTATGATGACGTCATAGGACACCTTTCAGGCCAACAAAGTGGTTCTTGTTTCTCGGCACCTGCCATGTATCGTAAATACAGACATTTGACAGTACTAAAATCAACCCCTGTTCTCTAGTAACAGTAAACTGGGGTGCGCATATGGTCTGATATCTTTGAACATAACTGATCGTGTTTAGTGTTATTAGGAAGATATTCAAAGATGAGTTATGATATATATTTGCATTTCCAATAATCGCCAAATAATGTGGACGCTTGAGATTTGAATGGGTCGAGAACCAGATTATCAAAGAGTGGTGTTCCGCTCATAACATTATAAGTTAGAAGAACGGTACTCCAAACCTAGACCCGGTTTGTGTCGCCCAATTACAGGACGACCTAACTGATGTTCCTGTTACAACTGAACTGACCAATAACATAATAGGGAATCTCTGTAAATATGGACATCTACCATCTGCGTTATCTCAACACCCACAGCTAACAAGCATTAGCTTATCTCCAGCAGGTATTACCTCTCCCTGTCCTGCCACATATACCAAACTTCATCGTACATCATCATGATGCACATCCGTAAAATTCCCCATATAAATTTGGCTGGTTCTGCCGTGACTTAGTTCTGTTGACAACGAGCCTCATAATTTGGGTGGTTTAAAAAGACCCCTGGGATATCAAGCGACATCAGGGTTCCCTAAGTATCTCGTTTAGTTAAAGAGGCCCGTGAGGATACACATAAGATGACAGATACCGGGCTACCGGCCAACTTCCGCAAAAAATCCCCGAAACGTAGCTATGATTCACTTGATTTGTTGACTTGATGATGACTTCGTGTTCAGATTATTTTATATGGGGGGATACTGATAACGGTAACGACTTCATTAACCCCACTAGTAGCCTTGCTAGTTTTACTTTATTACAAATATACAAATGCTTACTCCATAAAGGAATATGGCCTACTGTTGGCCATGTACTAGTATTTAGTCCATGCAATTGAGGGGTTTTACGAGTTTTTCCACCTACCCTCACTAGCATACCGTAGTCTTATTTGTATGTTACATTTATTTGAATCCCTCTTTATAAAGAATTTTCTTTTGGCTTGTTGTCAGCCAATATTGCCGGATTTTGCTTGTGCGCTTATTCTACATCTTATCTAAACACAGGAACTTATTACTTTGTCGTTGCAATTCATCCTTTACCAGATTCTTGTACGGTTCCTTTGCTAGTCAACTTATCTTACAGTGATGTTTCGTCTATTTTTCAGGTTTTAGCATGTTGAATCTAAGAAGAGAAGGGGTCGACCTATGCTGTACCAGGTGTCCACCTGCTAATATGAAGCTTGGCGACTACAACCCGCGGCGGTTGCTAAGGAGGACATCTCCATAGAAACAAGGGCTGCGTGATGTCAGCGGATGCGCAGAGAATTGTTAATGATTGGCGCGTGCCCCTCATTAGATGGGTTGCGGATAAGAGACATTGTGCCCTCAAGTGAAGATTTTCAGATATTTCCGGCCCCTAGCCAAACTTTGGGGTGAAGAGAACATAGAAATATCTCCTTAAAGTCCATGAGCCCGAGGGTAGACACCGAGCACCTAGTAGAATAGGTACCCAGTCTCGTAGAAATCATCCTTTCCTATACAGGCTACTCTGCTTAATCCGGACTGATGTGGACCCCAGATTTCTGCCCGGAGTAGGCAAAATCCGGATTATGTATGTAGGAATTACGTGTAAAGGAAGGAACTGGGACCATCCAATCTGTCCGGTGTAGACGAAAATCCGGATTACACATGTCCGGATTAAGCAGAGTTGCCTGTGTAGTGTTGAGCCACTGCAGCTTTAGTAAGAGAATAAAGGTAGCATTGTCGTGTCTATATCATATCGGTATTCATGTCAACAAAATTATGTATTTCTTAATACCACCAATTACAAACATCAATACATGAACCTAGACCCATTACCTATTATATTTTTGTCTAATCGACCAAATGCTGACTTTGATCCGTCCCGTGTTTCTTCCCTGCCTGTAACAATATTGTATATATTATTTTTGACATCAATAAATAGTCATAATTTATAACACGTGTTTTCCTTATGTTCTATACACATTTTAAATATTTGTTATTGTCGGAAATAGGCAGTATGGTCCTAGGTCAAGCACCCAGACAGCTTTTAAAGATATATATCTAGCATGCATATATATATATATATATATATATATATATATATATATATATATATATATATATATATATATATATATATATATATATATATATATATCTCACTCCCTTCAGGTTAACTATATGTGTGTTATCTAGCCAAACAATTCTTTTTTGTGATTTTATTCCATATGTGTGACCCTCCTTTTTGTTGCTCAATACCCTACAGAGAGCCTACGTGGTTGCACATATCTCATCAAATCGACTTCTTTATGAAATGTACCCTGAGAGGGCTAGGCTCACTTAATCCAAGATGAGAACAATTCAGCTTTGTTGTCGCTATGTTTCCACGAGTGTCATACTACGTGTACGCTCTAGGTGTGAATGGATAAGCGAGAGCATGGAAAATTTCTTAAGAGACAACTATTTGTTGTTGAAAATCTAGGCCTGAGAGTAATAATTTTCAAAGATCGCCAATCTGTCTTATCAAGTATCACACAATTCACTCGCCTACGATTACCCGTATCTGAATATAGAATGAATTGTTAAATCACTTAGATGTTCATGAATTGTTATATAACTTGGATAGTTCATTAGTACCGCTTCGAAAGTCGTTGGCTTATTGATGTTTTGAACTTGAAGATCTGGTAGTAAGTCTTACGTAACATTAAAGAATCCACAGGCAAAAAAATGCACAAACACCTTAACTCGGTCAATGTACTGTGATTGATCAAAAATGTATTTTCAATTAATTATCATATATTCTGTAATTATGCAAAGGGTGAATGTTCGTCGAATAATTGGAGCTGCTGCTATTTATAATTCAATTCTGATAACTTCGGTTTATTTGCCAATGACAAAAGTCCATGTCAGTAGGTCGGTTAGCATATGAATAAGTAAAGCGATAAGATTCAATATAATATGCTACATATCACGAATTGATTGAGTGTAATACCATACAGAATCATACAGTTGAGTAATACTAGTACTAGTCACTCGTGATCTTTAACTCGAAAACAGCTCCAATCCTAAACAACAATTTAGTGTCGGTCATGAACTACAGAAAGAGCGGTTTTTGAGATTCTGCTGTATCTGCATCATTCTGAGGAGATTGAGCATGTGTTAACGTTTTCACATCCACAAGATGCTTTGGATATGACGTGGCAATTTGGTAATAGGTACAATTGACAAATATTTGCGGGAACGATGCCAATATTACGAGAGAACTTTAAAAGGTGGAAGAGCTTGCCTTAACCTATTTGCTGCTGGTGGATAATTTGGCCAATACAAAATGATGCGAAAACCCTAAGCAAATGACTGAAACCCTGGCACATGGGTACTCATCTGAGATGAGTACCAATCTAATGAATACCAACATGACAGGGTTTAGAGGGTTTTCAAAAATCTTTGTGTCGTTGTATTTTGGATGAAAATAGCCTCAGCATTGGAAGGGTTAATAAGGAGTACAGAATACTATCATTCCCTAGTTTATTTAACCTCTTCCATGCAACGTGAAACTTTATCTTAGAAAAGACTTCGAACAGAGCAGTAATAGGAATGTGGTTGAAAGGAAATGTATCTTTGATTAGGTATCTCTAGGTCAGTAGGAACAGAGGAAATTCCACCACAGTCAGCAATATCAAATGCTGCCAGAATTCCAGCTAATTCACTGGCATAACAGGCGTGCGACGCGGTCTCGCTAATTTGTCACCGACACCACCGGGCTAATTTTGCTTACTAAGTGGTCTCTTAACTGTGTAAACACACTGGCCACTTCTGTGGCATTCAATGGTAATCTACACACGAAATCAAACAGTTCTTTTCTCTCTGTAACTCAACTCATGAGAAATTAAAATAGTGGGTTTCATTCGTCCCCAAGGGCTGGCGAAATGAGAACATTTTTCAGTTTGTGTGTTTGTATTCTGGTTGAATATTCCTACAGAGTTCCAAGGTAACTGCGGGGTAACTGGAAGGGGAGGGGTATCCGTTTATACTTAAAAGACTTCCCCCGAAGCATCTCATGAATGGTTCGACAATCTAAACATAACTCTTAATACTTTTCAATCAAAAGGGAAAATGTATGAAGTGGAGATGTGATTCAATTCCTATCGTTATATATTTGCGATAAATCAATATCCTTGGTCAGAGAGATATCACAAAAATCAAACAACTGATGTAGATGTAAACACGATTCTGGAAGTGTAAACTGGTATTTCTTTCTCTGTGTTTAGCATGTTTAAAGCCCGGGGGGGGGGGGGGGGCACTTGGGTATTTAGGGGGGCGCATACGCTCGTTATCAAAATTAAAAAATACCCCTAAAGCACTGATTTCTGGCCAAAAAAGCACCCTTATTTTAATAAAACGCTGATTACTTCCACTAAATAAACACCCCTTCTTTTATCAAAACACTGACATTGGATGAACGGGAACACATTTTAACTGAAGATGTTATAATCCCCTGCATGTTTAGCGGCAGCAAGTGGCGGCAGAAAACTCGGAAGCCCAGTCACTTCGGGAGTCACTCGGCGTCAGAGCCGCGTATATTTCGTGGATTGTAAGTGGGATTTTGACCCCCAAACTTCGTACCTGGGCACAAAAAAGTACCCTTCTCTTACAAGATCGCGGACATGCATAGGTCTTCAAAAAAGACCCTTTCTTCCGCGAAATACGTAACGCGGGTGCGCCACCCCCCCCCCCCCCCCCCCCCTCAGTACCTGAGTGCCCCCCCCCCCCTCGGGGTTTAAAGTTACGTGTGGACTTCTAAAAGTCCCACGTCACCCCATCTTCCAACTGGACAAGACTCATCAAAGAAGTAGATTACCTAGGCAATGTTCCTCCTCTCTCACTGGTCTCTGGTAGCTCTTCAGATACCAAGCGGCCCCTAGCATCTGAAGGCACCCATGTAGTGACGCCTTTCTGCTCATTCCAGCAAGGGTAGTATTTGGAAGAGAAAGAGTGTTAAAAACCTATGAAACAACTGACCTCAATCGATATTCTGCGAAAACCTGTTTCAAACCTGATTTTTCTTGCCTTACCTATGAAACAACTGACCTCAATCGATATTCTGCGAAAACCTGTTTCAAACCTGATTTTTCTTGCCTTTTAAAACATTGACAATTGTGTAGAAGATTATCATCTTTCTGTTAATATGTTCTTAGATTTGAAGCGAAACCCTGTTTCAAAGCTGAATTATCTTTTATTCATGTCAGTCAAGATAGTCGAGTAGATATACAAACACAGTACAAAGATTTCCATCTTTCTAGGTTAATTTGTTCTTAGATGTGTAGGGAATGAGAGAAGTATGTATCACTGTGGCATTTCACGATGGATCAAGATCGCTGCTTTCTTTAACTTCAAGACAAGAAGTTTAGTGTCTATTTTTTGTGGTTTCTTATCTAGGCTATCAGGGTAACAGTAGAAGGCCAGCATAATAGAATAATAATTCGATTTCATGCTCACTTGAACAGGAGGCCCTCCTGCAACAGGAGATAAAGAGGGGCCGACTGCAAGCACCCTGCTACTACCCCATGCAGTAGCAGAACCCGTGCGCCTCTACAGAGCTTCCAGAGAGCAGGTTTAGGTCGAAGCAGGGCAGCTGGAACCTCCATCAGAGACATAAACACTTTAAATAATAATAATAATAATAATAATAATAATAACAATAATAATAACAATAATAACAGCAACAACAACTGCTACAAATACAACAACAATGGTGATAATAATAATAGTAATAATAATAATAATGATAGTAATAATAACAATAACACCAACAACAATAATAACAATAATGATAATAATAATAATAAGAAAAAGAATTAATAATAATAATAATAATAATAACTGATATTTGATATAGCGCCCTTTCCACCTATAATGTTCAAAGGCCCTTTAAAGAAAGTCTGTGGATAGTTGTCATGGTCCATATAGTCAAATAAACTCCTTTCGAAATAGCAATGTTTTCAGCTGTTTCTTGAGGTTTTGCACACTATCAGCAGCCTTGATGTTGTCAGGGAGCTCATTCCAAAGGCGTGGTGCTTAGGCACAGAATGCTCTGTCACCAAACCTTTTCAGATCAGTGATTCCACAGAGAAGTCCATTACAATAGTCAATGCGTCATGTCACCAGTGAGACGATGGCACTCTTGGTTGTATCAGTATTGAGAAATTTTCTTATTTTTCCAATTTTCCTAAGGTAGTTATTTGCAGACTTGATAACGTGTGATACATGTGCAGACATATTCATGTTCGGATCAAAAACAGCACCCATATTTACCAACCGGTAAGGGAGAGAGAGTCTGTGTGGAGAAGAAAAAGAATGAGAAAATGGCAGTAGTAGTTGTAGTAGTGGCAGTAGCAGCAGCAGCAGCAGTAGTAGTAGTAGTAGTAGTAGTAGTAGTAGTAGTAGTAGTAGTAGCAACAGCAGCAGCAGCAGCAGCAGTACCAACAGCAGTAGCTGGGATCATGATTACTTATACTTGTCTAGTAGTAGTGGTGGTGGTGGTGGTGTTAGTAGTAGTAGTAGTAGTAGTAGTAGTAGTAGTAGTAGTAGTAGTGAGTGTATGTCTAGGATGTCGCTCCCTGAGGCTAGCAACTCTTCTGTTTTCATTCAGCCCGCCGTGGCGTTATTGGTGCCAGCATTGTAGCCGCCCTGACGCAACGCCACTGGCAGCAACAGTAGGGGAGCGACAAACCCAATCAAATCTCGCGCAAAATAACGGGAAACCTCGCAGAGAAACCGGAAAGATTTATAACATCAAAACCACGGGATACAAACAACCTCAAACGGCTTTAATTGTTATCGAAAAGTAAATCAGAATATGTGCCACGCGGTATTTACGATTTGCGCTGTGGTTTTATTTGCGGGGAAAGCCCGCGTGAGCCTTAGCAGGATTTACTGATCCTTTCTACTTCCATGCATTTACAACCACAATTATGCCCTAAAATATTTGCTGGCTGGTAATGATAGTGGTAGTGGTCTTAGACTAACCTTAGAGGAATAGAAACATTTTCATTTCTTCTATATCTAACCTCTGGTTAGCCTAGATTTCTAGGCTGTCATATGTATTTTTCTGCTATGTTTTTTCTATTACCAAGCACCAAATATTCTGAGTGGCCACAGTGGTCAATTTAGTTTACACTTATCTCACCAGGATTCAGTTTGAGTATGACACTAAAACCTATAGATATCCGAGGATCAGGTGGTGCCATCTATCTACCATACCTGGTACTACTTTGTATGGACTAGGAACCTAGTCTAACCTCTGGTGTATACCGACACAAAATGAATCTACCCACATTTTGAGTGAAATCCAGCACTGCCTTAGATCCTGAACCAGCTTGTTGTGTACTTAGACCGAAATAGATGTAATCCTAATATTAGTCAAGGTGTTCGTGACTTTTTTCTTTATTAGTCTTAACCTCAAATGTGCACTCTATCTGTTTGGCTAAAGCAAGAATTGTTTTGCTTTCGTAACCAACGGGTCTGTCGTATGCAAAGACCGTTCTTCACAACGCCGCACATTCATATATCGGCCAGATTATCCTGTTAAAAGGAATATAGCAGTACTCCAGCAAGGGATCACATTCTGTATAGCCTAGGTTTCTCATAAGCCTGCTATCTGTGTATTTTCCTGCCTTCAAGTCTCTCTGTTACCAGACACCAGGTAGTCAATGTGGCCCGAGTGGCCTAATTAGTTTCTATGTATCTCACTAGGTGGAGAGAGGACTAAGAGTATGTCAGAGATAGTATAGGTGCCATCTACCGGTCATAACGGGCACTACGAAGGAAAAGTTCAACTTTGCAGGGACATGTAGGAGTCTCCTAGTTATTACGCTTTATAATTATATCACAACGGATTCCCTGATCGTAAGAATGTAGTATGTGAGAATGTAATAACATAGCTAGTAAGGAATTCAAATACTTCAGATACGATATACTCGGTTTGGCTTGTCTGAGAAAAAGATTACGAGAGTGGTGATGGTCGATTATTACTTCAATGATGCTCCGAGTATGGGACAAAGCATGGGGTTTAATGCTAGAATCTGGGACCAGTGTAGACGGGTCTAAGGTTAAAATCAATACATTTGTAAAATCTCATTTTGCCACCTGGTGAGCAAGTGAGGAATTAAATCAGGCTAGACTTTCAAGTTGGTATACTTGTCAGGTTAGGAATGTTCAACAGGAGTGAAAAAAATATTGGCCTAGGGCTAAATTGCTAGGTTCAAACTAGCAAACGGCTACTTATAATCTTAGACAAAATATTCCTAGATAGCTCTCTGACACAATAGATCAAATTATGTTGTGCCTGTTTATCGAAAATTCACACATGCATATTTTTGCTAGCAAGTTTCATCTCAATCTATGGTACTTTTGATAGTTGATTAGGTACATAAATTCACAGTATATCAAAGGGGCGGCCCGTTGTTGCTTAGGTTCTGATGAGGATTGTCCAGTTAAATGTTTCACATAAATGCATTAATTACAAAGATATCCCCTAACATAGTAAAACCATTAATATCGTGAACTATTTTGCGTATATAGTAATACAAATGATTACAGACAAGAATGTTTATTGCACAAAATCTCCATAACATTCCTCTGAACATTTGACAGAAGTCTACCGGAGGCCATGCTTTGAACATGATGGCCGGGGAGCCTGAGCGGCTGTTGTCAGAGTATACAAGGCTATGTCCTAGTCCGTGAACAGTTGATATTCCCTTCTGTGTTTAACCACGAATGTCGATCCACCTAAGCGTGAACCAAGAAGTGTGATGTAGTCTGGCCACCATGACCGATTGATGCCTGCTGCAGCTGGTTACAGAAAAACTTGACAGAAAAATACACATAACTGCCTAGAGAACTAGGCTACTGGCTGATGTGACTAGGGTGTATTGGCTAATTCATGCTTGATGAAAATTTAAAAGATATAATAAAAATAATAAAATCTGATGATAACATTTCTAGCGTCACTCATAATCTCCTTGCACCTAGTACCTTAGATAAATAAAAACAAGTTTATTCATTTCAGATACACATGATATATCCTTCTCTCCCATAATCAACAATGATGTACTAGTAACGAAAGTAGCAATGGCAGCACCCTCTATAAGCAATATGTATTACTATTAATAATCATTTGCGAAAATATGCCTATACGGTCTCGCTTTATTTTCCAAAACAATAGGATAAACATTCTATTGATGAGCCGGTCGCCAGGTAGAAGTTCTTTTTATATCAGTCTCTAGTAACTGGGCGATGCTTTGATAAGTAGATAGCTCTATGCCTTTACTGTCCAGAGAATACCCTTCTTCTTCTTCCATATACATTGTACATGTCAACGTCAACTTCCGGACACGGAATAGAGGTTTCGCGCAGCGGCGATGTCAAAAGTTGTACAACTTAAAGAATATTCATAGAATTGACTAGGCTACTCTAGAATGAATGAATTGTTTGAAAAAATAAATCAATACATACAGGCATATTTTTTGCATATATTTCGCCGTGTTCCATTCATCTACATGTACCACTAGTACAAGCAGCCGAAAAATGAAATTAGGCCCGCAGTGGCTCGAAACGCCGGGCCATTTTGCGTACATCTACCTGACGCCCGTCTCATATTGAATATGATGCTTTAACTTTGATGAATAATGGACCGACATTCGTGGCTTTAGCGAAGAGCCATGAGCAATTGGATCATGTGCTGCCATCTATCGATGGCACGTGAGACTGAATACACTGCCACATGATGACTGTCCACGTACAGCCATCTATTGTCTTACGTGGAAAGGCTAGGAATGATCCTTATACGCTGAAGGACTCTGTTAACTGATGGTATAGCTCTGGCTACAGTATCTTTTCTAATCCTTAGTCACCCATATAGACTAGCTGCCAAAAGCCCAAAATGGGAATTTTAATTACCCCACCGAGTAGCTCTTTTTTCTTGGTCTCAAACCAATATACATATTTTGAGACTGCAACAATTTTTCTTACTACCCCTCCAATGATCAATTCTTCTAAACTTATCAGAGCAAGCAGTGTTGGGAGATGGGTTCGGTCCAAGGATGTCATTTATTCCAGTTCAGTATTATACCATTCCAGTAGTTTTCCAAATTGGTGCTTGCTCAGTTTTCCTTTTGTATTCTCTCAAGAGCTTACGCTTTGAATATCATTAACTTTCACTTAAGTTCCCCAAGCTATCAATGTTCTGTTTTGCACCACATGTACTAATGAACTTATGCTATTACTTTTGCTTATGTAGAATTTGTAAAACTTATTACAGCCAATAAACACGCTACTTCTACTCTCAGCAATAATGAAGGTATCCAGGTGCTGGCCAATGGGGTGTTGAAACAAGCCCCATAGACGTCTTGATCACTTTGAGGTAGGAGTTTCAGACTGATGGTCACAATATGTAAACCATAGAACATATCCAGCCTTAAACTGAAGTGGTATGTTATTTTCTGTGTGTAATGCAGGAGAAGTGAGATGGGGGTATTTTGTGCTGATATGTCCATTGTGTGGTCCAACTAGCAGAAGGGATAAGATACATGCACCTCATAAATAAAAGCACCTTAGTCACAAAACAAAAATTTGAGATGTATCTAGTTTTTTATTCCATATCTATATACATGTATGTTTCTGTGATGAGAGAGCAATCAATTATAACATAAATATATGAAATGAATGTGTTACCAAAATGTTTTTTTAAAAAGGGATTTAACTAAAAATGATTCTTTATTATCAAATAAGTTAGACCAAACATTTTATTAACTGAATTCCCTGAAAATATTCAGGTCTGGGCAAAAGATGGCCAAAAAATTTTCAATATACAGTAATTGCCCAAGAAAAAAACAAATCTAAGCGCATACAATTACAGAAGTTCCTGAAGCATATGATCTCAAATGATATTCCTACATGATTACCCATCACTTATAATCAATTCAAAATCAAAGTTATCTATCTACTATAATACACAATATGTTTAATATCATTCAATGTGTACAGTATGCCATTTACTACCGAAACTTCACGCACACATCTATTACACCATTTTCTCCACTCGACCCATAATAATTCCATGGGATATTGATACAAAAGGATGCTACTATATGTCAAATACTATAATTAATAATCGGTGTTCATCAATGGACCCATTTACATCCCATGAAAATTCCATCTGATCAAGCAAGAGTCCGAAGAACCTATTCATGGTTTTGGAACTTTTATGCTTAGTTGCAAAACCTTATTCAGTACATTCAACTAAAGTTGTTTAAAATTCCATCTATGTCTCATGTATCCTAAACCACAAGCATACAGCACTCGATGTGTTAGTGCACCACTGGGCCTGGGTGGAACATTTCTATGTAAGATTGAAATGCAGGTGTACACAATATTAACAGAGCCTCAATAACAGTCCAGTGCTTACTATGTGATGTGGATATTTGTTAGATAGAAACCAAGAAAGCTGTGGTGTATATTCCTAGGGTTGGATACTGTTAAGATGTACCAATACCGATATCATTTCAAAAAGTAACGTAATGTGCATCATCATTCCTTTAAGGTACTCTTAAGCAATACCAACCACTGTGAAGTTATCATTATAACCGTACCATTAAATATGTAAAATTTCATTGGTATCAATACCATATCATAGTGTCTTGTTCTTATAGGTATCCATCACAGGTGAAGTGCTGTGAGGCTCTGCTTAGTGACCACAAAAGCAGATCATGTACCACAGTTTCAGAGTTACTTGCTCCAATGTGGGCCTGCATCAACCGTCACAAGGCTAGGAGAAGCTTGAAAGGGCACTTACCCAAAACCCTTGGGCAACGCCAAGTTTGTGGCAGCCAAGAGTGCAAAATCAAGTAATGACCATCATCTAGGCCTCGAAAAAGGGATCGTCAACTTCGACACAGAAATTCCCCCCAGCATCAAAACGAAAACATGCATGATTACCTCTTATTCCAGGTTGCTCCCATACAACATATATACATCATCATCAAACTGTTGGATCGTGCTTAATTTAAGTAAAATCCTGACGAGCGATTATCTGTAAAAGTTCTTAACATTTAGTTGATGATGTGCCACACAACACACTTCTAAATCCTCTCTGTGAGAAGTGCCTCAGTCAGACATACCAGTACCCTACACCTAGTAAGTGATTCCTATGAAACCTTGCCAACGTGTTGTACAGCTTCTTATCACCTTGGCCTGCTACATCTATGACACTGACTCATAACAGGTTTGTCAAACATTTATGCCGAAGCTTTTCATAACATATTCGTGCCTGAAGATCCCCTTCAGAAGTGTTTTCTGTACCTGTTTCAATTATAACGTTTGATTAAAAGTTCAAAAGATATTTGAAGGGAAGTGGTGGTGTGTTCAGACGAATATTTCTTCTTTAACTTATCAAAATAGGATTTTGTCAGATATATATCCCCAATATATTTGGGCCCTTATTGGCTGCAACAGGTCTGAATAAGTTGGTATGAATTTCAGGCACAGTTTCCAGGCTGGATATTACCTTAAGCAGAAACCCAGGCCATTTTCGGGATATGCTCAGTCATTCATCACTCATTCTTGTTAAGAATGACCATGGAAAATGTCACCCAGATCTGTAAAATACTTTTGAACAACTTGGGAATAAAGCATGAATTCACAAATAATTTGAAGGAGAGTTACAAATTATTTTCTGGGAGATGCTTTTGTTAAACAAATATAACTTAGATAGTAGAGGCTGTTTTCTGGTGCTACATACAATGAATGGATGATTTAAAAAATCTCTAGTAAAGGCTTCACTTTTTAAGCCTTTTTTAATTACCTAACCAACTCACAGAATAACCTCTTTCTTCTTATATATATTTAAATAAAATTCAGTGAAGCTAGAGTGAGAATTGTGAGAACACTTGTAGCAATTAGGCATAGCTTCGCACTTCACCATATTAACTATAGTGTATCCTACTGACTCACAAATTAACCACTTTCATCTTGATTATCAGTATACGATAATGCTACAGGCATAAGGGCGATAAAACCCTTGGAGTTGTTCCACCTTTCCACCTTGAGGTTATTGTGAATCCAGCACAACAATGTCCAATCCATTTGACAACAATTAAAAGTAAATTTGTTCTATAGTCCTGTTTCTATTGGTAGGTTGTCTCTGAGCTTGAGCCGAATAATGGTTTGGGCGGAAGCTGTGATGGGTCCTGAGGCTGTTGTTGCATTTCCATGGGATTAACTGAAACAAAACAAAACAATAAAGAATTAAAGAGAAAGGAATAATCACAGTGGTAGATATGTTCATTCATTCACATCTGGAGGATACACAAGGTCAAGCACCATGGTCTTGGCAAGGTTTTTTGAAACAGTACTTCAAAAATGGACTTTTGAAAAACTGTTGGCCAATGGGCATCCTATATTTTCAGGGAGATATCAGTGTATTCAGACAATAATCATAAACATGCTTACTTTCGAACAGATACACCGTATCTTTATTTATTTTCTTTAACCAGCTCATCTTAAGGTAAGAGTTCAACCTGGGTTCCTAAAATGTGCAGTCTTTTCAATAGATTAGCAGTCATAAACATTTATTCACTGTTAAAACCATTTGCTTAAAATTCAAAAGTTCCTGACCAAACATGGTGTGCCCTAATGATACCCTTCTCGCTAAAGCCTTGATAGTATTCCACTGAGCTCCCTTTTATGTATTTCATTATTTTTGAGCAGTACAACAATTGGAACTTACTTGGTTTAAACTGTTCTGCCGACCACCGTGTGATGACAATACCAATTCCCTCAATGAGAGCTAGAAGGACACCGCCAATAATTGCTGAACCAGCCATTGCTGCAGCGCCATCTATAAGTATAAATTAAAACAAATTATAAATCAAGATCCAACAAAAAATAAAACTGCTACTTGCTGTACATACTTGACTTTCCGATTCTAAACTCACAATAGCTAATTGTTATATGATCACAATGAGACCTTTTTAGTGAAACAGGCAAACTTGCACACGTATGACAGATTCAGTGGAACCAGGAAAATATACACACACTTAGGTTCATAGGCCCCGTTAATATCAAAATATCTCATATTTTTTAAACTTCTAACTTTGCATATATGGACAAACACATTTCTAAAACATTTACCTTTATCACACATAAATAATTGGCCAAGTCTATAATTTACAAAAATACAGAAATAAAAAAAATGCTTTGTTGTCACAACTCCATGGATTACTTTCTGACCATCAGTTCAAATATCTGCCACCGGGGGTAGCGAATGTATGTGATTTCATATCTGAAAAATTACTATACTGCCTGCTCCATTTATGGCCCAGGATGCTGTTACATACATTTTTTTGTTAAATTTACTTAGCTCTAGTCTATATAGATTGATCACATCTCACAACCCTGGAGATGTGCTTTGTATGAACATGTGAATATTTTGCCAGTTCACATCTTATATACATTTCACTGTTCATACAAAGGGTTATAGTCACATTGTGTAGAGCGAAAAATATCTTTCCATCGACTTACTTCTGACAGAGAGTATTCCTCCCGTTAAGGCACCGCTGGTGATGGAGTTCCAAGGATCCTCCTTTTTCCTAATGTATACTAACGAGCAATCAATCGCAGAGAAAAGACCACCCCAAACAGCAAAGTTACCTGAAAGAATATATGACTTCAATCTATGTTCACCACAGCAATGGTTTTGAGTAATACACAGCAAAGAAACAAATTCTCCTGAGTCATTTTTTGATTTCCTTACTTAAATGTGACTACCCTTTTTAACACAATATTCAAATGGCTCATTTTTTTCGATCGCACTTAGCTCAGACTCGTTATTCAAATTAAGCTTTCTTATAATAAAATATTCAATTTCAATAAATTATACAGTTCATTTCCTTGTTTCCAATTACTTTTTTCACAAAAGGAAACAATCTATTGTTACCATTTTCATTTTTGTCATCATCATCATGCCTTATCTAATATGTACAGTTTTATTAATCAAACACCATTTGTAGATGCCTTAAAAAAAGATTTGTTAGAACCGCCTACTAAGCTATGCAGATACATACCTCCTGTTATAGGTGCTCTTTCTTTCACTGCTATTAAGCTACCCAATAACCTTCTGTAGTTGCCCTGAAAATAAAGGAAGATGTTGGTTGCCAAACAAGATGGGCCTAAAAATATACCATGCTGAACAATACCAAACAGTTTCAAGTTTTGATCTAAAAGTTATTTTACTGTTCCTTAAATCTTGTATTAGAAGTATTGGAAGCAGTCACTTGGAAAATGTTGAGAAACCTTTTTTTAAATTCTGATAGGCGGGGAAAGAAACTGGACTAAAGGTAGACTATAGGCTGTTTGTAAACAGGTTTATCTGAAACTGTAAGATTACTGGCGAATTGTGAAAATTATGTTAGCAGTCTCTTTGTCACCAATTATATGATACTTACACTAGGGGCATTTCTGAAGCCCTTTATAGAATGAAACACTGATCCTCCAATTGATCCCATTGCAAACGCACCTCCACAATCATCCACTATGCGCCAAGGGCTATAAAGAGATGAAAATAAATCACATATAGAAAAATAGTATTATTGTGTCCAAAAGGGTTATACAATACAACTGCATAAGATTTATTTGCCTGTCCAAAAAAGGAGGTTGTCAGGTGGAAACTGCCTATTCAAAAGACAGGCTGGATGATCCTGGCCAGGTCCCTGCAGGACCCAGCACTAATTGACTGACAAGGATGTAGCCAGAACCCATTCAGTTTTGTCTGGTTTCTTATCCTACCCTCTAGTATTCTTAATTATAAAAATACAAAGTGTCATGAATTGAGATTATCCACAGACCACCTCCTGTGCTTTAACTACCAAACATGCAATATTTCACAACTGGTACAACTCTCATATTTGCATGATTTAATGTGATCCCACTCTCCAATTGTACATTTTGATACTGACCAAAGTTAAAAAGCAGCCAGCAGGGTCTGACACTTAGATTTTAGGCTAGGGGCCTGAAAAGGTCTTTTGATGAAAAATAGTGGTCAAAAACAGGATTTCTGGTTAATATGTATACTATTTCGGGCCCCTAGTCTGAAAAATCTAGGGGCCCACAGCAAAATCTAGGGGCATATGCCCCTGGGAATGTCGAACCCTGAGCCAGGAAACACTGTCATTGTGCAAATAATCCTACCTTCAAGTCAGGAAGCAGAAATCTGTGAGCTTGGATTAGCTGATCAACTTACTAGTGATGTCATTGATATGAAATTTTATTGATTCGATTAAGTGATATATTTTTCAATTTGATTCGATACACCGTAACGTGCTCGTTGGGCACAATTATTTATAGGGATGCCCTTGATATTCCTTTTTTTTCAATTTGATTAATTACTAAACTCTTTCCGACAAATCGATTAGATTTGATTTGGTTCAATACCAGGTGTGTCTTGACCATATGCCTAAGGAAAGTAAACAATTCCTTCAATTTCTCTAACAAAAGCCATATAAAATGTTTCAATATTTAGTCTAGATAGTAAAAATCTGCCGTCAGTCCGATGAATTCACCGGAGTGGATTTCTCGCGTGATAAGGCGAGTGTCACGGCCAGACTTATACCAATGAATTATGTACATGTTTGACTAGTGTATTGGCCCTAAGTCGGCAGGTGACAATGGTTGAAGTATATAACAGGGTTAGAAATAAGAAATTAAATGAGCTCGCCTGAAGGGCGAGCTCGAAAAATTTTCAGCTCGCCCGGAAAAAATCCAGCTCCCCCAGCTTTCTGGAGCTTCTCGCCCCCTGGCCCAGCCTATATAATGACATAACATATTTAGATAAATAAAACAATTGATATATAGTGTCAGAGAGACCTATTACCATATGCGCTATAATGAAGACCTGGCTACCCAAACCTCATCTCAGTGTGACGTCACTAGGAGACAAAGACCACTAAGGGCTCTTGTATCGCTTACATTATAAAGTTGAGCATCAACATGTGCAGAACGCATATTTTTAGCTATTTCCTGCAGCCAGGTTGTTCTAGGCGACTTGCCAGGTGCGTATAGGTGATCCTTTTAAGAGGGGTGAACATCTGCGTCAAAAACAACTAAGGTATTTTTTTCAGTAAAGCAAGCCAGGGAATTGGTAGGGATGCAGGAAAAGCAGCTCGTCCCCCGGGCAGGGCTCAACATAAAGCATAGTCCCATCTCCCGGGAGATCTGAATTCCAAAAACAGCCCTGTCGGGCTACCTAAAGTTGGATTCAGGTAGTCCCGCTGGACTACCTGAATCCTGGGGAAGTTCCCCACTAAAATCCAATAAAATGTTAGCGAAAAAAAGAAAAATATAGCATTCCTTAAGCATGCAACCTTAAAAATAGAAAAAAAAGCATAAGTACCATTACTAACATGAAAAGGGGGAAAAAGAACCTTTTTGCCTTTTTGGAATAAATGGCGGGACTACCTAAAATGCTGGCGGGACTACCTGATTTTGGGCTCAGGTAGCCCCGCCAACCTACCTGGCCCTTCTGGGGACCGTAGAGCACGAGCTGTTTTTGGCTGTGGCTCGCCCGCCCAAATATCAGGGTGTGATTCACACCCGGGCGAGCTCTTAAGTTGAACGCTGATATAATAATCTTAGAAAGAAGTTCTGAAGCGGCAATTTCCGCCATTTTAAATTTCCGCCATTTGCTAAAGACCTGACTAATCGAGCACCTGCCAAGACATTAGGAGAGTCTGTTCGCATATGACAGGTATAAGTATGGCCGTGACACTCGCCTTATCACGCGAGAAATCCACTCCGGTGAATTCACCGGACTGATGGCAGATTTTTACTATTGTGTGGTACCGTGTCTCGGAAAGGCCAATAATAATAATAATAATAGAATTTTGTGTTCCGCTGGCGAATTAAGCGGTCCGCCATGTTTGTTGATTTAAAATTTGCACGTGCGTTGAGGACGCGACAATGAATGACGTCAGCCAACAAGCAGGACGCACCTGCATAATCTGATGCCATTTAATTGTTGCGTGTCTGTTTACAAGACATTTCAATTGTGTTAGTGTTTCTAACAATGGAATATGAGCCGGACTTAAAGGGTTAGTTTCTTTTCCTTACTGTCTTTTCAAAATGTGTGTTTTAGCCCTGCGGGGCAAAATTCTAGAGGGTTCAAAACTTCTATTACGATCGTATGGACCCTGCGGGGCAAGAATCAATAGTTTTCGTTAATATATTCCCTCGATTTCTTCCTAATAAGGATGGGTCCGGGATACTTCAGTTAGGCCAGAAACATCAATAAACAAAAAGGATGGCCTGATAGAGACACAAACCGGGTCTAAGACAGTCTGAGATTGCAATTAATTACCAGTAGGGGATTGTAATCCAGTTGAGGATTGCAACCAAGCTTTGGTAAAAATCCACACCAGTTTAAAAGATAGTTTTGAACTTCACCAAAATATATAGGTCAATATATATTTGGCATGACTTTGACACAACATTAAAAGTTTAAAACATATACTTTGACTAAGACAAGTAGAAGCACGTTTGTAACATGAGCGATATTCGGGGGGTTTGCGGCATGACGACATTTCGTCCTGACCTTGCCTCATGATTCACTGAACAAAAGTTACCCATGCGCTACACTTCTTGATCAACATCGTTTTCATCAATAAAATAACACAAACATTCATCTGGACGTTCAAACTGAACTGTAGATTGTTGACAAATAGAGAAATGTAGCTGTATGACTTACCAAGGTTCACGTGCGTACTCTTCCATTTTCACACTTTACTTGACCTTGCACACGTTCCCAGAATTCATCACAACAACCTTGACCTTTTTGAACTTATTTAATCATCTCCCGCCAAATAGAAGCCAAAACAAGACTGCACATGCCGAAAACCCATAACAACTTAGTTCTTTATATCAGACTCGTCAGAATCGAAGGAAATTTCAAATCATGTCTGTCGCTGGGGAGCCGTCGGAATGGCCAAATAACCTAAATGAACTTCAGGTAATGATAGTAGTGTTTTTGTAATTCCTCTCGACTGTGTTACTGTTATATGTGCACGTTCGCATGGAGCAACCAGATTGGTAGAGCTCAATTTTCATTGGTTGAGTTGTCACTTACACAAAATATTTATTTTTCATCCAATCAAAACCCTGTGATACATCTCTGTTGTGCCACTGTAACTTATTTGAACATGAAATAATTGCAAATACTAAGATCATTATATTCTGATGGTGGGTCAAACTTAGAACTTGTTACAGGGTCATTTCTAAAGCCAGTCTCATCCTCGGGTACTTTCCTATGTGTCAGTGTCAGTGCAACAGTAAATTTGTCCCCCCTTGAAAAGTCTGTGATGGTCTTAGCGGAGGGGGGCTGGGGAGCATATGAGGAAGTTGCCAGTGACCTGGGTTAAGCTTCAGGCCTAGATAAAAAAGTTTGTTTCCTGTAACGGTCCGATAAAAAATAGGGTAGGTAGGTCGGTAAAAGATTTTTTTTGGATTATTTGGTCAAAAATGAGTGTTTTATGCATGTTAAAATATGTTGATTGGGAGTTGGGAGGGCCCTAGACCCGGTCTGTGTCTCTATCAGGCCATCCTTTTTGTTTATTGATGTTTCTGCTATTGGCCTTTCAGAGACACGGTACCACAAAATAGTAAAAATCTGCCGTCAGTCCGGTGAATTCACCGGAGTGGATTTCTTGCGTGTAAAGGCGAGTGTAACGGCCAGACTTATACCAATGAATTAAGTACATCTTTGACTAGTGTATTTGCCCTAAGATGGCAGGTGACAATGGTGGAAGTGTTTTATAATCTTAGAAAGAAGTTCTGAAGCGGCAATTTCCGAAACATCAATAAACCAAAAGGATGGCCTGATAGAGACACAAACCGGGTCTAGGAGGGCCCGAAAAACTTTGGGGTAGGGATTTTTTTGGATAAAAAAACCTTTATGAGGCCCCATCTAAGCATCGTCTAAGACATGGCTAAAGTGTGAATTGCATTTGTTGATTAAAGATGCCAGAGTCAACTGAAAATTTACAACCTGATATTTTAAGCATCTAGGCGTACCTAAAACCATGGATTTGGATCACCAGATTCGCAACCAGCAGATCTCAACTTCAGCGCATAGAGACGTTGAATGCTGGAAAGACTTGAAAACATGGAAATTGCCCTATGGCAACTCCTCTCTATATATATGAACCTCAGATACTAATTTGGGTCATAGTCCTAGCTAGCAGGGTTCTGGGGCTCGTTTTGGCAAGGCCGGTTCAAACTATTCACATGATCTGGTTCCTACCTGAGATGAGTAGACCGGGATCGGGCACTGTCCATGCATCATCAAATGTCGCTGCCTCCCATCTCCTTGGCAACTATCTGACCTAGAAAGGATGCAGCATGCTAATTGCACAGATCAGATCACGTGACCAAGGCTACACCGCGTAACCCGAGGCGCACATACCCTAGGTGCTAGCATGCTGTGCCTATGGCGTTGCGGTTCAAGGGGATGTATTTCTCTGTTCCTATCAAAGTCGTTTTGGCGAGTGGGACATCCCTGATTTGAACCAAGTCACATGGTTTGGTTTGTTGTAACCACTTATTGATAGTGGTTCACGCTTGGTTCACGCTATGGAATATGGGAGATAAACATGGCATGCTTGGCTATTTTTAAACTAGTCCCTTTATGTAGGTGTATACAAATTAAATATCCCCGTCTAGTTGGGCACGATCAAGTTGAAGTTAGCAATGAGACAAAACATGAATTTGATAATAGCTTAGGGCGTCCAATCACATGGCTCGAATCAGACGTGTGTTCTGATTCGAACCACCCTAGTTTTGACGAGCTGGGTGCAGGGTCTGTTTACTCATGTAAACCCTTGGCGTCATTTAGATTTTATCCCAATGTAAATCCCATGACTTTGTATATACGGTATGCCTTATTTCAATTTAAGCAAATACATGTATGTAATTGGATTATGGGTATGTTGTTGTCTCCTTTGAAAAATAAGACACAGGTCTTAAAAGTTTACAAATTTTGTCAATTTTGGGCACCCAGTTTCTAAATTGTGGCTAGAATATGAAAATGAATATTTGTAATGATTAATATAAAGCAGTCCACGATCCGAAGTCAAGAAAAAAAGCTTTCCTAAATGTTATATTCAATCACTATTAAATTATATATTTTACGTTTAATAACTTTTTATTGCAGGCAATTGACAATCTTCTGAGATGCCCGATATGCTTTGAATACCTGAACACAGCCATGATCCTGCCACAATGTTCCCACAACTGTAAGTATACGCTGGACGCCGCTAGTCACAGATAAGTTGACTCACTGTGCAGTTAATGATACAGTATACCAATACCATGTGTAGTAGGGTTGGGAATCGGTTGCAATTTCATAATCGATAATCAGTTACAGCTAACCAATCGATTATCGATCATAATCGGTTCATCGCACTTTTTCGGTAATTGAGTACAGAGTGCAAAATTATGTGTTAGACTATATGAAAATTGCTTGCTATTAGCCTATAACTTGTTAAAAGATAAAGGTAAAGAATGTCAATAATAGGTAAACATGTGCTAAGTTTTTTAGCACCACCATTAATTAAGGGCAGGGGCAAGAAACATGCATTATTTTTAAACCCATGTTATGTATGACAAAATCTATAGACCCCCCTGGTGGCATCCCAGGTAAGTGATATATCAGATAATATTAGCTTTTATCTCTGTTCCAGATGCCTGGGTTAGGCTTGGGAACTACCTGTTGTCTCTGTTCCTTTGTTTTTCAAACGTCTGACACCAATAAGTTCCAAGACGTGAATTTGAAACATGTGCACCTTTCGTAACACTCCTTAGAAAGAGTGAAAGTGCACCAAATAAGCTCTTACAATCTGCTCCAGCTTAAATCCCCAACATGCATAATTTGGATTGGTACCTGAATACCAGTACATGATTTGTAAGACCAATGATTTTTCTGCATTTTGGAACCCTTTTACTACCTTTTCACGTGTTTTGGAGCTTAAGTTTCATAGCGAGAAAGCTGACAACTTGCCGGTTTTTGAGTTTCATGTTTCGCCGCTAGGTGTCGTATTTTCCAATTTTTATCGATAACCAGTTTCATTATCGATAAATCATTATGAAAGACGCAACCGAGTAACTGGGTAAGCGTCGATTATAATCGATGATCGTCCCAACACTAATGTGTAGTATCATTATCCTCTAAAGCCAGAATTTTGAAAGTTGGAGACAATATCTTCAATATACAACCATGAGGATACATTTCTCATCAAGAAATCAAATAATTTCTTATCAAGAAATTGAATAATACCTTTTTCAGTTAAGTCCTAGCACTCACATTTAAGTGAAAATTTCAAAATCATACCTGTGAAATTGATATTTCTAGAAATTATAATTGAAAACCTTCCTGGACCACTTGGATTTGTCTGAAAACTCCTAACTTAAGTGTAGATATTTTAGTGGCATTAATGATAAGTTTGTAGTGATATGGTTATTTCTCTTCCAGATTGCTCCCTGTGTATCAGAAGGTACCTGATGTACAAGACACAGTGTCCAACATGCTCAACAGTAAGTTCTTATGAACCTACTAGAACACTCTCTATTACACAATTGCTATAAAATATGATCCCATTCACACAGTGACAAAAACTAACACTAGCCCACTAGCCAATGCGAGTTTCTTTCAAATTGGGGGAGTTAGAGTCAAAATATGCTCGCCCATTGGGCGAGTGAACAATTCCCCACCCCTTTATATAAAAATTCCCACCCCAAACCTTTTGTTTTGAAAAATTAAAATTAAAAACTAAGCACAAATTTGCACATGCAACAGGCTTCGCCTGACCTGGACTAATAAGTTCAAAAATTCACTAGCCCAGTGGGCTAGTAATAGTAAAAATTAGTCTTTATGACTGATTCACAGGGATCGATCTTAAAAATGTTTTCAAGGTGCTCTTAGGGCACCTAGCAAAGAAGAATCTAGGCACTCACAAGAAATATCAGGAGCCCGAGTCTTACAATCAGCTCTCTTGAAATCAGCTGTCCTGACTGACACCCTCCTTGAAACCATGCATATGATAACTTAATTTCTAAATCTTTAAGTCTTTAATATATGGTTGGAAGAGTAGGAAGTCTAGGTGCAATTTGGGCGCTTAGGCTCACATATTCTAGATGCATATTCAAAAATATAGGCGCATTTGTGTTAAGGGTGAACCCTGATTCAACTTCAGGAGTGTTCATTTTTGTTTTTGAAAGTGCAGATTAATATGTTGATATGATAAATGAAAAGAGCACAGCATTAGCCTTGGTCTCTCTTCCAAAGAGGAAATACCTCAAATGTTTTAGATTCACTCCAAGGAATGTGCAAATGCAGCACTATCTAGTCTAGATCAGGGCCTTTTTTGCCTTTTTGCGGTTTGTAACTGCTGATTTTCTTTTCTCATATGTTTAAGGGTTGTTTATCAGTTATTTTAACTAACAAGTAGCTACTTTTCAGCCCAAGAAAAGTTTAACACTAATGTATGCTTAACACTTTAAAGTATAGCTGTTTTTAGCTGACCAATCCCTCTAGATGCTCTAGGCTAAAGAGGCATGTGAGCATGGTCTTAGCCAGCAGGGTGTCTGGGTGTCTTTTTGACTCCCTGGTTCATGAAGAATACCTGATTTTAGGTTAAAAAAAACACCCTAGATTTTGGTATGGGTTATTTGTAAATTTTAATTCCAAGTTAAATTTCTAAAACGTTTAACTTCAAAATAATAACAAAGACATTTCTTGAAGAATTAAGCATATAATTACCTCATTTGTTAATGTACGTAATCAGTGTTATGATTTTTACTTCTTCAATCGAGGATTTTGGACACCCTAAATTCTTGAAATCCCAATTTGGACACCCTGTTATGAAAATCCTGGCTAAGTCCCTGCATGTGAGAAAGTTAAGGACTCGTTGGTGGCATTTACCAGCTATGCCATTTCCCCTTCAAGAACATGGCATGCTAGTTTCTATATAACCTAGACTGGCGAAATAGGTGAAAGGATTCCCTATTACAAGGTCAATATCAGTAGTTTATACATACATACATTACACTCAATTGTTGGCTTATTATTTGAAGTGGTTTAGGCATCTTAAATAAAAAACCACTGGTGATTTTCTATCCACATTGAGAATATCCAGATGAAAAGCTTCCGTAAAAAATTCTTTATTTTTCATACTGTATTTTACTATTTTGCAGCCTGTGTCCGACCCAGAGCTGAAGAACAACAGAGTTTTCGATCAGCTTGTCAAGCAGTTTACAGCAGTCAGGTAAGAGTGGGAGTGACCGACTTCCAGAAAATAAAACACTTTTCTCTCAACCACTTGAAAATGATTGAAATTGTAACTATCCAAGTCCAGTTACCGGTAGTTGCAGACCGGTAATGTTCTGATATGTTAAATTGTTTAAATCTCAAAATTTTGACATTCATATTTTTGCAATTTTGTTTTCAATTTTTTTTTACAAGTGTCATAATATCATAAGGACTTTTTTTCACACATCTTCGCATGAATGATTTAAGTAAATTGTTGACTTAGGTTTAAAATCATTCAAATGTTCTGCAGGCAAAAGCTGCTTAGTGCTATCAAGTCACCACCAGATGGCAGCACTCACACAGAAAAAGACGTGCCGCCACCAGCCAGGTCGCCGTTAAGGAGATGCCTTGGTGCCACAGAACCAATCAAACAGACCATGCCGGTGGTGAAATCCAGTAGACTCATAGGTGATATAGACGAAGCTGCAGATAAGGACATTTTCCAGAACAGCAAAAATAACTTCAGGGTAGGCACAAGTGTTCCTAATTTGATTACTTAGTTGGTTGACGAAAAATTCTGATTAAATAACACCTTTGAGTTCGAATTGTAATTTTCCTTGAAAATATCTGATGGCGAATTGTAACGGGGATTATTGGTCAAATTCCAGTACCAGGTTGTTGATGTTTGACAATATTATAAATGTTGGTCCACCATAGTCATGTGACAGATCAAAGTGAACCTTGAATAAAGCACAACATTCTGACAGCCAATTGCCTAATTTCTGAGCTATGTGATTGGTCTCTCAGACTGTCGGGCCAGGCTCTTTTTAAAATGACTTTTATTATCTCACCTGCATATATGTATGCATGGTTCTCAAGGTTATGTTAGCACAAACGGATATATGCATGTGTGGCATAGGAAGGCTTGATAAAGCCAAATAATATATATCTGCATTATGTGGGTACTGGGTATCTCTTGTTATTGCCTTATGACCTGCAAATTTGAATATGTCCACCCATGGTGTGATCAAGTTAAGTCAGTGGACATTTATTTAAAGAAATACATGAAGTGGAATTGGTTTGAATTTCTGAAATCTGTAATCACATTTAAAGCTTTTGTATCTTAAGCAAACATCCATTGACACATTCTTTTCCAATCTAGAGCCGTAAATCTTCTGGTAAAGTCTCAAGCTCCCAACAAAATACAATCAAGTCATTTTGCGGCTCTGCAAGGAAAAAATCCAAGATGGCTGATATTGAGGAAAATGATGACAGTGATGTTATCATCTGTGATGATGAAGATGATGATATTAAAGACAAGAAGGAGGAGGTTCAACAAATGAACACATCAACCTCCTCAGAAAGTAAATATTTTCCCCAGACTCCCACGTCGAAGAGTAAGCCACCTCTTATGATGATGTCTTCCCAGAATGACGCACCCCCTGCGTCAGTGTCAAGGTCACCGCAGCAAGGTCAAAGTTCACAGAGCCCGAGTTTATTTTCTACACCAGCGAGAGACTCACAAGAGAAAGGTACTGCATTTTTTTTAGAGGATTCTGGTTCGCTTTGTATAAAGTATGGATTAAATAGTTGACTAATTATGTATTGGAGTGTTTTCTTGTATTTGCAATAATGAAATCTGGCATTTATATGGATTACTAACAGGTTTTGCCAGCATCGGTATCCTATTTTATGTGTTGGTATTGGAATGAATTTATGTCTATATCCAGATACCCATACAGGTATTTTGTATCATATGGCCATCACTAATCTTGTCAGTTGGTTGAAATGAATGCAACCATCGGCAACTGGTGATAGGAGTGAGTTTGATCTTTTTATTCATTATTTCAAATATTTATGCAGTTTTACCATCTTTTTTTGGAATTTGCGTAACATTTCACTTGAGCTTGTTAACTTTTTCATGCTAGTTTTAGCCCATAGCCATACCCCCAAACTCACTTTGAATTTTTGTCTGTTGGTAACAAAATCATCAAGACATCAACCCCCTCCTGGACATTCATTTTATGTGATTGCCTTTTTCGTACACCTTGTTTTTACAATCCTGCATAAAACACTGTGTTATCCTTCTTATCATTTTGATAGTATTACTCTTGAATTTACAAAGTTTTAAAGGTCCCGATTCGGACACCTTGTTTCACAAAGCCAAGTGTATTACCCCATCTTAACAATTTTATAGTATCAGTATTGAACTGTACAAGGTTCGGATCTGAATCTCTATGCAGGGTCTTAGCCAGGATTTAGAAACTAGGTGCCCAAAATTGGCAATTCTAAAATTTTGGGGCGTCCAAATTTTTAAAGGGGGACCACAATATACTCCGATTTCAATCATCAACATGTATAAATTCATCAAAATAAGGCATGATATCCTAATTCAATATCATGGGAATTACATAGAGGTGAGAAAGTTCAATTATATGCTTTAGATTGACATCCTAAGAAATTCCTCACAAGAGATTTTGGGTGTCCTGAGGGGTGCTTTTTAAGGGTTTGGGTGTCCAAAAAGACACCCAGACACCCTGCTGGCTAAGACCATGTCTCTATGTATCTCTATGAATTCTCCTGTATTTTCAGTTCCGTGTCCTGTTTGCCAGGTGCAGATTCCCGCCAGGAACATTAACCTGCATCTGGACAGATGTCTGTCCGGCAGCGCCAAGAAGGAGGCCCTCAGAAGGTCAGTTAGAGGTCAAACTTAACCAGTGGTGAAAATAGGCATTAGCCCACTGGTCTTCTACTAAAAAGTTGAATGGGCTAGTAAAAGTCTTTGTTTACTTGCCCAGAAAGTCTACTAAATATTCTGACCAAATTAATTTAGTAAGAGCATCACATCCAGTTTCACATTTCTTCTACATCAGATTTTAACTCTCACAATTCATAAATTGAGCACAATTAACTATGAATGTTACGTTATGAAATGGCTGTTGGCTACCATTTTTGGTTAGTAAAGTGATATGGACCTCTAATTGTTTTGGTGGACCACTAAACTATTAATTTTGATGGACCGTTTGACCACCAAGGCTTAGCAAACTGTTTTCAGCACTGCTTCACCCTTTCTGTCTCGATGGTAGAAAGTATTTGCCAATATGCAACTGTTTATCAAAAGTAAAAAGAAATCGCAAAACAGGAATTAATGGCATTTTTTCATGGTATTACCATAAGAAGAAGCCAACCTGCAGCAGAGATCTATCATGTCTCCTCACCAGATAGGTCACTAAAAATTAAGAAAGTCAAAATGTTAACTTTTATTTAGAGAAATTTCTTGAGTGTACAGGAAAGGTTCATTTTATAAAAGGTGGGTTATTCTGGTTAGCCTCTAATTCAAAAAGTTACAAATGACCCCTGCATAGATATATAACTTTACACAGGATGTGAAGGCAGCATTTGCACGGCCAAGTCTTTGAAAAACATACTTCAGGACACCCACATAATTTGAATTGGGAAATGTTTGAATGTGCAAATCTAGAGCATGAAGTTTTTAAAATTTCCTTTCAATGTGAATGACTGAATGTTAAGAACTTAAAGATATCATGCATTTACAAAATAGATGGATACATATTTATGATACTTGGTAATAAAGGGTAAACATTTTTTTACAGTAATACCAAGAGAAAGACGATGGCTAAGCTAGTGTATAACCTGATGTCTGATAAGGAACTGCGAAAGCGCTTGAAGGAGATAGGTCTGCCCTGTCAGGGAGATAGACAGGCCATGATCAAAAGACACCATGAGTTCACGCTAATCTATAACACTCAGTGTGACTCAGAAAATCCCCAGTCAGGTAATTATTCAAATAGTGAGGATTGCTAAGGAAGTATTTCAAGGAAATCAGGTTTTGGAAGCCATTCCAGTATGTTTGAATATGCATGAGATGAAAATCTTGCATGAGCAAGGAATTTAGTTTACTGAATACATTCTCATTCTGACCATTAATTTTAAAAAATGAACCAAAAACAATGATCGAAGACCTGATGGTTTACAAACTTTTCTACATGTCTAGTTTTTGTTCTCTGCTGAAATATCTTTTATATGAACCCCCTAAATATCTATTTTATGTTGTTTGAGATGCATGTTGCCAAATTTCCAGTTACCTTGGATCATTTTTCACTCAGAATATCAGAGATACTTTATGGTATAATGCAGATTACTTGCACTTCCATTTAGGGTGAACTTTGCTAGCAAAAGAATCTCAATCCAAATTTATTTTCTATTGAAAAAAAGGGTTTTCTTGTCTAAGTACTGAAAGTCCCCAGCAATTTTGACCATGCTAGGAATCTGGATCACCTTATTTATTAAGCAGTATAGTTATCTGGAAATCTGGGCCACCATCGTCAAAAATAATGTTTCTCTTAGAGAGCCACTGGCATGGTAGGTTTAAAAGATCTAGTTATTTATAATGGTTTTATTCATATCATTTTTCACAGTTGAAGAAATCATTGCTTCGATGGATAAAAATGAAAAGACCAAAGTCAAACTTGCTTTGACCTCCAAGACTGGGGTAAGTCCTTCTAGAGGAGTTAAGAGGGTGTGAAACCCATGCATGTCTAGAGTGTTCTACTTATGATACTTGAAATTATCTTTCATGTATTTTTTGATGAGAAATATCGATGAGCATTAAGTTAAAAACTCATCTTAAGATATTTTGTTAATTTATTTATTGTAATGTTATTTTCATTAATACCATTGACTATAGAGTATTTTACTTCCTTTCCATGTGAATTTAAGCAACAGTCTTCAAATAAAAATAAAGCTATTACAACACATTTTTATTTATTATACCTTATATTCCAATGGCAAATGGCAAAATATCTCTACACAATTATACTTTTTTTTTTCAACTCCTTAAAATATTAACTTGATTTTTGTTGTCACCGTGTGTGCATATTACATCCCATATATTGTCACTTGGCTTAATTGACTGCCTTCTTTCAGGGGCTGAAAGTAGAGAAAGGAGCATCGTCAGAAGATATAGAAAAAGTGCAGAAAAAGTATGGTGAGTATTTTCCCTAAATTACCCTTTATATTGAAAGTATACTGTACAGCATTCCCTTAGTAGGAAATGAAGATGTGCCATTTTATGCCTGTAAGCTCAGTTTCAATATACTGTACACAACCTTAGCCAGATGACTTATAGGATGTCATTGCATCCTCAATATTTTGATAATATTGTTTTCATTGTTGCATCTTTCAATTATTTGAAAAAATATTTCTGATGGAAATGTTGATCATATTCAAACTAACATCTTTACTTTGACTATTTAATAAATAAATACTTAATTCTGTAGTTATTTTTAAAAGTATCATAGTTCGGAATGTCATTGGTAGAGGTGATTTTTAGATACAAATAAGATAATCTCCAGTTTAGTTGGTGTGTCTTTATGTGTTTCAGTGAAGCAGCATAAGTCACAGTTCGATAAAATGATCGAGGAAACTCGGAAACGAATGGCTGCCCGGAAGGCAGAGAAGAAGAAAGAAGAGGAGGAGAAAGAAGCGAAGAAGAAGGAGGAGTCAAAAGATGAAAAGAAGGATCCTTTAAATGACTCTGGTAAAGAGAACATCAGTTTAGGCAATTATGAGGAGGGAACCGCAACTTGTGATGGCCTTGCGAAAATGCCTGGGAATTTTGATTCTCCTGAAGAGCAAAATGTGATAGAAAATAATTCAGAAATTACCAAAACTGGAACTAAGCCCCTTGCAGAAACATCTGAAAAAGATGTTAGTGAACAAAAGGATAACAGGAGCATTAACAGAGATATCCTTCCACAGGAAAGTCAGAAATCACACATTTTACAGTCAGGATCATCTGAGATGCTTTTCAATGGGTTTGATGTTGATTTCCTTGGGGGAGAAACTCTATTGGGAGAAAGTCCACAAGGTACCACCAGTCCTGTGTTCAAATCCTCAAGAAGTTCTTCCCGTAGTCAAGATTTAGGTGGCCGAAAATCCAGCCTCTTTGATGTTTTGACTGAAGATAGTGATGATGACAGACCAACAGAAAATATCAAAAGTTATCAAGGTCATAGTTCAACTCAAGGTCATAGTTCAACTCAAGGTCATATTTATCAAGGTAATAGTTCAACTCAAGGTCCGACTCATGATGGAAGTAATCTGGAGGATCCTATGAATTGTGTGGAAAGCCCTACAGAAATGACCACAAGTGTTGCTGCCTCAGAGCGGGTAGAAGTTGTAAAGGAGATGCCTGAGAAAGGGGCATATAATGATGCACAGTCACGCGTCAGCGACAGCGCATCAGAAGCAGGAAGTGAGCTCGATCTCCTTGACAACCAGAGGCAGAACAAAGGTGAGTGGTGTTGTCTCGATTAATCTACATATATTTATAGATCGTTTGCCACAATTAATGGGATAGTTAATAGTAAACCGTCTTTGCACAATCGTTATTAATCATAAACAAGGTTACTGTCCCACATTCGTGTTTGATATAAAAGGAAATTTAACTTTTTGTATTAAATAGTGGGCCTGTGTTGATACTTTGACCTTCATGCATTTGTTTTGCTGTTTCAGCTTTACTTGTGCTATTCTTTAAAGTTTATTTTGTTTTATTTTGAGATTTTTAATTGTGATGAAATAAAAACCTGTACCTGGTAAAAATTCCTCACTTAAGAAATATCCTCAAGAGGCTTCAGAGATGGCATGCTCGAGAGCCAGATGTCTTACCACTAGACCATAGTTTACCCTTATGCTTCTTTTTTAGTCGATACTTGTACATCCAAATTGATGAAAATGCATAGGCAAAATTAATTACATAATTGGGTGGGGAAGATTTGAAAGTTTCATTGTTTAGAGAAAAAGCGAATGCTTCAAATATGTAATGGCTTTCCCCTGTTTTGCAATATGTATTTACTTATCATTGCCAGGCAGCCTTATTATGATATTCACACTTAACCCTTATGCTGCTAGTTTCTAATTAAGCAAATACAATATGATGCAAAAAAGCTGATAAATGACTGAAACCCTGATGTATGGGTATGCATCTGAGGGTACTCAGGGAGCTATCTAATGAGTACCAGCACTATAGGGCTTAGATGATTTTCAAAAATACTTGCATCCTTGTGCTTTGGACGAAATTAGCCTCAGCATCGGAAGGGTTAATGGTTTTCCCCTGTCTTACAATATGTATTTACTTATCATTTCCAGGCAGGCATTATGTTATTCACACTTTAATATTTTTTCTTTTTTTTCTAGATAGGTTAGCTGTTGAAGATGATAAAGTTGAGCAGAGGAGAGAGTCTCGAGAAGTTTCACCATCGTTGTCAGGATCTCAGTCTCTACCTCTTACTCAGGAGAGCAACTCCACCATCGACACTCAGAGCGTGGCCTCCTATTCCGTCTTTGGACTGCTCCCTCTAGAGGTCAGCACCAGAACTAAAATCAGTTATAATCACGACAAGAAAAAGATTGCCAAATCCTATCCAAATTAATTGTATAAAACGTGAAGATGCAGTTCCAATCATTTTTTAGGAAACTTCTTTTATAACAAACAGGTTTCTAATGTTCAATAGCATTATAATACAGTCTATGACAGGCAGTATTAATTATAAAAAAGACAGGTTTTCCATATCTTATATAGAATAACTTTAAATATTTCCCTAGCTTTGCATTTGTCTTTAAGTTTTTGTTATAATTGTCAGGCTGCTTTTTGTATGAATGTGTTAGACTAGCTCTAGTATTTGTATTTATTTTTAGGTTGAAGAAACCAATTCTATATCGTCCTCTCCGGTCAGTGAGATGCTGGACATAATTCCCACAAACAGGAGACAGACTCGGCGCAGAAAAGGGTAAATATTAGTGATGTATCACTGCAGTATTAAAACACTAGATATAGCTATTGAGTTCACAAGTGGTGAGTGCAACCTGACCTTGGTACAAAGTGAGAAATAGATGTGGGGAGTAGTGATAATCCAATCCCAATGATCGATTATAATCGATCATCAGATCGAAAGGGTTTCGATTTTGATTAATCGATCCCAAAATTTGGCATTGATTATGATCGAAATAAACAGCAAATAGGTTGTGTTGTGACACGTCTTCCTGGACGTATTTTGACCATGTTTTTCGCCAAAAACAATACAAGAAAATCTTCGAAATATTACTTAATTAGCGACAGAAATAGCCAATAAGTGCTGCTGGGATGAAAGCGTGTGCAAACAGTTGTACTCAACCGATGATCGATCATGAAAATCCGAGCCGATTCCTATCACTAGGGGGGAGCTATCTCCAAGCACCTGATTTTGGTAGCCAGATGCTGTTGACAAGTTATTACAATTATTACTGTACACAGGATGCACCTGAAGCAGGGAAGTATAGATCAAAATTTGTAAATTGATAAATAATTTTGAAAAAATATGCTTAGTATGAAAAAGAATTGCAGCTTTCCCCAAGCCCCAGGATATGGAAGGCAAGCCATGACAGTTGACTTTTTTCACTCCAAACTGAAATTTGTTTTCATGGAGATGGAAATCAAACCAATTATGGGTCTACCTGTCAAACTACTGGCAGTATCAAGGAAGAATTGGCCGGCCTCTGCCCACTATGTATGAGTTTTCCTGCTCTGAGTTATGGACTAAGTCAAGAATTTGAATATGTGGATCCAAACTGGACAATTTGCCAATACTTGGGTTTCTTTTATATGTTGAGAGGTACAGGTTAACTGCAAGGCTGGTTGCAATTCTGAAGGAGAAGTACAATAAGATTTCACTTGGCTATTTGTGAAGAAGACTTTGTTATGTATGATTAACACTGTATCATATATTCATAATGTTTTTTTTTGGTGTGAAAAAAGTCCTCTACTTGTTTTATGCCTAATCATTTATGTCATTTCTGCTTTTCCTATTGCTGTCATAAAAAAAGTTTTTTTCTTTCCCTTGTAGGAGATCTGCAAAAACTGTTTTACCAGAAAGGTAAGTGGGGTGGTACAAGTTTCTTTGCTTGAGGTTCTGGCTGACTTGCATAAAAACATTTTTCGGTTAGGAATCTGGGAGGGTCTCTTTAAGGGCTGCAGTTCCACTAAATTTTAGCCTCAAGCTTGCTCTTTCTGTTGCTATAAGGATAACATTAATGGAGACCTCAGCCTGTGCAGAAACCTTGAGAGATCCCTAACCTTAAAGGGCAAATGCACCATCAAAATGATTTAGGTTTAAAATGAGCTTATATATGTCACCTTTCAAATAAGAAATCCCCCAAACATTTTCAATGTTATGGCCTGTAAAAGTCTTCAGCAGTAAAAAATCAAAAAATACTTTTTATTGGGCATAGTCAATGACATCCCTAAGGTATCTGTGAACCTACAGTAACCATCAACTGCGTAATTAAGGAGAATATGTCATTCGAAAAAAAAAGTTGTAAATTTTGAAATAAAACAGAATATGGATTGAATTATGACAGGTGGCGATGATATTCTCTACCTGATAACATTCAGGAACCTGGAGATACACCTAGTTATAGGATTATGCTGCTTTGAGGTGTGTTTTGGGACAGGGCTTTTAACTGGCTTGCAATGGTACCCATCACCTTAAATTGTGTGTTTTGCATGGGGAGACCACAATATCTCAAATATCTCAAACTTAGTAGAGGTCCTCTGTTTCTTAGAAAATACAAAGGCTTATTATCAAACACTGAGCACATATTTAAATGATTTAAGTATAGTAAAAATCCTGTCTAAAAGGTTAAGTTGAAATTATATAAGCAATAGGCATATTAAAATAAGGTACATCAAAATATTATTCTAATGCATTTTCTTTTTTTGATAAGGCAACTTTTTCCTTTCTTTCTTTCCAGCCCAGTTTCTGATAGTCTCACCAAATTAAGGAAAAGGAAGTTGTCTGGAGGATCTAGTGATGGGAGCATTGGCGCAAGTCAGCCAGGAAGACCAAAACGTCAATTGAGACAGAGAACCAAATAAAGAGAATAAGTTATCCGTTCCCCTTCAAGAAGTCGATAAGATGAATTATTAAATGAAGAACATTGATCAATATTTAGCCATACTTATCCCATATCACATTGTGAGAGGGTCCAGCAAACTACTGACTTTTATCTTGAGGGAAACTGCCCCCATGTCTAAGTGGTTTAACACAATATGTGCCTATTGTTTGCTATTTCGTTGCAGCTTAACCCATTCATACATGTAGCAGCCAAATGGGGCCTGAATATTTCAGTGATTTCCCTCTAATAAATGCTGCTTTTGAACAAATCTTTGAATGATTGGGGAAACAAATATTTAAATGATTGGTGTTAATCAAAGTCCAGACTACAATCCATTTCCAGGTATTTCTTAAATTTGTGTTGCATTATGTTATGTGAAAAATTATTAAGCTCTAAATGAATTCTTTTAAGTATTGTGCTAAGATTGAGATCTGCCCTGGCCTAGAGGTGTAGATGCCTGTCCCCCAAGAGTGCTAGTGCAGCTCTCCTATGCAAATGTATATCATTATGAGCTGTATATGGTAGCCTTGCATCTGAAAGAACCCTAGGAACTACTGTGTAAAGAAATGTGTTTTTCTCCCTTTTCAATATATTTTTCTTCTCAGGAATTGACCTGAGCTTTGAAAATTATGAAAATCCTAAGATCACTCAATCGTTTATTGTTTACACTGGCCAGTGTGGTAAATGTACCTTACCCCTCAATGTTATGACAATCTAGGTCGTTTCTTAAATAATAGCAAATGAAATATTGATAACAGTAATGACTGATGAAACTGAAGGTATGTAAAGAGTTGGTTCTGTAAATAGAGAAATTGCAATTTCACGCGTGTTATTATTTTTCCTGTAAACAGCACCATCTTTAAGTAGGAATGTTAATCTCCAGAAGCCTTGTGTTAAAGTGATGGCTATTCACCACTGTTGTGTAGTACTGTTTTGTTCTTGCATGTCACTTCTTTATTATCAGCAAGAAGACCCAGAAATTTCAATAAATTTTCGCCGTATTACATACATAAATGCAACATAAGCTTCACAGCATGTTTCATTTTCAAAGTCCTGAAGTTCCAGTAAAACAAACAAAAAGATCGAATGAAGGTGCTCTGATAGGGACAAATGCCTCTAGGATGCCAGCACTAATTTAATTTTGGTCCACAGATTTTGTTTTCATTTTTGGATATGTTACACCATAGGGGATGAACTTAAAGAAAATGTTAAACGAAATGTTGGATGTTTTGGACGATTGTTTTTCGCTTGGCTGTTTGCTCGTACCAAATATGTTTCAGAAGCTATATTTAGGGCACAGCTGAAGTATTTGCCACGAAAAGGGCAGCAAATATAAGGTGATATACCAACTTTCTGGAATTGCAATACAATCTACTCCTGCTTGATTTTTTCTTAATGTCCATGCTATCTTAATCTATGTTGAAAATGATTAGGGTTTACCAAGTTGCTTATTTTTGTTATAGAGCGAAGACCGATAGGATATGAATCAGGCTTTTTTTGCAAGAAAAATAGTGACAAAGTCTATTTTCCATTTGTTTTTGATGTCGCAAAATATAAGAAAATTCCTTCGTTTATGGAGACTAAATGATGTGCATACTTCTGTTGCTGTCCTCAGGTGTGCAACAATGGGGCATCTCAACAATCCAGGATAAAAACTGATGCAGGCATCCTTAACTTGGAAACTCCTTACATACACAATGTAGGGAAAAGCATCACTATGTTGTTATACTCCCCTTGCTGCTTTATATGTACATCATCCAATTAGCTGAACACTAAAACTTAAACACTCGAAATAGTGCTGAAAACAAAATCTTAAACTCTAAAATGTGTCTAGTAAGATGGAAATCAAAATGACTCATTTTCATTTTGCCTCACAAATTTGTTGTGGTAACAGCAGGATGAAGTGAACAGTCGGCCAATAACATCCCTGAGTCCTTTTCAATGATACCATCGCAATTCGTCTTAGATCAACAGTTACGCCTGTGGGTGCCAGATGAGGGCGAGGGAGGGTGTTACAAGAAAGGGACGCTCATTAAAAAAAAGATGGCGTAATAAATGCATTGATCAAAGAAAATTACCATTTGAAGCTCCCGAATAAGCATCGTGGCTCTATAAGGATACGTCAATTGTTTTGACCCATCACCTACTGACCTACATTAGGATTCAAATCAGAAAAATATTCTTCTCTTTCACTTATAGAGAAACTAACAGACATAGCATCAGGCTTTCTCTTTTATGAATTAGGTATTTATAAATGCAGCCTCAGAGGCTGTTGTTGAGAAATTATAGAACATATGACAAAAGACACACCGACACTCGTTGGAAGGGTAATTTTTATTTAATCAAGTATGATGACAATGATTAGATTCGCTGCTGTGGGCTTAGGACACACATATACGTTGCATCGTATCAGGCAACCTAAAAGTATACATGGTATGGATAACTGGAGACGTTTTTTGGTTGTAAATCTAAGTGAAATTACTGAAAACACGAGAAGTCATGTTTAATGGAAACATTACTGAACATCTAGAAATGCGAGATGTCGTGTTATAATGGACAGATTATGGCCATGGTATTCCATGGTTTAATAGTATTCCTATAGTGAATCACATTAATTTCTTAATCGGGCGTATGAATTAAGTATACCAATTTAAAATAACATGCCATATTTATATGAATAAAACGTAAGACAACTAGCCATATTAACAATGATAGCAGTCGCATATTATGAGATTATTTCGTGTTTATACTTACATAACGCTGTATCTTACTGGATACTTTGCTTATTCAAGCTTACAGCCCATTTGTAAAATGTCGCATACTGGTCTCGTCCAACAGGGATTACCTCCAAATAAATATCAATGTGCTATTTTCCATTTGATTTATTTTACTTTAAATACTGTCGAACATTTTAGTCAGTTGCTGTCTTTACCATTTATAAGTTACTATGCACGATTTATCGTCACAGAAAAGCAGACGATACGTGAAATTCTAATCTCCAAACACAAACGTTAAACTACCACATTTCTAAATATTTTCAAACAAATAATACTAGATCTAGTACCAAATGAACAGTGTTTTAGGATGTGTTTTAACTATGACAAGTGAAATTCTGATATCCAAACCCAAGCTATTAAATTTTGATTATTTTCGTACAAGTTATACTCAACGAACAGTTTTTTAAAGGTTATTATTGTGACTGGTGAGTTGGGTTTTTTCAGAGGCTTCCACAAGTGTGTTTAAATATTCCCCACCATTAGCACATGGGTAGTCAGTTAACACCCACTATGGCAAAAAGGTGACGATAAATGCAATTCCATTTCTAACGACCAACCCACGGACTTGTCATGGTTAAAACACAACGCACACATCCATCATGAATACACATAATTGCAATGTCTAATGCATGAAACACCTTTATATGCACTTGTCATTTGTATTGATTGCGCATTTTGCAAAGCATATTGCAGGCTAACATTTATGGCACGAATATAACTAATTGATGCATAGATCGGTTTGGAGAAATCCCAAATAAAAAGGAATACTAGTATGTAATTTAAAATGTTCTTTAAAAAGAGCTAGGAAAACAACAAACACACTCAAATGCATTCACATAATGAACACGATATACTGCACTACAATTACACTAAAACAGAATGGTTGCCCCAATAACCAATGACTCGTGGTTAGGCGGTGGTTTTCCCCATATACTAAGGTTTTCACTGTGTACAACAGGTCTGCCACGATTTGGCCTAACTATGGCTGAAGAAAGTGACGAAAGCTGAAATACCAAGTTCCAAATTCAGGAACCGATTGGTCTGAGGTATTGTCAATGGGTGCCCACTGTCGCTGATCACAACCAGGGGTTGAATCTAACCAGAGCCATGCAAGGTAGTTTTACATAAGGTAAAGCGGTCGCTTTCCCACGGCTCTCCTGTCATCCACCATCAACAAATGGCTAACCCTACTAAAACCTTGACTTGGCAGGAAATTGCTGATAACTTTAAGTCTTAATTCTCCCTTTTAGTTGTGGGAATTGGCTTAGAATTTTCAATATTAGCAGAGATGGCTTTGAATTGGCCAATAGAGATTGTGACGGGAGGATGGAATAGTTTTTTTACGTCTCTTTCAACAGCTCAGGTCATATTGTGATGAGGTAGAAGCCTGGGTCCTGGAAAAAAATCCTTTCTTTTAACGAATAGTTCCAAGGGATCTTTCAGTTGCACATGGACCATAGACATCCCTCCACCACGCCTTACGTTTATGTAGCGACCAGGCCAACCTGCTTATGGGGATCCAGCGGAGACTCGAACCTGTAAACTCATGCTTGAGAACCAGGCATCGTAACCACTAGGCCACAGAAGATACCATCCTAATGTTCATGACCTCTGACCTCTGTCCATGCACATATTGTTTAAGTTGTGTGTGAATTTTCTTTCTCAGCCAAGTGTTAATCTCTTCAACTCGTTCCTCCTCTAACATGACTTCTTTCCCAGCATTGCCTCCTGTACATTTCCTTTTGTTACCCCTCTCTCTCTCTCTCTCTCTCTCTCTCAACCAAGTCTTAATCTCCGCAACCCTTTCCTCCTCTTAAATGACATTCTTCTCCAGAATTGCCTTCTTCACATCTACGTTTTCTACTAATCTCTCTCTCTCTCTAAACTAGCCTCTCAACTAAGTCTTAATCTCCTCAACCACTGTCAACCCCTTTCTCCTCTTTCCCAGAATTGTCTCCTTACTTGCCTTTCTTGGTTGTGGAATTTTGTGCGATTTAGCTTAGATTTCTCAACATTATTAGGGATGACTTTGAATAGTCCAAAAGAGTTGATGTTCGTGACCTCTGCTCACAAAATGTTGAAGGTGGGTGTGGTCTCTCTCTTTCCTCTCTCTATCAATCAAGTCTCCTCAACCTTTCAGGCCCCATCCCAACCTCCTTTTCCTCCTGAGCTTGAGCACTTGTCCATGTAAGTGTCATGGTGCCACGTCAAAGGAGACTAAAACTATCTTCTGTTAACACCCATACCATTCTCAACATAGGATAGAGAAACCTGACTCAAAGAGACAACAGCAAATTATAAACAGGTGGCTGGCTAAATGCTTCACACTTGATTACCATGTGGTTCTCCTCCCAGCTTATCGAATGGCTGATGCCTAAAACTACTTTCTAGGTTTTTGATCAATGTCTATTTGGAATATATTTCTTTATATAGACTTACATTTTACTTAGCTCCGTTCTTCATTTTAAACATTGAGTGATAGGCTAGAAGAGATTTAAATAGTATTTCTTTGCAGATCTGTGAACCAATGTTTACAGGTTGTGTACGAGGAGGATGTGTTTGTGTTGCCTCTTCCACAACAGGTGAAATGTTCAAGTTAAAATTCATCACCCCTTCATTTCCATGCTGTCTCTTAACTTGCCTGTAGACTTTTTTATGGCTCTCTCTTTTAGTAGTAGTAGTGGTAGTAGAAGACACCTTGTCTGTATCATTCTCTTTTAAGAGACCCACAAGAAGTGAAATCGGTTTCTTTTCAGATGAAAGAGGAGATTTGTGAGCTTCTAGATTTCCATTTCTTGTTGTGTCATTTCCCTGATCATTCAAACCACCCTGTGATTCCATCTTCCTCTTTCTTCCAATGCTATTTGTCTGGGATGGTCTAGCTACGTAATGGGGCATACCCAAATGTCTACCTTGAGTTTGAGAAGTATGGAGAGGATTATTTGTGGATGGGTTTTCTGGGCTAGGTCTGGACACTGGGTGTTCAGGTGGCCCAGTACTATGTATAGGCAGGCTGGGGATGTTTTGTGGTATTTGCCCATTGATACAGTGGATTAAGGGTGGCATAGGGGGCAAGTGTGGTGCTATTCCCAATGACTCATTAGTGCTCATTTGCTGAACTGGGCCATCCCCTCTGATATTATCCTTATGTGCTACTCCTGTGGCCCTGTAACCTGGGTGTAAATGCTCTCTCTGATTAGACCCATGCAATATATGTGGCCGTATATTTACCTTTGAGATGGCACCAGCCCTATGACCCCTGATCCCAAATGACCACACCTCTAAAGACCTAGCCAGCAATGGTCTAGCCTCAGTATCACTAGATGGTATGGTGCCAAGCAAGTGATGCGCAGGAAGATGGCGGTAACTCGCTCCACCATTATCTATAGCACTTTGCTCCTCATTTCTACTTGGATTTGAATTATCCACAGTATTTGCAAGTAAAGCAGGATCTTTTGAAATCTGATCTTGAATTTGGTCATAATTCTGTGCTTTTCTGTTTGGCTCATTTTGTCTAGCAGCATCGGCAAATCTGAGAGTCTCAGAATGCCCATTGTTTGAATTATACATGGATTGTTTAACATGTGTATTGGGCACCCATTGAATGCCATTTGAAATCAGCATTGCATTTTCACAGTTTGCACCTGGCATCAACTGCACAATGGCATTGGGCCTTGATTGCACACCATTTGCATTATGCATCATCTGCATACTGTTTGCACAAGGCACCCTTTGCGAATTATTACCATTTGGTACCCTACTTTTATTGGACATCATTTGAACATCACCTCTGTTTGGGATGGATCGACCATGCATTACAATTGGCATCATTTGAACATCATGGGAGGATCTGGGTATCTGAGCCGGATCAAAGGCATTGCTACTACTATTACTACCTTTGGTATGCTCTATGTTGCTATCTATATTACTACTATTCCACGGATGTTCATTGGGGTGGTGAGAACAATTCTCCCTCTCCATCCTCACTGAGGAGGTTTTTGTATACATGTTTGAACTACCATTCAACATGCCATTTTGAGGCTGAGTTCCATTTTTTACATTTTCCTCATAATACCTATTAGTGAAAGTGGTCGTGTTGTCTATGTACAAGGGGCCTGCTGTGTTTGTGGATATGCCAGCAGTAATGGATAGGGCTGGTGCAGCACTTCTGATTGACGTCACGGGTGTTGTCTCAACAGCTCTTCTGTTTTGTGCATGTTGTGGTGTATCAAATCTACAAAAGAAAGACATGAGGAATATGTTTACTCAGTTCCATAGCCAGTGGTAAAGGCATGTCCCATTAAGTGATTGGTGTTGTCACACTGCTTGTTGTTTTTCTTATCTGGCCAGGGTTGGAATCCGATTGAGGCATGAGAGAAGGTTGCCAGCAACTTTGGCTAATGAGTTTGTTTACCCATCTACACTATTTATCTCCACCACACATACTAGTATACTGCCACATATGATTTATTCCTAGTATGGCAAAAACAGTGTTTTAACGAAACTCCTAAAACCACATCCAATTTACCCCCCAAAAGTCGAGAATGCGGTATTATTCACTATTCAGAAATTTAGGTCTTTCAAGATTTGACCGAAATCCAATACTATTAGTTACCCGCTTTTGGAAAGTGCAATCCGGCCAGCTATCCAACCGAAGTCATCCAGATCTCACGAGGTGGAGCCGAGTGTGATCTGGATGATTGAGGGCGGATTGCAGGCTGGATTGCACTTTCCAATAGGGCGTAACGAATTTATCACCTGCTCTTTCATGCTAAGAAAAAATAACAAATACATCTCAAAAATTTAAAAAATAATTTTGAGGTCAGAACGAGGCTGCTGCCCAAGTGGTAATATTGAATACTGCCGCGTGATATTGAATTTTGCCGTTCGATATTGAATCCACAGAGTGTGAACGGCTCCAGGTCTAACACCTATTGACCAAACAGCATAGAGAATTATAGCAGAGCAGGTGATAAATGTTAGTCCATCACTCACCTGCCAGGTTGGTCATTAGTAGGTTGCTGACCGTTCACTGTATGTGAGTCATCATTCGTCTGAGCCCTGAGTTTTTTCTTTTCGTTACGGCGTTCTTTTGCTCTTCTATTGATAAACCATGTCTGAAAGATACAAACAATTTGGAGTGTCAATAAATTATTTCTCTTTACAGCAGGCGTAACTAATAGTATTAGTTACGCCCTTTTTGAAAAGTTCGGTTCGTCCTGATATCCTCCCGAAGTCATCCAGATCTGGATGACTGAGGGTGGATGGCAGGCCTGACCGCACTTTCCAACAGGGCGTGAAAAATTTATCACCTGCTCTTTCATGCTAAGAAAAAAGAACAAATACATCTCATAATTTTTTTAAATAACTTTGGACGTCAGAACGAGGCTGATGACCTCTGGAGGGCAGATTGCTGGCCAAGTGGTAATATTGAATTCTGCCGGTCGATATTGAATCCTGCCGTTCGATATTGAATCTACAAAGTGTGAACGACTCCAGGCTTAGCACCTATTGACCGATCAGCATCGAGAATTACAGCAGAGCAGGTGATAACAGGCAACATCTAGATCATCAGGATAATCAAGTCTCTATGAAAGATACCGTTTTGGTTGATTTCTTTAACTTACTTTTTTTACAATTTAGCCTGAACATAGTATATATTGCCTGAAAGGTCTTCTGGTGAAGAATACACTAAACATCACAAAGAAGTACCTTAATAGCAGAGTGGAATATATTTGGGTAAATTTGAAAACAAAACAAATACTAGTAGTGTATTTAAACAAACTGAAGCTCCTGCTCACAGTTTTGGACTTGGGACATTGAATTTTTACAAATAAGGAGGAAAGACCAACACATAGTGATACGTATCACAGTTTTTCGAATTTTCACTCTGTTCAAATTTTATATCCATTTATTTCGGATTTTTTGTTAAAAATTTCGAAAAGCGTATTTTTCAACTTTCAGATTCCATAACTTTTGAATAAAGTCAAATTGGAAAAACTGTGATATCCTTCCCTCTGGAGTACGACTGGTGCAAATGTCTTGCTTACTCTAAGGACTCATTTTTTAAGTGTAGCCAGATGCAACTATTGGATAGTTAGTTAATTAATGTTTCTGCCGACAGTGATCTTACTTGACCAGTAAGTACAAGTCTACTTCAGAAGGAGGCTCAGTTAGGAGGGAACTTAAAAACTACACGGAGAGCTAGAAAAATGTTCAATTAAAAAGAAAATACATGCTGTTTTGCACTACTTTGCACAGTATTTTGCACTTTCCTAAGCTGGGAACTGTAGGGATGACTACCTGACCCTCTTAGATAAGTACAACGTAAGGTGCGTTTTCTAGGATTCAACCATAGTTTTCTTCTCTTATTAGTATAGTAAAAAAAACGATCTATTATGATCCATAAGCGATAAAATATGGTGCACCTCCTGTAATAAAGTGACTTAATCATTTCAGCAACCCTGTTTTATTTATTGTAGGCAGTGCCAATACACGAGTCATTTCCCCTGGAACAGGATTCAAAATGTATTGGGAGGGCCATGTTTCAAACAGAACATTAATTACATAAATAGATATAGAATTATAAGCTATCCAGATGGTATAAGCATGTCTTTGTGAAGTGAGGAGTGAGCTTACTTTCACTTTCCCTTCCGTGATTCTAACTTTCTCAGAGAGTGAATGAATAACAGCCTTTTCTGGAAGACTTGTAGGTGAATATACGACTGACAACAGCTTCACCTGAAAAATAAAATACTGGTGCTTATTCACTAGTAACATTTCTTCAAATGGTCACCTTTTCAAAGATTCCATGGATAGTGCACAGGTATTGCTTAAAAAGAGGGGTCCCCATGCGATAAAGTATTGGTAAATTGGTAAAATCTGCAGGGTTTTTCAAAACACATTATTGAAACTTACAACTGTCCCGTTAATCTTCACCTACAGATGCATGCAATGGCCGGCATGTATCAGTTGCATATGCCTACCACACACACACACACACACACACACACACACACACACATATATATATATATATATATATATATATATATATATATATATATATATATATATATATATATATATATATATATATATATATACATATATATATATATATATATATATATATATATATATATATATATATGTATTTTTATATATATATATATATATATATATATATATATATATATATATATATATATATATATATATATATATATATATATATATATATATATAGAGAGAGAGAGAGAGAGAGAGAGAGAGAGAGAGAGAGAGAGAGAGAGAGAGAGAGAGAGAGAGAGAAATGCATGAAAAGGCCAGAATGTATTTGTTATACAAAGTTGGCAAGGAGGGCAGTGAATTATTTAAAACTAACCTATATTTGGTTAATACAATTTATCTTTATATTTTCCTCACACATATGGTATGAAAAGAAAGCTGAGACTACCAAATCTTACTTTTAGTTACTGAAAACAGTCCTTTTGTTATGCTGAGTAAAATGATCAAGAATAAAACACCACAGAATGGGCAGGCCAATACATTGAACACTTTTATTACCCTTAGGACTAACGTCCTTAATTAGTGATATTTCATTGTAGCGCAAGGCAGGACATTCCTTCGTCTTAAAGCCACAAAGCTTTCGCGGGAGAATCAGTCAAGTTAACCACACATGGGGTGGTATATTTATTTTATCATACCAAACAAAATGACATGATTGAAGTACTAAGTAACCAAATATGTACATTTTTTTCATATTCTATGAACGCTCTTGTGAAAGCTGCAATCATCTGTGTAAGCACTCGAGCCATGCATGTGTGTGTTTGTTAAGGAACGGCCACTGCACACGGAGGATTGTACCCTACTCGTGAGGGAGTACGCCCCTCCCCCCCCTCCCTTGTCAAGGAGGGGCGTTTCCCATCTCTCTGATGACATCAAACCTACCCTGTTGTCAAGGAAGATCATTGTGACACAAATGTCCATGAGAACTAGATGAGGGAGGTTTCCAATACTATTTCAATCATGACTATCATCCAATGAGATGCAAGAGATTTTCATGTGAGATATGCAGTCAAACCTGACCAAGAGACCACCTCTGAACAAGGACCCCCTGCCAACAAAGACTGCTCAAAATCCCCCCGAGAGAAATTACTCTATATTTACCCTCCGAATAGAGTCACCCCTGTCATCAAAGACCAGATACCGCCCTTTTTCTTCCCAAGGTCCACATTTCCCACTCCCGGAAATAGACATTCTTAAGTCTCTTTGTTGTCAGAAAATTTTCAATCATAAACATTACTTTTTCTGTGAAGGAATACATACCACACACATATGCATGGACACTTGGGCCGCGGGGTTAACTCCATAGAGTGGAGGACCTACGGAAAGCTCCTGTCCATCCAACGCCACTTGTCTCCCAGGGCCTTTTGTTTCTCTGTGTGTTTCCTATCCCCCACACTTATAGCCATTTTCCACCAGGTCCGTCCTCTCCCCCCTTTATTAAATCAAATGGACTGAATAAATGATCATCCTAACAGCAATATCAACCCTTTACTTGGATCATATCAATGCTGTTCAAAACGTTCATTGTTAGGAGCCCAAAGTTACCATATTTTAATGCTAATGGCAACCATTAACTACATTCTTCTCCGACAGAGGTCACAGAGGTTGCTTTACCATAACAACAGGATATCGGACGCTCGAACGCTACCCGCTAGAAATTGGTCTTAAAACACTATTTGCGCATTATGATCTGCCAACATGGTATATATCTGGAGGATAAGATGGCAGGAGTTAATTAAGATGGATTTAGGAATGTAACTCGTGAGTTGACCGGTGTCTGACGACTCGTACTTCGTCTGATCTCAACAGACGATTAGGATTATAATCGTTGAATTGGAATACCGGTATGTAACAACTGGTCAGCGGGTTAAATAAGCGTTATTGGAGTATGGCCAAGCCTCCCCGTAAAGGAAGCCTTTCATCTATAGCATATAAATCCGATTTTCCCCGAATTCAAGCAGTCAATATTGTTGAAGAGTATGGCTGCACAGCGGAAAATTGCTCTCTGAATAGCTTTGTACCTAAGGAACCGGTGTATATGAATGGTATGCTTAGTATATGATTAGTCTACTGGGAAACATGTTGTGTACTAATCCCTTGGCGGGAAATGTTAACTGTTCGAATGATCTTATATTATATAAGTGTATATGTACAGCTCTCTGACTGTTCTATTAAATGCTACCTTGTCACCTACCGTAATAGGTAGAAATGTTATTTTGCGACAGCGTTTTCAAATTGTACGACATGAACTTTGACCTTGGACAGCCGTGTATGACCTTGTTCAATCTATAGAGGGCAGTGCTGTATGTACTATCATATTGAAGGGGAAGATGTATGGAATGCCCCTGTTTTTCAACTATCGTAATACTTTCTAAAAGCAATGAATTATGAAGTCATTGGCGCAGATGCTAATCATTTGATATAGTAAGTACAGGACTACATATTGTATCGTTTCAAAGGCGAAGACGCATGGAATTCTCACCCTGTAGCAATACTCCATTTTTTCTGTGGGAAATTTTAATATTTCTACAAGAGAAATTTCCAACAGCAGGGATTAAAGATCTCGTCATTTACACAGCTAGCAATTTTGAAGATTCCACTATTTATTCACATCTACCAGATTGACATCGCCTCTTAACAAATTAAGAAGAAGTGGAAAAGTCATATGTGTTTTAGACAAAAAATTATCAGCAGAAGTTAAGCCTATTAATTTAGCGACCACACATATGGTAGACATAAGAAAGTGAGAGTTTCTCTATAATTACCTTTTATTATGGCTAAGTCCTAAATCGCCTATGTTAATGGTGAAAGAAATTGTAGTACCCCGGGAATACTTTTAATGATATGATTTACGACCAATCATAATACTTCATGCATGTGCGAGCATGTATTACTGTCTACAAAAGACGCTTGGGGAATCATTATGTGTAGTTTTCTACTCGTACCTGCTCAGGAGTGAAGACCTGGCGTGTTTGATTGTGCTCTGGCGATCTCCATACACAGCTGGGCGGGCTCCTGCTAGCATCCGTCGACACTTCTTCTCGGAGAAAGATAATTATAAGTGTACATACAATCAGGATGGAATGGTGGTATAATAATAATAATAATAATAATAATAATAATAATAATAATAATAATAATAATAATAATGATGATAATGCTAATAATAATAATAATAATGCTTATAATAATAATAATAATAATAATAATGATACTACTACTACTACTCCTACTACTACTAATAATAATGATAATAATAATAATGATAATTATAGCTCGCGAAGTGAGTCGGCCGAAGGCCGGCTCAGCGTAGCGAGCATTTACGGTATAGGATGTCAACAATGCCATTGTCAATGGAAGTACATACTGAGGCCCTTGAAACCGTGTCCGCACTTCCGTCAACACTTCTGTCTGTTCGTCTCTTTGTCTCGCTCGCTCGATAACCTCGCGGGAAATGAGCACAACCTTTTGCTTTAAAAGCACATTTTGCCGCCAGATCGTTTCATGTTTTAAATATTTCTTAATCAAATAATACACTTGGATTGTTTCCTTTAAATTGTGTCAAAATAGCCTTTTGGTCGCCGACTATCGTGCAACACACGCCGAACTATGCAACAACTGAAACATACATGCTCACGTGCGACAAATGCTGACGTCTTGAAATGACGTCATGTTACGATGGAATTCCGCGCATTCCATAGTCGTAACTTCGATGTTCACGGTAAAAATGACTTTACTCGTCTTTCCGTGAATCGATTCCAATGCAGTTTAAATCGCTACAACCGCCACAAATAATTCTACATGTCTCTCAATTCTAGTTGAAATCTGTCGTGAAATGACAATTTTGCAACAGGTTGAAGTCGTAGTAATTTTTATGCCATATTTTCGGTCAATCGCTACGCATACTGTGTGTGGTTATTGCACAAATATGAAGCTCATATGAAGGGGCTTCCAATATGTTTCAGCGAAGTTCAAGTAAAGAATGACGTCACGGATAACAATAACAAATACTTTGTGACTGCATTTGAAGGGAAATGCAGAGATATCATCGAGCTGCGCGAGCATTTAAAGCTTTGCTTTCTCATCATATTATTAATCATTAAAATGATAATAATGATATTAATAATAATAATGATGATGATAATAATATTGATAATGATAATGATACTAATAATATAATCACATTGGATGACCAGAATTGTAACGATTATAAAGGCAGTTTGGCCAACCCCCCCCCCCCCCCCCCCCTTACTTCTTATTCATTTTTAATGATCCATAAGCAAACAGGGTTTCTCCCTACCTTTCAAGGTGCTATTTTGCCCTGGCACCTGAAGGCCCAGCGGGAGACCGCCGGAGCTACCCGCCACTACTGAAGATGGCGACTTCCTAGTGGCGCCACCTATTGGCGTTGTGAGGTGGCAGCCATGAGATAGGTCAAGTGGTCGACCTGGACCATGGAAGCCATTTTTACCATGAGTTCTCGCACTTTCCAATAGGTGGTTTAGGATTGGCGCTTCTGGGATGGGTACAACATCTGGAGGGACTGTGGAAGTGTTTAAATCCATTTCTACAAAATAATTCCACATTCCATATGTTGATGGTGATGATGGCAGTTTATTTATAGCAAAAGCACACAATCTTTAGTGGACACTGTTGTCCTTGTGAGTTCCCTTCAATTTATAACGTGATGCAGTGTCACTGATGTGTGTGTGTGTATGTGCGGAGAGAGAGAGAGAGAGAGAGAGAGAGAGAGAGAGAGAGAGAGAGAGAGATTTGCAGATACAGCTTTTAGATTGGCACCCCATGGTTAAGTTGTGTGCTAAGACAAGCTGCGAATCGATGCTCAGCAGTCCACAATAATGTAGGATAATTTACGAACATATACGAAAAGCTAAGAATAACTGCGAACAACCGCGATAAGCTAAGAAAAGTGGAACAGCACCTTTACAGTTTCCCTGTGTAGTTCTGAAAGTCCTCTATGGGCTTAGTGTTTGTCATTTAAAGCCCAAAGCTCCGACCGATAAAGTACAACTGGTACCGCAATAGCCCTAAAGTAATATTTCTAGCAATTAGCAATTGTCAACCTCAAATTCTGATCCCAGAAACCACATTTACAGCTTTTCTCGATGTGCAAAGTCTGGCATCCATGTCAGATACATCATCTTACGACTAGCTCGTCACCACCCCCGAATGCTCATAAGATTTACGCCCTCGCACTCGTATGGCACCTCAATGAAGCAGCCTGTCCTGCGCATTTCTACCGTCGCCTAAGTTGTCAATATGTGTAAGAAAGCGAGCCAATGCAATGCTTACATGATATTACAACACCCATTTAATCATAGGAACATTCCTACCTGAAAATGTACCTGTCAGGGGTTCGCGACTAAATACGTGTTTTTAGTATCTATTATATCTAAGTAACTCTCTTATTTATATGGATGCGTGTTGTTCTGAGTTTACCATTCCATTGGTTCCGCCAACGTCAATAGGGACAGCCTCTATGCCGGAGTGGTCGAATGCATCGTGCCTCCAGTGTTTGCTGTTGCACCACTACAGAATGTCTGGGCTTCATATTCTACCTGCAGGATCATTGCCAGTGACCTGCGCCATTGGTCTAAGATCCTCGGGCACTGCTATGCTATTCCGTATACTATGGAAGGTCTGCAGTCTGCAGGGGCGGATCCAGGGGGGGTTCGAGGGGTTCGTCCGAACCCCCCCTGGCTGGTGAGTCATTTTGCACCACCACGCCACCTGTGGACAAACATCAAAACGAATTGTTTTTCCTGCCTCGGCCACCAGTTGCAATTTGCAATTCTGTCCACGTCTATTGTTTCCCCAGGCCCTGATTAGGCAAGAGGCTGATTGGTGTCAGCCAGGTATAGGTCCTAGTAGATGAACATCCTGCCCGAGGGGATTATCTGCCGTGAACCAGCGGATACAGAATTACAGTCGAGGGGGGGGGGGTTCGTTGATTCTCAAACTTCTAGATCACGTGATTCATTCCTTAGTCTAGCGGATACAGAATTACAGCCCAGTCGTTTGCAGACTAAGAATAGCTTGGGAAACCTGAAGTTTGTTAGGTGAGTGGGGAGGGGAGGGTTCGTTGATTCTCAAAAATCTAGTTCACTTGATTCCTTAGTCTAGCGGATACAGAATTACAGTCCAGTCGTTCGCAGACTAAGAATAGCTTGGAAAACCAGACGTTTGTTAGGGTGGGGGTTCGTTGATTCTCAAACTTCTAGATCACTTGATTCCTCCAAGCCCTATGAAAAATACCTAACTTATAGCCAACAGATACATAAATAACCACATCTTCACACTTTTTAAAGTGACTTAACCCATTTGCATCTGAAGTGCAAAAATGGTCAAACAACTTTGGGCGTACCTCATCAAGTAGAGTATTATTTGTAAAAAAAAAGGTTGAATAGAAATGCTTCCAGTCAGCCTAATTAGAAAAAAAAATCGAAAGTGTTGATTTCTGAGAATTCGACGAGCGCAGAAGGGGAAATTTACTGAATGACTCTCATGACTGGTGTTTACTGTCATATCACAAATGAAAGAGTCTGCCTCCAATTGAACACCCCCCCCCCCCAGATGCACGTATCGCAATTACGCTAACATCAATCAAGCATAGTGGGCAAAAGTTCTTCCCCTCATCCCCAGGGCGTTCACATTGTTAAATGTCTCCAAAAGGTTAAATATATTTCTTAATTGTTTGAAAGTGCAAGAGGTCCGTTCAATCTTGCGACCAAAAAATAGGACAATGTGGCCATCACCAAATCCGATTTTGCATATCATAATTTATATGAAATATTGCGTTTCAATTAAAATTTCACTCTTACTCTATAATGTATTTTTATATATCTCTTATGAGATTATTATTTTTTTTATATATCTCTTATGGAATTATTATTTTTAGCTCTCTGCAGTTGACTCCTGGTGGTGTTTTCATAAATAATTGTGAGTGGCGCCACCAGTGTCACTTTTCGGAACTACATTGAACCCCCCCTTCTCAAATCCTGGATCCGCCCCTGGTCTGTTTGCACATTTACTAGCATGGGTCGCGTTTTTTTTATGAACGAGATTGCAAAGGCGATTATGGACCACGTCGGGTCACACGAAGAGTGTTTCCGTGAATCAGTACAATCTGCGGCTACCAGCATGATGCATTCGGGTCAATCTACCTCTTTGACTGCTCTCATATTTTGACAGCTTTGCTCCGCAATGACGCTTTACCACAATTTAGGCTGCCGCCTCTTCAGAAAAACGGCCCCTAGCTGCCAGTAGTTGGCAGCACTGATGGCACTTGGGATTGTGTTTGTTTTATGAATGTGAGACAGAATACAATTGAAATGATTCAATTTATATCTCGAGTTTGGGGGCCAAATATGCCGTATTCAGTGGCTCCTAAATGGCGCCTATCGAGTCAACATCCGGCAGACGATGATTTTAGGCATGAGCTGTAAGAAGGTGGTGTCACCATACCACCATACTGTGGTATGCCTCAAGGTACATGTGTGTTTATACATAAATCCATATCAAACCTCCAAGACCTTCATATTGTATATTTTGATCGTCAAATGAAAAGGTTTGGATGTTGTCATTCACTCATGTCTTCATTAGTTTTGCACTATACTGCAGTTTTATGTTTTTGTTTTCAGGCAGTTTGTGAGTCCATATGCTTAGAACTTACGTCATATCAACACTGATATAATCCACATACAGGCTGTAGTCGACGGATGTCGGATTACACTATCCAAGCCCCTACTTAAGCACCTTAAGGCCCCAAAGCCCTTTTATAATCTTACTAGAGTGGATACTCACTTTCCTCGCAGACTTCTGCTATTTTGATTGTAAACATACTCCTCAACTTTAAATTGCTGAGACCTCAGCACCAAAGCGTATCTACTAGATCTAGTATATATTGTGTTTGATGTATTACATATGTCAATCCTCAAACTTACATAAACTTACGCGTCCATCCATCCACACACACACACATAACTCGTACCAAAAAAGCTTCGCTCGAGGAAACCGATTAACTGTATAAAGTTAAATGGGATGTATAGCTTATACAGGTCTGATGCTTCAAATGGTAAAGAAAAAGAAGAAGCTTATACATGGACGCTACCGTGCTTTCCTATGTAGGAAGGGTCTGCAGAACAGAATCCGTGTGTAGGATTGGTTTTGGGTGATTCCTGTGAAACCGAGGCGTCAATTTGTCAATATTAGAACCGCGTTCGCCTCCAGTTAAGGATGGGCATATATTAAAACATCCAGTAGCTAGATAGTTCTGCATATGAACAAAACCACTGGCTAAAGTGTTAGTAACTAAAAACCGTAATTGCTATGTGCTATGCCGCTAGTGGACGCTATAAACACCCCTATAGTGGACATCCAGGCCGGTGCAATGGCTGTCCACAATAACCATAAACAACAAATACAATAATACTAATCTTAGCTGTTGCGTGATGGTTACTAGTAATTGTGTAATTTGTTTTGATTCATCGTGCAATTTACACTACTACTACTACTACTACTACTACTACTACTACTACTACTACTACTGCTGCTGCTCCTGCTGCTGCTGTTTTTCCTACTACAATTGCTGTTTCGTCTGATACATCTACAATTACCAAGGATAGGAAGCCTTTGAAATCAACAATTCCCAAATTAAATAGTTTCATTTAGTCTAGAACATGCAAGCGTTATAATGTACATAATCTCTTGTGGGCAACGTTGCCGGCAAATGTGTAGAAAAACACATACCTTCTGTACCCTGCTATTCGTATGTATAGATTCCTTTGCCTCACCCTGTCTAGGCACCCTTGTCCTGCGTCCTGCACTGCTAGGATATTGTTCCCGAGTTTTCATCAGTAAAATGTCAACAGGTCCTCTCACCTCTACCTCCGTACCACGAATGTCAAGGTCCAATCCTTCACGCTGTAAACAGGAACTGGGTTGACGATCTCTCTTAGGTAACCCTAAGCTCCTTAAGAGTCCCTTAAGAGCCCCCACAAATGATCCCACAACTTTCAGTATACCCCTTAAAAGGAAATTAAATTTGAAAAATATTAGAAGAGAGTTTTTAAACCCAATCGCGGGCAAACGCTATCAACTGAATACTTTTCAAAGTATTGCTTTTTTGTTAGCAAGATATGACCACATGCAATTGTCCGATCATGTGTACACTCTAGTTCAGAATGCAATAAAAATCGCTATCGTTGTTGTTCAAACGTACGACTTGCACTATGGGCCTTAGCACAATGGGAACAGGTAATCTCTAGAATATTAACTGATCGGCTTAGCTGTGCTAGAAAGGGGGAAGGTAATCCCTTACTGAGTAGGGGAGCTAACTGTACTTGGCTACCTTGTTCAGTAAAAACAACAACACACTCTGCGCGAGATACAATCAACCTACACAGAGCGAGAATGGAGAAGCACTAATTATGTTACGGACCTATACCAATAATAATAATAATAATAATAATAATAATAATAATAATAATAATAATAATAATAATAATAATGATAATGGTAGTAATAATAACAGTAGTAGTAGTAGTAGTAGTAGTAGTAGTAGTAGTAGTAGTAGTAGTAGTAGTAGTAGAAGCAGTAGTAGTAGTAGTAGTAGTAGTAGTAGTAGTAGTAGTAGTAGTAGTAGTAGTAGTAGTAGCAGCAGTAATAATGATAATCATAATAATCATAATAATAATAATGATAATAATAATAACAATAGTAATAGTAATAATAATAATTATAACAACAAAAACAACAACAATAATAATAATAATAATAATAATAATAATAATAATAATAATAATAATAATAATTATAATAATAATAATGATAACAATAGTAATAATAACAATAGTAATGATACCAACAACAACAATAATAATACTTATAATAGTTAGTAGTAGTAGTAGTAGTAGTAGTAGTAGTAGTAGTAGTAGTAGTAGTAGTAGTAGTTAGTGATATTACTACAAACGACCATCTGTAGCGTTGTAAAAACAGTCACCTGGATTCTTCCCAAGAGCTCAATGACCAACATGTCTGTTAGCCTACTTTGTGTTATACACCATCATCTCCATTATTACTGGGCCTAGAACGCCGTTAGACCACCTGGTAATTACCATGGTCCCAGGGGCTTAGCGTCCAGCGTGTCATTTGGACACGCAGCATACTGTTTTTCGAGAGTTTGGACACCCAAAAGTTTATGTCAGAATTTGCTGAAGATGACTTTTCTTAGACGATAGAAGATGTAGAAGCTGTAGTGTCACTTTTATAAGACACACAAAGCAGTATCTGGCCTAAAAAAGCAAAATCTGTAAAGGTATAGGGTCTATCTTATTAGTAGTATGTATTTTGTACCACACTTTGGACACGCAAAAGTATATGAAACCTCTATTTGGACACCCTGTTTCCAAATATCGGCTAAGACCCTGCATGGTCCTTGAAGCTCTTGCCTTGTTATTAGCAGGATGCATTGTGATATGGCACAAAATAAGCCAATAGCCTCTTTCAGCACTTGGATTACATAGCATAATCCCCTGTATTATAATCGTAGCCCTCCATTCCGCACTAATCAACCTCCTACCCAGAGAAAGTCCGATACAAGGTGATAGGAGTGGAAATGAAAGGAATGGAAAGTAGTATGAAGCTAGTGGCGCTGGGCGCAACACAGCGCAGAGGTTAGGCAGGTATGGTAGAGGAATGGATCCGTGCGCCAAAATATGTAGGCCGGCGCACGGATCCATATCTCAAGGGGAATAGATAGAGATGTAATAGTTATGAAATATGAGGAATATGGGTAGTGAGTAAAAGCAAATTAGTGATCGTGTAAAAATTTAAAGCTAAGTTCACCTGTGAAAAAAGGTCTGATTTGGAAAATATTTGTTACTGAAATACCATAAAAGTGAGAATATGGGGAATTCAAAAACATTAACCAGAATTTGCCCCCCCCCCCCCAATATGATACTGACCATCTCTGGGTCATGGACTATTATGATGTATTCAGTTCAAAAGCAATCTCTGTGTGTTTCTCATAACTGGGAATTTGTCATCATGCTGCAAGTGTGATCTGCTACATAAAATTAAAGTTATTTCATAATCATACTTGTATGGTTATCAATTTGCCAACACCTGTAAAATATAATAGCCCACTCCTAAACTAATAAACTAATCTGACCCCTGGTGGCCAGGATTGGAACCGCATAAAATCTCCTGATTTTGGATGGTTGAATGTTAACAGGTATGAATTATATAACTTGGTCAGAAATCTTTCAAAAATCATCCACCATTCCTCAAGAATAAATTTATTTTCTAGCCAAGAGCCAAGAATTTCATAATATGCTGAACATAGTAAGTATTTGATCTTGAAGGATCACACAATGTCTGGAAAGATCACACAATGTAAATGTTGTTGATGAAGACATTTTCAGTTCCAAAGCTATCTGCGTGTTTTTGAAAACTGTGTGTATATTATCATGCAGCAATTGTGATCTGCTAAAATTAAAGTTATCCTATTAACATATGTTTCCATGATTACCAACTCTAAAGGCCCGCTCCTTAAGCAAAAGTACTAACCTGGCCCCTCCAAGAATTGGAACTAAACAAAATGAAACCAAAAGACGTCGCAGTATAGTAAACCGCCTGATAAGTGAAATATCCTGATTTTGGATTGTTGAATGCTGACGGGTATGCCAACGTACCTGCACAATATCAATTGAACAATTCATAACACACACGTACCATGATTTAAGAACTTTTGGCCAGTTTAGCGATATTCTCAGAATGAGGCATCTCCGTAGTATAATAGTATGCCGTAGGTGTACGTCCTATACATATTTCGCTGTTTCGCTATGCGCGGAATTACCGTAAAGTCGTTCCCCCTTTTCGACATATTAGCTAGAAGTACACGGGCGCGAAAATATGCCAAAAGTTTTCCCACATATGATCTTTAGACAATGTTTCAATCGCACGCATGACTTGATTTTTTGGCCGCTCAGTTTCATCAATAAACTCGCTACCATAAACCGTTATAACGACGAATTTAGATCTGACACTTTTCCCTATACACCTAGTATTTTGCCAACTTGGCGAGTGGCAGAATGGTGAATCTATACATGTCCTACGGACGACTTGCTACCCTATCGCAAGTCCTATGCCGACGTGGGTCCAGAGAAAGTCCGATACAAGGTGATAGGAGTGGAAATGAAAGGAATGGAAAGTAGTATGAAGCTAGTGGCGCTGGGCGCAACACAGCGCAAAGGTTAGGCAGGTATGGTAGAGGAATGGATCCGTGCGCCAAAATATGTAGGCTGGCGCACGGATACATATCTCAAGGTATATGGATAGAGATGTAATAGTTATGAAATATGAGGAATATGGGTAGTGAGTAAAAGCAAATTAGTGATCGTGTAAATATTTAAAGCTAAGTTCACCTGAGAAAAAAAGGTCTGATTTTGAAAATATTTGTTACTGAAATACCATAAAGGTGAGAATATGGGGAATTCAAAAACATTAACCAGAATTTGCCCCCCCCCCCCATATGATACTGACCACCTCTGGGTCATGGACTATTATGATGTATTCAGTTCAAAAGCAATCTCTGTGTGTTTCTCATAACTGGGAATTTGTAATCATGCTGCAAGTGTGATCTGCTACATAAAATTAAAGTTATTTCATAATCATACTTGTATGGTTATCAATTTGCCAACACCTGTAAAATATAATAGCCCACTCCTAAACTAATAAACTAATCTGACCCCTGGTGGCCAGGATTGAAACCGCATAAAATCTCCGGATTTTGGATGGTTGAATGTTAACAGGTATGAATTATATAACTTGGTCAGAAATCTTCAGATAAGCTACTGATTTGCCAACTTTCAAAAATCATCCACAATTCCTCAAGAATAAATTTATTTTCTAGCCAAGAGCCAAGAATTTCATAATATGCTGAACATAGTAAGTATTTTATCTTGAAAGATCACACAATGTCTGGAAAGATCACACAATGTAAATGTTGTTGATGAAGACATGTTCAGTTCCAAAGCTGTCTGCGTGTTTTTGAAAACTGTGTGTATATTATCATGCAGCAATTTTGATCTGCTAAAATTAAAGTTATCCTATTAACATATGTTTCCATGATTACCAACTCTAAAGGCCCGCTCCTTAAGCAAAAGTACTAACCTGGCCCCTCCCAGAATTGGAACTAAACAAAATGAAACCAAAAGACATCGCAGTATAGTAAACCGCCTGATAAGTGAAATATCCTGATTTTGGATTGTTGAATGCTGACGGGTATGCCAACGTACGTGCACAATATCAATTGAACAATTCATAACACACACGTACCATGATTTAAGAACTTATGGCCAGTTTAGCGATATTCTCAGAATGAGGCATCTCCGTAGTATAATAGTATGCCGTAGGTGTACGTCCTATACATAGTTCGCTGTTTCGCGGAATTACCGTAAAGTCGTTCCCCTTTTTCGACATATTAGCTAAAAGTACACGGGCGCGAAAATATGCCAAAATTTTTCCCATATATAAGCTTCAGACAATGTTTCAATCGCACGCATGACTTGATTTTTTGGCCGCTCAGTTTCATCAATAAACTCGCTGCCATAAACCGTTATTACGAAGAATTTTGTTCTGGCACTTTTCCCTATACACCTAGTATATTGCCAACTTGGCGAGTGGCAGCATGCTGAATCTATGAATGTCCTACGGACGACGTGCTACCCTACAGCACGTCTGATGCCGAAGTGGGTCTAGACTACTGAAAGGGTTAATTATTTTTCTGTGGGCCGTGAACTACCATGAGCAGTTTTCTCAAAGCTTAAGCCATAGGACAATATATTCTGCATTAAAGTTATTTTGCGACTTGGTTAACAAAGGCGAGGAAATCTGTGTTGCCATATGAGAGCTGTGTTAGAGGTGAACCTCATTAATTCAGTTATGCGTACATGGATACCTCAAGTCACTATGTTCACTAACAAGGTATATAGCATGCTACATAAGGGAAATAAAGTATCTTTAGTGCCGACGATAAATGATAAACCGTCGCAAACATAAAGTTGGGAAAATCACAATTATGTTTGATATTATCATAATGCTCTTAAGCCTTATTTGAGAAGATCAATTAACCAAGTAGACATATACACATGAAATAAATACCTTCGTAGTACTTCTATATTAATATGAACACGCCAGTGCAAAGTGGAAATAGCACATGCCTTTAGAATACTTTACCAAAACACCTTGTGAAGAGCGCCTTTTTACTCAACATTTAATATGGGATCCCTCTCTTAAAAGTCCATAACGTCTGCTTTTAGAATCATATTCCAGGACGGTCCCAGTTTAAGGAATAAAGGTAATGATACTAGTGAATGAGACAATCATCCTAAATATCCATATGTATCTTAGTTGGCATAATAACACTGTGTTCTCTGTTTAGAATCTGTTTCGTAAATAGAAGTATATGTGTATGGATCCTACACCGAACACACCTTTCTCTCACACACACCAGTTACCTTGCCAAGAGGCTAAAACTAACAGAGAGGCGTCATTCAATATTATATTTTCTACTTAAATAAATGCCTGTGAGGAGAATGCAAATAATTGAAGATAATTATCCAAGAAAACCATCCTACCATGCTTTCATTCCATCTCATACTAATACCCTACATGATAACATATGCTTGATACTTGTTGCGGGAATTGTTAAAGCAAAATTGTGTACATTGTCAGCTGCAGTAAACTTCCATCATAACACTGTCATAATATTATCATACATTATCATCAGCTCCAATCTGATTCAAGCAGGTGATTAATCATTTTGTTTGTTTATTGGACTGAATTGGGCTTCTAACATTGCTTTTAGCAATTGTCAATGTTAGGTGCCCAATATTAATTCTGTAATGGGATGCTAATACTGCTTTTTACAATATTCAGTGTTTGGTCCCCAGTTTACCAGTATTTACACTACTTCTGGTAGTGCCATGACAACCGTCGTTGGGCATACCATAGCAACAGAGCGATTTCAAAATGGCGGCCACTGCTGATTGCAACTCGCTAGAAACTGTTTTAGGTTTTAAAACTTTACTTGTACATTTTAACCTGCCATCATGGTGTATATCTGGAGGATAAAAGGGCAGGAAGTAATTAAGATGGATTTAGGTGTTAAATTGCGAGTTCAAGTGAGGATTCTGCATGAGTTGACCTTGAACTTTGAACTTGTTGTGCATATCGTAATTTACAATTAATGTGTGTGGGGGGGGGGGGGGGGAGGAACTGACGATAAAGTCGTTATCCTTGTTGTGAAAATGGTACATGGCCTGACAGCCTCTTGGGATATCGCTGGCTTCTCGCAGACATCTTGCCGTATACGATTTATTTAACATGTTTAACTAGTACTACCATTTGATTAGAATGTCGTCATTCTGGGGCATTGCGGGCAAGATAAACAAAGTTTATCTCTCAGGGTTTTCACCTCTGTGGGTACTGCAGCCTAGTGCTAGGCCGGAGGTAGTTGTTTTCGAGCCCTTGCTCTTCTACGGTGACACGCGAACGACCGCTGATACATTGTATCAAGAGTTCGCGTGGCACCTATTAGCTCCTCAAGTGGTTGGTGGGGCCTACGTGACACGGGCCAGCCAGGCACTTGGCCTGGGGTTTTCCCACGACCTCGCCTTTTAGCCAATCGCTGCAGGCCTTGCCCACGAGCCACCGATCAGCGGCGTGTGGCAGTAGGTGCTAATTCAAGCACACTTCGCTTTTCTGGCTACTGGGTTACGCACAGCTCGGTTTTCTCTCCGCTACGGAGCCATAGCACTCGGGTTACGCGCATTCACAAACATGCCGAAGACCAGGGTTTACAGGTGCTCGTCCTGCGGGAATTCACACAAGAAACCCACAGGAAAGCACTGTCAGTGGGCGGAAAATCGCGATTCGAGCGTCGAAGCAGGGGAAGTGCCTCAAAACTCCGAACTTACACAAACGCTACGGGCGCAAAACTCCGAACTCACACAGACAATACGAGCCTTCCAGGCACAGATGGATAAATTCGGCGAAAGAATGGGTGACATGGAAAAGGCAGCGCAATCACCGCCCAGCAGAGCGACGTCCGGGGAAGCGAACGGCATTGGGGGCACGGAACAAAACGAGATGAATGGTGAAATACAACACCAGAGACGGGCCGACCCAGCCCCGTTAGACATCCCATCCGTTCGGCAACTCAGGCGGGATTACGACGTCGGAGACGAGAACAGGAGACTAGCGGAGCTTGACATCGAGGATGGCGATATGGAACCTCCACGAACAGCCACACACAGGGCCAGAGGTAAGAGATCCGGGGCCGCACGTACCGTGCAAGATAAAGTGGTTCGGGACATCGATTGGCCCCATTTTCACATCTATACCCCTCCCGGGGCGGAGCCCATGACGTTTCTGGCACTGTCTATACCAGAGTTTACATATGGGTTCCTGCACATGATCGACCAGCCGGACGCTAACTTCGATCGCAGGGTAATGTGGGACTTACTCAAGGCTGTCATGGAAGACGCGGTAGAGTATCCCTGGGAAAACGTGAAGAACTTTTTCTGGATACTCGGATCGCATGTGGAGAACGACCGGTTGCAGTGGGGAGACGTGGAGCAGATCGCGAAACTTCGAGCGAAACACGCGCAGAAGTACGAGGTGGTCAAACCCAAGCCGGCCATCTCCGCTCCTACCGCTGGCAAGATTCGGTATTGTGGCCCTTATCAGACAGGGGCCTGCACAGAGTCGGGCGATCATGCGGGACTGCGACACGTCTGCGGCCACTGTTACAGGGTGAAGGCCGCCACTTATCCCCATCCCGAATCGGAGTGTCGGAGGAAGGCGTTGGCAGAGCAGCCAAAAAACGGGAGAGGGGGGGAATGATCGGTTCCCCCCCACAACACAGTCGGCCTGACGTCGGGGAGAGACAGCCATCGGCCGCTCTTCAGGTGCAGTCGACGAAACCCAGGGCTTCAGTGTCAGATTCGATAGCGGCGCCCATGTCTTCAGACCTCCTTGTGCTACGAGATGCCTGCGACGGCAGACAGATCGGCTGGTCTCAGGAGAGACAGGCCGAGTTGCAGCAGATCACTGCGGCAGTGCGGGAGCCGTCAGTGCCCCAGGGGGAATGCCCCCGGGGGAATCGCGGGATTGATGCGGCTTCCGAAGCCACCGTCCTCAGGGACATAACCAGTGCACCCGGCAGTGGGCCCAGTCGGCCCACGACGGACGGTATCCAGCAAACAACCACCGCCGGGGTGGTTTCTGCAGTGACTCCTCGCCATTGGCACACGGCACCTGCATTCGTGCCCCGAGCCGCCAGGGGGCGCTCTGACATCAGGTATGGTACGCCGATCTCGGCCGTCGTCAGTGACATTCCGTGTGTAGGGGTCGCGTCAGAAGTTACGGAGGGTGACGGAGACCGACCCAAAGACTCAGTTGCCGATACAGGCAAGAACAATGGTAGTCATAAATTGTTGATTGATGTTGATAGCAGGGTCGTACAATCTAATAACAGGGCCCTAAAGTGCATATTTGACATTGTAGCCAGAGATGGCAGGTTTAATTTCAGAGGGGCACGCATTCCGCTGCCCAGCGGCCTTAACATTAGACAATGGAGAAGCATGCTTAGGGGTTATTGGGATTATAACATCGTAGAATACTTGGAGTTCGGCTGGCCGATCGGTATCGATCGTGATGCCTTACTCGTGTCGGAGGGGAGAAACCACCCCTCAGCCAGCGCACATCCCAGGGACGTCGAGCATTACATTGCGACGGAACTGGGACATAGTGCACTGCTGGGACCCTTTGCCGGGCCCCCCGCGAATACCTGTCATTATAGTCCCCTCATGACGAGGCCGAAAAAGGACTCCAAATTTCGCAGGGTGATCATCGATCTTTCTTGGCCCAGGGGATGCTCAGTAAACGACGGCATTAGCAAAACCGACTATATCGATGGTCCCCTCACTATCTCCCTGCCCACCCACGACGACATGGAGAGGGCAGTTGTCGGGGCGGGCAGGGGCTCATTCCTGTATAAGACAGACTTATCGCGGGGATATCGGCAACTCAGGGTCGACCCCCTGGATTGGCCTTACCTGGCGTTCCAACACACGTCGGGCCACTTTATGGACATTTGTCCTCCTTTCGGCCTTCGATCGTCGGCCATGGCGATGCAGAGAGTTTCTCAAGCTATTGTCCATCTCCATGGCCGACGAGGATATGTTTCACGCGCCTACATCGACGATTTCGGCGGCGTGGAGCGCACTGAACCAGTGGCCCAGGGGGCGCTTGCAACACTTCAGGACGTCATGCGACGTTTGGGGGTGGTGCAAGCCGACAACAAGATTTGCCTCCCTTCCCAGGTCATGGTGTGGCTGGGAATACGATTCGACACAGTCGCCATGTCGATGACTATTCCCAAGGAAAAACTAGGGGAGACAATGGCGTGCCTCGAGGAATGGAGGGGCAAATCTAGGGCGTCCAGGAGAGAAATGCAGTCTCTCCTGGGTTTGCTCAACTTCGTGGCAACCGTGGCTCCCCCTGCACGGTTGTTCACGAATCGTATGCTTGACAATCTGCGGGAAACGGGCCCCACGGGCTCCACTTCCCTTTCGTGTCAGTTTAAACAAGACGTCCAGTTCTTCCTGGACCTGTTGCCCCTGTTCAACGGCAGGAAACTGATGGCAAAACAGCTCCTGCCGTACCAGCATCAAGTCGAACTTGATGCCTGTCTTACGGGCTGCGGGGCAGTGGCCGGAGAGCAATTCTACGCCACCCCCTTCCCGGAATGGGTCCAGGAGGAAGGACACACTATCGCTCACTTGGAGCTCCTCAATATTGTAGTGGCGGTCAAGGTCTGGGGGGACCGGTGGTCGGGCTGGACGGTCCAAATTTATTGCGATAACGCGAATTCCGTATTCGTGTTACAGACAGGCCGGTCCCGGGACCTGTTCATGGCGGGTGTGCAAGGGAGATTTTCTTGTACACCGCTGCGCAGGACATAGATCTGCAGATCTGCCACAGGCCGGGAGTGGAAATGGTCTGGGCTGATGCCCTATCTAGGGAGCATACGCATCCTAGATACGCAATGACCCCCACTTGTGCGCCGCCCAGCGGGTCATCGCCCCCCCACGATTCTTCCGTATTAACAATACCCTCTAGCCTTCCCCTCACTAACAATTGTCGTTTTGTATTGCAGGGATATGGCGACTTAAGAGGGATGTCCGACGCAGACAGAAGATGGCTTTCGCACCCGGTACGGAACAGAACCACTTGTACCATCTACGGCTTTTTCTTTCTTTTGCAGTTTACTATGGCTTACCTGCACTGCCTGCAACGCTGCATGTTTTGCTCTTATTTATAGAGTTCCTCACTTGCTCTTTTGTTGCCCATAAGGCGGTCTCTAATGCCCTCTCTTCGCTCAGATTTCACCACGAGAGGTTGGGGTTCTCGCTTGCCCCCTTTCAGCACATCCAGTACCGTCTTGCACTTCGTTCCCTCCCCCTCACCATGCGCACTCCTCCAGTGCAGGCTCCCCCCTTCCCCCCCTCTCTTCTCGCTCCTTTGATGCTGCAAGCGGATCGCTTGGGGCGCTGGGCCCAGCCTTTTCGAGCCTTAGTGCTCTTGGCGTTTTACACTTTCGCTAGGCTGGGCTCACTCGTGCCCCCCGGGACAGGCGTCTTCGACGAGTCCCGGTTTCCGGTTGTGGGGGACTTGCGGTTGGGGGGGGACGGGGCCACGCTTAGGATTAAGTTTTCCAAGACACGACAGGAGGCTGGGGCCGGTTATCTGGTGCCTCTTGCCAGGGCATCGGAACTCCCTTGCCCGGTGCGGGGGGCGGCCCGCCTGCTGGCCCATGCCGACTCGCTTGGGCTTGGCAGGGGGGACCCCCTCTTCGCCGCACGCCAGGCCAGTGGTCACCGGTTGGTCTCTCTCACGCAGGGGGGGGCCAGGCATTTCCTCAGGTCTTGCCTGGCTGGCTTGGGGCTGCAGCCGGACGCTTTCTCCTTTCACTCCTTTCGTAGGGGGGGGTGTACCCTGGCTTTTGAGCGGGGCGCTGCTGAGCCGGATCTGGCACTTCATGGGGACTGGCGCAGCAGCGCCATTCGCTCCTACTATCCGGCCTTTGCGGCTCGGGTGCGAGTGGCTAACACCCTGGCCCAGGCCTCTCCTTCCACCTCTCAGCAAACTTTGCCTCCGCTAACACAGTAACTTTGCCCTGGGTAAAATAGGTGGGCCCAACGGATCACACGTCTACACGTGAAATGTTTTCAAAATTTCCTTTTCACATGTTGGGCACACCTTACACACACTGCACACGCTGGTTTATTTCTAAGCACGGATGGGGGAGCCAGGCCACACAGCCTCTAATCACACTTTCGATTAATCTACACGGCGGACACGGTCGGCCTGGCTCACCCACACTCTCGCACATGCTTTTCGCTCACTATTGTATTAAGGTGCATGTGGGAGATGGTTAGTTATATGTATTTGCTTATTGCTTGTTCTATAAAATATGGTAGTTAAAAGGTTACTTAGTATCGAAACATTGATACATTGTATCGTTTTACTTGTTGTTTAATAAACTGTTTGTATGCCATGCCCTCGTTTGTTCGTTCTTGCTAGCAATGTGATTAGAATGTCGTCATTCTGGGGCATTGCGGGCAAGATAAACAAAGTTTATCTCTCAGGGTTTTCACCTCTGTGGGTACCGCAGCCTAGTGCTAGGCCGGAGGTAGTTGTTTTCGAGCCCTTGCTCTTCTACGGTGACACGCGAACGACCGCTGATACATTGTATCAAGAGTTCGCGTGGCACCTATTAGCTCCTCAAGTGGTTGGTGGGGCCTACGTGACACGGGCCAGCCAGGCACTTGGCCTGGGGTTTTCCCACGACCTCGCCTTTTAGCCAATCGCTGCAGGCCTTGCCCACGAGCCACCGATCAGCGGCGTGTGGCAGTAGGTGCTAATTCAAGCACACTTCGCTTTTCTGGCTACTGGGTTACGCACAGCTCGGTTTCCCACCCACCCTCCCTCTTTTCTTTATTTTTTACTTCCCATCGCGCTCGTTTCTCCCAATGGGAGAGGGGGCGGGAGGGGAGGGCCCCCTTTTTTGTATTTTTTGAGGAGCATGGCACGCCCTGGGTAAAATAGGTGGGCCCAACGGATCACACGTCTACACGTGAAATGTTTTCAAAATTTCCTTTTCACATGTTGGGCACACCTTACACACACAGCACACGCTGGTTTATTTCTAAGCACGGATGGGGGAGCCAGGCCACACAGCCTCTAATCACACTTTCGATTAATCTACACGGCGGACACGGTCGGCCTGGCTCACCCACACTCTCGCACATGCTTTTCGCTCACTATTGTATTAAGGTGCATGTGGGAGATGGTTAGTTATATGTATTTGCTTATTGCTTGTTCTATAAAATATGGTAGTTAAAAGGTTACTTAGTATCGAAACATTGATACATTGTATCGTTTTACTTGTTGTTTAATAAACTGTTTGTATGCCATGCCCTCGTTTGTTCGTTCTCGCTAGCAATGCCATACAATGTGAGTGGTGCATCACGTGGTTTATTTCATGAAAATGAAAATAATTTCTTTTTCGAAATTTCCCCCAGGTAAAACAATTAGCACCCCTTGCGGTAATCTATCAGTTGCTTTTAGTTTTGAAATGAGGTGGTCTGTTATTACTTATACCATACCATACCACCATCAGCTCCAGTCTGGATCTCGTAGGTGATTGGTTAATGCGCGTGTTGACCTGGACTGTATTGGGATTCTAACAATGTAGGCTAGCGGCCAAAACCCAAAATTTTGGATTCTGTTGCACCCCCCTGTAAGTAAAAGTTTGACACTGTAGGCTGATAGGTACATATATGTACTTCCAGAAAATACTTTGTCGCGGGCCTGGGTCATGGTCAGTAAGGAGATACTGGACATCAAACTGACCACTCTCTGGATAAATGCTTTGCTATTATGAGGAGCAGGGGGATAAGTAAATCATGCACAGATCTTGATAGAAGTGGTCAAATCTATAATGTGACCCCTCATTTTGAAGCCCACATATTTCTCTTTAAGATGGCATAAACTTTGTTGTCCCTGGTGACCTTGGTCTAAAGGTCAAGGTCATGAAATCAGATTTTTTTATGAAATTGGCATGACAGGAATGAAATGGATGAAATTTTTTTTTTTATATACTACTAAAGTTTCTGAATATTCATTCTAGGTGTTTGTGTACAACAATATCTTATCAATAGAATTTACAAGTACAATAAACATTTATTTGTCAAATTGACCTTTGGTGCACTATTGACCATAGGAGTACAGTTAAAATGGCGAAGCTAGTTCAATATGTACACTGCTTAACACAGTCAATTCTGCTGTGCGTGAGTGATTATTAATCAGGTAGGTATTTCGGTCAGTGTAGATGATGTTAAGTTGGCATGAAATATGTTGTCCCTGGTGACCTTGGTCCAAAGGTCAAGGTCATGAAATCAGAAATTTGTAAAAAAATTGGCATGCTTGGATGAAATCAATACAGAAACTTCTTATTTTGATAAGTACATTTCATGATTTTAAATTCTAGGTGTTTATTTATGTACAATAGTATAACAGCAAAAGAACTGACATGTTTTATAAACAATTAATTGTGTTTTTGACCTTTTGTCAACTCTAAACTTAGGGGCCTGTTCAAATTTGTTGCACTTACAAAATGCTTACCCAAGCCAATCCTTCTGTTATATGTTATGATGATGTTCAGTCATGTCCCATTCCATGTAACCTTGAACCAGATGATTCATGACCTTCAGCCAAAGGTCAAGGTCACAGAAAAAAGTTATTATGTTGTATAACTGGGAAAAACCTTTGCTGGTGGGCCTGAAATATGCCATTTTCTTAAATTTGAGTTTAAAATAATGTCCAGGGACAAAAATGAAAATTCTTTTGGTAGAATGGTAAACAGCAATATGTAGTTAAATCCTTACTAGGCTTTAAGGCTGACTACAGTCTTGAAACCCTACTCATCTGAGTCCTCGTCACTGGACACACTGTCACTTTCATCTGAATCGTCACCAGTATTGACACACTGGTCCACATCTCCACCACACAGACAAGCAGGTGTGCATTTCAATCCACGCTGTGCACACTTGCACTGCCTTTTTGCACATTTGGAGGTTTTGCATCGACAGGTGGTAAGCTCTACAACCTCCTTTGGTGCAGATTCTTAAGTCATCAGTTCTGGAAGCAACCCGTCTTCTGTTCCAATCCATCCATGTCCGCCAGGGGGTGGAATATCAGGTTTTGCTACCAGTGCAGATTTCCACACGACAGACTGATAATTGCATTGTTTAACATGCTGAGTAAGGCTGTCTCTGCATGGTGGCAAACCCTCATTCTGCTTGGCATGTTTGCAGAATAGATTATACCTTACTTTGTTGATATCCGTAGTAACAGGGTCTGATTGGTATAGCTGACAGACAAAGTTTTCACGTACTTTCATCACCTCTTGTGGGATCTGCAAGGAATCACCAAGACTGCGCAGACTCTGATACCTTTCTTGGTTTCCTCTTAGGACATCTAGTCTCTTTTTCTTCCCTTTGCCCTTGAAACAGCTGGTACTGTCACAACCAGTCAGGGCGTGGTATGGAAGAAGGAGGGTACACAGGTCAGCACCTATCTTTTGCCCTATGCTGTGCAAGGGAATGTAGCGAGTCGATTGCTTGGTCCCAGTCTTGAACCAAATGTTGATATCAAATTGACCTGAGAAGTGGATTCCCAAGATTAAAACATCTGTATCAGGAGACCATATAATGGCAGTGTTGATCCCGAACCTGGTACATGCATTATGGATATGAAGCATTAGTCTAGTATCAGCCTCTTCCTGGCTTGAATATAGGTCATACAGTTCTTTAACACTGTCTTTGGACAAAGCTATGACTCGCTCATGATCAACAAATCCTCCTGAGAGCACGAGGGTCTGGGAGGAGTCAAGCTTACATGGCATTGAGGTCTCCCATTCACTGAAGACAAAGGCATTCAAGTTATCTTTGTTCTTTGGGTTGGCAAGGTAAGCCTTCATATTTCTGGGAAGGACCTGGTCCTTAGAATAAATGCACACTTCTGGTGAATTGGCTGTATGGCCTCTGCGTTTCCGCTCTCCTGCCTTAATGGACAAGGTACTGTCATATCGGTCTGATACCACTTGGACAATGTTGCCTTCCAGAAAGCCAAGCCTGGTAAACTTTTCAAGACCAGCCAAGAGATCTCCAAATGTGCTTATCCCTGCTCTGGACGACAATTTCTGTACACAGGCCATGTGGTCAATAAAGACTGCAGATTGGGTTCTATTCGTGACAACCTCCTTGAAAGTGTCAACATCCAGAGATGCGCTAGCTTCCTCCTCTAATTGCCTCAGCGTCTGAGCTTTGTTTGTTTTCGTGAGAGAGCCATCTACATTGGAAATTGCAAGTGGTTTGCTTGAAAGTTCATAGGCAAACAGCTTCTCAAGATCCACATGCCTGTCTTTTGAAATGACTGCCAACCGGCTGAACAGCTTGTAATCACTCTGTAGGGATTGGGATTTTGCTCTGGCTGTGTCTTTTTGCTTAATTCCTGTCTTAGCTATGCTAGAGAATGTCAAAAGCTTCTGTTTCTTGATTATGTCGGTTAGTGGTTTGGAATTAGAGTTCAGTCGTGTACGGACATGTTCTTCTAAGGCTTCACCTCCAACATCTTTTGCACTGAAAGTGCATTTGCTACATCAGCAGGGGCTACAACACCAGTGGCAATGTTGGTCAAGGGTTCAGGTTCCCCTTGTTCATCCTCATGATTCACACTGAAAGGATTTCCGAAACGATCCAAAATGGCAGTCATCATTCTTTTAATGTCAGCTTCACCTTTTGTGATAGCAGTAGGTGTCAGTTCTCTGTGGATTACTTCTTCTCTATCACTAAGGCCACAGAACGCTTTGAAGTTTCTCAAAATGGCAACTTCCCTCGTGCACTGTAAGGGCCCATTTCATGGCTGCTTGCTCCTGTCTACTGAAACCGATTATGCCACCAGACTTTGACTTTGTGTCTTTGACAACAGATTGCTCTAACCCCAGGTCTGACCAGACACTATTGAAGTAGGTTGAGCTCGACCTTGTCACTACATGTTTACCATCCTGGAATGCTGTATACACAGGAGGGGCTGTCTCGGCCAATTGAAACATCTCAGCCAGGTTTACCGGACCCCACCTCGCATAATTCTGACGGTCATATGCAAAGGCATAGCACAGTATTTCTCTGAAGGTCTTTAAGTGTTGTTCCCAGCTTGGAATTTTCTCAGCCTCAATGTAGGCAAGAGCTAAGTCTATGTCCTTGATGTATTGGTCCAGGAACTTCATGGTAAGTTTCTGCTTCTCTCCCGTCTGGATAAACTGGGCATACTCATCACTGAACCTAAGAAGAAATTCTAGCAGGGAATCCACAGCTTCCAGCACTTGTCCATGGATGACCTCCTTTATGGTGACTGATTCCAGTAGGTTACTAATTCTGTCCTGGGTTCTCTGGCAAAGTTCTTCTAGCTTTTCAGAATCCTCTCTCGATATGAGTTCACATTCCATCAGCCATCTTAGAAATGCCATAATCCTCAGACGACATAGTGCCTCCTGCATAAGCTTATGAGCCAGTGAGCATCGTTTGTAGTTGCCTCCTTGCATGATTACTTTAGTGGCATTTGGCCCAAATACCTGTGATTCTACAAGGATATCTGCTAAGCCACAGTCTGAGTAGCGTTTTCCAAGAATCTTCCAGTAAAGCTCCAGGATGTGGAAACCACCCAACCGAATCACATGGTGTCCCAGTTCGTCCATGTTCCTGAAGCGGATATTCTGAGCAACTTTATATAATTGCAGGTCCAAGGTCGTCACCGGATAGTCTTGCCCCATTGCTCTCATCTGTTTCTCTATAATTTTGAGGCCTGTGTAGATAGTGTCCATGTCAGCTCGTGTTCCTCGCACTACAGGGTTGTAACCTATGACTGTCTCTGGAAGGTGGCTGCCAAACTTGTAGTTTATGATTGCATGAAATCCACTCCACCCAGGAATTGCCTGCTGTTCAGAACCAGTGCACTGCACTTCTATCTCCAAGATCTTGATGGGACACAAACGTGCAACAGAAAGAGCAGTATCTATCGATATAGCAGTACGAATATCAGCTTGCCAGGCACTTGTATCAACCTTACCAGCCAGGTGTTTTAGTTCTGCCTTACGTCGGAACTTATTAGGACACTCTGATAAGTCAAACATCCTCATTTCTACAGATTTCCTTCTTGTATTATCTACTTTCTGCCTAGGACCCCTTCTATCTTGAACATCGCTTTTCTCTTGGTAAAGGAGACTGCCCAACACATGGGTTGTGCCAGCACCACTCCTGGTCTCTTCATTAATGTCAATGTTATCCATTGCTGCATGTGCAAAGGAGCCAGGGAATATGTTAGTTGGTAAAAATGCAACATTTTCGCTCACTGATGACATAACATGTGTTGCAATTGCTGATTGGATCCGGACTACGTCATCATAACTCACTGAATGTCCCAGCCCATGTAGCATACTGATGATCTGTCTGCTGCCTGTTAGGTGTTTTATAGACATAGCAAGACCCACATGCTTTGGTGTTTTACATCTGGAATTTGTGGTGGTGTAGATAATATCTTGTGCGATTGCCAGCACTCTCCTGTGCTGCTCAGGGCTAAGCTGCACATCCTCTGGGAGCTTCCCTGTCATGAGTATGGCATGCCTTTTGCACATTTATTCAACATGTGCAAGGGACATACAACACATTAAAAAGGCATGCAAGGTTGAGGCACGATGTTGGAAAGAGAGGCTAGTTTTCTGAGTTTTAGTGTTAACCTGAAAATTGGAGGCAAGATGGAAAAATGGATACAACCTTGGCCCCAAAATATCCTGTGGTTTTAAAATGAATATTTATGAGTTCAGTTAGGTCATAGAATCGACGTCATCGCGAGTCAGAAGTAGCGTCTGCCTGTACCTGTTGCCTTGACCTTTAACCTTTTGTTCTCGTGTCCTCTGGGGCCGGTTGCAGTCTCAACAGCCGACGGAGGACTTCAGTTGATAATAATGCCACATGTTTAAAGTGGATAACACAAGCTGTATCTACAATGTTCTACAGATTAAACGTTAATTTACTGTGATAAATGAGTGTTATTGAATTGTCAATTTCATCAATAATATGTATTCTATTTGAAATCGATATTAAGTCAAACATCATGCAGAACTGTGCTATTAATAGTTCTAACAAGTTTCTGTCAGCTATATATAATGTATTCTGTTTTCCCCTACCGAAAAGACTAATAAATACAACATAAAAAACTTCCATCCATTCTCCGCAACTAGTACTAGAGACTATCTGGAGAACGGTGTATAGTACAGTTCTGCATGATGCTTTGACTTAATATCGATTTCAAATAGAATACATATTATTGATGAAATTGACAATTCAATAACACTCATTTATCACAGTAAATTAACGTTTAATCTGTAGAACATTGTAGATACAGCTTGTGTTATCTACTTTAAACAGGTGGCATTATTATCAACTGAAGTCCTCCATCGGCCGTTGAGACTCGTACGTGCAACCGGCCCCAGAGGACACGAGAACAAAAGGTTAAAGGTCAAGGCAACAGGTACAGGCAGACGCTACTTCTGACTCGCGGTGACGTCGATTCTATGACCTAACTGAACTCATAAATATTCATTTTAAAACCACAGGATATTTTGGGGCCAAGGTTGTATCCATTTTTCCATCTTGCCTCCAATTTTCAGGTTGACACTAAAACTCAGAAAACTAGCCCCTCTTTCCAACATCGTGCCTCAACCTTGCATGCCTTTTTAATATGTTGTATGTCCCTTGCACATGTTGAATAAATGTGCAAAAGGCATGCCATACATGAGTGCACTAAGAAAGTTATACAACATAGGTGGAACTATATGTTCGGCTTTCTCTCCGCAGATGTCACTGCTATCAACACATATGGATTGAGTGTCAGTCCTTCTATCTGGTCAATTGAACATCTCAGTTTTTCAGCAGTATGATATATTGAATCATCAACTGTCAGTTTCTTTGGTAATTCTAGATCTTCCTCAATAGCTGTACTCATTTCTCTTTGCTTTAGGATATCTATTTTGCCAATAGCAGTTTGTAAAGTTATAGAGCTATTGTAGACCAGTTCGGATTTGTTGGCAGCAGACCTAATATGGAAAGTTATCTTTGATCCAAAATGCTTCTGCAGGCGACTTTTTAACTTTTCTGATCGGTATGCCTCTGGGTTACTGCATCCACACTCAGAAAGCCTGTTCCTAAATTTTGTGATGAGTTCACTCATTTCAAAAGCAACACCAGCTTGAAGTTTGGGACTAATATCATCCAGAATCATTTGAAATGCTTGCGAAAACATGTCAAGCTCCAAGGGGCTTCCTGTTCCTGAAGGAGCCTTCCTCTCAGCTTTATTCAGTGCATTGCCTAAACAGTTTTTGTGATATTTGGCCTCCTTTGCTATTAAATCAGTGCCTTGGATCTTGGTATGCAGTTGTTCATCTCCTAGAATATTAGCCACATCGTTTATTTTGTTATGTAATTCCCAGGTGCAAACATTTTAAGGTTTGTGTCCCCACGCTTTTTCTTGCAGTCACAAAATATACATTTTGTAGAATCAAACACATGGCTTTTTGACCTAAGCAATGCAAGTGAACTTTGACCACTTGTGCTTGGTTGTTGTTCCATTTGACTAACTCTATCATTGCTGGAATCTGCCAGTCTCCTTGTATATCTTTTGTAGCAGTCTCTGTGGTATCTGATACCTGCTCTGAAACCTTGGCTATCAAGAAGATTCTTCTGGGTAGCTGTCCTAAAAGCTTCATCATTGTTGCTTTTCATGAATTGAAAAAGTTTCTGTGCCCCTGTTACTGTTGCTTCCACAAGCCTGTCTGTATGGTCACCCTGTAAACAGATGACACACTAGGAAACAGTGACATCACTTGGTGTGTCAGTTTCCTCTTTCAGGATGCAGGGTCTTTTCAAAGGTGATGGTCCAAGATGAATTCCATCTGCTTTTTCAGCCATGTCTGCTAGTTTAAGATGCCTGAAATCAGAGATCATCAACCATAAAGTACATAAATAAGGTAATGCAGAAGTGACATATATGGAATGTAAACCTGAGAGCCACTCAACATAATTTTAGAACAATCAATATTCAGTGAAATGGACAAACTTATGTCCTAGCTCCAGTTTATTCATCAAGTTAACTACTATATTACACAATGATGTAGACAAAATATGATGTATTTATATGATTATTCTATAGGAATCAAAAACAACTCACAAAATGCCTTACCTGAACCACACAGTAATAAACCAACACAACAATTTCCATCAAACATGGCTCCAGCCTTGACTGCATCTCTTTTGCAGGAGAGTTCCTCTTCCTGTAACTCATATTATCACTAAAAGGTGGCAGCACCATGCAATGTCAAACAGACAAGGTCAAATTATGATAAATGCATATTTCGCAACAAGCTAAGTGATTTCTTTTCAGATACACAAATTTGTGGAGTAAATATTTTGTGCTGACCTTGACCATTAACTGAAGCTCATATAAATCATCAAGTTCAAGGTCACCAGGTAAGTTGATAACTTAACATCATCTACACTGACCAAAATACCTACCTGATTAATAATCACTCACGCACAGCAGAATTGACTGTGTTAAGCAGTGTACATATTGAACTAGCTTCGTCATTTTAACTGTACTCCTATGGTCAATAGTGCACCAAAGGTCAATTTGACAAATAAATGTTTATTGTACATGTAAATTATATTGATAAGATATTGTTGTACACAAACAAACACCTAGAATGAATATTCAGAAACTTTAGTAGTATATAGAAATAGTTTTGTCATCCATTTCATTCCTGTCATGCCAATTTCATTAAAAAATCTGATATCGTGACCTTGACCTTTGGACTAAGGTCACCAGGGACAACAAATTTTATGCCATCTTAAAGAAAAATATGTGGGCTTCAGAATGAGGGGTCACATTATAGATTTGACCACTTCTATCAAGATCTGTGCATGATTTACTTATCCCCCTGCTCCTCATAATAGCAAAGCATTTATCCAGAGAGTGGTCAGTTCGATGTCCAGTATCTCCTTACTGACCATGACGCAGGCCCGCGACAAAGTATTTTCTTGAAGTACACATATGTACCTATCATCCCACAGTGTCAAACTTTTACTTACAGGGGGGTGCAACAAACTCCTTATTTAGAGCCCCTACGGGGTTTGGCCGCTAGACTAATGCTTTTCACAACGTTATTTGTAAGGAGTCCAATATTATTCCTATTTCGTCAATGCCATAGCAACCATTTCTGGCCATATCATAGCAATAAAGGGATTTCTAGGTGGCGGCCACTGTTGAATCCACACTCGCTTAAAAATTGTTTTTAGTTGTTAAAAATATTTCCGGATTGTGCTATGTCAACTTGGTGCATATTCGGAAGATAAAATGGCAGGAAGTAACTAACTTGAATTGGATTTGGTTATGTAACTCGCGATTTGAAGTGAGAAGTCTATATATCTTGCGGGTCACTCTGCCTTGTCCAATGTATATTGAGCGCTGCTTGGCAGCTGCAAAAATGGTTGAAATATCATTGGCGGGGCCATCAGGCCCGCCTATCTGGGAAGCTGTTTTGAGATGTACATGGGCAGACGTCACGTGCTCTAAATCGTGAGGCCGGACTGAATATAATTCTCTATTCTGATTGGTTATAATATAAATGTTGCCTTTGCCGCGGAAAACCGTGCCTTCCTTATTTTAATTTAGCATGAAGTTTTCAAATATATAAACTATTCTAAGCGGACATAAAGTTTATTTTTCAGTATAGGAAGGAAAATTACTAAGAAAAAAAGTACTGTGTGTATAGACTAGCGCCAGTCTCCCAATCACGTCACGGATTAGGGACTGGTATCGCCCACCATCTATTGTTGGCGTGAAGCGGCTTATAGGACTGCCACTAGTCTACTATGTGTATAGAATGAAATCAGGAGACTTCGTAACCAAACTGGTTCGTAACCAAACTGAAGCGTACCCTAGTAGCTTCGCACCCAAGAGATTTCGAAGCCTCCAGCTTGCACCTAGAATTCCGATATTTGTTTCATTTCTACAAAAATGATACAAATCTAGTCATTATAAATTATTTTCCTCTATAATGTTAATGTTCTTTATACATCCGGTTCCCTCACAAGTTCATAAATAACTTGGCCCCGCCTTTTGACTATTGATGCTTTGCATCTATAACCATACTTGTACCTCTTTCTCATTGTGTTCATTGAAGTTGAAAGGTGAGTGTGGGTAGGAATTATCGTAAATCTGTGAGCCTAGCTACCAGAGTCAAGTTTTGGTGTGTAAAGCAATGGTTAAAACTCAAATATCGGTTACTCTCGGCCACATTTCTTTAAAATGCTCAAACTCATTTTCCCTCACCAGGAAACAGAATCATGAGAGAGTGAAATTGCTACGCTGACTGGCTCTAAGTCTGGCTGTTGCTGCCACTAAAACACATACTACCTTCCTTTCGTTTCTTTTCGTTTGTTCCTTGCTGACTATCATTTTGTTATTAAGAATATGAAGTCCAACTGAAGCAAGTCTGACTAAGTGTTTTCTCTGATGTCCACCTCCAGAACCTTGAACTTTGAACCTGTTGTTCGTATCGTAATTCAAAATTAGTGTAGGGGAGCTGATGATAAATCCGTTATCCCTATTGTGAATTAGAGACACAGCCGATGTCTGCATTCAGCCAGCTGTATCACACTCGGTCCATGGCCTCTTGCGATACAGCAGGCTGCTCGCAGACAGTTGACTGTATCCCATTTTCAGAAGGTGGATAACTAATAATATTGTACTGCCACACTATCGATCCTACCAAAATATTACACCCTCAATCAAAAATTTCCCCTCTTGAGTCGAGTCTTTCTGGATTTTTTGTTTAGTACAATACAACAGATTGTTCGCACAGCTTTTATTTGTAGATACATGTATACATGATACACAGCTTACAATTAGGATGACCTCAAACTATCATTTTTTCACTTCTTAGGCTGTGCTGAATCTCGTTTTGTTTCGAAGGCGTATGCAACCTTTAGAACAGTGGCTTCGTCAAAATGGCGGCCTGTTATCTGCATTCCAATTGGAAGGCCCTCGCTAGAAAAACCCGCATTGATGGTCAAGGCAGGATGACCAGTCAAGTTAAATGGAGTAGTATTGTCCACTGATCCCGCCCCAAATAACTCCACGCATCCTGCAACAAAAAGTGTATGGTTGATGTTATGTGTTTATGTCCTTTATAGGAGATTGGTACCCCTTCCCATCTGAAATACAGAACGTGTCTTAAAAGCATTTCGTATTACAATTTCTTTCAGTTTTTTATCTAGGAATCTGGGCATAACTGGTTTAATATCGATTTATAAGTTCGCAGTTTTGAAAAAGGAGCAGCGCAATTCTGCATGGTTCTCTGTGAAAATTATTTATTGATTAGATATTAAATAGAATGCCCAAATACTGGAATACAAATCCTACATACTTATTGTAATAACGTCGGATGAAGTAGGATGAAGGCCTAAATACAGTGACGACATTTAATTCCTGCACTAAATACGTTGGCAGCCCGAGCATAATACACGACCGCACGTCCGATTGTAAACCAGTTTCTTGGTCATTGATGTATGAATGACCTCACCATTGAACGTAGCTTTGATTCGCAAGCTACGTATGTCATTGATGTGCTTGGATTATTTTTTGACATGTTATCAATGGGTATTTGAACAACCAGACTCTGACAGACGTCCGGTCAACTGGTGCAGGAATTTAATGTCTGTACTGTAGAAGAGGGTACCAGCCTATTGTAGATGAATGAGAACTTCTATATAATAAATAGTACAGCTATTGCCTAGCTTTTCAAAATACTTCCTGTCGAAAATCATTCTGGGCATCATAACTTTATATAACCTTTTTTATATTCGCCTAAATTGGTTTATTACATTTATATACTAAATCCGTGTAGGTTTGCAATATTCAATTCATCTTTTTCCAAATATATACCCTTTAAAATGGTAGTCCATTTTTATGATCTGCCTAGTGAGGTACTGTTGACAGATAGGTCACTTGCTTTTTCCATGTTTGTTTATGTTGATAAAATCATACACAACCAAATTACAGTTCTGAGATTTTAGGAATATCTATCAAAATGTCCCTAGTTTTGTTGCACATTAACTAGGACAAAGCAGGCAAAGTATCGTTGTGAGCTACTCAGGAGTCTGATAATTTCTGAAGGTGCTCGTCAGGCTTGTTATCTTACCTTTTACATTGTCATTATCAAGCGAGCTTGCAGTTGGGAGTTTTTGTGGCTTCTGCCCAGTTGTGGGCGTGATGATGACGTCATATCTTTTCATGACGTCATCATACTCCTGTCTTATGCGGCGTCTGAGATTCATTCCCTTGGCATAGAAGTGGTAGCCATAGTATTTGCTGACGTAGGCACCAGCTAGCATGAAGGCTTTGAAGGCAGGTGGGAGCTCGGTGGCGTCAGACTTAATTGATTTTCTCATTGCGTCCATCAACGAGGTGGGATAATGTCCTAACCAACCATGTCCAGCACCTGGCAGGTAGAGAAATGGAATAGAAAATCTACACATAAGAAACCTAATATTTACATAAAATGTCGTTTTGTTTATTATCATCAGCCCCACTCTCATTCTGGCAGCTGATTGGCCAATGTCTTCGTTGTACAGTTCTGAATTGGAGTTTTAACATTGCTTTTAATTTAACAATTGTGAATGTTACGAGGGCAGTATTAATTCTTTATTGGGAACCTAACAATTCTTTTCACAACGTCCATTGTTAGGAACCCATTATATACTATAGTATATACTACTCCCGGCCATAATGCTATCAAAATATTGCCAAAGCATGTCTACTACTAATAAGTCATTTTTATGAGATATTTACTGATGGCTAGGTAACGGCGATTTGACTTCTTAAAGGTAAAATACACATATATTATGTTTCTAGGAGAGAGAGAGAGAGAGAGAGAGAGAGAGAGAGAGAGAGAGAGAGAGAGAGAGAGAGAGATTACTTACCCTCCTCGCAACATATGGTTTTGTAGGCACTGGGCAAAAAGAGGCTTGCGAAAAGTGA